>JAJHZJ010000406.1:167276-767276 GCA_023548195.1 Bettongia penicillata ogilbyi | reverse complement strand
TGTCTTACCTTTTTTTTGCAGCACCCCTTCAGGGTTACTTACTGCCTTTACTCAGTGTCATGTTGGTGGCTTGACTCCATTACTATTACTCTCTCATGGTTCTAGAGATACCTCTGAGGGTATCTTGGTTTCAAATGCTGTCACTCATGAGACCAGCTGGTGTGATTCCCACTGATTAATGGCCAGACTTAATTAGCTTTTAGAAAAGGGTATTTTTGAAGCAGGTATAGCAAGTTCAGTTGCTACAAAAACAATCACCCCCAAACTGGAGATACACTCTTTCCTTAAACACATAAAGTTCCCTAAGATCATAAGTGAATTCAGACTTAGAGAAAACTGATAGTGAGGCACAGGCATAGAGAAGACATAGAGTAACTCACAGCTGCCATCTAGTAGAAAGTTCTTTCTTCCATGGAGCTCTCATGATGTTCCCTTTAGATGTAGCTCTCCAGAGGATGCTGAGGGTCAGTACTTTTATAGAGTCCTGAAGCTCTTTCCCTGAGGAATCTGTTTATCTGTTGTTTCCCAGCTCCGGATACAAATTCTATCATTAGCTCCTGTGGCTCTGGTGAATATCACTGTTGATGCTGGCACCTCCATATCTCCCAAACTTTTGAAATTTACAAGTCCATAACCTAATGAATTCTGACTCGATACTCAGCTGCCATTTTCTCAAGAGACTTTCTATTTGCCAAATAGTCTAAACCTTCTGGTAAAATTGCCATTTGGGAGAGGGGGAAAAAAGAGTGAAAGGCCCATTTTTCTTCCCCAGAAGTGATTCCAGAGGCATAGAATCCTCAGCTGTAGAATTTAGAGTTCTTTCCTATTCTGCTGAGTGGCTCTGAATTAGCTTGCTGTTTTTATATGTATCCTAAGAGGTATAACTTGATTTTCTTGACCCAACACAGGGTATTTCCTGTGTGATGTTATCCAGTGGCCCAAAGCCCATATGAACCTTTCAAATTAAGGGTTTGGCTTTTGCTAAAGTCAATGACTTCACTAAATGACTTTTACTTTTGGTTGATTCAACTGAGATATTTTGCCCTCTTTATACCTCTGAGGATGCAGCTAATTGGTATCATAGATAGAATCCTGGACTTGGAACCAGGAAGACCTAAGTTCAAATCCTGGTTTCTATACTTAGGAGTTGTATGACCCTGGGCAAACCACTTAACCAGACTTAGTTTCTTCATTTGTGATGTGGGGATAATAGTAGCTCCTACTTCACAGAGTTATTGTGAGAATCAAATGAGATAATATATGCAAAGTGCTGTATAACTGTTAACTATCATCATCATCAAAGAGCTCATGTATTTTGTAAAAAAAGAATTCATTTGGCTTATGATCAGTGGCCTAGTATCTCTAGTTTTACAAAGCAATTAATAGGCACATGACACACATCTAGCAGGATTGGGAAGGACCTTATCAGATATCTAGTCTATTTTCTGGTTTTACAAATGAGGAACTAGAATTAATAGAAATTAAATTCCTTTTTTAAAATGAGTAAGCATTATCTCCCCTTCCATAGAGTTTAAAAGAAAAAAAAAGATCTTTGTAACAAATATTCATAGTCAAATCAAATTCCCAAATAGTCCTTGTAAAAAAAAAGTCTCATTCTGCATCATGAATCCATTGTCCTACTATCAGGAAGTGGGTGGGATGCTTCATTATTCATCTTAGAGGAATCGTGATTGGTCACTGCATTGATTATAGTTATTACGTCTTTGAAAATAGAGTGTCTTTTTGGTGTTGTTATTATATAAAATTGTTTGCCCTGCTGTAGCTCAAGTTATTCTACATCAGTTCATACAAATGTTTCCAGGTTTCTCTAAAACTATCTCCTTTGTCATCTCTTCCAGCACAATAGTATTCAGTTGCATTCATATGTTATAATTTGTTCAGCCATTCCCCAATTGATGGGCACCCCTTAAGTTTTCAGTTCTTTGCTACTACAAAAAGAGCTCTTAAGGACAATTTTTTTTTTGGGGGGGGGGTAGATGTTTTCCTTTCCTTTTGACTTTTTCTCCTTAGGATGTAGGCCTGGTAGTGATAGAGCTAGATCAAAGCATAGGCACCGTTTGGTGACTCTGAGGACATAACTGCAGTTTGCCTTCCAAAATGGCTGAGCCATTTCACAGTTCCATTAACTATGCACTAATGTGCCTGTGTTCCCACAGCTCTTCCAATATTGGTCATTTTCTCTTTTTGTCATCTTCAGTCTTCTGCTGTAACTTTGGAGTTGCTTAAATTTTCATTTTCGTAAGTAAGAGTAATTTAGGGCATTTTTTTCATATGGTATCTTATTTTTTGAGGATTGCCTAATCTTATCCTTGGACTATTTACCAGTTGGACAATAACTCTTTATTTCTTAAAATCATACCATGAGACAATGGCAAGGGTGGGATGAAACCAAGATCTTTTGTCTCATTATTTTTTAGCAACTGTCACATATACATTACTATGAAAACTTTAGAATTTCGTAAATTTACATAGATGTGTAAATTCTTACTCCTTAACCCAATGGTACTACTTTATTTTCTAATCAAAATATGAATGAATGAAATATTAAATAAAATATCACTGGAAATGTGAAATATATGAAAAACAGGGTGAAGGCTGAAGACATTTAAATTTTCATTGCTAGGATTCTGACTCACTGGCAAAATTAAACAAATAGACATTAACTTAAGAGAGGAACTAAGGTCCATTCTAGAAAAAGAATGCACTGATTTGGGATCTGCCTTATTACATGGACCCAAACTTTAGGATGGGATGGAAAACCAAAGCAAAACAAATGCATAGATATTGTGATCTGCCCTGAAGGTCTCAGACCATCCACCCTAAAATCTTCCCCATTACACAGGGTCATGGGAAGGTTAGCATCCAGCTTAGCTGATAACTATTATATGTAATAAACAGTGCCCCTCTAATATGGTTAGAGGTAATAACTCACTAGTGCAACTGAGAAAATCAACTGGGTTTTCCTTCTCCATCGCCCAGCACCCCACCTCCCTTTTCCATAGTGATAGCCAAATGCACTTACTTTGCAGCCCCCAATAAATGAGTTAGGAAGGAGAAAGAGACTTTTTTCCCCTCAAGAAACCCATCCCCTTAGGGCATTTGCTAGTTCCCTCTAGAATGCTCCCTTTTCCTGAAGAGAGAGTGTCGCTTAGCTTAGGGGAGGTGAAGCAGCTTTTGAAATGCCTTGTAATTAAGGCAACATTTTCCCCGAAGATGACTGGGAGGAAAATAAGTAGAAGAAAGAAAAGTCCAGCATCTCACAGCTTCCTGAAGAAAGGCATTCTGTAATTCTAAAATGAACTAATTCCTAAGGGAGGAGGCTCAAGGAGGAAGATTGTTCAAAGTGATGGGGATAAAGAGTATTTGTCCATCATTGTTTATGAGTTACAGTTCTAAGAAATTCAACACATTTTCAGTAGTCTTTAGACCAGTCTTATGAAAGCAGGTAACAAGTAATAGTTTGTCATTTTTTCATTGATCTGAAAACTAACCC
This sequence comes from Bettongia penicillata ogilbyi, assembly GCA_023548195.1. Taxonomy (NCBI): domain Eukaryota; kingdom Metazoa; phylum Chordata; class Mammalia; order Diprotodontia; family Potoroidae; genus Bettongia; species Bettongia penicillata. The sequence goes on along the minus strand of JAJHZJ010000406.1, from coordinate 763,762 downwards.
TTTCATCCTTTCCTGAATCAGGCAGTGATGCCTCTGATGGCACAAAGCCTAAAGAATTAAGTATCCCCAAGGCTTAGCCCAATGCTTGGCACCCAGTAAATGCTTAATCAATGCTTTATCTAGCTAGTTAGGTAGCTACCTAGCCAGTAGGTACTACTATGACTACTAGAACTACTACTATTACTACTACTACTACTACTACTACTACTACTACTACTACTGATACTACTATTAGTACTACTACTGTTACTACTACTACTACTACTTCTGTCTAGAAGACACAGGGCTAGTTGTTATAGGGAATTTTGTTGTTTAGTACTTTTTCAGTTGTATCTCACTCTTCTGTAACCCCTTTTGGGGTTTTCTTGGCAAAGATACTAGAGTGGTTTGCCATTTCCCTCTCCAACTCATTTTGTAGATGGGGAAACAGAAGCAAAAAGGGTTAAGTGATTGACCAGAGGTTTAGAGAGAATTGATTTGTTCATGGTCCCATGTTAGTAAGTATCAAAAATAGGAGTGTATGTCTAGCTCTAGATCATATCTTCCCTATTAGACTCTACCCTCCATTAGGATAAAGTCCATGTCTAACTGATGACTGTATTCCCCACAGCAGGGCAGCTAGATGAAGAGAGGGCCAGACCTGGAGTCAGGAAGACTCATTTTCCTCAGGTCATCTCTGGCCTCACTCACTGTGTGACCCTGGGCAAATCACTGAAACTTTGCCTCAGCTTTCTTATCTGAAAAATGGAGCTTAGACTCCATGATCTCCAGCTTTAAATCTACGAACCCGATCAATGTCTAAGGAGTTGTTTAATCAAAGGCCAATTGATTCCTTTGGGGGCTTTTATAGAAGGGATTCATGTTTCACTAAGGGGTTGAACCAGATGTCCATTTTAATAACACCTTATTCCAAGATTCTGAGCTACATTAGTTTAGCATGCAAATGTTACAGAAAGAGATGGAAATAATAGCTAATTTTTATATGTAGCATTCATTCCCCCATGCCACCCTGCCTCCCAGAGTGGCTTGTTAAGCAGGCATGATTCAGTATGTACTTCTGTCTGAGCAGAGAGAAACAGGGCTGCTTGAAAGCTGGTGTAGTGTACTGTTGTCCTAAGTAAATCTTCCCTACATTTTTTAATTACAGCTTCCTTAATTACATTAGTGTGTAGATTGAGTTTTAGTCATTACACATTTCCTTTGCCTTCCATTTCCTTCTAAGCCATCTGAACAGACAATTGGGTTTGTTGAAGGAGCAGTAAGCCAGAGCACTGAGTCATCTTGATTTTGTGAGTGGAAGATTCAGGAAGGCCAGTCCATCCTGGTAAGATTGTGCAGTTGGACCTGAGGATTTGGAGCTGATCATCTAATGTACTTCTAGAGAGCCAATTAGCATCGCTGATGATGCTATATGGGATGATGGAATGCTCCAGCATATAATCATGGTGGTATTTATTGATGGAGCCAAGCCCAAAGCCCCAGGACCCTTGAACTTTGTTATTTATACAAGTGGTAGATCAGGGGGTAGCTAGGTGGTGCAGTGGATAGAATGCCAGGCCTGAGGTCATCTTGCTGTGTTCAGACATTTACTAGCTATGTGGCCTGGGCAAGTTACTTAATGCTATTTGCCTCAGTTTTCTCATCTGTAAAATGAGCTGGAGAAGGAAATGGCAAACCTCTCCGGTATCTCTGCCAAGAAAAGCCCAAATGGGGTGGCAGAAGTCAGACATGACTGAAACAACTGAAGAGGAACGACAGAAAAATCAGACTGAAGAACGAGATTTAAAGCTAGAGGTTCTAGATCCTGGCTCTGTCATTTTTTTTTTTTAGCTATATAACCCCACACTGTCCTCTCTGGGCCTCTGCTTCCTCATGTGTAAAATGAGATTGAGCAAAATTATGGGATCAGAGACCTTAGATGTCTCCAAGTCTACCTCTTTCATTTTTCAGATGAGGAAAATGAGGCCCAGAGAGAGTAAAAGACCTTGTAAGGTAGTAAGCGTCAGAGTCAGGATTTGAACTCAGATCCCTTAATTCCTAATTCATTGTTTTTCCACTATATGGGATGATCTCCATAAAGCTATGAAACCTACAAGAGTCTTTGTTATTAGGAATATCTTTAGAAGTATTCATGCACCATCAAATGAGAACAGTGATTCTTAGTAATTTAGTTACTCCTACTGTGATTAAACCAGGAGGAAAATAAGATGGTGCCATAATTTCACCTCAATCTTCAATGTTTTTTTCTTCTTCTGAGAAGTAAACCTAATTTGTCAAATGGCTAGCCAGTCATTTTAGCTCAGCTGACTTGAATCTAATCACTCCCCATACATTCATCTAGCTCATGATACTGTGTACTTGGATAGAAATATGTTATTAACCAGACCTTTACATTTTTCTGAGTCCTGTTTGAAAATGGAATTGACATTCAAGACCCTCCCTCAACACACCCATAGTATAGCTAGTCATCAACACCAACAATTCAATGCATTGAGTCATTCCCTAACCTCAAACCCCATATCTCATTGAAGGTCAACTTCTAGGAAATCCAGCACTGACCCAGTATCTAAGTGGAGTCTTCAGTTGCCTAAAAGAAAAAATGTGTGTTCCATGTTAGCAATAGTAAGTCTAAAACCAAACTTGTGGCTTTCCAGGAAGCCATGATCCTTACCAAACCACTTGTAATGCAAGCTAAACAGATACAGCCACAAAGTAGATAGAAAACTGTAGCATTCAGGCCATTCATTTCTTTTCTTGGTAGTAAAAATTATTATCATTGACATTTTTATGGCATTTTGCAAAGCCAGCAGATATACTTATGACAAGAATACCATGAGATTCATATTATACCTCTTCTTATCCCCATTTTTCACACAAGAAAACTTTTAGGCTTGTTTAACAGTTCAGACATTTAAGAAGGAAAAATTTTAGTAGTAATAGTCATTTGTATACTGCTTGAAGATGAACAAAGCGTTTATCTCATCATTTAATACTCACAGAAAACCTGTGAGGAAGACTCATTCTTTAGATGAGAAAGCTGAGACAGACACAGTGCCTTATCTCAGGAAGCTCATGTATAGTTGATTTTCTTCATGACACTACAAGTGTAAGTTAGAAGTGTAAGTGATTAGCTCAGAGAGTCACAACTCAGTCAGATTTTGAATTCAGGTCCTCTTGACTCCAAGTCTACTCACTACACCAGCCTGCTTTTAAAATTATCTTGGGATTGAATGCTTTTTACCAGAGACTAGATTTATTCTAGTATGTATCTGGACAGAATCCAGACAGTATGGTACAATGACATTTACAATTAAATTTTTCTTCCCCATTTAAATGTTTATTTTAGCAAGCTTCTTTGTATGTTCTAAAAGCCTTTCAAATGGTTTTAGGGTTTTCATTTGTTTGGTTTTGTTCTGTTGGTCAGCACTTTGGAAAGATCACTGGATTTGGAATCAGAGATCCTGGGTTCAAGTTTTGGCTCAACCACTCACTCTTTATGTATCCTTGGGCTACTCATTTAACTTCCCTGAATCTCAATATTCATTATTCAACATTACATTAACATAGAGTTTTCTATATTATGTACAATTCCAGGGTTGGACTAGATGATCTCATAAGGCAGAGATTCTTTACCTTTTTATGTGTCTTGGACCTCTTTGACAGGCTAGTGAAACCTACAGACCCTTCTTGGAATAATGAATGTATAAGATAAAATACATAGTGTTACAGAAGAAACAAATTATATATGGATTCCTTGATAGCAGGGACTGATTTTTTTTTTTTTGCCTTATTTATATTTCTACTGTAGCACAATGCCTGGGACATAGTAGGTACTTAATAAATGTTTTTTGACTTGCCTTGAAATAAAGATGTGATTTCTTTTTTTCCTCTAAGTACAGACTCCCCTCTTAAAAATCTATCCATGAATCCCTATGAGTTAAGACAGGTTAAGAACTGTGATGAATCTTTTTTCGAATTCCAGAATCTTATTTGAAAATAAGATATCGGTCTCTGTCTTTATGGAGAAATCAGCCTTTACTGGAGAGGAGGGCATTCAGATGGCTAGGTGCCTTCACAGATACTTCCATTGCTACTCATAATATGCCCACAAGCTTTCTCACTTTTTAAGGCTTCCCATGGAAGTGGCTGAGGCAGGATAACATGCATAAAACATTTATGTAAAAGGACCCCAAGTGTGCTACAAAATGTGCTTGGTATTAAAAAAATAAACTATTGAAAAAGATGGTGTAGCTGTTGAAAAAGTTTACAAGTCCCTGAATTGCTTTGTTTGCCAATATAAACCTGGCCATCCTGAAATGCTGCCAGGGAAGACAACACTATCTGTTTAATAATATACACTGTGAATATAATGGTTATTCTCAATATTTATTTTTAATGCTTAAGGGGGCACTCGGAACACAAAGTGTATCTAAATAAGTGAGGCAGCTAGATAAATGCAGCCAGAACTCATTATTAATGCACTAGGCTGAGAATTTCTATCCAGCTGTTGCTAAAGCCATGAATTCTGGGAAAACTATAACTGGAGATTTGAGGTGCTGTTAATATTAGAAGTGACATGCATATTTTGAGAGAATGTATATCTTACAGAAGTGAGCTTCAAGTTTAAGGCTTTGGAGGTAAAAGACAGTGTGGCTCAGTGGAATGAGCACTGGAGTCAGGAGACCTGGGTTCAAATCCTGACCCTGAGACCTACTGCTTATGGGGTTTAACATCACTAAACCTTAGTTTTCTCATCTACAAAATGGGGATAATACCTCAGCAATTTACTTCACAGGGTTATTTTGAGCAAAGATATTTGTAAACTTTAAAGAGCTCTAAGAATGTAAATAACTGCTATTAGTATTTAGCTTGAAGTGTTATCACATTTTAAAAAATAGCAATAGCTAGGGGAAGTTAGGTGACGCAGTAGATAGAGCACTGGCCCCAGAGTTAGAAAGAACTGAGTTCAAATCCTGCCTCAGACATTAGCTGTGTGACCCTGAGCAAGTCATTTGGCTCCAGTTACCTCCCCCCACCCCAAATTAGCAATAGCTAGTGACTTATAGAATACTTTCAGATTCACAGAGCGCTGTATATATTATTTTATTCAGTCCTCATAACAATTCTGTGAGATAAGTGCTGTTATTAACTCCATTTTGCAAATAAGGAAATTAGGGCACAGAGGAGCTCAGGATGATGCAGGTAGGAAGTGTCTGAGGCTGGATTTGAACTCCCTGCAGTCCTGACTCTTGGACCAGCATTCCATCCATTGCACCAACTAACTGCATTTCCTAGAAAATGGAAAGGAAGAAAACATGCTTGCCATCTATGCTTTAAATATTTGAAACTATTTTGTTTCAAGAGCATATTTAGTTCCAGATCTAGGATTGCATTGATATTGGGAGCTCCCTGGTGAACAAACTCCCTCCCCTAATGCAGATAGACAATTGTGATGCAATTTATAGTTTAGAGATTTTGGGGAGGGGGGAGCAGAGTGGGGAAAGGAGAGGGGGCTGGTAGCAGAGTGAAGGTTAAGTGATTTCTCCAAGGCTACTTAGGTCTCTATTTACCCAGGCTTGCCTTCTTTCTGCTGGATTACAGCTCCAGATAATATTCAATTATTTGTAAGTAACCTATTCGTAACCTTAAGAAGGAACCTCACTTCCAACTTTGGGTTTTCTCCAGATCATCAGTTAGACAAGACTGGGCTTTTCTAGAAGCTGTACGTAAATTCCAGGACTTAACACAAGATCATGAATGTGATCTTTACAAAATTCTCTATTTTCAGAATGGAAAATAGAAGGGACCTCAGAGTTCGAATCCTTATTTTATCTAAACAAAAACTGAGACTTAGAGACTTAGACATAAGTGAGTTGTCCACAGTTTCACAGCCAGAAAGCAGCCAAGCTGGGCTTTGAATGCAGACCCTTCAGATTCACTGCTTTTTACAAGATTATTTGAAAACTCAAATGAAAATGGAAAGGTTGAGTCAGAGAAGCTAAAATACAAGCCAGAGTTACTGAGTTGGTAGTGAAAATCTAGCTTACATGTACAAGAATGTAAATCATTCCCCAATTGATAAATGGTCAAAGGATATGAACAGGCAGTTTTCAGAGGAAGAAATTAAAGCCATCTATAGTCATGTGAAAATCCAACTTAATCAGGAAGAACTTCACCACAATAGGAATTGTAGAAAGAGATTCATGCTTTAGGTAGGGGCTGTATTAAGTGACTTCTAAGGTTTTTTTCCATTCCTAAAAGTTTGAAATTCTATAGAGGGACCAAATTGCCTTGAAACATAGCTTTTATAAGAGCTTGAAAATTCTTCAGGGAAAAAAAAAATCATATTCCAGGAGCTGATTCTCTTTAGCAAAATGACATTGTAGATAGAATAGTGACTTACAGCCAGGAAGACCTAAGTTAAAATTCTGCACAGATATACTAGCTGTGTGTCCCAGATCAAGTCAGTGAACTTCTATGGAACTCAGTTTCTTCAACTGTAAAGTGAGGGGGTTGGACTCAGTGACCTCTGAGATCACTTTCAATTCCTAATGGACACTATATAAATGTTAGCTATTGTTATTATAGGGCTGTCTTCATCTTCAGGCTAATTGCCAGAATTGATAAATGTTAAAATCCATCCCAAAATAATATTGGATCTGTTTTTTTTTTCCTATCAAGTAATACCTAAACCAAATCATTAGCAGAAGTTTGCTGTTGAAACACTGTTTTTCCTTGATTATATTTAAATCACTGCTGAACTGCTTGAGAGCAGGGACTGTCTTTTGCCTTTCTTTGTATCCCCAGCACTTAACTAAGTGCCTAGCACGTATCCTGGAGCTTAAAGCATGCTTATCGAGTTGAGTGAGTAAGTGGTGGTGTGGACCTTGAGTCTTCTACTGTTTCAAACCTGATGGCACAAAGCTAAGCCTTTATCCTAGAGAGGCTTGATTATAAGATTATATGGGGTGTGACCAGAAGGAGGAAAGCAGATATTCCCTTGGTTTTGAGAGCATAGGTACCAGGTTGCACACATGGTGCTGATAGCTTTAAGAGGAATAGTATGAAACATCAGCCATGTTTAAAAATGGGGCTGTTGATGTGAGCAGATTTCCTGGGAATATGAGCCAGATACCTCTTAGCATTTTATTCACGTTTCCTGGAATTTTATCTTCTCTCGTTGAATTTCAGAATTTGGAATTAGACTTGAACAAAAACATCTATTTCCCCATTTCACCCTACCTACGGTATTGCTACTAAAATTTTAATAATGTGAAAGATAAGAGTGAGGGTGATTATAAAGAAAGGGGTTGTCTCATGAGCTTTGGGGGGCTACTTGTATGTTTGAATTCTGATCTATATGTGGTGATAGAAAACATTGTCCTTGTCTTATATTTCCTTTGGTTTTCTTTGATTGGAGCAGGGGGAGGGTGACATTATTTAGTCGAGTTTTATATAGTAATATGGAGAGGACAGTCCTGCCGTTTCATCTCTCACAGCAAATGAGATTATACAAACCTTCATAGGATAGTAGATTTATAGGAAGGGAACTTAGAAGTCATTTAGTCCAATCCACTGACTTTACAGATGAAGAACAGAGGTCCAGAAAAGTGACATCACTCATCTAGTAAGGGAAAGAACCAGAATCTAAACCCAGGTTCTAGCTCCAAAAACAGAATGTTTTTTAAACATTGTCAGTGCAAGAATTTGTTTTGCTTAATTATACATATCTGTGATGGGTTTTGTTTTTCTGCTTTCCTCATTGGAGGGAGGATTCAGGACTGAAAATAAAATAAAACTGAATTTTAAAAATACCCTAGCACTCTTTCAATTATGCAATTTATATGACAAAAATGTCATATAAATGTCAGGTGGCACAGCTGCAACAACAAGCAACAACTGAAAATAAACATGGTTTCGGGAGAATGAGTCAGTGAACTGCATCCCAGGAGCCCAGGTAGACAAATTCTGGAATTGGCTTTCTATGTTCTGAGGAGATGTGTTTCCTGTTTGAGGCAAGGTGCCTAATAGATTTCCAGACTAGGGAGTATCTGAGCCCAGGTCTGTGCCTAGAGGTCTTTAGTGCTGAGGATTAGTTTAGAAAGCTTAGATGCCTTCAACATAGGGGAACTAAGTAAATTTATTTTATTCAGACATCCAATCATCTTACATAGTTGTATTCTTCTGATATTTCTGTATTCTCTTTCCCTTTGTTAACAAACCCCAGAAAATGCCTTCATAGGGGATTGGAGTACAGGGAGAATTTTTGGTTTTGTTTACAAAGCCTATGATTTCATAGGGAGTTTCCTCATGTGGAAGCCACTTGGGCTAGTGCTGATCTACACCTGCTAGGCAATTTGTAACCTCAGGGTATAGAGATAGGGTGTGTGATAGAAATGAAAGCAGATACTGAGAACCGCTGCCTCAAATTAATGGCAGAGCTGGAGGCATGCATGAGTCATCAATTCCAAATCAAGTCAGCTCCAGGGCCCAGGGGAAGTCAGAAGACTCAGTATCTCAAGGGCCAAAAACCATTGGGGGAATAAAATCTCTGGAGCAGGTTTGAGGAAAAAAACTTATATCCCAGGAAACTGGCTCAGTGAGACTGAAGGTCCAGGGCCGGATCTGACATTCTTCACAAGTTTTTAGATCCTTGTTTTCCTTTGGAGAGGTAATACAGCATGTCCCAAAAATCTTAGTGCAGCTTTCATCTTGAAAACTTGAATAGAGGATGTTGCCTTTAGACAAAAGAGGTGTGATTGTAATTTTAGCTTTTAATAGTTTGAAATTGTGCTAAGACTTTTGAAATGCCCTGTATAGATTCTTGTTGGTCATATCTTGAGATTTTCCTTATAGTGATGCTTGAAAATTGAAGTAGAGCAGGGATGGTTATCATCCACTTGGATGCAGCCAACTCAGTCATCCACAAAAAAGGCATCTGAAGGCCTTTACCATACACAGGAAATTCCTTGTCCACCCAGAAACTGTGCCAGATCTCCACATCGGTGAGTCCTTTTGGAAACTCATGATCCCTTTAATAAGCAATTGAAAGTGAAAGTCAAAAGGTTAAGGTGATAGATACAAAGAAGCAAAAAACAAAGAACAAAATAAGCAATTCAATGGTCATCCAAAAACTTTATTACACGGTCTTGAGACTAATTGAGTAATTACTAGAGAAGAATGTTTGAAGTAATTTGATTTGTGAGTTACATAGTGACTTAAAGACACCTGTATCCTTGAAGATTACCTAGTCCAACACCTGATTAATCATTTTACAGATAAGGAAACCATGGCTCAGATAGGAAGGTGACTTATCCAAGACTAGACAGTTCAAACTGTACCCTGATCAGAATGCATATGGAGTGCTGCTTTCAGTTCTGGTTACAATGTATCAAGGAAGACATTGATTGAATGCGAGAGTGTCCAGAGTGGGCCAAAGAGACTGTAGAGACTCAAGGAGATGCCATGTGAGTATGGTTTGAATGACAGCTAGGTGGCTAGTTGATAGAAAATGACCTGAGTTCAAATCCAGCCCCAGATACTTATTAGCTGTGTAACCTTGGGCAAGTCACTTAATCTGTTTGTTTCAGTTTCCTTATCTGTGAAATGGGAATGATAGTAGAGCTATTGTGAGTATCAAATGTGATAATAATAATTACAAAGCATTTAATGCAATGCCTGGAACATAGTAAGTGCTATATAAATGTTAGCTATTATTATTAACTTGGAGAATTTATTTAGCTATGAAAAGAAATGTCTGAGGTGGGGGTGGGTGGAAAGGAATAATTGTCTTCACCTATTTGAAGGACGAGAGCAGAAATGCCTTTTTTTGTCTTTAGAAGTTCAGTGCCTTGCGCATGGTAATCACTTAATAAAATGCTGAATTGGTTGTAGTGTGGAAGAAAGATGAGATTTGCTCTGCTTGGCCCCAGAGGTCAGAACTAGCAGCAGTGGCGCGGAAGTTACAAAGCAGATTGACATAACGAAAAAGAAATTTCTAACAATTTGAGCTCTCCAAAATTGAAATAGTTTGCCCCCTGGAGGTAGCAGGGGCCCTTGGAGCAATGACTGAATGGCTTCTTGTTAGGGATGCTATAAAGGGCGATCCTTTTTTCAGGTATTGGTTGAGTCTGTTGGCCTTTGAAATCCTTTCGGTTTTTGAGATTCCAGGAAGTAGCCAACCCAGGAGCCAAAGTTCAGTCTTCCAACTGTGATTCCATTGTTTTACAATATATTATGTTGCTTCTTGCAGAATGTGAAATTGCGAGTAAATTATTTAGGGAATAGCACGCAGAATCAAGTGATCCAAATGGAACCATATGGATTTTGACAAATGAGCTACATATGTGGGGTTTTCTGTCAAACAGTGATGAATGGTTTTAGGCTTTTCATCTTAAATGTTTAAAACTGAGCATAAACTCATATGTAATTTTCAACATATCAATTCACTTTCAGCATTCAACATTTTCAACAACTATTACTGTTCTTGGTTACCTGTTTTGATTTTTTGAACATTTTTAAACATGTGACCATCCAGAAAAGACAGCTGAACTTGGAGCTCCAAGTTCTGAGTTCAAATCCTGCCCCTGTCACTTATCTTTGTGCCATTGGGTGACTAATTTAGCTTATCTGGGCCTCAGTTCTCTCATCTGTAAAATCCCACCAAATTGTAGGTCTATGATGCTATGACTAAGAAAAGGAATGAAATTTAATGATTGTCTCCCATGCGTGTTATTTCTGATGCTTAAAGTAATTCCATGAGGTCATTTTCTGAAGATGTTAGAAAATTTATGAGAAATTCCTGTTGCATATATCTCACTATTCTTTGGATGGAGCCAGCCCAGGGTACTTAACAGAATGCAAGAGTAAATCAGCTCCCAGGTTTCAGTCCCTGTTCTGCACAGTGCCTAGCACATTTTGTTCAATTGTTTCGATCGTGTCTGATTCTTTATGACACCATCTGGGGCTTTCTTGCCAAAGATACTAGAGTGGGTTTCCATTTCTTTCTACAGCTCATTTTGTAAATGAGGAAAGTGAGGCAGACAGGGTTAAGTGACTTGCCCAGGGTCACACAGCTAATAAGTGTCTGATGCCGGATTGGAACTCAAAAAGATGAGTCTTCCTGACTCCAGGCTGTGCACTATGGCACCACCTAGTTGCCCCCATGCCTGACATATAGGTCTGACTAATAATATGTTTAATAAATGCTTGACGGTTGATTGATTGTGGTATTAAATAAGTCACATCCTCTTTCCAGGCTTCAGGGTTCTCCTCATGTGTCACATGAACTAGATGATATCAAAGGTCTCATGTAGCCCTAATATTCTAAGATTTTAGGACATTGAATAAAAGCATAGTGTGCTGGCATCAGGCCATCCTGGAAAAGAAGATTTGCCAAATGTAGCAACTGTGTGAGGATTTATTAGTATTACATTTGACTCCCACTCACACATTTGGATATATAGTGAAAGGTTTTTATCACCAAGCTGTGACAATCTTCTAGTTTGTTTTCACACATAGAAGGCAGCTTCTCCATTTCAGCCCTGGAATTGTAGTAAGGAAGTCACTAAAGGCATTCTCTTTTACAGTTCCTTAGTTCTTAACCAGAAAAAACCAGTTGGGAGAACTGGACCCAAAGAGCTCAAGAATGAATTTAGTGGCGAGGGCCGTGGTCAGACCAGCTTTTGAAGAGATCACTTTGGGTTGCGAGCTTATGTACATCCAGCAAATTTTTACTTGTCAGCATGAACATTTATTAAATTAAACATTCATATTCTACATAAGCATTTATAAATAAAACATTTGTGAAGCATTTATTATTACAACATATATAGGGTACTTTAAAAACCTTAAAGTACTGTATAAATGAGGATGATGATGATGATTGCCAGCCCCTTCCCCAAAGGACCCTGAATTTTAATTAATTTGAAAAACATATAAGAGGATGAAATAGCTTTTCACACTGGTTAGGAGACACAGGGTAATCCCCTAACACAAAGCCAATTATGGACCAGTGGCCAAGGGAAGTGCAGCCCAAACAAGATTAAAATGGAATTGGGTAATATTTAACGAGATAAATAAAAACACTAAAACATAGATAACATGACATTTTATAACTAAGTCAATATGCTGCTGACAGGAATCTGTATGTATTGATTAGTGCCTACCTCCTCTCTAATGGAGTTGGATACCACTGCCCTAGTACTCTCACAAACTTAACTGGATTTAAGAACATGGTAAAAACAATCTCCTTGGATACCAATAATATATCACCTGAGAACTGAATATGTTCCAAGGAGGAAAGAAACTGAATAAATAAATAAAGACACAGGCTAATGCTGCCAGAGGATATATATCCTTACCCAGTTTTGTAATTGAAAAACTCAGTATGGATTATTCTCTTTTGCATTCTCTTTTGAGCTCATATTTTGACTTGGGTAAATTTTCCATTTATTTGGTGTGTTTTTTTTTAAAGAAGTATCAGAGATAGACCCTTTAATAATGGCATAAGGATGGGATGAAGGGTAATGATATTACTAGCTAATATTTTTATTGAACCTACTATGTGCCTAGGCACTGGGTGAAGCACTTTATAAAAATTATCTCATTTGGTCCTCACAACAATCTTGGTAGGTGAGTGCTATTATTATCCCCATTTTGCAGATGAAGAAACTGAGGCAGACCAGAGGTTAAGTGACTTGTCCAGGGTCACATAGATAATAAGTATCTAAGGCTGGATTTGAACTCAGGTCTTTCTGACTGGTTCCATCTCTCTAACCAGCACCCTAGCTGCCCCCATATCACATAGGTAAGATGTTTCTGTGTCTCCATTCCTCCTCTTTCTCTCTGGCATCCACATTCCTGGATTGCTTGACCCCAGCTCTTTGTAGGAACAAAAGTACAAGAGCAAAGCTGAGGGTAATTTTAAGATGGAAAAGTCTTGATAGTAGTGATCTGTGGTGCTATTGCCTCTTGACTCCTGATCCAACAAGTGAGGAGGTTTTCATTTCTTGGCCTCAATGACCATACTTCCCGAGTCTATACTGGAGTGTAGGTAGGTAGTCATAGGAGAATGATGAGTTTGTAGAAACCTTGGGATGGCTGTATAGGTGAAGGAATGGCAGGAGGCAGGAAGTAAGCTCCCTGCCTCACAATTTTGTTGTCATTTGTTGTTGTTCTTGCGTTTCAGTTGTATTTGACTCTCAGGACCCCATTTCGGGTTTTCTTGGCAAGATACTGGAGTGGTTTGCCAATTCCTTCTCCAGCTCATTTTACAGATGGGGAAACTGAGGCAAATAGGGTCAAGTGGCCTGCCCAGGGTCACATAGCTAGGAAATGTTTGAAGCCAGATTTGAACTCAGGAAGATGAGTTTTCTTGACTCAATTTAACACTTGTGAATTTGCAGATAAGATTTTATTCTTCTCTATATTACAGTATTTGAAAATAATTTTAAAAAGTCCTTACACTTTCAGGCAAACCTTTTAAATACTGAAAACTAGGTCCTATCCATAGGTACTAGATTTTTAATATTGTGTCACTCTGCCAAATCTTTCAAAGTACTTTTCCAATATTCCCCAAATTTTCACAACAGTATGAAAGAGAAAACAGAGATGCGGACAGCTTTCTTCTTACACAACAAATTGGATTTTTAAACTTGAACATTTTAGGTTTACTCAGACACCTACTAGCTGTGGGAACCTGGGCAAGACACCCTCTCTGAATCATAGTTTCGTCATCTGTAAAATGAAGATAATAATTGCATCTACCTAACAGGATTGCTGTGAGGATGAAACAAAAAATTGTATGAAAAGTACCTTATACTCTTAAAAGTGGCCTGTAAATATGAACTTCTATACCCTATTTCTTTTTGTTAATCATTTTTGGTTTGCATTTCTCAACTCGATCACTTAGAGAAAATAGCAGTGAATTTTTGTGAAAGCTTGTTTTGATCTCTATTGAATTAAATTTCTATTGCTATATATGTTCCTTTACTTGGACTGAGTTCAGTGGGAGCTCAAGACAAAATTCCTGGTACTTAACGTATTATCCTGGTATAGCTGGACCCCCAGGATAAGAAAACATTCACAGAAAGGCGAATTATTGCCTGTGGTACATTAGGGTCTGTTCTTAAGGAAGAGGTTATCCTTTGTGATCTTGACCTTGTGACCTAAAAAGTCCTCGAGTGACTTGTCTCTCCTAATCACTGGTCATTCAACCTGGGTTTAATTTGTTCCATGATTATTGAAAATGTTTTGAAATGCCTTGCAGTACATGATCCCACTGAAATTTTCTATGACAGAAGTGTCTTGTTTAGAAAATATGTTCATTTATTCCCAATAGTGATAGCCTTGCTCTTTCCAATGAAAGAATTTTACAGACATGGGGAAGGGCAGGGTGCAGAGGGAGATATCTGAACCTGGAAACACACTTGACACATTGAGAGGTTTGAAAATGGTAGTCTTAAGTCAATTCAACCAGTGGCTGCTGTGTGCCAAGCACAAAATTAAACAGCTGTTGTCTTCAAGTAGCTTCCATTCTACTGGGACATGCAGTATTATGAAGATATGTATGTGAAAAAACAAAGAATAAGGGTAATTAACATTCAACTATTCAAATGAACACCACCAATTCTTTAACAATTTGTGATTTCATTGGTGGGGGTATTCCTTTCACCAATTCAGAGTGAAACGCTATTAACTTAGGAGATTTTCAAGAGTTGGTGCAATCATACCCCTACAGTCACGAATGGTCATGAAACTCTCTGGATTTAGCTCATCGTGAGGTGACAGGTATACAACCTCCCACTAAATGCTTGTGCAGCTCCTTTCTAGCTTGGTCTTCTAGGACCTGCCAATAACGACACTTCGGTAGTACAGCCTTCTGATTTTACTTCTATTCCACAATGAGTCATCAGTGTAGGACTTGAGTGGAGTGAAAAATTGGGGTCAAGAAAACCTCAGAGCTGGAAGGGAGAGGAGGGGGTGGGGTTGTTGATGGAGTATTTAAGATTACTTAGTGTCATCCAAGTCCAAGGTATGATGAGTTGGAAAACTGGTAGAGTCTGACCTACACCCTAGATTTCAGAGTATTTAAAGGAAGTTGCATAGGATTCCATAGCCCCAAATTCTTCAGGCATTGGAGCGGGGGTGGTCAGCTTAGGATGGAAAGATCACTTCGAGTCAATGCAGCTTTATCAAGAATAGGTGAAGTTAAAATAGGCTTCTTTCCTTTTTTTTCTTTTTTTTTTTTGACAAGGTTACTAGTCCAGAAGATTAGGTTAATGCTAGAACTATAGTCTACCTTGATTTCAACAAAGCTGACAAAGTTTCTCATGTGTTCCTTGGATAAGATGGATAGAGGTAGACTAGATGATCATATAATTAAAGAAATGTGGAACAACTAGAGTGACTGGACACAAGTTGATATAAACTTGTAGGAAGGTCAACTAGATTACCCCAGGGATCTATGGGTTTTGTGTATGTGTGTGTGTGTCTGTGTGTGTGTATTTCACATTTTTTCAATAACTGGGATGAAAGTATTATTGGTATACTTATCAACTGGGAGGCATAATTAACCCATTATAGGACAAAGTCAAGATTCAAAAATATGTTGCAGACTAGAATATTGGGTCAAATCTAAAAAGATGATCTTTAATAGATATAAGTAGAAATTTGAGAAAAAGTTCCCTCATTCCAAAAAAAAAAAAAAAAATGAACTGCACAAGGACAAGATGCAGGTGGTGCTCATTTTTAAAAGATTTAGGAGTTTTAGTGGACTACCAGCTTATTACAAGGTATAAAGGGGAGAGGTTTCCTTTCTTTGTATTTCCAGCTAGATGATACAGTGGACAGAGCACTGGGCTTGGAATCAGTAAGGCCTGAGTTCAAATTTGACCTCAGAAAGTTACAAATTGTTTGAGTGACTCTGGGCAAGTTATTTAACCTCTGCCTTAGTTTATCAACTATAAAATATTGTTATAACAATAACACCTACTCCCTAGGGTTGTTATGAGGATCAAATGAGATAACATATGTAAAGCACTTAGCTTAGGAGCTGGAATATAGCATGTGGTTAATAAATGCATTGTTGACCAACAGACAAGCCAATGTGATCCTGGGCTTCATTAAGAGAGATACGGTGTTCATGGTAAGGACAGCGGGTGATAGTTCTGCTGTATTCTAGACTGGTTAGATAAATACTGTGTGATACTTCATATTATAGTTTGAAATCTCACAACACTATATTCCTTTCATTTGCATTTTTCCTATTCCCCTGAGATTTTCAGAATTTTCTTCTAAAGGAATATTATTTTGTATAATTCTAAAAAATATTTCCTTGGTAATCTGATTAGAATAGCATTAAATCTATAAATTAATTTACATAGTATTTTTATTTTTGTTTTACTGGCATGCTCTAGTCATAAGCAGTAAATAGCTCCCTAATAATTGAATCTCTCTTTTTTTTTGCCGAGTGTTTTGTAGTTGTATTTATATAAATCTCATAGTGCCTTGACCAGTTAAATCCCAGATATTTTATGCTCTTTGTTATTATTTTGAATGGACTTTTTCTTAAAATGTCTTCCTGATTTTTGTTAGCATTGTCAAGAAATGTAATTTTGTGGGTTTAGTTCATATACTGTACCCTTGTTGATACCATTAATCTTTTCATTTAGTTTCTCTGCTATTTTTATGAGGTTGTCCAAGTACATAATCATATCATCTGAAAATAGGGATTCTTTTATCTTTTTTTTTTTTACCAGTATTTATACCTTTGCTTTTGTTCTTTTGTTTTATTACTGTTATTAGCATTAGGGCAAATAATTGTGAGGAAAGAGAACATCCTTGTTTTACCCCTGATTATACTGGGAAAGTATCTAATATCTCTCTATCATAAAACTGTTAGCTCTTATTTTAAATGTATACCTTTGATTATATCAAAGAAGGATCCTTCCATGCCTGTGTCTTTTAAATTTTTTTTTAATATAAATGAATGCCAGATTTTGCCAGAGACATTTTCTCTGTATCTATTGAAATTATCAAATGGGTTTTGTTCTTATGTGCTTACATGATTAATTGTACTATGTTTTCCTAATGTTGACCCATTCTTATATCCCTGATATGAATTCAATTTAATCATAATGAATTATTTTCTGAGTCTCCTTGATAGAATTTTGTTTGAAATTTTTCATACCAATATTCATTATTATATTTTTCTATTTCTTCTTTTCCCTATTTGGGAATCAGTATCATATTTGTCTCATAAAAGGAGTTAATTAAGTATTTCCCCTCACTATTTTTTTAAATGTTTATTTATTTATTTTTACTTTTCAACATTCATTTCCACAAAATTTTGAGTTACAAATTTTCTCCCCATCTATCCCCTCTCCCCGCCCCAAAACGCTATGCATTCTGATTACCCCTTCCCCTAATCTGCCCTCCCTTCTATCACACCCTTCTCTTCTCTTATCCCCATTTTCTCTCGTTTCTTGTAGGGCAAGATAGATTTCTATACCCCATTACCTGTATTTCTTATTTCCAAGTTGCATGCAAAAACAATTCTCAACATTCGTTCCTAACACTTTGAGTTCCAACTTCTCTGCCTTCCTCCCTCCCCACCCATCCGCACTGAGAAGGCAAATAATTCAATTTAGGCTATATATGTGTAGTCTTGAGAAAGACTTTCATAATAGTCATGTTGTGTAAGACTAACTATATTTCCCTCCATCCTAACCTGCCTTCCATTTATTCTATTCTCTCTTTTGACCTTGTCCCTCCCCAAAATTGTTTACTTCTAATTAGTCCCTCCTCCCATTTGCCCTCCCTTCTATCATCCCCCACCCCACTTATCCCCTTCTCCCCTACTTTCCTGTAGTGTAAGATAGATTTTCATATCAAATTGAGTGTGCATGTTATTCCCTCCTTAAGCCAAATGTAATGAGAATAAGCTTCACTTTTTCCCTCGTCACCTCTCCCCTTTTCCCCTTCATTGGAAAAGCTTTTTCTTCCATCTTGTAGAAGAGATAATTTGCTCCATTCCATTTCTCCCCTTCTTCTCCCAATATATTCCTCTCTCACCCCTTAATTTTATTTTTTTAGATATCATCCCTTCCTATTCAACTCACCCTGTGCTTTCTGTCTGTATGTGTGTATGTGTTTGTGTGTGTGTAATCCCCTCCAGCTACCCAAATACTGAGAAAAATTTCAAGAATTACAAATATTATCTTTCCATGTAGGAATATAAACAGTTCAACTTTAGTAAGTCCCTTATGACTTCCCTTTCCTGTTTACCTTTGCATGCTTCTCTTGATTCTTGTGTTTGAAAGTCAAATTTTCTATTCAGCTCTGGTCTTTCCATTAAGAATGCTTGAAAGTCCTCTATTTCATTGAATGACCATTTTTTCCTTTGAAATATTATACTCAGTTTTGCTGGGTAGGTGATTCTTGGTTTTAGTCCTAGTTCCATTGATTTCTGAAATATCATATTCCACGCCCTTTGATTCCTTAATGTAGAAGCTGCCAGATCTTGTGTTATCCTGATTGTATTTCCACAATACTTGAATTATTTCTTTCAAGCTGCTTGCAATAGTTCTTCCTTGATCTGGGAACTCTAGAATTTGGCTACAATATTCCTAGGAGTTTCTATTTTTGGATCTTTTTCAGGAGGTTGAGTTAGCCTATTTTTTTTTCTATTTTTTTATTTTTTTAAAATTTTTTTTAATGTTTTACAATCATTTCCTTAAAGTTAAGATTTTATCCCCCCCACTCTTCCCCCACTACCCCCCTCCCTCCCCGTGACAGCATACAATTCTGTATAGGTTCTACATATACTTTCCTATTGAGCACATTTCCACTATAGTCATGCTATGTAGTCGAACTAAAATAAATGGAAGAAATCATATAACAAATCAAAACATAATACACTGAAACCCACCCACACACAAACATGATCTGCTACATTCTGCAAATGACTTCCATATTTCTTTCTCTGAGTGTGGAAGGCATTTTGCCTTAGAAGACTGACATTGGGATTTTTTTTTCTCAGTAAGTTCTTGTGTTATTACAAAGTTCCAAGTCTACCAGAAAAAACTCTCACACACTGTGGTTGTTGCTGTGCACAAAGTTCTCCTGGTTCTGCTCCTTTCACTCAGCATCAGGTCATATAAGTCCTTCCAGGCCTCCCTGAAGTCTTCTTGTTCATCATTTCTTATGGCACAATAGTACTCCATTACATTCATATACCATAATTTATTCAGCCATTCTCCAATTGATGGGCATCCCCTTGACTTCCAGTTTTTGGCTACCACAAAGAGTGCTGCTATAAATATTTTTGTACACATGGGACCCTTTCCCGTTTTTATAATCTCTTGGGGATACAGTCCTAGTAGCGATATTTCTGGGTCAAAGGGTATGCACATTTTTGTAGCCCTTTGGGCATAGTTCCAAACCGTTCTCCAGAAGGGTTGGATGATCTCACAGCTCCACCAACAATGAATTAGTGTTTCAACTCTCCCACATCCTCTCCAGCATTTATCATTTTCTTGTTCTGTCATGTTTGCCAACCTTATAGGTGTGATGTAGTACCTCAGAGTTGTTTTGATTTGCATCTCTCTAATCAATAGTGATTTAGAGCACTTTTTCATATGATTATAGATATCTTTGATTTCTTCCTCTGAAAATTGTCTGATCATATCCTTTGACCATTTATCAATTGGGGAATGACTTGTATGATTATATATTTGAGTCAGTTCTCTATATATTCTAGAAATGAGGCCTTTATCCCCGAGCTTAGTCGTAAAAATTTTTTCCCGATTTACTACATCCCTCCGAATTTTGGTTGCATTGGGTTTGGTTGTGCAAAAAATTTTCAGTTTAAAGTAATCAAAATTATCCATCTTGCACTTCATAATGCTTTCTATCATTTCTTTAGAAAAAAATTCTTCCCCTCTCCATAAATGTGACAAATACACTATTCCTTGCTTCTCCAGCTTATTCATGGTATCAATTTTTATACCTAAATCATGTACCCATTTGGACTTTATTCTTGTGTATGGTGTCAGGCATGGGTCTATGCCTAATTTCCGCCACACAGTTAACCAGTTTTCCCAGCAATTTTTGTCAAACAGTGAGTTCTTATCCCAGAAGCTGGGATCTTTGGGTTTATCAAACAGGAGGTTGCTATATTCCTTGCCTACTGTGTCTTGAGTGCCAAGTCTGTTCCATTTGTCTACCCCTCTGTTTCTTAGCCAATACCAAGTGGTTTTGATAATTGCTGCTTTATAATACAATTTGAGGTCTGGTAGTGCTAGGCCACCTTCCCAAGTTAGCCTATTTTTAAGGTGTTACTTTCTTCAGCATTTTTTGGGGTCTTCTTTAGCAAGCTGTTGACTCACTTTTCATAATTTTCTTGCATTATTGTCATTTCTCTTCCCAATTTTTCCTCCACCTCTCTTACTTGATTCAAAAACCTTTTTGAACTCTTCCATGGCCTGAGACCACTGCATATTTATTTTGGCAATTTGGATGCAGAAATCTTGACTTTTATGTCTTCCTCTGATGGTAAGCATTGTTCTTCCTCATCAGAAAAGTTGGAAGAAAATACCTGTTCACTAAGAAAGTAGCCTTTAAAAGTTTTATTTTTTTCCCCTTTTTTGGGCATTTTCCAAGTCACTTACTTGACTTTTGAGTCCTTTGTCAAGAGGAGGGTATACTCTGGGGACCTATAAGTTCTCAGTTTCTCCAAGGTGACACAATCAAGGAAGAGGAGCTTACTCCTCTCCTGGCCTGCACTCTGGTCTGGGAGCTACCACAGGTTTTTCTGCCCAGGATCTTTGAAGCTGTCTTTGGTGGTTGTATGTTGAGTAATATAGGAATGACAGCTGCTGCCAGGGATTCCACCCCTGAGGCGTGCTGATGCCATGCAGCCAAGGGCTACACTCTGTTCCGAACTTGGTGCGGTTCCTGTCTGTCTTCCAGGCTGTCTTGGGCTGGAAATCTCTTTCACTCTGTCATTTTGTGGCTTCTGCTGCTCTAGAATTTGTTTAGGGTCATTTTTGACAGGTATTTTATGGGCTATGGTGGGAGAGCTAGAGTAGATATGTCTTTCTACTCCACCATCTTGGCTCTGCCCCCCCCCATTACTATTTTTAACAATTATTTTTTGTAGTATAGACACTAATTGTTCTTTAAACACTTGATTAAATTTTATCTAATGTAGAGTTTTCCCCCACTTTCACAATGGACTTGTGGCTTGCCTCAGGTTTTCCTGAGATTGGGTTAAGTTCTCAAGTCTCTGTTTTGTTGGCTTGCTTATTTGTATTTTTTTAAAGAAGTTCATTAATTTCCTTTTAAGTCTCAGCTTCGTTGATGTATAATTTTGTGTGGTTCTTTTTTATTTCCTCTTTGTTGTAAACAAATGAGTTTGTTATTTGTGTAATCTAATTTTCCTTTGAACAATATTTTAAACTCAACAGACTGAAATTAATATGACCCTTTAACTAATAAATCAGTGAACATTTTTTAAGCACCTAAAGTGTGCAGTCTCTGTGATAGACTCTTGGGATAAAAAACACAATGAATGACAATTCCTCTTCTGAAGGAGCTTACACTCTAATAGCAAAGACAAGAAGTACATATATAAATGTGTACAAAATAAATCCAGTAGGTTCAGAGGAATGATTCAGAAAACTGGAAAAAAATAGATATATTAGTACACTGGATAAAAAGATGGTAACATAGTCAAGGTTTCCATTTCATAATATATTAGCAAAGGGATTCTATAGTATTTTCACTGAGGTTTTAGGTCCTTGGGGCTACAGCCAGCTGAGCACAGTGAGAGGCTGTGGTTTATAGCTTCACAAGAAACTTCCACTACACAGAAATAAACATGTACTGCACACACCAAAGGCTGTTTGATAAACTCAAATGATGCTCTATGCTTATGGGGAACCATATGAATCAGTGCAGAGAGAACACCCAAACCTAGAAGGACCTAACAAAATAGGCTCAGCTGATCAAAATGATTTTGAGATGACCATTATGCAAAATTAAAAATATCAGCAAGTGCTGAGGTGACCTGACACAAAACCAAAAAATCTATAGACATGGGAAAGCTAATAATGTTCACGATTAAAAGTGACATATTTAAGAGAAGGAAATAAAAAGTAAACAGAGGACTCATCACTTTTCTCAGTGTCCTTTGTCCCTGCCCTCCCCCCAAAATGTTTTTAAAATTCTTGTTCTGGAAAGGAGTAATTGAGTAAATTCTTTGCATTCATAATCTAAGCCATATTTTCAGAGGCATAAGAGGAGGGAATAATTAATCAAATTCTTCCTATGTTCTGTCTCCCACTAAAAACAAGACTTATGTATGACTATTCATAATTCTAGAGGTCTGACACTGAAATACACTATCCATTAGAGAGAGGTGATGGATAGATTAAGGGTGCATAATTTTATATACACACATATGTATATACATATCTACACACATATATGTGTAGGTATGTATACATTTGAATATACATATGTATGTATATGTACACACATAATTTTATATATAATTTATTAAATTTTTATACAAAAATATAAAATTTCCCCATCAATCATTGAGGGGATTTATATTGCTTGTCCATGTATTTTTGTTTTAAGAAATTTGCTTTTTTTGTTAAAAAATGGAGTAGGGGTGGGAGAAAGAGAAAATAGATTTCTATTAACTAAAAAGAAGGGGGTAGCCTGCTGCAAATGTGAAATGTTGCATGGGCTTTCAGATGAGGTCACTGTATTATTGGTTTTGCTTAATTGTTTTACTCTCGTAAAAGATCTTGCACAAAGAAAGTATAACCTGTAAACAGTCTTCAGCATTTGTGTGTTTACCTTTCATGACTTCAAGTATTTGTGTTATTTTATCAGTAACTTCATTTTCACATTGGTAGCCAAGCACATTTGCAGCTATGAGCAGTAGAAAAAAAAATGAGCTTGCAATGCTTGCAGATTTGTGGAGCGGCTGGTATCCTAGTAGGTGTTTTACTGATCTTGTTCCACCTACTGTTGTAAAGAGCTCCCCATGCATTCAGAGTATGGGAGGTGATATCCAGACCTTGCTAGTCTCAGTATCTTCCAGCAGCACTGGCTGAAGTCATAGCACCTTCTCCTTTGCTTTTCAGAGGGTAGCCAAGGCAGAGACATTTATAGCAGTATAGTATTGTCTGAAATCAATGGTTTGTTTGTTTTTTTTTAAATGAGATGTTCGTATAGAAGGTCACAGAATTCTAAACAATTACTAATGAGAAAAAATATTTTGCATGTTACTAATTTTATTTTGTATACTGCATTTTAAGGTTTATTTCACAGTTACTGTGTTAGGAAAAGTCATTATCAGAATTAATTTTTTTTTTATAAAGAATTGTATGTATTTTCAGCAGTCTGTAGTGAAAGATTACAATTTTTGGTGGTCATAGGAACCTAACCTTCTATTTCCCGTAAGTTCAATGTATCAACATTCTTGTGTTTTTGTTTTTTTTTTTTACTTTTGTGCCATTTTTTAAAGGAACATTACCCCAAGAAAGTTAAGGATTGACTGCCAACTCAATAGAACTGAAAGTGTAAAATTACTTATGTGACCTATTTTTTTTTTTCAGACATTGATTATAGTCAAATGACTTAACTGTCCTTCCTCAAGAATAATAAACCTCTAGTCATTCTTTGGAATAGGAAATTCTACCTGATTTGTTTCTGTTT
This sequence comes from Bettongia penicillata ogilbyi, assembly GCA_023548195.1. Taxonomy (NCBI): domain Eukaryota; kingdom Metazoa; phylum Chordata; class Mammalia; order Diprotodontia; family Potoroidae; genus Bettongia; species Bettongia penicillata. Next base: position 740,026 of record JAJHZJ010000406.1, on the reverse strand, counting down.
CGCTTTTTTTTTTTGCCATGCTGGACCATGATTTCTTGTTACAAGCTACTCAGTAGTTCTGAGGCAATAGAAAGCGGGGACTCTTAAAATATTTCCCAACAGCCTACCATGTGTTACAGATGGGTGGCAACAGTGTGGGTGCAAAGTGTGAGACGAGCTCCTAGTACTCTTGGACACTGGGCATCTCTAAGGTATGACTGAGGAAGCAGTTTCTTCAGTTGAATGTCTAGATTATATCCATCCACTTAAATTTAGCTCATTCCTTTTGTTTTGCAGGTGATTATGTATATAGGTCAAGTCTCCAAAGATATTCTGAAGTGGCCCCGACCCTCCTCCCCTCCGGTTGTCAAACTAGAAAAGAGGTTAGCTCATGAATATGGGATGCCATCTACTCATGCCATGGCAGCAACAGCTATCTCTTTCACATTCCTCATCTCTACAATGAACAGATACAAGGTAGGAAGCATCCCTACTGATGGTCCTTCTGGTACAGAGGATAAAATTACAAGAAGCACAAAATCAAAAGAGACTTTAGAGAATACCTCCATCTAAGACAACTCCAAAAGTCTAATGATGGAAAATACTATGCACATCCAGAGGAAGAACTTTGGGGTCTGAATGCAGATGGAAGCATAATATTTGCTCTCCTTTTCTTATTTTGTTTCTTCTTTCTCATGATTCCTCCTGTTAGTTCTAATTCTTCTTTAAATCATGACTAATGCGAAAATATGTTTAATATAAATATATAATTAGAGCCCATATTGGATTGCATGCCATCTTGTGGGTAGATGGAGGAGAAGGTAGGGAAGAAAATTCAAAACTCAGTCTTGTGGAAGGGAATGTTAAAAACTAAAAACAAATCAATTGTGAGAGAGAGAGACAGAGACAGAGAGAGAGAGAGACAGAGACAGAGAGAGAGAGAGAGAGACAGAGAGAGAGACAGAGAGTACCTGCTAATCTTCACAGAAGAAGAAACTGAAATAGGGAGAAGGACTTGCCCAAGATGATACCTTTAGAAACTGACTGAACTGGGATTAAAACACATTGCTACTACCCCCATTTATCTTCTGTTTCTTCTCTAGCAGATAGACTCTTCTTGGGGAGGGATTTGCAGGGAAGGGTGGTGTTATGTTTACTTTAGGAGAACAGATTTGCATTTCAGAATTTTCCCTCAAAAACAGCTTGAGTAAATTTGAGATTGATGAAACAGTGACCAAGGGGGATTGAACACCCACTAAGGCTCCTAATAAAATTTTCTTTGAGTATTATTTCTCAGTCGCATAGCCAGGCCTGCATTTTAAATTCTAGTTCTCATGGTCTTTTCTTCAGAACAACCAAATTTAGGAAGTTTTGTAATCTGAACAATGATCCTCAAGGACTGAACTGAAACCACCAAATTTATTTTGTCTTGTTGTCTCTAGTCAGAAGCACTGAGCAGCCATCACCCTGAACCAAGGGCTCCCAGGCCCCTCCTGCTCTTGATGCTCCATTCTAATGGATGGCTTCAAAGCATTGTTTAGGAAGGAACTAAATGGGATTAAGTTTACAACATATTTGCTAAGAGATTAATAAATGTGATGGAAAATGTGTTCATTTTTTCGATTATGCAATAACTTGAATGCTAATTATGCTAAAGCCTCCTTTAACAACTTTAAAAGATTGCTTTACTTTGATTTTTTTTATTGAGATGCTTTGTTTTTATATGCCCTTCATTTCCAAATACACTCCTCTCTCCTCTCTTACCCACAAGCAATTCCTTGTAACATAGAATAAATAAAAGAGAAAAAGGCCGGGGGTGGGGTGGGGAGGTTGGGGAGGTGGGGAGGTGGGGAAGCAGCTCTGAAAAGCAAGCCAATCCATCATCCCTGAGTCTATATTTGCAGTATTCCACACCCAGAATCTCCCCACTCCCCACCCTCCATTAAAGGGAAGGAAGTACCTTTTCCCACCATTTCTTTGATTGGGGAGGGGAGGGAGAGACTCTAACAGTTGTCTGATATAAAGATAAAACAATCACCTCCCCCCTTTCAGAGAGCCATTCTTGTAAAGTGTATAAAACTATCTAGAGACAATTTTAGCCCTCAGTTAGATCTGAGTGAGATTCCCTTTTAAGAGGAAATTTCCATTTTTTTTTTTACTGCTGTTTAACAATTTAGCGTTTTATTTGAATCAGGGTGGTGCATTTTATTTCAAATTAGAAAGCAAGAGAAAATAACCCCCAAGTATAGAAATATATATAAATCTTATTGGTGCCAATGTCTGGAGGTCAAGAGCTATTTGTGAGTAAGGCACCAGCATCCTCAGGCTGCTGCTCCCAGCCAGCCACCATCCGCTCACAGTGAGTTTTTGTCACCGCAGATTCAAGAAGGGAAAAGGAGTCTGTCCTCAGGACACACAGGTTGGTGGGTCTAACTAAAGACTACATTGAACCATTTTTTTAAAAAAAAAATCACTTTTAGTTTACATGTAGCAAAGGCATTCTGATTTTCTTTTTTTTCTTACATGCATATATTTTTGTGATAAAGCCATTTAGTTCTTCTGGCTTTTCTCCTAATAAACATAGGATATATGCAGTGTCAGTATTAACTGAATAATTTTAACATTAATGTGGCTAAACATCCAAAGTCAAATGAATGTTAAATTTTAGGAAGACACATAGCTCTTTGAAACATTGTCATCATTGAGTGACCACAGTAAATACTAGGCAATTATTAGCTCTCTGAGCATAAGAATGACATCTTTTTAGGTACAGTTAATGATTAGACTCTCCTTTCGTTCCTTCCATGACCTGAGACCTCAGTAGCTAGCTAATGTTGAAATTGTACTGAATCTAGGGACAGCTAGGTACAGTGGATGGAGCACTAGTCCTGGAATCAGAAGGACCTAAGTTCAAATATGGCCTCAGACACTTACTAGCTATGTGACTCTAGACAAGTTGCTTTACTGCCTCCAAAAAAATAGGAAGGATGGATGGAAGGAAGGAAGGAAGGGAGGGAGGGAGGGAGGAAGGGAATTGAGACTGGATCCAAGTTATACATATGTATGTAATTCCTGGGTCAGGCCTACTCTTCCTGTACCATCACCCCAGAAGATATCACCATCATCATCACCATCATCATCATCATCCTTTAAGTCTTGTGTTTGGGGTCTTTATGACAGTCTTGGATGGTCTGAGGAAGGTGCTATTATTGTCCTCACTTTACATATGAGGAATCTGAGGCGGCTTGCCCAGCTAGTGTATTATTCCAACTCAGAATCCCCAATCTCCTCATCTCCAACTCCAGTCACTTTAGTCACTGCATTCTGCTGCCATTCCTATCACAATCAGGTGCCACCAAATTATCAGCCAATATCACCAAAATACCTGCTATTCAGAACATCCCTGTAGCAGCGTTGTCAACTCCCTCATGCTTTCCATGGAGTCAAGACAATAAGATTATGAAAGTGGCCATTGCAATTCCATTTACTTCAGCTTAGAAGCTTGAGACATGAGTCTGTTTTCTACTCTGTACCATTTACCTTCTTATAGGAAGTACAGTGCCATGACTTCACACTTAGACATCCCCCCTCTCCCTTTGCTCTCTTCAGATCCCTAGTTCTTCTCTCTGGATTTGTATGGCAAGATTGTTAGTGTGGATAATGCTAGATTGTGTTTGTGTATATAATGTTAAAATATTAATGTCAAATACCCTGCAAATTCTCATTTTTTCTCTCTCTCTTTCCATAGTACCCTTTTGCACTGGGACTAATGCTGGCCATCTTATTTTCTACTATGGTATCCCTTAGCCGGATTTATACTGGCATGCACACAGTATTGGTAAGGATTTGTTTTCAAGTCTGGAACTGAATGTTGGAATAATAAATTAGGATGAACTTACCATTGTTATTAAAGCTATTTGTATATGTAAAAATTCTGTTCCAATTTAATTCATCTTCCTATCAGCCCTGTCCTAGGTCATTTTGCAGGACATACATATCCATGGTAACTAATTCCCTAGATAATATTAACAGGACGCTACATTATCATTTTCTCCACTGGTACTTGAAAAGCGATTTTATTGATTTCCTTTTCTTTTTTTGGTCTCTCCATCACTCACTACTCATTAACTCACTCCCTGCCATATTATTCCCCCATCTCTCTCTCTCTCTCTCCCCCTCTCCCTCTCTCCCTCTCTCCCTCTCTCTCCCTCTCTCCCCCTCTCCCTCTCCCCCTCCCTCTCTCTCCCCTCTCCCTCTCTTCTTCTCCCTCTCTCCTTCTCCCTCTTCCTCACCCTCTCCACACTCCTTATAACAAATAAATACAACCAGGCAAAGCAAATCAATACTCAGGCCATGTCTAAAAAACACATGCACAAAAACAAAAATAACTGCAGAAGGGAAAACAAACACCTCTAAATTTAAATACAATTTTTAAAAAATCTAATGGCTCACACTTTTATATACAATCTTTTTATATTGAAATGCTTATATTACTGTATGATTATTAAGTTCATAATAACAAAAAAAATGAAAGAAAAAGTTAGTCACTAGCTACATGTTTTCTTCCCAACTATGTGAAAAATGAAAATTGCCTTTATCAGATGTCAGGAAAGGGGAAGAGATCTCTTCAGTCTTTTGTCCTGCCCAAAGTGGATGCTAGGTAGCTACTGCACATTTGTTGGATTTAATTGTTGACCACTTCTGGTTACTGTTGTTTGGGGGTGGGGGGATGTGGGAGGAGATGGGAAGAGATACTTTTTAACCAACAGAAGCTGCAGTACTCAGTGGACTCTGGAGGAAAGGGGTCTGTCCAAAACCATTAAAGCAAGAACCAAGCAGTGGGAGGCATAAAACAGAAGAATGACTTAAGTGACATGGATTGCCTCAGATGAGACAGGTCAAGGATCTTGGCGAATTCAAGAAAATTAGGAAGAGGTTTATGGTCTTTCTTTGTGTGGCTGCTGAACTTAACTTTGAGGGCATCAATGAGGGATGTTGAAACAACTGGAGTCATTTCTTGGGTAAGGGTAGCTCGGTCATGGGAATGTTGTCTGACCAGCACCAGGTCCTAGCATTCTAGACACTGCGGAGTCCTCTTCTTCCCTTTCAGTTCCATCTCACTTTGAGCTAAAAAGGAAGTGGTAGAATCCAGGGAGAAATTGGTGGGGAGCAAATTCTCAATTTACTACACTGCTGCTTTGGAGGGAAAAGAGGCTGCTCCCAAATGTGTTTGTAGACTTAAATATGGAATTAAGTAGAGTTCTTTTGGGTTTGTTGGCATTTCTTTTGAGGGGGCGCTATTTTGAGGTTTAAGTTTGTTTTATATCTTATGAATTCAGGTTAAAATTCATCATTAAAATATGTATGAAAGGCTGCAGGCCCGAATTGAAAATATATATAAAAACCAATTCAATAAATTTACAACAAAACATTATCTATAAAGTGATGGTTTCCTGGAGGGCAGAAATATTGAACTCCTCCCTTGACCTTAGCATACCTATTCTGACGGACAACAGTCTTGGAGAAAATCTTAGAAGAAGGCACTTAAAGAGAGGGTGAGGTTTTGATTTTCTTCCATTATTTTTCAACCTTGTCTCCATCAACTTCAGTTCTAGGCTTAGCGGATACCCAATGATCAGAGACCATACTATTGTGATAATGAGTGAACTACATGTTAGAGCAGCAGAAGGGAAAGAGAATTCATTGGAACAGTGATTGAAAGATTTAAGTCTGGGGCTTGTTAGCAAGAAAGAATAAAATATTAGCGTATTATGTTTCTATGAGTGGTGTGGTTCAAAGAAATCTGAAGTTGAAGTCTTAGGACCTGGGTGTGAATCTCAGATTGTGTGACCTTGGGCAATTAGCCTCCCAATTTCCTCATCTGAAAATTAAGGAGTTGGACGAGATGACCTTTGAGGTCCCTTCAAGGTCCAGACCTGAGATCCTCTGAATAATTTTTAAAAAGTGAGGTGCAAGTTTTCTAAATTATCATCCTCTGTAGAGTCCTTTCTCATCCCCTTCCCCCAAAGGAGGTTGTATTAGAAACACCTGACATTGATTAGGCAAATGTGAGGCTCTTAGCACATCCCAATGGTTTGTTCTTTGCCAGTATAATAGTAGAAAGAACCCTAGATTTGGAGTCAGAACAATAACAATAGTACTTTAAGGTTGACAAAGCACTTTAATATGTTAATTCATTTGATCCTTACAACAATCCTGCAAGGTAGGTGCTCTTATGATCATCCTCATTTTACAAATGAGGAAACTGAGGCACAGAGAGTTAAAATAATTTGCCTATGATCACGCACCTATTAAGTATTAAGGAAGGAATTGAACTCAGGTCTTCTGGACTCCTAGTTTAGCTGCCTTTGCAATGTACCACCCACAAAAGTGTAACAGGCAGTAATGTTGACTCTATTCTGCTAACCAACTGCAGATTCAAATCTTGAAATCTTCTTTCTGTTCCTCTAAGATGGAGTTCACTCACCATCACAATAATCTGGGTTCTGATTCCTTATCAGAATGATACTGAACTCATCTGTTTGCTCTCTTACCCCATCATCAAATCAGAAGGACTTCGTTTCAAGCTCCAAGACTTTTGAGCTGTATCCCTCAACTTCTTCTTTTGTGAATAGGTACTTGCTCTAAGTAAAACTGCAGTAGAAACATAGGCATGCCCAGAGTGAAGCTAGGTTTGCCTGGACACTGTGGGAAAGCGTTCCTATTGACCCTTCCACAAAGTCCACAGTGAATGTTCCCCTGGGCACACCTGGCCCATACTGTGTACGTGCCTAGAGAGAGAGATGAGAATTGTTATTATTAGGGGCATGACATTAACAACTTTTAGAAAACAGGCTCACTGGGAAATCTTATATGAACTGATGCAAAGTGAAGTGAGCAGAACCAGGAGAATATTGTATGCACCAACAGCAATATTGTAAGGATATCAACTGTGAAATACTTAGCTACTGTGATCAAGACAATTTCAAAGGACCCATGAGGAAAAATGCTATCCACCTTGAGGGAGCGAACTGATGAACTTGGAGTGAAGATTAAGGCATACTTTTTTTTAAACTTTATTTTTCTTGCTTTTTTTTGGCAACATGGCTAGTATGGAAATGTGTTTTATACTATTTCTCACGTTTAATTAGTATGTTTCTTGCCTTCTCAATGGGTGGGAGAAGGAAGGGAGGGAAGGAGAAAATTTGGAACTCAAAAAAAATTTTAATGGATGGTAAAAATAAATAAATGAATCTCTTTAGAAAAATAAATAAAATATTTTTTTAAAAAGACAAAACATGTCAGAGCTAGCAGGAATAACCTTGTGGCTATTTCAGTTACAAATAGCTAGGTGGCCCAGTGCATAGAGTGCTGGCCTTGGAATCAAGAAGATCTGAGTTTGAGTCCTGCTTCAGAAAGTTATATGGGTGGCCCTGGATAAGTCACTGTAACCTCTGTGTGCCTCAGTTTTCTCATCTTGAAAGAAAAAGGAAAATAATATCATCTACCCCACAGAGTAGTTGTGAGAGTCAAATAAAAAAAAACAACATGTAAAACACTTTGCAAACACTCTAGAAGTGCTGACTATTATGACATAACACTTAAAGATTTGCAAAGTACTTGATAAATGTTATTTCATTTGCTCCTCACAACAGTCTTGTAGTACTCTTACAATTCACATTTTACAGATAAGGAAATTGAGGTTAACTGAGATTAAGTCCCCCTTCATTTCAGTGCCTTCCCTCTGAGATTATTTACACAATTTGTTCCGTCTGTATTTTAGTTCTTGTTGTTTTTGGGAGAGGCAGTTGGGATTAAGTAACTTGCCCAGGGTTTTATAGCTAGTTAGTATCTGAGGCAGATTTGAACCCAGATCCTCCTAACTCCAGAGCTGCTGCTCTATCTATTAAGCCACCCTTTTGTTTGTATATAGTTATTTGCATGTTGTCTCCATCGTGAAACTGTAAGTTCCTTGAGAGTTGGGAATGTTTTGGGTCCTTTTTGGTATCTCCAGGATTTGGCAAAGTGCCTGTCACTTAAAAAATACCTGCCATTGGTCCCATATCTAGTGCCTGAGAGAGGATTTCAATTCAGGTCTTCCTGCTTCCAAGCCCAGTACCTTAACCATCTCATGCAAAACTTCCTCAGATGCCCTCAGTATTCCCCAAGGTATTCATTTAAGCAACAGCCACACATTGCAGGCCTTCAAACAGAGGCAGCACTCACATGTTAGGTATGTTATAGTGAGGGTTCATTTCAGGTATCAGCTCAATAGGATGGCTGAGGAGGTCTCTTCCAACCCTAAAAATCTGGTGAATCAGAAAGGAGTCAGGAATATTATTTTTCTACTGGATCTTATTAGTGAATAATTGACATGTGACAGGGTATTGACATTGTGGATTTATTTTTTACTTGAATTGGCTGAAACCCAGACCTAGTTTACTGAATGTCTTCCTTTCTCTCTGTAAGTAAAATTATTTGACTAGATTAGTTGCTAGTAAGTATACACAAATACATGCATGCATATAAAGTGTGCACAATACACATGTGCACACACGTACATATGCACACACATGTATATGTGTATTACATTATGTATATGCACACACATACACACGCATGTGGATATACATACATACATACATACATGTATGTGCATATATTTGTCTTGGTTGGAATCAAAGAGCCCTGAAAAGTTTTCCAAGTACTCAACTTCTTCTAGATTAGGCAAAACTCTATTTTGGTTCAGAGCATAGCATTTTGATATGCGTGTATTTTCCCCCAAATATGTCTAAAACTGTTTAGCCTAAGTTAGCAGTCACTGCTGAAAAGTTGAGGGGATGGGGAATGGGCAGGTGAGGGAGCAGGGCTCCCATTTAACTTTTGAACCTCTTATGAGGGCTGCCAAGATTTTTTAAAATTGCATTTCTCACTATAAATTACCATCATATTATATCCATTATTTTTCTGTGACCCTGGAGGGAAATGTACTTTTCTTTTTGTTTCTTTCTGTTATTGGAAACAATTAGTGCTTCCTACACATTCCAGACTGTTTCTTAGGGAGCATGTCATGAAAAAAAAGTAGATAAAAGACAGGTTCCATAATGGTTATATTTCTTCCCGACACCAAATGAGAAGTGGTGGAACAGAGCAGCCTGTTTCTCTGGTTAAACCAGGATTATAAGCTATTTTAAGGGGCCACACTAGAGCAAGAGGTGGCAGAGATGGTATGAGGTTGAGCCATGAGTGGAGTTGTTTGTGGTTACAGGGCCTGTCATCCACAACTTGGAGAAACCACTTTCCAGGTCAATAGAGAAGCTACAGAGTCAAGCTGAGCCATCAGGCTAGAACAGAGACCCATGTTCTATGACCAAGGAGAAGGTCGAAGTCCAACAAACCATAGAGGAGGCAGAGATCACAAAGATAGTTATGGCTGGAGTCTGGGTAGTAGCTGGGAGACCAGAAACGCACCAGGTATCCAAGACAGAAATGAACCAAAGTTGGCCTCAAATAGGGAGTTTCTTGTGCTCTTCCAGCTATAGCAAGAACTAGCGACTGTGTTTCCAGGGCGATCCCAAAGCAGCCCTGAGATTAGAGAGAGCTCAAAGGTTGCTTCATTGTGGCAACTTGCTATACCTGCCTAGCAGATTTTTACTTTTGACCAAGTGGTTGTATTTATTCTTCCAACTGCGCTTTAAATGATTTGCTTTTTACATTTTTTCGGTACCACCCTATTAGTTATTCTTTGGTTTAGGATGTCTGTTTATTGGGGTTACTGAATGAATACCTAATGAATAAGTAAATAAGCAAAAACCAAGGTAAACAAATATGATAAAATGTAATACATGAGTTAACCTCAGTAAATTAAGCATTGCTCAACTCATGTTTACCATTTATTGTTCATTACTGTTATTTTATACTCATTGATTTATTATTATTCTTTTCTTAAATCATACCACAAACACAGGAATCCAAAAAGCAAGAGCATTTAATTAAGGCAAGAAACAAGGGAATAAAGCACTAACAGCCTTTGCTCCCATATAAAAGAATGCAGTCTCCTGTACACTGCCATCCATCCTCTAGAAAGTTTTCAGATCGAGGCTTCCTAAAGCATAGATCTGACCACGTCATCCCCTCTTTCCCCCATTCAGTAATATCCAGTGGCTCCCTATCACCTCCAGAGTTAAATATAAAGTCCTTTGTTTGGCATTCAAAGACCTTCATAACCTTGCCCCTTCCATCCTTCCCAGTCTTCTTACACCTAACTTTCCTCAGGTTTTTACCAATCCAGCGACACTGGCATCCCTTGGATACTGGCATGCCTGTTACTCTTCATCTCCCAACTCAAGAGTTTTCACTGGTTGTCCCCCATCCCAGGGAGACATGTTCCCCCTCTTTGTCTCTGTCTCCTGGCTTTCCCTGGCTTCCTTTCAGGTTATCTTCTGCAAAAAACTCCTTTCCCAGTGCCTTCCATCTCAGGCTATCCCAAATTTATTCTATATATACCTTGTTTGTCCATAATTGCATATTGTTTTTCCCATGAGACTGTGAGCTCCTTAGATTTTTTGTTTGGGAGTTGGTTCTTTTTTTTTTCTTGGCCTTTCTTTGGGTTTTCAGTGTCTAGCACAATGCCAGGTACGTATTAATAAATACTAGTTGATTGGATTGACTGGAGTTATAATTTCAATTGCTTTGATGCATCAGCATAATTGAAGTGAATGGACACTCAGAATTTATTCCCAGGGGTGGACACCTAGAATTCAAGGCTTTCTACTTCTTGGAATCTTTCCTAGGATTCCCTGGGGCCAGGTGGAGAAAAATAGAAAGCTGTCATCTCTGTCCTGGAGTCATCTTGGTCCAGATTTAATACACTGCAGTTTAGGAGCAATATGGCCACGTCACTCTATGGGCTTTCTCTCTATTTCCTATCTATAGCTCCACCCCTCACCTTTCCTTCCTCTTCCTTTCTACCATGTATTTCTTAAACCTTTTGTCTTGTAGAGCAATCTCCTGGCTATTAGAGTCCACAATGGCTGATCTTATCATGATAGTGGCTTATGCACAACCTAAGCGTAGGAAGCATATGGAAGACACAGTCCAGAGAACTTCTCCCAATGGCCAATATTAAACTCAAATCCAACCATTATGGGAACTGAAATCCTACAGATATCCCCTTTCCCTGTGGCAGAGTGCTGCTACTGGGTGCTAGGTAGTCAGGTCAACAGATGTTACTGGACAGTTAACAGATAAATTGGCCAAAAGAATAGCATAGACTCTGTGGCATGTCAGTAAAGCTAATTTTTTTAAAAAATTCTGAACTCAACCAATACCAAATAAAATATGTACTTCCATATAGATAGAAGAACAGAAAAGAAATTACAGGTCTCTTTTAAGTAGAGCTTACTGCCTTTTTAAGTATAATAAATTCAACTGGCTTTGTACCTTCTTTTGACCTTCCTTCTCTTCTATCCTATGTTTTTAAAAAATGGCTGGCTCGTTCCTTTTCTTCCTCCCTTCCTTTGTTCTATTCTTTCTTTCTCTTTTTTCTCTTTTACCTTTTTTCTTCATTTTGTGTGATAATTATAAATAATCTAGTTCTATACCTATGATTTTAAAAATTATTAATTTATTAAAAGCCAAGTATTAACAAAATATTTGGTGCTGCTAGGAGGAGAATGGATTAGAAAAGTATACTTTTTTCTCTTCTCTCCTTCCCTCTTTCTTCTTTGATCCTTTCCTTTCCCCCTCTTTTATTCTCTTTCTTTCCTTCCTCACTTCTTTCTTCCTTCCTTTTTCTCTTTCTTTCATCCTTTTTTCTTTCCTTCCTTCCTTCCTTCCTTCCTTCCTTCCTTCCTTCCTTCCTTCCTTCCTTCCTTCCTTCCTTCCTTCCTTCCTTCCTTCCTTCCTTCCTTCCTCCTATACCACCTCTCCCTGTGCCTCCAATTGAAAAAAAGAAAAACATAACCCTTGAAACAAATGTGCATAGTCAAACAAAACAAATTCCAATATGGGCCATGTCCGGAAATGTCCATCTCATTCTCTATCTTGAGTCCATTAAGCCAAGGATAGAATCTCCCATCTCTACTGTAGACTGCAAGCCTGCTCAGGTCAAAGGTTATTTTTTTCTCCTTTTTTTCCAATCCATTCTCCTCCTAGCAGCACCAAATATTCTGTTAATACTTGGCGTTTAACAAATTAATAATTTTTAAAATCACAGGTATAGAACTACTTATAGTTCTATATTTATATTTATAGAACTTGATTATTTATAATTATCCCACAAAAATGAAGAAAAAAGGTAAGTTATCCATTCTTTCCTCACTTTTAACATCAAGGAAAATATTTCTTTGGTTGTAATCGGTTTTATTTGTAGTATGAATCTTAATTCAATGTCTCTTAAGACTTAACTGCATTTTAATATATAAATATTACTTTTTCATATTGATTTTAAAATATTGCTACTAATATCTTGGTCATCCAAATGAGTGTTTGTAAAACCCTAAGCACAGTGAATGCTTGGCCCATAGAAGGTGCTTAATAAATGCTTGTCCCTTTTGCCTTGTTCCCATTGCCAGCCCTGTGTTTTGTTCCCCCATTTTTTTCTTTGTATTTTATTGTCAGGTTTTACATGACACAGTCACTAATCTGACAAAAAGCCATCAGCGGAGGAAGCAAGGCATAGGTTGTACAGAGTTCTTTTTTATTTAATTAAAAAACAACTTTGTTCTAAAAATGGGAAATAAAAAAACCATTTCACTTACTAAAGATCCTTAAGCCATTTTGAGCAGGCAGAGTGCAGAGTAGTTCTGCAATACATTGTGAAGGTGAATGATAGAATTGAGAACCTGGCTCTTTATCATAAGAAGTGGTCAGGCAGTAAGGAGTGATACATTTCCCTTTGGGGAGAAAAGAAGTGGTCAGGCAGTAAGGAGTGATACATTTCCCTTTGGGGAGAAAAGAATCTTAGCACTCCCTGGCACTCTGCTTTCTCCTTCTCCACCTAGTTGGCAATGGCGGCGGGGAGGTTTGGATGGTAAGATGTGAACCTTTTCTTCTTTTTTTTTGATGAAGGAGTAAAGCAGGAGGTTATAGAAGAATTTATCTTAAGAAACAAAAATCATGAGGGCCTATAAAAGGATATGAAGAAACAACTTTGTTTTGGTGAAGAGGAGGGGTAGGTATAAGGAAAATAAAGGAAAGAAAACAGCTTAGGACAGGATTTTTAACTTGTGACCTACAGAAGGAGCCTGTGGATAAATTCCAAGATTCATGACCTTGGATGGAGTAAAAAAAGTAGAATATTTATTTTCACTAACATTTGTTTTTCTTTGTAATCTTATGTATTTTACATTATTCATTTAAAACTCTTATTCTGATAAGGGGATCATAAGCTTCAATAGACCCCTATAAGGGGTACATGACAACAAAAATGTTAGGAACCTCTGGCTTATGAAATTAATTAGAATGGAGGAATAATTCTGGAGCCCTAGGCTATGGGATCTATTCAGCTATTCACACATTATATTAATATCCTGAAAAAAGTCAGACAGCATTAATTTATTTAGTGTTTTCTATATATATTAAATTTATAAATCAGATCCTTCAAGACTCAGTTAAGATATCCTCCATGAGGTACTTTATGATCCTACTCAGTAGCTATAGTTTCTTTCCTCTCTCCAAAATTACTTTATATTTGCTTTCTATATATATATTTATTTCTGCACATTATTTCCCTCCAATGAAATATAAGCTCCTTAACAGCAGTGACTGTTTTAGTTTTAGTTTTTTGTCTTCTTGATCATTACCTGATATATATATGTATGTATATATATTTTTTTATATATATATATAGTAGATGCTTAATAAATACTCATCTGGCTCTATACTATATCACTTGATTCTGAATTATAAGGTTCAAAGTACTCTGGGAAACAAAATTTGCTATTGTTCAATGGGACTCTTCATGACCCCATTTGGGGTTTTCTTGGGAAGGATACCAGTGTGGCTTACCATTTCCTTATCCAGCTCATTTTACAGATGAGGTAACTGAGAAAAACAGGGATAAGTGACTTGCCTGGGGTCACACAATTATTAAGTATCTGAGGTGGGATTTGAATTCATAAAGATGAGTTTTCCTAAAGCCAGGCTCAGCACTCTGTGCACTGTAGCACCACCTAGATGCCCCAAATAAAGTAGATCTACCTTCTCATCTTTGTTGCTAATAACTTTCCTGATCACTCTTGGAAGTCATCTTTGGAAAGGAAATTATGATCCCATTTTTCCATGGATGCTTTGCCATGAATCTGTACCTAACTTAATTTTATTCTGCTGGAAAATAGCCTCAACAAATACAGATGCAATAGTGGCATTGATTGGACAGTATCAACAAAGTCAGGGACCTGAAACAGGAGGCTGTCTAACATTCAGTATTCTACCTATCACTGATAACGAAACCACCCCTATCTCTTGACCCAGCAATCTCATAATTGGGTATATATCCCAAGAAAGTCAAAGATGGTAACAAGGATTACTTTGTTACCACAGATCAAAATATTTTTTTTTTTGTGGTAGCAAAGAACTAGAAACAAAGTTTATCTCAAGTGAGAAATGGATGAAAAAACTATATTATATGAATATGATGCAATATTACTATGAAGTAAGAAACAACAGTAATGAAGAATTCATAGAAACAAGGGAAGAAGTATAAGAACTGATACAAAGTATACAGTGGTCACATCAATATAAACACTAACGCTAAAAGAAGTCCCACTTTAACAAGTGAAAAGCCAATGAACAGATAATGAAACACACTTCCCTCCTTATGACACACAGGAGGCTAAGGTAGAATGTTTTATAAATTATCAGATGTATTCATGATGTTGAAGATTTTGCTTAACCTTTTTTTTCACAAGGAAGGATTCAACCTGGGAGGATGAGAGAAGAGGGAGGGATTTTTTTTCTTCCAGCAATCTCCCAGGGATGTCAAGACAAAGGTCATCGTCCGTATGCTATACTTTTAAACGAATTGTTACCGAAACTAGCTTATGTTTGCTGGTGATCACATTACTGTTGTTCTGATGTGGGGTTGTCTTTAGCTCTTTAATGATAGCCAGCTTTAGTCAAGAATAATCCAAGAGGCTGGCGTCACTATGATTTCATTGTTTGTGACCTGTTTGGGAGCTCATTGGATCTAAAGTCAAAATCCTATTAACTTGTCGAGCATACTGATTCAATAGTCATGGTCTATTAGTATTAATGAGAATTAGGGGTGGGGAAAACCTGCTGCCTATACTTGTTAGGTCCTATTAATGCAGAGTTAACCAGTAATCATCCCCAAATTGCTCCTTGCACCAGGTATTTTAGAGTATATGGTGAAGTCAAATATATTTTGAGGATCTGTGATTTTGTTGGTGCCAATGCCCCAGAGCTCATGACTGGAAGCACTTTGCTACTTGGTAGACAATCCGGGAGAGTGACCAAGGCCAAAATAATGTATCATCCTGCAGCCAACCTGGTGATGGCCCCCTCCCCTTGAAGCTGGTCTTTGGATGACAGATGGAATGTGACTGGATCCTTCTTGAAGGCTTTCCAGGAAGATCTATCAGAGTCTGAAACCCTTCAGGTTCTCTTCATGCCGTGACAACGGAGGTCATTTGATGTTTACCTTCCAAATCAGATATAAAATTCTTGTTCTCTTCCTTGTTTTATGAGAATTTAATTTGGTCTCATGCCATTTTCCATTTGGCAAACTTGCACATTTTAGAGAGAGCTTATAAAAAGTTTAGAAAGGTTAAAATGCCACTTTTTTTCTTTTATCAAAGAGAAGTAGGACATGGGATCCCTTCAAGATTATTCCTTTTATGTAGTTTATATTTTAGGCTATATTCATAGGTTAATACAGAACGAACCCCCTCTGGTTAGAAGAAACAGTTTCTATTTAAAACACGCAGAAACACAAACTTTGAAAGGACCTAGGAGGCCATTGAGTTCAAAAAGTAGTCGAACAAAAGCCTCTATAAAATAATGGCTCAGTGGTCATTCCAGCTCTGCTGAAAGACCTCAGGTGAAGGGGAAACCACTGTCTTCTGAGGCAACCCTTCCTACCCTTGGAGGGCTCTAATTATTGACATGAAGTTGAGACACTTGTGACTAGTTCTGTCTTTTGGTACAAAATACAACAAATTTTGAGTTCCAAATTATTTCCCTCTCTTTCTCCCCTCCCCCCACATTGAGAAGGCAAGCAATTTGATATAGACTATACACATGGAGTTATGCAAGATATATTTCCATATTAGTCATCTTGTGAGAGAAAATACAGAGAAAAAACCACTAAAAAAGCAAAAAATAAAATGCTTTCATCTACATTCAGACTCCATCAGTTCTTCTCTGGAGGTAGATAGCATTTTTCATCATAAGGCCTTCAAAATTGTCTTGGATCTTTGTATTAATGGAACTAGATAAGCAATATTACTGTTACTGTGTACAGTGTTCTCCTGGTTCTACTCATTTAATTTTTATCAGTTTATGTAAGCCTTTCCAAGCTTGGGGGCACAGTTCCAAATTGCTCTCCAGAGTGGTTGCATCAGTCCACAATACCAACAGTGCATGAGTGTTCCAGTTTTCCCATGTCCCCTCCAACATCCCCTCTTTTTCAGTCATATTAGCCAGTCTGATAGGTGAATGAGATGGTACCTTACAGTTGTTTTAATTTGCATTTCTCTGATCTTACTGATTTAGAGCATTTTCTCATTTCTCTACAGTTTTGATTCCTTCATCTGAAAAATGCCTGTTCATATGCTTTGACTCTAACTGAACTTTAATTAATTTGACTTTAATTACTTGGAAACTGACTCATATTCTTATAAATTTGACTCAGTTCTCTGTATATTTGAGAAATAGGGCCTTTATCAGAGAAACTTGCTGCATTTTTTTTCTTTTCTGCTTTTCTTCTAATCTTGACTGCAATGGTTTTGTTTCTGCAATAGCTTTGTAATTTAATGTAATCAAAATTCTCCATTTTCTATCTTATAATGTTCTCCATCCCTTGTTGGGTCCTAAATTCTTTCCATGGCCATAGATCTGACAGGTAAACTATTCTATGCTCTTTTAATTTGTTAAGTTGTGATCTCTGCAGATGGCCTAAACCAGGATAAGGGTAACCAATAGGCCTCAAACCTGTTGGTAAGTTCAGGGAATGTTTTAAAAGCAAATGGCAAAATTGTTTCTACATGTAATTGGGAAAAAATAAAATACCAAACAACAAAAAAACATAAAGCCAAAGGAGTAGAAAAAATAGAAGAAAATGGGAAGTATCTCATTGGAAAAATAACTGATTTGGAAAATAGATCCAAGAGAGATAATTTAAGAATTTTTGGACCACCTAAAAGCCATGATCAAAGTGCCTAGACATCATATTTCAAGTTATTATCCGGGAAAACTGCCTGGAAATCTTAGATCCAGAGGATAAAATAGAAATTGAAAGAATCCATTGATCACCTTCTAAAACAGATTCCCAAATGAAAACTCCTGGGAATAGTATAATCAAATTCCAGAAAATACTTCAAAGTGCTAGAAAGAAACAATTCAAACACTGAATATAGAACTGAGTCACATTTATAAAGCTAAGAGCTATTTCCCAATTGATAAATTTGTCAAAGGATATAAACAGGTAGTTTTCAGAAGAATTCAAATCTATAATCATATGAAAAAATACTACAAATCACTATTGATTAGAGAAAAGCAAATTAAAATAACACTAAGGTGCCACTTTATACCTATCACAAATGACAAATGCTAGAGGGGATGGAGGAAAATAGGTACACTGGGAAGAAGAGTATACTGGTCTAACCATTTTGGAGAACAATTTGGAAGCAGGCCCATGTGTGTACTGTACGTACAGTGTGTACCTTTTGACCCAGCAATACCACAACTAGGTCTTTTCTCCCAAAGAGATCAAAGGAGAAGGACCCATATGTACAAAAATATTCGTAGCAGCTCTTTTTGTGGTGGCAAAGAATTAGAAATCAGTGGGATGCTCATCAATTATAGAATGGCTGAACAAGTTATGAGATATGTTTGTGAAAGAGTACTATTGTACTCTGGGAAATGACAAGGGGGTGTGGTTTCAGAAAAAAACATGGCAAGACTTGTATGAACCGATGCAAAATGAAGTGAGAAGACTCAGGAGATCATTGTGCATGGTAACAACGTTATGACGGTCAGCTGTGAAAACTTGGCTGCTCTGATGAATACAATGATCCAAACCAGTTCCAAAGGATTCATGATGAAAAAATGTGTCCATCTCCAGAGAGAGACTAATGTATTCTGAGTGCAAATTGAAGTATAATTTCCTCACCTTCTTTATTCTTCTTGGGGTTTTTTGTGAAATATGGCTAACTTAGAAATATGTTTTGCATGATTTCACATGTATAATTGATACATTGCATGCCTTCTCAAAAGATGGGGAAGGGATGAGAGGGAGAGAGTTTGAGGTTTTTTAAAAATTTTTTAGTTTAATGTTTTTAAAAAATTTTTTTAAATTATAAATAAAAATTTTAAGTATTTTTAAAATAAAATAAACAGCTTTAAAAATAATTGAAGAAACGCTAAATTTCAGTTAGAGGTTAGTGAAAACAGATGGAATTGCTTTCTTCTCCAAGTTTACAAACCTCTTGAAGTATAACTATGGGACCCCTTGAGGACATGTGAACCTCGGGTCAAGAATCCCCGTTCTATACAGACTCTGTCATATCAGGATTCTTAAACTTGACACCAGTTGACCAAATGTATTTCTTTTTTCATGACTGTCTATGTAATTGATCTCTTGCCATTTGTGGACAACAATAGAATATTAGTATTTCTTGAATTTATGAAGCAATTTCTCTCCTATGCAGGCTAATTGCACAAAATTAGGTTTCTTAACTAAAGTTATTTATATTCATACTCACGAATGTGGCTTTCTTTTTCCTTTCTTTTTTTTATTCACTTTTATCTCTTTAATAGAAACTGAACTAATTGTAACCCAATATGGAAAATAACATATATGGTGTCCCTGAATGATTCATAACTGGTAAATTATTTCTGGGCATAATCTAGGAGTAAAAAATATATATATCAAATGAACATGAGAAAGGCAGTCACTCCTCCAATGAAAGATGTTCCTTTTGGTTTTATCTCTGTTCTTAATTTCACTGGACTGGTGGAGGCAGCCAAGGGCAGAGAAGACTGTTCACATTCTCAGCAGGGGGCCTGCAAGCAAGGAAGACCAGGATCATTG
Source organism: Bettongia penicillata ogilbyi (assembly GCA_023548195.1). Taxonomy (NCBI): domain Eukaryota; kingdom Metazoa; phylum Chordata; class Mammalia; order Diprotodontia; family Potoroidae; genus Bettongia; species Bettongia penicillata. Next base: position 720,771 of record JAJHZJ010000406.1, on the reverse strand, counting down.
TGTCTTTCGCATAAATAGTTCAACAATCTGAATGCATTCTTTCCTCACAATTGAATGAATAGATTTTCTCTTTCTCTCTTTTCTAGCCAGCTAACTTTGTGTTATGTTGGGCTGCTCAGTAACATATTCCATTGAAGATGCTTAGAGATAGAATGTAAATTTACCACACTAAGAACTACCCTTGCAAACATGTCTAGAATTTGAGTTTCCCAAGGCTCCTCCAAGATAGGTTCTGATCTTGAGTGAAAATACAGCATGCATTTAAGTGATCCTGAAACTTTTCACTCAGAATGGTGCTTTGGATTTCTTCATCCAAGGGATAATCTCAATATGTAGGCTCCCCTTCCTTGCTCTCTTCTTTGTGAAGAAAATAGAATAGAATTTGTGCTTTCAAATAAGAACTTTCTAATTAAAGATGCCCTAATTCGTTACACTTTTTAACTTTGGGAAATGCTAGGTTCATCATGATGCTGTATCAACTTGAAGGTAATTTTATCTAATACTGTAACATGAATTCAAAGATGACATCTTAATTCCAGATTTTTTTTTAAAGTTTACATGGGTTTCATGAAATGGTGAAATGGTTTTGGTTTTGATGTAACAAATAGCCTCTTTCTGTTTTCTGGGGTTTTTTTTCCTAAAAAATGAGAAAGACTCAGGTACTTTTTTTCATTTTTAACTTTTTCAGATATCTTAATTTTGTTTTAGGCAGCATTATATCTGACTGTGGGTAAAGAATGTTTCACAATTTTACAGAATAAAGCATCCCTATTCTTCAGTCATTTTTACTGAAGCATCTGGCCTGATTTCTCCTCCTCATCGTCTCTTTCACCATTATTATTTCTTCCTTTCTTTGTAAAATGACATTCCTTGTATTTGTTCACTAAGACCTTTTCCTCCTCACATATTAAAAAAAAAATTTAATTTGACCATAAGACAAGAATTCTAGCCACAACAGCTACATGCTTCTGGTGCGATTATTTGTTCTCCATCCTCCCAACCAGTACTTAACATTCTTTGGAACTATGATCTTTTATACATCTCACCTAGATTACTTTCCACTCTACTCTCTATATTTCCAGGATTATATATATAATAATCATGCTGGGGATAACTCAGAAATGGAAAGAAATATCCCAGCAATTTCCTCCTGAAAAATTGAAACAACAGACATTCTTAAAAAATGATTGTTTAGTATATCCTTGAGTGTATGATTTAAAAGTTTTATGTAAGAAATAACTCAAGCTTTCAAAATGCTTCACTTTTAGAAAGTGCTTAATGTTGTTCTAAAAAATGTCCTGAATTAAATATTTATTTATTGACTATGGCTTAATTTATCTAACTTATATATAGAAATATATATTGCTTTTTATCCCACTTTTTTTGACAGAAGCATAAAATGAAGGTCCACGGTGAGCTTATTTAGGTTATCACCTATGATCATCATAACCCAGCTCACTACCAGTGTAATATTCTCTATTTACACAATTCTTTTCTTTGTAAGAAACAAATCCAATAGTACAAACATTTAATTATAATATAAAAATGATGCTGTGAAATCAGTCTCTGCCCTCTTACTCAGCATATGAAACCCCTTTATAGACTCCGAGGAAATTGGAATCTGCTTCCCCCACTAATCCCCTCAGCATAATAAGTGAGGGATACAGCCATTTAAAATTTATTTTTCTTTTTCATTGTGAATTTAACAATCATCAGTAAATTCTACGTTGTTAGTTTTAAAGAAGTTCTGTTAAATTTAACTCAATTGTTTCATTTGCCTGTGTCCTTTATAGCTGTATTACTTTTTGGTGTGGTTTTTTTCCTGTGCAGTTTTTTAAATGCTTTATTGCTGTTTTTTTTAAGGGGAGGAACATAGCCAGTTACTACCTGCTACCAGCCTTCCAAACAGAAATTCTTTCTTGTAAGAAATATGTATAGTCTATCAATGAAGCAAGCATTTACTATGTGCCTTCTATGTGCTAGACACTAGACTAGGCACTAGATACAGAGAAAGGAATGAAACTGTCCTCAAAGATCTACATTTTATCAACACTTTGGTCATGGCTGAGGAAGTCAGGGATTGAAAGAACTCACAAGTACAAAATTATTTATAGCTGCATATTTTCATGTAGCAAAGAACTAAGAGGGAAGGGAGAGAGGAAGGGAAGGAGGAAAACAAGAAAGGAGAGTAAGAGGGAAGCAAAGAAGGAAGGATTGATTTAAGTGGCTACTACGTGTCAGACATTTGGTAATCTCTTTACAGATATCTCACTTGACACTTCCAACAGCCGCAGGAGGTCAATTCTACTATTACCCCCATTTCACAGATGAGGAAACTCAAAGCAAAGGTTAATTGACTTGTCCAAACTCATACAGTTAAGTTTTTAGAGCTAGATTTGAATTTGTTCTCTGAATCTGTTCTCTGTGCCATCTAGCTGCTACTAAAACAGCATCTAAATTAGGAGAGGAAAAAAATTGTGATATGTAAATACATGGAGATATTATTGTGACATAATGAGTCATGTGTATGACGGATTGCTAAAAATATGGGAAGACTTGTATGAAACTGTCCCTTCAGAATTTACACTCCAGTGGTAAAAGCTTAGGGCTGAGTACCCTTTCCCTCATGAAATTCTACAGAAGTTTCTAGGGGCAAGTTGAAATATTAACCATCATCACCATCATAATAGCTATAAGAAATGAAGAACAATCAGATTTCAGAAAAACTTGGAAAGATTTCCATAAACTGATACTGAGCGAATTGAGCAGAACCAGGAGAACATTGCACACAGTAACAGCAACGTTGCCCAGTGCTCAACTGTACTTGACTTAGCTCTAATCAGCAATACAGTTATCTGAGACAATTGCAGTAGACTCGTGATGGAAGATGTTATCCACATCCAGACTAAGAACTGTGGAGCCTGAATGCAGATCGAAGCATGCTATTTTCACTTGTTTGTTTGTTTTTATAGCTTTTCCCTTTTGTTCTGTTTCTTTTTTCACAACATGACTAATGTGGAAATACGTTTTGAAAAAATAAAAGATAATACTAGTTATCAATTATACAGTGCTTTAATTATAAATATTATCTCATTTGATATTCATAACAACTCTGGAAGGTAGGTACTGTTATCTCTATTTTACAGATGAGGAAACTGAGGCAGACAAAGATTCTGACTTAACCCAGGGTCACACCTCTAGTAAGTATCTGAGACCAGATATGGACTCAAGTCTTTTTGACTCCAAATCTAGAGCTCTACTCACTGTACCACCTAGCTACCAAAAGCCTCTCAGTTTTGCTCTGGGTTCATCAGGATTCCACTAGGACTCTTGAATTCCAGGACAGTTAGTCAACAGGCATTTATGAAGCTCTTACTCTCTGCCAGACACTATAGTAAGTGCCAGAAATAAATATATTAGAAAATAAAGAAATACATTAATGGTCTCTTCCCTCAAGGAGCTCCCTCACCAATGGAGGAGAAAGCATATCTATGTGCTATCTATCTACTTATATGTATCTATCTGTCTCTCTATGTGTATATCTATCTATCTATCTATCTATCTATCTATCTATCTATCTATCTGTCTATGTATCTATCTATGTGTCTGTCTGTCTGTCTGTCTCTCTCTCTCTATGATCCATGTGAAGTAGATAGAAAGTAACTCCAGAGAAGAAGGCTGTGGTAAATAGGACAGTATGGCAGCACTGTTTCATGCATTTCTCTTCTGATATCCTGATTCAACCACAGCCAAATGGATCCTCAGTTTGCTTCCATCACTCTGGTAGTTCTGATGTTTTATTTTGTTTGGGTTTTTTTTTTTTTTTGCCTTTTCCCATACAGTTTTCCCTGTCTTATCTCCATTTTCCAAGTATAGAGCTTCTGACACAGTCCTAATGCAAACACGAGTCTCCCAGGACTCTGACATCTCTGAACAGCAATTCCTTTGTCTTAGTGTTTATGTGTGTATATGTATATGTATCATATACACACATATTTTATATATGTATATCTATTATATTTTATGTATATCTATCTATCTGGCTATCCACCCACCTATCCATTCATCCATCTATTTATCTATCTCTACACACACACACACACACACACACACACACACCCTTGAAACTCCACTGTACAGCTCACTTGTACTTTTATTACATAAGGAATAAATACTATTAAATTTTCCTCAAAAGTCCTATTATCTGTGAAGAATTTTTAGCATGGAGTTCTATGGTGAGACCTGTGATTTAGAAAGAGGATGGGTTAGAGAAGGGATGGAGGGAAATCAACTAGGAAGCTATAGCAGCAGTCCAGGTGACAAGTGATGAGGACCATGAATAAAAAGAAAGCAACAAATGCAAGAGATTTTATGGAGGCAGAATTGATGAGTTGGCTGCTGAATAGATATGGAAGATGAGGAAGGAAGTCAAGGATGACTTGAGTTCACAAAACTGAGTGAGTGAAAAGACGCTGCCACCTGTCTTTTTGGATATTTGGAGTAGGATGGGCTTATAGGAGAAAGATAATGAGTTTCATTTTGGATATGGTAAGTTTGAGGTGCCTAGGGTCATCCAGTCTGAGATATCCCAGCAGGCAATTGATAAAAAGACTAGGTTGCAGAGAGATTAAAGTTGAATGTATAGGTTTGGCAATCACCTGCCAAGATTTGACCATTGAATTCATGGAAGTCAATGACATTGGGAAGACAGAAAGCTTAGAGAGAGAAAGGGATCCAGGACAAAACCTCAGGGTAGAGGCAACCTCGTGATGGAGCAGTACATGGAAGATATAGCAAACATGACTGAAAAGCAGTCAGGTAGAAAAAGCAGGAGAGAGCAGCACTATGAAAGCCAAAAAAGGAGAGAGGATCCAGTGAGTGGGGTTGTCAATAGTGTCAAAAGCTGTGGAGAGATTGGGAAGGCCAAGAACTGAGAAAAGGCCACAGGGAAAGGATTTAGCTTTGAAGATGAGCACAAGACACTGTTCCTCAGAAGAGGGATGGGTGAAGAAGATACTGCAGAATCCGAGGGAACGGAGATACTCTAAATCAAGAGTTCTTAACCTGGAGTTTGTGGACTTTTTTTTTTTTTTAATATGAAAACTATTTTAGTATAATTGGTTTTCTTTACAATCCAAAGGGGACCATGACACAAAATAATTAGTGAGGTAAGGTAAAGAGTAGATAATACAAGGGAAGCTAAGCTAGGGGGAGAGAGGAGAGAGAGGGAGGAGGAGATACACACTACCAGTTAGGAAACTATTACTTATGAGGACTATGCTAGGGAATAAATGAGAAATAAATGAAATTACCTATGAGGATTATGCTAAGGAATAAATGAGAGATAAATAATAGACTTCTTAAGGAAGTATAAAGTGAAAGTATGAAGGAATAGTGTATTAATAGCATGTAAGTATATGTTCTGGGGCAAAGGTAGAGATTAAAAAGATGGTCAAGGCAAAAAAAAATTCTCTGGTAATGGATATATGGTATATATCTATCTATATCTATATAGAGAGATATAGATAGATTATAGAGATAGATAGATAGATAGATAGATAGATAGATAGATAGATAGATAGGGTAAAGGATAATACTCAGCTCAGGACTCCATAATCTTTTTTCTGATAAGGACTTACTTTTTGATTACCTTGCAGTCACAATGACCTGTGGTAGTGGGGCTCGTGGTATAAGTCACTAAGAGAGGCAGTGGATGTCATAGAAGCAGTTGACTTGGAGACGGATCAAGTAAAGCTCTAAACAACCATTGGCATTATTGGAGATCTCTGAGTGAGCCTCTCTTCTCTCTTCCTGAATGGTTTCTTACTCAGTTTTTCTGTAATGTGTGAAACCAGATGGTTAGTGTCTGTTTTTGAGATTCAGTGTTTTCCAGCTGTGTGTCCAGACCTGTCATGATGTGTGTGACCTTATTACTAGCAAAGCAAACATGAAAAGGGAAAGACCGAGCCTTTAAAATTCAGTGTGTAACTACTTACCAACCTGGAGTGACTTCAGGATGTAGCTTTATAGCAGAAGATATAAGAAGAAGATATCACACAAGTTCTTTTCTATGTGGTTTATACTTATGCATGAATTAGACGCATCAAGACCGTGTCCTCCCCTAAATTATACAACAAAGAGAAACATGTACATAAGAATCATACTTATATGACACACGCCTGCTAATTTACTTCCATTTTTATTTTCATATTTGTTTTAGGATGTGATTGGTGGCATTCTGATTAGTGGATTGTTCATCGCTGTCACTTATCCAGCATGGGACCTCATCGATCATCTGGAGTCTGCCAGTCTACTCTTTCCTATATGTATTCTTGTGGTACCTTTCTTCTTATGTTACAACTACCCAGTATCAGATAACTATACCCCTACACGAGCAGACACCACCACAATTCTAGCAGCTGGAGCTGGAGGAACCATTGGATTCTGGGTCAGTCCTTTTTTCCAATTGGTATCCGAGCCCACAGAGTCTGCCATACAAAGCATCCCACCACTCACTACCAAAATGTTAGCCTTGGGACTAACCAAGTTTATGGTTGGAATTGTAGTGGTTTTCTTAGTTCGTCAACTGATGCAAAATCTTTCACTCCAAGTGCTTTACTCTTGGTTCAAGGTAGTCACCAGGAATAAGGAAGCCAGACGAAGACTGGAAATTGAAGTGCCATATAAATTTGTAACATATTCTTCGGTTGGCATCTGTGCTACAGTGTTTGTGCCAATGCTTCACCAGTTTTTGGGATTACTTTGAGCAATGTAGACTTAAAAAAGAGCCCATAGAGACAATGTCCTAGAAAGGCCATGCAATGGAGAAAACTCATCACAGTCACCATCCTCGCCACCATCACCATCATTGCCACTACCACCACCACCAGCACCACCAGAGCCAGCCTGCCAGTCTCTTCTTTCCTCTATGTCCACCACTCCCAAGAAAACAAAAGCAAAAAAAAATGAAATTTACATGCCATGTGCCTTTCTTTTCTGGCTAATAATCAAAGTAAATGATGGTACAGCATGAGAAAAAATAATTCCAGTCAGAATTTCTAACTCACAAATTCTATTACAAACTCATCCCAAAATTAAACCTGGAAAATATTGACTGTAACCATAGCCTTTTAGAATCCTTTATTATTTTTGAGAAAAATTATCATATGATCTAGAGTAGTACAATATACCATCTTGTATAGTTAGGAAAGATTACACAAGCCTTGATTAGCTCCTGGAAAAATAAGCTATCATGGGGGAAGTCTAGAGGATATTCCTTTAATTCTCATGTCTTCCAAAAAGACTGTCCTGGATTCTCCTACTAGAATGGGAACATCAGCTAAGATGAAATGGTGGTGCTTCATCCAAAGGCAGTCAGTGGACAAAGTGCCATTAAGTTTATTTTCTCATAGTGAAAAGATTACCATGATCAAACTGACTTTGAAGAAATTAAGTCTGTGGCAGGGTGTGAAGTCATCGACAAGTCCATATCTGGACAGTAAAAGCACAGATATGTGAAGTTTGTTTTTTTTTTCAATGATTCCATACATCATGACTTTCTTTAATCCTTAGGAATCCATTGAGTTTGGACATCCATCTTTACATATTTCTTTCTTTTAAGAATTCCAGGGAACAATCCTACAGTTAATTGATAAGTGTGATTAGTTCCCCCTGCAATGAGCCAAATGTAGGTTTACTGTATCTATGCATGAAGCAGAAGCCTGTCACTGAACAGAACCTCCAGTCCTGTTGAGGTCACTTTGTTGATTAATGACTAGGGTGAATATCGTGCTTCTTCCTTCACCTTGTTCCCTTATCTCAGGACTACTTTCAGAAAAATGCGTACAAGACTTTAGAATATTTTGCAGAAAAGCAACACATAAACTTAAAAAGTGTTATTAGCAGGTGGGAAATCACTAAATAAACACAAACAAGAACCTTCTTACCCTGCTAGAAGTCCCTTAACTCAAAAAGGAGATAAGATTAGATCAATTAAAAAAAGTTTCTTGAAAAAAAGTGTGCATGCATGAATGGGGGAGGGGAGAGGTGTACCGTAGAAGCAGCTCTAGCTATGGAGTCAATTATCTGGATTTAATTTTGATTCTAATGCTACCTGTGTGACCCCTCTGAGACTGTTTTGTTGTCTCTAAAATAAGGGAGTTGGTCTAGATGTGCTGTGAGGTCCCTTCTGGTTCTGAATCTGTGATCACATACATACATATTTCATATATAATATGAACTGTATATATGACATAGCTTTTTTTTTTATAGGAAATGCCTGCTTTGCAGGGGCCATAGTGCCTCTCCCCACCCCCTACCCACAAGCTTTCATCCAGCCTAGCATGTCATAATACACATATTTCTTGCTGTAAGTTAGCCCCACTCTCCTGTTTAAACTTTTAGACAGTCTTGACTACACATGTATAACCTATGTCAAATTGATTGACTTCTCAATAGGAGCTGGTAGGGTGGGAGGTGGAAGGGAGGAGAGAGACCAGAACTCAAAATCAGAAAAAGAAGAATGTTAAAATTGTTTTTACATGTAATTGGGAAAAATAAAATATTAAATAAACAAAAACCCATTTAGACAATCGTGCTGCACAGGTTCTTGGGTATCCTATTGATCTGAGCATAAGGCACACTTTCTTCCCAAGCCTGGCTTGTAGAAAACCTGAGTGAAGCCTTTAATGTTACTATTTTTTCAATGTTTACATAAACACATGCAAATATTTTTCTTTAAAAAAAAAATACACTTAGGGATATAACCTATGTTTAAATTCCAGCCTTATTTGAATTCACCATCAAGCACTTAAATTAATCTGAAAACTGACAATCACCTTTTCCTAATTTGAGTACCCTCATCCACTGTGGGGGACATTCTCTGGGGTCGTGTGGAATGCACGGATTCCCTAAGACAAAAAGGGTGGGGAAAATTCCTTCTTTCTGGGAGTTGTTTTCTATGTATTTCTGTATGTAACTAGAAGGGAGGGAGCAGCCGCTTGATTGATTGTAATTTTAATAATCAATGATAGGCTGAAATAGAACTGGTAGCAGCAAGAAAGAGCAGAGGAATCCTAATTCCTATGGGCTTCTATCCTAAGATCGACCATCTAATTGTGTGACTTGACTTCTCTGCAGTTAAATTCAGCTAAAAAAAAGTGGAAGATTATATACTCTGTAATATTTCTTTAAATTTGTGAGTGCCCAAAGCTAATTAGCAGAAAGTAATTTGCTACCAAAGTGTTTTTCCTCTACTTTCTAAAATGTATTTGACAAAAGAAGGCAATAATTTCAATTCCACCAAATAAACTATGCAGGGCATCTGGGAACACAGAGACAAAAATGATGTGAGATAATATATGCAAATACTATGCACACCTTAAAGCACTCTATAAATGTTAGGTATTAAAAAAAAAAGTCCCTGCCCTCAGGGATCTTCTGCTCTTTTGAGGGGGCTCCAAAGACACACAGATAAGTAAACGCAAAGTATATAAACAAAGTGTTGCACATTCTCACTTTGACTAAATGTTTCATTTTAGTTACCATAATGTGAAAAATCTAAAGGTAACTGTTTGCTTTGTATACATTGTGCTTAATAAATGGGTCATATTTTATTTGATGTGACTAGGGTTTTCAGTAATCCAAGGGGTTAGCTATGATTATCCCTATAAAAAAATGTCTTGCTCCAAAGCTTGCTTTTAATAAATGGTGTTTCCCTTCCCTACTCTTTATTATTTAATCTCTTCTCTCAGTTGCCTACAACTGGAGACTAAAGGGGTTAAAAAGGACCCCTCGGGTCATCTGATCCAGTCTGCTGTGGGGGTGCTAGAGCCTTTTAAACCTTCCAACTAATCTCTTCTGGGAGTGGTTTTACCTCTTTTAAAACAACAAAACCCTCTCCATTGGGGGTGGGGAGAGTCTAAGGCGTCCTTTTTTGGGAATGCTACCATTTTGTCCATGATGGCAGCATGCCCCCTACTGGTGAGTCTTACTTGTGGCTTACTCACTGGGTTTCTTTCCATCCTTGGTTGAGCTTGGCTTCTAAAAATTTAACCGCCTTTGGCAGCACCTGAATACCACAAGTCCCTTGCAAATCTGTCCCTTCCACAGGAGCCCCTCTACAGTTTTCTCCCCCTGTCTCCTCTTCCCTCCAATCCATCTCCTTCAGGTTCTAGGGACTTCTTGGAATCCCAAGTACATGTCATTTCTTGTCTTTACTCAACATCCTGAAGCAGGACAGGGGCCTCTGGAAGGGAATAAACAGCAAGCACATGGCCTTCAAAGGGTCGCTTGAGTAGGCCCTGAAGAAGATGCATCCCCCTGAGTCCCAAAGCAACTGAGAGGCTGTCAGCTTAGGGCTGAGGCAGTGAATTTGATGTAAAAATGACAGGCGTGATTCCATAAATATAAGCAGAACAGGTGGTATTTACAAGTCAGTCTGCTTTGCCTCTGTCTTTGGAGGATGTTCATCTGGTTGTTTATATATAGCATGTAAACTGATTTTTTTTTTCAAGAAAAAAGAATCTTCCTGGTTTGACCCTTGACTGTATTATTAAATGTTTTTGAAAGCCTGTGTTCTGCCTACTTAATTTTTCTCGACTGACTTCTCTGGGAGTTTTTTAGAGCTGAGTAGAGAGACTGAGACAAAAAAAAACAAAACAGGGCTCTAGTTACTCCAGGGTTATCCATCACACCTGAGGCTCTTAACTTGAATTGGTCACAGTTGCTATAGGTATAATCACTTATCTATTTAGTGAGTCAGTTCAGGGGGGAAGTGAGTGGGGAAGGAGGGAGGAGAGAGAGACAAACCCTTTCCTTCCCACCTCTTCAAGGACCATGATTTAGAATTAAAGATTTAGAGTTACAGGTAGTTGTAGTTGAGGTTAGTGACTTGCCCAGGGTCACGCAGCTAATAATTTGAACACAGGGGATATCCAGCCTGAAGTCAAGAAGACTCATCTTCTAATCTGGCCTCAGACACTTACTAGCTGTGTGACCCTGGACAAGTCACTCAACTTTGCCTCAATTTCCTCATCTGCAAAATGAGCTGGAGAAAGAAAGGGCAAACCCCTCCAGGATCTTTGCCAAGAAAACCCCCAGCTGGCATTGGGGAGTCAGACACAATGGAACAAGTGATTGCACAGATGATTTTTCCAAAGTGTAGTTCTGATCACATAACATTCTATTTCTTCCTCCTTCCCCCCACCCCAGTAGCTTTCTATTACCTTCAGAGTCAAACCCTTCATTTGGTATTTAAAGCTCCTCATAACCAGACCCCTTCTAATCCTTCCCAGTCTTTTAATACTTTACAGCTCTCCATTCCCTCTAGGGGCCTTCTGGCCCCCTACTACTCCATCCTCAGTCTCCGTGCCTGCCCCCACACTTAGAATACTGGGCCCCTTCACCTTCATCTCTTAGTGTCTCTGGCTTCTTCAAGGCTCAGCTCAAATCCCACCTTCTGCAAGAAGCCTTTCCCAGGACCTCCCCCACCGCCACCAGCTGCTAGTACCTTTCCTCTGAGAGAACCCACCATCTACCCTCTCTGTGTCTTGAAGATTGCCTCGTCAGTTACATCATTAGAACGTGAATCTCCGAGGGCAAGGAGCTTTGCCTTTGAACATCCCCAGTGCTTGGCCCAGAGTCTTAACTAATGCCTGTTGAACAACTCATGACTAATCACACAATTGTAAAGCATGGAGAAGGTGCCCGGCCGTGTTCCTGCTCCAAAAAGATATCACTCTTGTCCTCAAGGAAGTAACTCCACCACCAAGACAACTGTCAGCTCTTTGTGCACTAGGGGGGAATCATGGCGGGTTGAGGAATGGTGCGCACCCATTTTGGAAATGAGAAAGGATACAAGCATGGAGAGTAGAGAAAGAAAAGAAAAAGTTTGATAAGAATCACAAAATGAAACCATAGAGTTGGAAGAGGCTTAGACTTTTGTCTATAAGAAAGACCACACAACCATCCCCAACAGATGAAACTCTACCTGGTAGAATGGAATACTCAATTAAGCCTATGGATACAATGATTTGTTCTGTAAAACTTGGACTCAGTCAAAAGGTTGCACCCGAAGACCTAGAAGGCCACATGTGTCCTCAAGGCCACAGGTTCCCCACCTGTGCTCTACCTTGTTTCTGAAGGCCTCTAAGACTCCACAAACTTATTCTGCTTCCCAACGCATAGATTTAGTAATCCACACTGCTAGGAATTGTGTCTCTAAATTGAATATAAAGCCCTAATATTTTAGCTTGATGTTGCTCCTCTCAGAGAAAAACTCCCTAAGTAAATCCTCATATCTGAATACCACTATCATTAACCTTTTATTTGCCAGACTAATTCTAGATCCCATAACTTTTCTTGCTGAATCTTATTTTTGAAATATTTTACTACCTGAGTCCAAAATTATCAATAGTTCCTAATTAAAGGCCTACAAAGTATTGGCTCATTTAGCGAATGTGTTCCTAAATAGCAACATGTGAATCATGCTGAATTTTAATTTATCTGTAGAGGTAAGGGAGAGAGGGAGGTGGAATGGACTGATTCTTAAAAGGACATTGTGGCAAATTTTCATTTCTGAAAAAATGCTGTTTTTAATGGAAACAGCCCCTGCTGTTTCATATTTGTGTCTAATGGACTTTCTTAAAGCAGAGCACATTTATTTATTTTACAAAACAAATACATGAGGGATGTAAATTAGGATGATCAAAGTTGACCATGGTATGCAGAGAACTAGCATGCTATAGTGGAAAGAAGACTGGATTTGGAGAGGGTCCTGAGTTCGATTCCTGCCTTGTTCACTTTCTACCTGTGACCTTAGACAAACCATTTACTGTCACTGGGCCTGTTCCCTCATCTTTCAAATGAAAGGACTGAATTAGATTGCCTTTAAATTCTCTTCAATTCCAAATTGGAGGGGAGGGGAAAGCATTTATATGGTGCCCACTATGTGCCAAGCACAGTGCTAAGAATGTGGTAGGTGCTATTATTGTCTCCATTTACAGTTGAGGAAACTGAGGCAAACAACAGTTAAGAGACTTGCCCAGGATCACATATGTAGCATCTGAGTCTTTCCTGGCTCCAGACTCAGAATTCTGTCTACTGCTTAACCAACTGCCTAAATTCTAAATCTATGACCCTATGAACAATTAGATTTAGACCAGGGCTTGGCAAACTTGACCCATTATTTATTTATTTATTTTTGGTATCTCAAGAAGAATAGTTTTTCCATTTTAAAATAAAGCTTTAATGTATTTTAAAATGTAAAAACCATCCTTAGCTCAGGGGTCCTAAAAAAAGGCAGATGGGCTTTGGCTATGAGGTTGTAGTTTGCCTACCCTGCCTGTTAGACTAGAACCATGCAAGGAAACTGTGTCCAAGTGTATTATTGTGTTGTCACATTTTGTTTCCCTTCTGTGCACTTAGCATGCCAAAAAAACTGGCAGAGAAAACAACAGCTTGGGCTGTAGCACCGCACAACACAGGTCCGTAGGGCTCTCCTGTTATGGCAGTAATGGACTTTCACAAGTTCATTCAAACTCAAGGGGGCTTCAATTTCCTTTCTGTACAAAGAAAATTGTACAGGTTTGGGAACTGATGGCCTCTAAGGTCACTTCCAAGCTCTGAAATGATGATTAGAGGAGCCTATGTCTAGCAAGCTTAGTCAAACTCTTAGTCTCCCATAGCAAAAGTTTGGTAACAGGGGTCCCTCAGGACTATCACTGATGGCATAAGCAACTATCCCAAGAATTAATTAAGATCCTTTGACCAGAGGAATTTTGTTTGTGACAAATGACAGTGGTTAGTCAAGACAGACAAGCTACTATAAGGTATAATGAATAGAAAGAAGGCACCAGGAGGGAATTCTAGCTGTCTTTGAATACTTCTATAAACTCATTTATAGAAGAACAAGTCAATCAAATGCAAATATTTTTTAGCAAGTCTTTTCAGTTCTTCTGAAGAAAAATCCATAATAGTGGAACCTGTCTGTATTACCTTTTATTGCATTTTAAAATTCTTTTCCTCTTCTATCCTCAAAACTGGTGTCAATGCAACTACTGAAAGTAATTCAGTAGGAGAGGATCTTCTTACTAGATTCTGGGCTTTAGGAATTCCATCTTGAAGCACACTATGATCAGTGGGCAGAAACTTGTATATTTACTACTGAGCAGTAAATCAATACAGTTTGAAGGGGACCATGTGTAAATATCATTAATTTTTATGAAAGCCTAAGAGAACCAAATATGAAACCAGTATTGGGTAATTATAGAACATTCTGACATTGAAACCATTAGGATTTTCTGATTTTCGATAGAACCTCTTTAGCTAAATTTTTTTCTACCTCATTTCTTACCTAGCCTTAATTACTGATCAAGCATTTTCTGAGTCAAATTGAAAACCGTTAAAATCCTTAGCTTGAAAAGATCAAGGTCTCCCCCTGCATCCAGGGCCTTCTCCAGTTGTCCTGTTGTATATCTGGCCAATGGCACCAGATTGCTCAGGAAGAGAAAGTGAGGCCAGTGACTTTGCCCAGAGCTCCCTCACTTAAATCCAATTCACTTGCATGTCATGGCATCACTTCTCTGATGTCATGGCCCTCTTCAAGAACAAAGGATATCTTGAAAAGTGAAGGTTTTTTTCTTTTCCAAATTTAAGGCACTATAGAAATGTGTTAATACAACCATTACTTTCTGTAGACATACTTTGAGTTTCTCCATAGGCATCAATGGAAATACTACTCTCCCAGTTCCTTTTCCAAGTTGAAAACTTAGGAATTTTTTTTTTTTACTTTTTAACTTCCTGCCCCAAATATCCAATAATTCACACCACCCCAATCAAGTCTTAATGCCTTTTATTTTCTTGAATGTCTCATGAACCTGACTCCCTCTTCCCATTTCTACAAATGTCACTCTAGTCACATCATAGAACCCACTTGTCTTTGTTCAGTGCTTCTTGTCTACAATTCATCCTACACAGAGTTGGTAGAACACTCTACCTTACACTGCTTTCATAAAGTTGGCCCTCTGCTCAAACATCTGTAGTGGTTCTCTCTGGTCTAAATCTGAATCAGACTCGAGAAACCTCCAAGACATTTAACCAGTGAACTTCATTTGTGTTACTTCACAAAGCACAATTCTCCATCCATATACATATTCATGCCCTTCTCCATACATAGAACAGTTTCTTCCTAGCTTCCAGTGTCCCTACTACTTCCAAAAGAAAATGCAAGCACTTTAGCCTGACCCTCCATAATTTTGCTCCAATCTACCTTCCCAGCCTTATTTCATAGTATTCCATCCAAACTGATCTACTTGATGCCTTTCTCTGAACATCTGGAGATGATAACCCATCTCCAGCCATGAGTTCATATACACCATCTCTTGTGTTTAGAATAGGCTTTTTCCTCACCACCATCTTTCAGAATCTTCATCTTCCTTCTATGCTGATTTCAGGTTTGTTTTCTCTGATGCCTCTCCATTATCAGTTTAAAGTGATCTCTCCCACTTCAAATATAGCTAGAACACATTGTCTGGATATCTACTTTTTCCCTATCCCTCCTTAGCTTGCTTTATATGGATCCATATATGCTTAATCTCTCCACCTCCAAATAAAATTTAAATTCCTTGATGGCAGAGATTATTTCAGTTTTGTCTATCCCCAGTACCATTCATAGGGCTTTGCACAAGGCAAATATTTGATCGATGTTTTTTGAATTCTAACTGGCCTGGACTCTGATCCTTATCCATTATTCCCTTCTCAACACACCCTTCTTCCTAGCTGTCACTCTACATCCCTGTTTCTCCCCACACAAAGGTCACCTTGTTCAGAAAACTTTGTGCAATCGACCCTATCCAGTTCTGATCATCTTTAAGCTGTCTGTCTATAAGTACACAATATTTGGATGATTCCACATATTGATTTCCATTAGTTCCTGAGTCAGGACTTATTTGTGTGATATATTTATAGCACCATTTGCATTCTTTAAGAAACAAAGTTATGATGCTGGCCATGGTTTTCCAAAGTTAAAGATATTGTATCAAACAGGTAAAGAACAGGATTGCATCTTCTGCTTACTGTTAGATATTCAGGTTGGCAAGTTCTAAGATTTCAGTACTGCAGATGTCATATGTCAGCCCCTTTCTGACAACTCTGACTGACTTTTGGGGAGAATTTTAAGAGGAGGATGGTTTTTCAGATTTTTTTTTAAATTAAAAGAAGCAAAATCTCATGTTCCTGAATTCTATAAAGGAGATGAAAATGAAGTTAAAAGCCTGTCTGCTACAGTGAAAAACATGGATTTTGTTTTGTACAGTCTCACTTTTATGCAAATAGAAGGGGAAAAAAAGCAATGCTATAAGCAGGCATTATCTTGCTAAGCTTGCTAAGGTCCCCTTCTGAGACACCTTTTCCAGCAACAGAATGTTAAGTATCTTGGGCAAGGACTCTTTCATTTTGTGCCTCCACTGCCTAGTAGAATACCTACCATATAAGTAGGTTCTTAAGAAATGTGTTGACTGGTTCATTGATCAAGCTTTTTCAGATGATCACTTCTGCCTATTAGCAAAATGTGAATCTGAAACACAGCATAACCTTTAGTTGAAATCAAGGCACGCTACGAGACTATTGCACCACTTTCCTTTAACTCCTGGTTATTGATTCAGTAACAGAAACAAGTCACGTGGCTTTCTCCTTCTGTCTTTTCTCATCGAGGGCAGCCCTAATTGTGATCATGTGGCTCAGGGCACTGTTTCCATAACCAGTCATGGCGGTAAGCTCAGCACCCTTCAATTTTGATAGGAATGCCAACAGACCTGGCACTCAACCCACTTGTTACTTACCAATTTCATCTACAAATGTAGATGCGTGAGTCCAGTTAAAGAACTGTTGTCTAGTATAGTCTATGGCTGGCTTTGGGGTTTAATACCCTCCACTCTGTAGCTGGCTTACTATTGTTGAAGTTTAAAGCCAGGGACGTCAAAAATTGTTGAGGTTTCATGTGTTATGGTAGAAACATCTCAAAGAATTCAGTCAGACCACCTCTAATCCAAGGATAGGCATTTATTGAGATTGATGTCTCTCATGAAGCGGGTTAAGTTCCAAGAGGAACCAGCAACTTCAGAGAAAGCAAGATGGATTTTTATAGGGTAAAGATGCAATTACAGAACAGAAATTTACATAAAATTTAAGAATATGATTAATATTAGAAAGGCAGGAGGAATTAGTTAAGGGAGTAGGTAATGGAGGAGGGGTTCATCTATAGTCTGGTGGTTAAACATTCTGACCATGCGTCCCTCCAATTGGCTAGCTATTGTGGTGTGGTCCTGTCTGGTCAAGATAGGTATTGTGGTCCTGCCTTGGGCTAGATGGATGATGTGATTGTGATTGAATACTAGAACACCTGTTCAAGTATGTGGAAATGGGTCCGGGGGCAGTAGCTAGGTAAAGCAAATGGCTGGGTTCCCACGACTGATGTTTCTGTGAGAGCTATGAGTTTCAGGGACACACCTGTTGTTCTGTTGAGCAGTGAGGCATACATGAAATTAGGACATTGCTGGGGAGGGGGAGGTGAGGGAGGGTGTTGGTAGGTACAGTGGGATTGTAATGAAGTTAGATTATTGGGGCTAGGAGCAGTTCTATTAGGACTCCACCACTGTGACTGCCATTAGGTTATATTACAGGGTAAACCACTACTTTTTTCAAATCATTTTTTTTAAATTAACATTTATTTATTTTCTCTCAATTCTATCTTCCTCCATTAAAAAAGAAAGGGGGGGGGAATAGAACCTCTTCATGGTTCAGACATACATATTCAAGCAAAACAGATTTCCATGTTGGCCATGTCCAAAAATATGTCTGTGTACTGTCAATCCATCACCACTGCCAGGAAGTAGGCAGCACATTTCATCATGAGTCCTCTGAAATTATGGTCAGTTCTCAAGTCTTTCAGTTGTTTCTCTTTACAATGTTATCAGTTCATACAATCTTTTCTAAGTTTCTCTGAAATCTTCTCTCATTTTTTTACAAGAGAAAAATGTTCCATTACATCCAAATACCATAATTTATTCAGTTATTTCCTAATTATAGGCATCCCCTAGGCGTCCAGTTGTATAGCAACAAAGAGTTGCTTTAAGTATTTTCTGGGTACACGAGTCATTTCCCCTTTTCTTTGATCAGTTTGATGTATATGTCTACGAGGCAGTATGGTGGGTCAAAGGATGCCATGTTTGAATGACTTCTGGGTCAGTTTCAAAGTGTTCCCCAGAATGGCTGGACCAACACCCAGCTCTGTCAATAGTGCACCAATGACCCCATTTCCCCATAGCATCTTCAACCAGTCATTGTCCCCTTTTCTCGTTTTTGCAAATCTAACAAGTGTGTGAAGTGGGACCTCAGGGTTGCTCTGATTTACATTTCTTAAATTAGGCTTCCATGTCATGCCATTGAAGAATGATGGACATGGAGTCAGGAAGACATGACTTTAAATTCAATCTCAGACATAGCTGTGTGACCCTGGGCAAGTCACTTAACCTGTTTACTTCAGTTTCCTCAACTGTAAAATGGGAGTAACAGTCCCTCCCTAAATAAGGTGGATGTGAGAATAAAACATTTTTAAAGTGCTCTGCCAACCTTAAACTTCAATATACATTCTAACCTGGTAGTTATTAATCATTTGGAATGTTTTTAAGACTGTTGATAGTCTGAATTTCTTCCTTTGAAAATTACCTGTTCAAATCTTTTGACCATTTAGCAATTAGGGAATGACTCTTATTCCTTTTACCCTCAAGAGGGTTTTCATCCATAAAGTGATTTGAGATCTTTTCAGACTAGTATGTGAGTATAAAACTGAGGATCTCATATCTGTTCAATGCCTTAGTAAGGATATTTTTGCTCAGCTGACATAGCTGTTTCCCTTGGTCAAATTCATCTGAGGGCACCAACGTGCTAACAGGTTGGATGGAAATAGAGAGACAGTGGTATTAGTGGCACTTACATGTATGATCAAGTACAAATAAACAGAGGGCAGCATAGCCCTCTTTCATAACTAATAACCCCATAACCTCCAAGTAATATCTACACCAGATCAAAGAAAGCATTAGACTAGCTGTGTGTCACTGGGCAAATCATTTAGCCTGTCTCAGTTTCCTCAATTGTAAAATGGGGATCATAACAGCACCTACTTCCCAGGGTTGTTATGAGGATCAAATGAGATACAGTAGAAGCTCGATTTATGAGTAACCTGGCTTACATATGCTTCACTGGATGAGGAAAAATTTTTTTTGCAAAATTTGTCTTGCAGGACGAACAAAAATTCGCAGCATGAACATCATGTTTGAACTTGAACGGCTCGTGAAGAATGACACTCAACTAGGTAATGGTTTAGTTTTTTTTTTTTTTAACCCATATAAGATTGCATGCCATCTCAGGGAGGGAGGGAGGAGGGAAGGGGAGAAAATCTAAAACTTATGGAAGTGATTGTTGAAAACTGAAAAGTAATTTTTTATAAAAAGTCAAAAAAAATGTTGTTAGATTTCTAGTCAGAAGAAAACATAAAGAAAATAAAAATGAGTGAGTCAAAACATGAAAGTGATTCTTAAAAACAAAAAGTAAGCAAAGGCAGTAGTGTCAGTCTTACTTTCAGTGCAAGTAGCATAAGAGAGAAAACTCCTGACACTGAAATCCCTGATGTTCTAACAAGAGAGTCTCCTTTCAAGCAATAACCCTTCCTCTTCCTCCTCCCTCGTCTCCCTCCTGCCAGCCATGACTCTTCTGAAAAGTAATGTGCAAGCTAATTTATTTTCGGTTTATATTGTGTAATAATCATTGCTATTATATTTCAGCCACATTAGGGACAAAAAACTTACTTAAAATTATAAACAATTTTTTTATATGAATATTCTCGGGGATGTGGTACCCATCATCCAACTGTACATTATTTCCTATGGGAAAATTCTCTCTGCAACACGAACAAATACCATGACGAACAGAATCCTGGAATAAATTAAATTTGTAAACTGAGGTTCTACTGTACTTGTAAAATGCTTAGCCCAGTGTCTGGCACACACAGGAAGTGCTTAATAAATGTTTTTTCTCCCTCTGCCACCAACTGGTAGAAAATTCCTAATTATTCTCCAACTTTCATTAAAGAGCTAAACAAGTAGTCATTTGAGATATTTCAAGAGTCTGTACAAAAATACATTCCTAGTAATCGTTTCTCTTGTTCATAGTATCTCAGAGCTGAAAGTGACCACAGAAGCTATCTTGTCTAGCCTCCCACTACGGACAAGGAAAAGAAGAGCCCAAAAGTAAGTGACTTTTGCCAAGTGACACAGTAACTGAAAGGTTTAGGATCTAAAACCAGGTACTCTTTCCAATGTACCAGGTGGATTCAAATCTGAGTTCTAATTCCCCTCAAGGGCACTTCCATTCACTCAAAGGGGCATGCAATTTTGTTTTTTCACATACCCATTCTATAAAAAGTGGTTTTCGATAATGAAGATGCGGTGCCTTGCTTCCCATTCCAAAATTTCACACTAAGACTACAGGGGTAAGATGATCACCCTATGGAGATCCAAGAACTCAAGAATCCTTCATTTCTTGTTCAGATGTATTGATGCTGCCTTTCCTCCTACCTTCTCCTTCGTGAAGGACTAAAAAGATGTCTGCAACAAATACTGTGATCTTCCCTCTTGATGCTAGGACAGCCACTCAGATAGCAAGATTATCTTCATTAGATACTGATTTCTAAACATGACTAAAGCCAGATGACCAGCAATTAATATAATTTTAATCCCAGAGAACCTCCCAGTATCTTACTGTAAGTGATATGTAAGCCACTTAAATAGCACACAGGCACTGTCATGTTCATATTCACAGATTATGAGATTTAGAGTTGGAAGGAATCCTCTCGCTCATTTTATAAATGAGCTGGCTGAAGCCCAGAGAGACTGAGGCTTGGATTTAAGACCAAGTTGAAGGTGACTTTTTCCCCTATACCACACTACCTTTGTAACATTATGTGACAACCAGCATCTTTTAGTTTGTGGTTGTTCCTTCGTTTCTGTTGTGTCTGAGTCTTCACGACCCTATCTGGGGTTCTCTTGGCAAAGATACTGGAGTGCTTTGCCATTTCCTTCTCCAAGAGGAAACTGAGGCAAACAGAATTAAGTGATTTGCCCAGGGTCACAACACTAGTGTCTGAGGCTGGATATGAACTAATGTCTGACATTCCAGGCCTGGTGCTCTATCCACTGAGCCACTTAACTGTCCCATCTTTTGGTTAGCCTATGCTAATTAATGCTGTAAATTGCAGAACTAAATTAAAATAAATGATTACTGAACTGGAGTGGGGAGAAAGAGCTCAATCCCCTCCACTTTATGTAATAAAAGCTTAGTTTCTTTCTCCACAAGGTGGGACAGGTTAATTAATCCATAAACAATTAAAAAGTACTTTCTATGTGCCAGGTACTGTGCTAGGTACCATCTAGGAGATCAGCTTCAGAACTGTGCTCTTGCTGTGAGCAGTTAGGAGTTTGTGCTCTTATCTACTCATGCCACCATTCCTCTTGGCCTGGGCAGGCTGGTTCTGTTCTGAGTTCAAGATTCAGTGAAGTCTTCAGAAACACAACATGTATTTTACCTTTTCCAGATACTCCTTTTCCAGGTGTCTATTATTACTTCTGCTTTCTTCTATGTGAGTTTCACTTCAATTAGGTGAAGCGTGGTTCTCTTAAAAGGGTCACTCACCCCCTTCATTCAGGAGGGGCAGAGTTCACTTTATGAATCCTAGAGTAAAGCACATTCAAGAATAAGGGAAGGAGAGAAGAGAGGGATGGAGGAAAACGTGTATACTACTTCCCAGTTAGAGGCCCAAAGGGTTAATTCCTGCCCCAGAAAGAAGGAAAAATTCAATTGTTTAATTATATACCTGACTTCATGTAAATGCATTTCTTCTTATCTCGACTATTTATAATCCTAAGTCTACCTAGAAAGGCAAGAGGACAATTTTCAAATGTTTTATAATGTTTAAATGCGTTAAGGCCACTCATTTAAAACTTCTCCTTGTTGAACCCTTCTAGCAAAGCCAGGGTTTGGCGTTGCAGGGTATATGTGCCCAACCTGAAGGTTTCAGGAAACCCTCAGTCCAATAAAACATACTGTATGTAAAAACAGATATTTCTCAACTTTTCTCACTTCAAAATTACTTCAAAGGTAGTAATTACCACACAGCAAATGAGTAGAAAATCTAGATACAAATCTTGATTACCTAATACTCAAGGTCTTCAAGAAATGAGGGTACTTTATTTTTCCCCATGATGAGCACATGACAAATGGACAACGAAAGCTAAGCTCCTTAGTTATGCTCACATTCGTTCAACATTTGCTCTAATCAATTATCTTGTTTCATGCAATAAGAAAAGAACGAGATTCCTGTTATGCAGAAGTAATCAGTTACAGTGTGAGGCTCTGATGTCTGTGGAACATTTCTGATTTTCAGAACTGATCATGCACTCCACTATTACATTTCTCTGCTAACATGCTGGGCTTTTACCCAACAATGAAACTTTACACATTGATGGCTGAGCTATGCCCGGATACCACATTCTTATATTGCACAAACTGCCCTAATTACAGTAGAGGGAAGATATTTACTCATGGAGCCAGACAACATTGTTCTACTTTATTAAACATTAAAGCACAAATGGAAGCTCCCTATGGAGGACTAAAGGACACCAGGGGAAGAGAAAGGGGAGCCTTTTGGGGAGGCTCACACCATACAGCCCTATTTTCACAAAAAGGGTTCAACACTGATTTCTAGAGCAGAGCATGGCATGGTCAGCTCAAACTTGGTAATAACGTCAGGATGAAGGACTCCCAGCTTCCCGACACTTTGACCCTTTACAAAGACCTCGGCACATCGTCCAGGGAAGAAAGCAGAGCCTGAAAAACAAAGAGTGAGAGAAAAATCAAAGTTTCTCCAGGCAACAATGTCATTAGACATTTAACACTGGGAACTTATTTAACACTGAGAATATAAGTTTGCTTTTTTAAAAAGCTATTTTTCTTCAAGCTACTGACCCTGAAAAGATGGTGTTTGTCTAACATTTTCTAGAATTAAAAAAAAAAAAAAGAAGTGGTTTTGATTTCACCCAGCAGCCTATAAGGAATACTGAAAAAGAAAATGGGATAAGAAAACCAAAGATCCATGTTTCAGTTCAATGGGACCCTGGAAAGAATGACGTGGGGATATATAAAAGACTATAGTCAAAATATATTTCACTGATGCCCAGATTTATCTAAAAGGGGTGGAACAGAAAAGGACAGTGGCTACTTCTTACTCAAAAAAGGAAGAAATCAGTTGTGCAGTCATATACAAAAAATTATATAAACATACTGCTTTCTCTCTTGGTTAGCCAAAGCTATATCAGAAAAAAAAAAGGAAAGGAGAGTGAAGAATCCCTATCCTGAAAACATTAGAGATTTTGAAATAGGCTTTTATGTACTGTCTTTACTGTCTAAAACTTAACTGTTTTCTACTTTAAGACAAATACAAAAATAAATCACACTGTCATCAGGACTGAAGGGAACTGTCATGTCTGATTACATGCCATGTTACTAGGAACGTGACCAACATTCCTTGTCTGGAAAAGAGCTTTCAGAGCAGTTGGAGGGGTGGGGGTTAAGTGGGGGGTGGAAAGGGAACATCTATTATGAGACTATTGCAAAAAAAGAGCCCCAAAGTAGTCTGGATTCCCTCTCTCATTTACCTCAAAAAGAAGAAGAAAGCTGTCCCTTCCTATGGGTTTATGAAAATAAACCAGTTTATTGACATTAGCAAACCAAACTAATAGTTCTCGGGAATTTTAACAGTAGTTTCTTTCTTTCTTTCTTTTTTTTTTTTTAACACCTACCAGAACAGTCTACAATACAATCACTAGATAATTAATCACATTTGCGAAATTTGCTATCACCGATTCCTTTCTTTAGCTACCTACTAAAATTTCTCTAATTTTCCTCATGGTGTTTCATATCCAACCACCATCTTAGAAAAAAGGGGTCAGGCCAATAGTTGATGACTAACCAGAAACCTTTATTGACATGACATTTTAAATGACTCAGTATGCATTGTGACATCAATGTACATACAGCTGCTTTTCTGGTCAATGACTGGTTAATGAAATACAAATGAGACAATATGATCCAATGAAATGTGCCACTTCCTGGCACAAGGTGGGTACTTAACAAATATTTGCTCCCTTTACTTATGAAATAACAAAAATAGAAGTTTTCAAATAATAATTCTGAGATCAGTGTTATTTGGGAAATTAGATTCACAAGAAAAAATTGCTACCAGGATTCAGAATCAGAAGGGATCTCTGAGATGGTCTAGTCAAACTCACACGTTTACAAAAAAGTAAACTGAACCTTGAGAGAGATATGATCAAGGTCACCAATGTAGTCAAGGGCCAAACAAAGATACGACTTTGGGTCCTTTTATCTCACCAAAACAATCCAATGGGAAAACCCTAACCAAGTATAACCAACCTTAGCATATAACCTACACCAAGAGGAAGATGGCATTTCCAGTTTAGCAGCAGCAGGTTAATATTTCTAAGGTAATCAAGGGAGGAAATGCTCCTAATGCAATCTGAAATGCAGTTAAGATTTTTTTTCCACTTTGTAAAACCAAATAAGACAATTCTGCTATTTATTAAACAGGAATTTTTTGTACTTTCAATGAACTTCATCTTAAATTGATTAAATTTGTTAAAAAACCTACACTTTAGATGGTCCTATTTATATACGTATGCTAATCCACACTGAAAAATCAAATAAAAAACAAATGCTATTCTACCAGAAAATGAATAACTAGGAACATGGAATTCATTGTGGGGAGACTTGCTGGTTGCTGTAAAATGCAAGTGTTACTTAACTGGTTAAATGAATGAATGAGGCATTATACTGTGTTACTTCTTTCGATGAAAGGCCAAATTAAAAAGCAGACAACTTCCAACAAAGCAAAAAATGTCCATACTAAATTGGGAAATGAAGTCTGCATACAGTCACATCAGGCAGTGAAATCACAGAATTACAGAGCTGGGAGGGCTCCTGCAAGTTTCCATCTCCCTGGCTCCTTTAGCCAGGCCCAAGAACTGAGCACTTCTCACAGCTTTCTTATCGACTTTAGTATGTAATTAAATAACAGAGCTGGTGCTCTGGTGTCACACATAAACATACACACACTCACACACACACACACACATGCAGTCTGAGAGGCACACACAGCGTTACTTTTGAACACTCTGACTCCATTCTCAGAAAGGAGAAAAAGCCTCAAGACAAATAGAAAAGGAGCCTTTTGGCTAGAGCGTTCAAACTGGAAATGCAATGCTAGAGACTGAAGCAAAGTCAAAACAACCTACACAGTCACGTTATTTGGTTAAAAAAAACCAAACTACTATAATAGTCCAAATAAAATATAAGCTTAGCTTTCTGGGAATTTACCATTTCACAGAAGGAGAGGCAAGAGACTGGCTTTACCAGCACAAAGAGAGCATATGTAGCAGTTATTTCCAGCAGAAGAACCATTCAGGATGTGAAAATCACGACTCATTAATGTCAACAGAAAGAAGGCCAGGTAGCATGGTGGCATAAGTCACTTCAAAGCCTGATTAATATTGTAATAAAGGTATAATTAGATTGAGACACATTAACTGAAGACTCTGCACAAAATGGGGTGTGGGGGGGAGAGAATGCTATGACTTAGAAATGCTTTAAATATCGGATTAGGCTTCTGAAATGTATAGGGGAGGTAGCAGAAGGGTTAGGGTTAGGCTACCATGATAAAAGAAACATGCCCAGTAAAACTGGAGGGAGAACAAAAGCATATTGGTGCAATAAAATCACCAATTAATGATGTAAGCGAAGTTAATATTATTTTGTGGGTAAGACTTCAAAATTTCAAATACCAGAACAAAGATAAGTTTGGTTTTCTTTGTGTTCAGACTTTGGTAGTTACCATCTTTCCTACAGCCTTCCCCTCAAATTCCTCTTTCTACAAAAGAGACAGCTAGCTCACAGTCCTCTTTCCTTCCAATTTTCAGTGCTATATTTAATCGTCAGCTTTCCTGGTATCCATTACAGTAAAATGACTTACAACATAAAACAGATTTCATAAGGACTGTATTCTGTGTTGAAATACTACATGGGATCCCAGACCAAAGCCATGTAGCTTAGCACAAATAAGAATTTAATTTCTAAGACTTAGTGGGGTGTAAATAAGTCCCTTAATTAAAGCTTTTGTAGCATCTCCTCAAGACCTATAATTGTCTTCCTTTGCTCAGAGAGTAGGGCCACTTTGATGACCTTGGGGGTAATGCTTTGGCCAGTAATCCACCACAGTACCTAGTCCTTAGCACATTTTCTGGCTAATTGACCTTCAAAGAGCTTGGTGAGCTCCCTATCCTGCTGGTTGCCAAACACCTTTCACAGTTTCTTTTTGCTCCCTTCTTTCTTTTAAAGTAATATTACAGGCCCAGAGTTTGGACAAAGCTTCACACATGCTCATTCTTGTAATTCCAGGAAGCATCGGAAGTTGAGGCTTAAGGAAGTAACCGAGTAGGTCCCTCAGCCTCAAAGCACCCGAGCAGGGTTATCATGCACAAGGTTATGGATTCCTCAATCTTAGACCCCTTGCCACTGGCTATTAAATTAATTGCCTTGACAATTTCCGGCTCATCTTAGCAAATGATTTGCTTAGTCACTTCTTCACATTAATACCAGAACCAAGATGTTCTTGCATTCCATCAGGCATAACATAAAAAAACTTTATCACTAGCATGTTGGTGCCTTAGAAAAAAACGAACTACACCAGTATTTGAAAAGATAAAATATATGCTACATCTACAAACAGTGTCTTACGGTAGCACAAAACTCATATGGTTCATGAGAATCTGCCAAATTAAGAGGATCTACCTTAAGGCAGATGAACAGAATCTATCACCTACCATTAGGGAGATTAACAGAAATCTCACTGATATATATAAGTGTGCTGTTCTCCCTTCCCACCCTACCACCTCACCACATACACATCTCAGGGGAAAGTCTTGGGAACTAACTGTACTTCAAATCTTTGCTTTAAATTATCCTTTCAACTTATCATGGTATAAGAGAAAGACAGTACCTGCTTAATTTCCTACAAATGGGGTTGGACCTATCAAAAGGAAAATACAAATTACCCCATTCCAGTTCTACAGGAGCTAGTAACTCACCTTCACAGGAAAACATCCTTACTGTTCAGTCCCAAAGAAGGAGCGGAATTATTCCATGTCCACATCCAGATATAGAGGTCTTTTTCCTTATTTTTTTCCAGGCAATTAATGTTTGCCAAAAAAACCCCAAACAAACAACTAGTTATCTAATTCTGCATCAGTATCCACATATGCTATTAACACACCAAAATAAACAAAACAGACAAAGTAAAGTTCACTAAACCAGACAGATTACCACCCATTCCAACCTAAGTGTGGGCCTGAGAGGCTTTTCTCAGAGCAGAAGTTTTATAGACTCAAATAATTGAGGTTGCAAAAAATGGAAAGAAGGAAAGAAACAAGAGAAATAGTAGATGAAAAGCAGTTGTTTATGGAGGAGTAAAACCCTAGTAATATGGTACGGGAAAAGCAGAATTGGCTACTAAGATATATCCCCAAAACAGGGTGTATTAAATTTGCTCAGATTTCAGGATGACTTTGTTTGGGAGAAAAGTGCTTCTGTATAGATTATTTAAATTTGTAAATGGAGACCGAATTCCAACAATATAAAGCACTATTTTTTTTTCCAGACTTACATCTGAAGTGAAATATTTATGGTCCCTCAAGTCTTTAAAGAGTAGTAGACCTAATCCCTTGAGCTCAATGGCTATCTTTCATCCTTTTCTGAACATCAAAAGAAGGAAAAGCCTTTACAAAACTTTACAGTGCTAATCTGAACACACCTGCAGATGTCATTAACTCTTAAAGCGAAGGCAAATGGAACAGAGGAACAGAAGGAGTACCTCCTTAACTCCATGGCACTGAATTAGGATAGGAATGCTGTGCTAGTGTCCACATTTAATAATGTGGCAGTATGCAGTAAAATTCCCATTAAATACAGTAACCTGGCAAACTTTACTCTCAAAATAAAGAGAGTATACTGGCTCTGTCTCAGTACCCTTCCACCTTTATATAAGCACACTGAAATACCTAACACTCCATGCTGTGAAACAAATCATCTCGTTACAACCAAGGGAAAATAACTAGCATTTCTTCATCTTGAAATGTGTGAAGAAATTCGTAATTGACTTTCATGGCTGTCACTTTTCACATTACTTAAAAGAGAAAATTAGTTAATTAACAGTGCAAATGCTAAACAATTAAACAAAAATACTAGTCAGACATCCCAAGCTGTCACCGTCAAGATTATTCATATAAAACTGGATTTAAGGGAGCCAGTAGCTTCTAAAGGGCAACACCCCACTGCCTCCATTCTACCTCCAATATTCCAAACTTCAAAAGGAAAACAAAGTATCCTAGAACGACTTAAACATTATTCATGAATGTGCCACTGTAAATTTGCTTTCTTTTAACCCCAGTCAGACTTTGCTTCCTACCCTAACCTAGCACAGCAAGCTCCTGGGCACTTCACTGGCCCTCCCTCGTAAGAAGTACAAATCCGTCCTAAACACTTCCACTAATCAAACCACCTTCTGACATGCTTCTATAAACTTTGCAATGCCATTTCCCATCTCTCCAGTACTCAAAGAATCATGGAACCAAAGAATGTAAGGGCTGGAAAGGTGATCAATTTAACCTCTGACTCCACAGAAAAGAGGGTGATGACACGAAGTCCCCAACATCTCAGCCCAGGACTCTTCCTACTCTATTACACTTCCTTTCCTGGGACAAATTTTGAAAAATTTTAAAATAAAAGTATAGAACTATCCTCCTTTGTAGGCCAGTAGATATTTCCTAGTTTCACCAGATTTAAGCCTTCAGAATTATATTAACAAAAGCAATTTATTATTTCTATCCCTACACTGAAGGTAACATAAAAAAAACAAAATAATTCAACACACTGATTCAAGGATGGAAACTCAGAGTCTGAGAAACAGCACTACAACAGGTTGGGTTTTTATTATTAAATTATTATTTATTAAATCAGAATTTTAGTTTTACACACAAGTAGCATATAAAAATATTTTTTGTTTGAGAACAAGATCCATATGAAAATTAATGTCTGAAGAGAAAAAAGGGTATCATTATAAAAAGATACGATTGGTATACAGTAAGCTTCACCAGACTATTGTGAAACAGATATATCAGAAATGGAAAAAAAAACAATGCACAAAGAGATACCCTATGTGACTTCTTGCCGAAGGGTACTGATGAAACTAGTGGTGATGACAGACACTGAGCCCACAGAGCCAGCCTATAAATGGAGAGCCAACCTGAGGTATGCAAAATGGTGAATAAGGTTCTCAGGGGTCACTAATGTCTGTGGGACCATTTCTGAAATGAAAAAAAATTCACCAGAAATCGACACGTTTTAAAAAACCTCAAGTAATGTTTAGAACATAGACCCAACAACACAAGACTAATGAGTTAATCAATAAGGCTGCTTGGGGACAAGGCAGGCTGGGGGGTGCCATCCTAACGTGTTTTCATACAACACAGACCCTTCTCAAGAACAACTTTCAGACTCTCAAAAAAAGGAATAAAATGGTCAAATGATTTTGTTGCTGTTCGTTCCCTTTCCATTGTGTGTTACTGTGTAAACTGGTTCCTTGACTCTGCCTACTTCCCTCTTCATCAGTTCATATGTATTCTTTGTGTTTGTTTAAATAGCACACTAATATACCTCGTCATGAGCTACAACTGGTTCAGCTGTTGCCCAATCATGGGCCTAGTTCTCTGTTACAACAAAAAGTGATGCTACAAATATTTTGGTTTATATGGGGCCTTTATTTTTGTCATCGATATCCTTGGCCTCAGAGATATTTTGATTTGTCTTTTTCTTAATATTAGTAATAGGAAACATTCTCTTTCACATGGTTGTTAATGGTTTGAGAGTCTTTTGAGAATTCTGTTCACAGGCTAAATGTTAGCTATTATTATTGGGATTTCGATTACACTTCTTTAATGGCTGGACATGGCACCCAATTCATCCTGAACATGAAATTTTAAAAATGTTAATAAGCAATAGTTTTTTATTAGCAATAATTTTAGTGAAAATTTTGCTGATCACACCTTCCAAGACAAGGACAGAAATTCAGTCACACAATGGCAAATACATTTTTAAAAAATCTTAGCATTAGACTTACCTTTAGCAAAATCTGGAAAGAAGCCCTTTGCTCATAGAAAAAAACCCCCAAATTATCCCAAGTTCTTAGGGGTTACAAAAGAAACTCTTTCCTAGAGATGAGCTTTGGTGACTGGAAGCACAAAGATAACATGGTACCACCTGGAGATGCACAATCAGATAATGGGGAATGCTGGCCCTCTCTCAGAAAGAGCCCCAGTTTCATTTTGACGTATATTGGAATTGAAAAAACAAAAATGATTAGCAGGGAGTCAATACTCAGGAAAAAGGAAATAGGATGAGAGCATGTGATGAAGTCATCAGCTGGCCCAGGTGCAGCCAATCCTTCTGTCTTAAAGGAAACCCCATACTAAGCCACTCAGTGATATTTAAGAATTCATGGAAAATAGTAAAGGAGCTGAAAATGAGAAAAGGGGAAGAAAACAGAATCTGACAACTATAGGTGAGCCTGACCTGGAGAAATGCTAAAACTAATTATTAAAGAGACAGTTGGTGAACATCTAGAAGAGGAAGCAGTGATTACCAAGAGTCAAGAAGGCTTCCCCAAAACAGATTACGGCAGATTACCCTGATTTCCTTTCTTGATAGAACCAATAGCAGATGAAAGGAATTCTGTGAATAGAGCTTACATGGATTTCAGCAAAGTTTCTGACCAAGTGTTCTTATAGAGAAAATGGAGAAACATGGATTAGAAGATCAGAAGACTTTCAAATTAGCTGGATAGTCAGACTCAAAAAGTCTGATGGTTCAGAGTCAATCTGTGATAGCTATGATAGGTGTCCAGTGAAGTATTACAGGAATTTTCACTTGGTCCTGTATTGTTTTAATATTTTTATCAATTACTTGGATAAAGACATAGATGGAATACTTATCAAAATTGCAGTTGACACAAAGATGGGAAGAATTGCTAACACAGTAGGTAATAGAGTCAGAATCCAAAAGGATCTAGAGTATTGAGCTGTATCTAGTAAGATGAAACTCAAAAAGTACAGTCATGTATTTGGGAACAAAAAAAGTCAACTCCACAAATATGAGAAGGGAGAGGAACAGAGAGATGGAAATTGGTCAAAGAATCTGGGTGTTTTAGTGTATTGCAAATTAAATGAGTCAGTACTAAAATTCAGTAACCAAAAATGGTAATGTATGCCTGGGCTACATTAAGAGAGCGATGGCTTCCAGAGATAGGGAGGTGATAATATCAGGGTACTCTGCCCATGTCAGATGTCATCTGGAGTATTATACTCAGTTCTGGGCACCCTGGTCTAAGAAGCATATTGAAAATCTGGAAAGCATCCACAGGAGGGCAAGTAGGATTGTGAACAATGATAGATGAAAACTGTTTGAAGGAACTGGGTATGTATAAATCCTGGAGAGAGAAAAAACTCAATAAGGACATGATAGCTGTCTTCAAGTATTTTAAAAGCTGTTCATACAGAATGGATAAGATTTGTTCTGTTTGTCTGCAAGGAGCTAAGAGCAAAGTATGGAAACTGTAAAGCGGCAACTGAGGTTAGATATGACAAAAGACTCCCTAACAATCAGAATTACCCCAAAGTAGTACTGGTGGCTCCAAGAAGGGACAGATTGCCCTCTGGAGATCTTCAAGCACAGGCTGGATGAGCTTTGTTGGGTTGTGTCAATAGAGGGGACTCCTTTGGTGTATGAGTTAGATAGGATGGTCACTGAGGTTAACTCTCTCAAAATCTGTGTTTCCATGGGGCCAGAGAGTCAGACACAAGAGAATATCAACAATAACATGATCCCCTCCCCGTCCAATCTTTCAGTATTTCTTCTCTTTTCTTGATTATTTAGTCTCAAAACCCTCCAGATGATCTCCCGATTTTTGCTTTCTTTTGCATCATATCTGTTGTTTTATACAGCACCCTGGAGAATGGGATGATACAGTTCAAGTTTAATGTGCCACTGGAGAAAAACAGTTTAATGTGGTTTGTTATCATCCTTCCAATTCCAACTTTAAATGCTCTCAGATGATCAAGTTTAATTAGTTCTCTCACTAAGCTTTAGATAAGCCGAATTTTCCTTCCACTGTTCACAATCTTTCCCCATTCTATTCAGTAAGAATTCACAAGTAAGTTCATATTCTAAAGCAATGTCGCCTCTGTTGCAGCTCTTCCCACTCAGTCCAAGGACATACACTATCTTCAGGTTGAGAAAGCTTCTAGACTCTTTTGATCTCCGAATGACAACAGCTTTACAAGGATTACTGTTCCAAAAAAAAGTTTTACTGACACTATTTTTTACATTGCTGTTACTTCCTCATACCAACCCCAAAAGAACACTCTCTTGTTAAAAAAAAAAAAATTAGTACCAACACACTGATCATGTCTGCCAGCATATGCCTCACGTTGTACTGACTGTGAATGTATGGCTCCTCATCAGCCTTCTGAGTCAATAGCGGTCAGTGGAATGAGCTGAATTCTGCTGCCCTTTAGTCGTTTTCCTTTAAATTACTGTGACTATTATATGTATTATTCTTTTGGTTCTGCTTACTTTGCTCTGTATCAATTCACACAAGTATTCCTGAATTTCTCTGAATACTTCATAGTTATTCTTTAGAGAATACTTTCATTCCATTCAGCTGCTATCAAAATTTGATCAGCCATTCTCCAATCACTAAGAGACCCAACTTATTTCCATTTTCTTGCTATGTTAGTTGAACTTTCATAGTATATTGTAACAGTCCAGGTAGACATTTATTTTTATCCATTTCCAATTTTCAGTATGAGTAACTTATTATTTAAATAAGTTTAAACTATTTTAAATGCTTGGTGTATATTCTCATTTTAAAATTATTTTTTCTAACTTAGTATTGATTTTGATTTCTGAACTAAGAAACTGACAGTTTAAAAATGACTCCAACAAAGTTAAGAAGTTGGTTACTGTCTATTAAGATAAAGTCATATTGATTTCACGTGTGGGTGATATTATTCAGTGCCTACTACTCACTGATTATGACCTTAACTCTCCTTGAAGAAGGTATTCATGATAAACAGACTCAAGGATTCCATAGTCATCTACAGAAGCCTTTGGCTTCTTCTATTTCCTGAATTTGAGTCACATCTTCCAACACATGCCCTTCCCCCATGCCCAATATTCACTTAACACTGCCAACTACTATTAAGTTAACTTAATGTGGAGGGGCTTTACCAAGTCCTTCACAGATTTTCTCTATTGCCTCATTCTTTTTGCATATGTTTATTGTGAGCAGTGTGATGTGCGATGGCTAAGTGTCTCATTAAATGATGTTTCTTGTTGCCTTGGGATGCATGATATCAACTCATCTGTAAAAATGGAGATCTATGCATAGTGATAAAGTTTGTGGCATGGTGAAGGAAGCAGAGGTATTACAGACCTGACAGTCTATAAGGAGATTGCTTCAATCGTCTAAAAGGGTAGTAATAAAGGCTGGTACTAGAGTCACGGTAAAGGGAACAGGAAAAGGAGGACACGTCTGGGAGGAACTTACAGCAGAAGAAACAACACCTCTGTGACTGACTGGATGAATGACGTGAGGGAGTCAGAAGAATCAAAAACCGTCAGTAAATTCTCGACAGGAATATTAACGACTGACGCCTAAGTGCTGTAAGGTTTGCAAAGCCTTTTTATGCACATGATCCGATTTGAGAAGCTTATGCAGGAAAATCAACAAGTTAATTTGAGGGAAAAAGATAATAAAATTAGGTTTCTAATGTGTCTGATTTGAAGGAGCTACTGCTTCATGCAAGGGAGCTTAGCTGGATGTGAGGGCCTGAAGTGACAAAGGTGAATTCTGGTCTGAAACCCTACAGAAATGAGAATGCAGCTTGTGGAAATGGATGCACTTCCCCAAGAAAAGAATGAAGAGAGACTAAAAAGAAGTATGAGGGAAAAAACTTTGGCAATCACCCCAGTGAGGGGGTAAGAAGAATTCCGAAGAAAATGAGGAGTGGAATGTTACACAAGCCACGGGAGAATGGAGCATCGAGGAGGAATTTTCTCTACCGTGCAAAAAAGAATCAAAACTGTCACGTGACTTCAACCACGCAAACCATCCTGGGCTGTCCTCAGCCACAGGGGCTCTTAATTGTTTTTATGTCACGTATTTTTTTTTTTTTAAGCAATCAGGGGAAGCCTATAGATTTCTCAGAACAATGTTTTAAAATGAATAAATAAAATAAAAAGTATTACAATGGAAACACATACGTTAAAATACTCATCTAATTTTCTCCTCATTCAAGTTCGTGGACCCCCTGAAATCTGCCACGTACACAGATGCCCGGTTAAGAACCTCTGCTCTCCTATAAAGTGGTCTAAATAAGAGAAAAAGCTCCTAACTTTCCAAATTCCTTGAGAGTTTCCTCACAATTCTGCGATGGAGGCTGCACTGCTATTAAGCCCATTTTACAGATGAGGGAACTGATTCTCAAAGAAGCTAAGTGACTTGTCCATGGTCAAAGCCACTGAGTATCAAAAGTCAGGGTTCTAAAGCTATATATTTAATAGGTTCAAAGTATAACAACTACTGAGAGCAGAAAAAAAATTATTTGTACTAGGCAAACTGCAATTTAAAATTAGTAATGTTCTTTTATAGAGAAAAATAATTTCCTTAATATTTTGATATTAAAATTTCCCAAGCTCTAGATTCTAAAATATTAACTGACAGAAAGTGATGTAAAAAATAACTATAATTTGACAGACAAACCTTAATAGATGAGAAGCTATTAGCTGAGTAATAGTACAGCATTAAGATTTGCTACACCTTTAATTCATAAGCCACACCTTTTTAATTAAGTAGGGAGTGGAATAGAAGGCAAGGAAGAAGGCACTGAAGTTTTTAGAAGGCAATGGAATTACACAATCATGCCAACTTGAAAAATGAAAAGAAGCAATTTTTTTTATAAGCGATCTGTGATTTTTTTTTTAATGTAAAACTCTAGTTACTGAGCCAGGAAACCAAGTCAATTAAGTTACAATTAAATTATTACATGCTTTGAAAGAAAGAAAGGCAGATTTGTGTCAGCTCATGTGAAAACAAAATCACAAACTCTTCAGAGCCTCTAAAACTGACCCAAAATTCTGACAATCTGCCATTTCTTAGAGAAGTTATTCAATTAAATTGCCTATAAATATATCTTTTGTTCAAAGAAGGAGTTACGGAATTTTTTTTCTGGGTTAACATAATTATCCTTTTAAAACGTTTCACCTAAGAACCCAGGATACTCAGACCTTAGCTACCCTACCAATACAGTGCTCTGCCTTGCACAAAAACTGCTTCGTGGCCTTCAAAAGTCTGGCTCTGAAGAAAGGTGAGATGTCCTCCTTCCTTTCCAACACTGTTTCTCTTCTAAGTATAATTTATTGTGCTATTTTCTAGCATTGAGCAACCCATGAATTCTTGATATAAATCCAATGTGGTCATGATCATTTTGTATGTGTGTGTGTATATACACACATATACATATATACTGCTACATATATTACCAAATGCTAAGGGAAAAAAAATCACAGACCTTATTATTTTAAAAAAGACAACGCAGAGAGTACCTGAGCCAGTCTCAAAATGAGAGCTGGGTTCAATTCCTGCTTCTGACCCATACTGGCTGGGTGACTGTGAGCAAATCACTCATGCTATCAGTGTCCTAAGAAATTCCCTAAGACTCTAAGTTACAAAGCAGGTGTAGACCTGTATTAAAATCACAGATCTAGTCTAAAAAAAATTCATTAAAGGAATAATATGCAAATATACTGAAGAGATCCTTGTCAATAAAAGTAATTTGGAATTATGCAAGATATTACAAAATTATTCCAGTTCTTTGATTCAGCACTAGATCTATCCAAAAACAATAAAGAGCAACCCTTCCACACCCAGGATGACTGAAAGATTTCATTTTCTGGTGGCCAATCTTCTGACAATAAGTCTCTCCAAACTTAACTACATTGTTCTTCTGATGAAAATTCAGTTCAATAAAATGAACACTCATCACCTAATTAGGTGCAAGACACTGTGCATACAAAGTCAAAAATATAAACAGTTTAAGACTTCATGAAATTATATTCTACTGAGGGATACAACACAGAATCACAGAATTGCAAGAGGCCTCAGAGCCATAAATCCAGAACTGACCAAGAATCCCTGTTCAATATCCAACCACAGTCTTGACTTGAAAACCTTAAGTGAGGGGAACCTTCACCTAAAGGGGAAAACCACTACGTCCTAAGGACACCATTCCACTTTTGGATTCTTCAATTGTAAGGAAGTTTTTCCTACATAAAGCTACATCTGACCAAAAAAAAATAAATACAAGATAATTTTAGGCAGGATAGAGTGTTCACAACTATGCAGTCAGGAGAGCAGGCAAGATTCTGAACAAGTCATACTTGAAACTTTGAAAGAACCTAGGATTCTAAAAGCCGCAGATGAGGCAGGAATATGCTCCACACATGGACTGTGGACATGGCAGTGGACCAGGAGATGAAATCATGATACGTAATCTAGTTTCAATGGTACAACTAGAAAAGGAAGCGGGGTAATATAAAATGAACTGGAAAAGGTCAACTGGAGCCAAAGGGTCTAAGTATCAAAAAGAGGAGTCAGCAGCTGTATTTTATCCTCGAGGCAAAGGGGAGCCCTTGATGATTTTTCAGCAGTACAAGAACACTGTCAGATATGTGCTTTAAGAATCTCACTTTGGTAAAATGTGATAAGGGCCTGAAAGAGGATATGAGCTATTTGGGTAGAGAAAAAAAGATGGCTTCCAAAGACGCTGTGGAGGGAGAAAGCACAAGGTCTGATAACTGGCTGGATATGGAGGGTGGGAGAGGAATATAGAGAACTGAGGCTGCTCCACTGCACCAGAGGCTAAGGGATGGCAAAGGATGCAGCTTCTCTGTTCCACTTTTATGAGAAAAACTCCAGGACAAGCTACCAAGCTCAGATAAACAATTAATTTAAGAATGAAAGGACCAGAGCAATTCCCAGGGTTACCACCTGCGTGGCTCAAGGCCACGAACCATCTCAGATAATACAGTACAAAAAGCATCCCAAATTATGTTCAATATAATTTATTTAGTTAACGAAGGTAAGGAAGTAAACCAGAGCACGTTCAAATAGTGGAATTCTATAGAAAAGAATTCTATATAAAAAAACTGAAAAAATAAAATTGGGGTTAACATTTAAGAGATGACTTTTGAGAATCTAAAACAAAGGAGTCAAACACGGGGTCTAGGAGTTATATGCCAAATTAAGATATAACTAGGAAATATTTAACAAAATAAAAATACAATAAAACATAGATATATTATTTTTAAAACTAAGTCAATATGTGACCTACAAGCATCCTTACATATGGATTAGTAGCCCATTTCTACTTGAGTTTGTTACCACTGATCTAGAATACTCCGATTGCCCCAAAATGTCAGAGACATGTTACTATATAAAGAAGCAAGGAAAAGAGGTTGCACAAACTTCAAAATTCTTTTCAGAACTTGATTCCTTGACGTAGTAATAAATGCACTCCTAAAGGACTGTATATATGGAAATCAATACTATTTTCAATATGGTAGAAGGGGAGGAGATACTTCTTTAACAGAACTCAAAGGAAAATTCTCTTTACCCAACCATCCCATATATCACTGATTGGTATGCTGAAGTCTTTTTTTACATGAGGCACATCTGTAAAGACTCATAATTACCCTTGATTAAGTCCATCAGCTAAAATGGCATTTGTTGAGAGTCCTAAGTGTTTGAAACCCAACAGTGACACGTCTTATTTGACACATTCTTTTCTTTGTTGCCCATGTTTACGGGATCTATTTGTAGGGTATAAGTAATCTTGATATTCTATTACACATTTTCCTAAATATAATGTATTGAAAAAAAATCAACTTGCCACAAGATAGCTGCCTGAATAGGAGGCAGACCACCTAGCTCCCTCACACCTATTCCAGCTGTTATGTTTGAAAATTAAAGAAATTGAGACAATGGTCTGAGCACAATCAATTTATATTAGTTAGACTAGCAGTAATCAATAAAGTGGGTCAATAGTCTCTCTTAATGAAGAAGATCCCATGGTTGGGCTCACCAGCTTTAATAGTTTTGGGCAGTAGAGCTGGGTAGATGGGAAAGACAATATGACTGGTTACAGGGTGTGCAGCATCATGGGGTAGGGATGACATAACTGGTTATATCAGAAAAAGTATGCTAGCACACACTTGGGGCTAGTAACTACCTTCTATGTCATTAAGGAATGAGTGATTGAATTATGAATCCTGAGGACATTGCCAGTGGACCAGTGAGAGCAGACTTTTTGGTTCCTAGGAGGGTTTGTTAGGGAGATAACTGTACAAGGACAGGAAAGGTCAGACAATATACCTGGTAGAAATATACCAGATCAGTTGCAGGCCTTTCAAGATAAGGTATGGTAGATAATAATTCTTCTTTCAGTTACACCTTTAAATTACTTCAGAGGGAAAGCTAAATTCAAGGATATACATCCATCAACACAGTACAAATCCAAACAGTGGAAACTAGAAGTAATATTCATTTTGATATTTTCACAGCAAAACCCTTAAATGATTAGGAAATCCAATCCATTAAATGACTTCTTCCAACCCCAAACTAGGCAAAAAGCTAGAAGCCCAATGTTAATTGGGAAGGAGGCCCTCTCCAACAAAGCAGGTAGCAGCACAATCTGAAATAGGACACATGCAAGAATCTGTGTCCTAGGGCAGCAAAAGCTGGCCCAGGCTGGAGACTGTGAAAGCTCTAGGGAGTGGCAGCATGCAAGTACCAGGACGGTGCTGAACGGACCAACATGGTGCCTGAGCCCTCAGAACAAGTCAATATTTATTAAGCACCTACTATGTGCCATAAATTGTGCTAAGTGTTGGTCACACAAAGGAAGGCAGAACAGTCTGTTGTCAAGGAGAAGTCAAATGGGAGAGACAACATGTAAACAACTATACACTATCAAGATATAGAAAGGAAAAATTGGGGATAGTCTCAGAGACACTGTGGCAGTAAGATTAAAGAGGGCTGGGAAAGGCTTCTTGCAGAAGTGAGACTTTAGCTGAAACTTGAGGGAAGCCAGAAGGTGGCACAAGGAAAGACAGCATCCCAGGTATAAAAGATAGTCAGTGAAAATATGCTCAGTCTGAAGACGGAGAAACAGTGTCACTGATCAAGTAGGAGTCTAAGGTATAAGGTTAGAAAGCTAGGAAGGGGCCAGGTTATGTAGAGCTTTAAGAAACAAATGAGATTTTGCATTTAATCCAGGAGGTAACAGGGAGCCACTGGAGTTTACTGAAAAGGGGTTAACAAGTCAGATCTATCCTTTAAGAACAATTTGACAGCTCAGTGAGAAATGTACTAGAATGTGGAGAGACTTTGGGCAGGAAGTCCAGGTGTGAGGTGATGAAGGCCTTCACCAGGGTGGTCTCAGTGTCAGAAGAGGAAAGAGGGAATACATGAGAGATGCTATGAAGGCAGAAAAAACAGGACTTAAAAACTGAGAATTAGGGGCAGGAGGAATAAGAGCAAGTAAGGAATTAAGGATGACACCTAGGCTTCTGGGAAGCCAGTGCACCTTCAACAATCATAGGGAGTTTAGAAAGTGGGGAGAGTTTGAGAAGAAATATAACCAGTTTGGTTTTAGACATACTGGATCAATTTTCATTCATGTCCAACTCTTCATGATCCTATCTGGCATTTTCTTGGCAACGATACCACAGTAATTTGCCATTTCCTTCTCCAGCTCATTTTACAGATGAGGAAAGTAAGGCAAACAGGGTGAAGTGATTTGCCCAGGGCCACACAGCTAGTAATGAGGCCAGATTGGAACTCAGGAAGATTAGCCTTCCTGATTCCAGGGCTGGTACTCTATCCACTGAGCTACCTTGGGGACCCTAAAATCTGGCACCTGAGCCTCTCAGGTACTTTCGGAATGGCTGAATAAATTGTAGCATGTGAATGTGATGGAATTTTATTGTACTATAAAAAATGATGAAAGAGATAATTTCAGCAAATCTTAGGTGGTATGAACTAATGTAGGATAAAGTAAAAAGAACCAGACGAACAATTTATACTAGGACAGTAACACTATCAAGAAAAACAGCTTTGCCCCTCCTGGTGCTGCTGCCTGCTGTCCGCCTGTCTTTTTTGAGGCCCCATCACCATCCCTGAAATCTCTGCTAAGTCATTAAGTAACTGCGGAGGAGGATGCAACATGTCTGACAAATTGCCCTACAAAGTCGCTGACATCAGCCTGGCTGCCTGGGGATGCAAGGCCCTGGACGTAGCAGAGAATGAAATGTCTGGCCTGATGAAACTATGAGAAATGTACTCAGCCTCCAAGCCACTGAAGGGTTCCCGGACTGCTGGATGCCTTCACATGACTGTGGAAACAGCTGTTCTTATTGAGACACTGGTGGCCCTGGGAGCTGAGGTACAGTGGTCCAGCTGCAATATTTCCTCCACCCAGGACCATGCAGCAGCTGCCATTGACAAAACTGCCACTCCTGTGTACGCTTGGAAGTGGAAGACTGACGAGGAATACCTCTGGTGCATCGAGCAGACCCTCTATTTCAAGGGGGCAGCCCCTCAACATGATGATGATGGGGACCTCACCAACCTCGCTGACACCAAATACCCTGAGCTCCTGAAGGGTATCAGAGGCATCTCAAAGGAAACCACCACAGGAGTCCATAATCTATATATGAAACTCAATGGAGTTCTCAAAGTGCCAGCTATCAATGTGAATGACTTTGTTATCAAGAGCAAGTTTGACAACCTGTATGGCTGCCGGGAGTCCCTCACTGATGGCATCAAACGAGACACAGATGTGATGATTGCAGGCAAGGTGGCTGTGGTGGTGGGCTATGGTGATGTGGGCAAGGGCTGCGCTCAGGCCCTTCGGGGCTTTGGTGCCCGAGTCATCATCACAGAGAGAGACCCCATCAATGCACTGCAGGCCTCTATGGAGGGCTATGAAGTGACTACCATGGATGAGGACAGCAAAGAGGAAATATCTTTGTCACCATCACAGGATGTGTGGACATCATCTTGGGCAGGCATTTTGAGCAGATGAAGGATGATGTCATAGTATGTAACACTGGCCACTTTGATGTGGAAATAGATGTAAAGTGGCTGAATCAAAATTCTGTGGAGAAGGTGAACAGGAAGCCTCAGGCGGACCATTATAAGCTGAAGACTGGGCAGCGGATCACCCTGCTGGCAGAAGGCTGACCAGGCTGACCAGTCAACCTGGGCTGTGCTATGGGCCATCCCAGCTTTGTGATGAGCAATTCCTTCAGCAACCAGGTGCTGGCCCAGATTGAACTGTGGACCCACCCAGACAAGTACCCTGTGGGACTACACTTCCTTCCCAAGAAGCTGGATGAAGCTGTGGCTAGACCCACCTTGGGAAACTGAATGGGAAGCTAACCAAACTGACGGAAAAACAATCCCAGTACCTGGGCCTCCCCGGAGAGGGCCCCTTCAAACCCGACCACTTTCGGTACTGAGTCCTGCCCAGCTCAAAGACTCCAAATGCCCAACCACATTTCCTTGGCTTTCCAATCCTTCCTGCACAGAGAAATAAACAGTATCGAGGTTTGGTCGGGGGGGGGGGGGGGGGGAAGGAAAACAGCTTTGAAAGACTTGAGAACTCTGATCAAAGCAATGACCAAGCTTTTCTCCAGAGGACTTAGGACAAAGCCCATTCCTTACCTCTTGCCAATGAGAAGTGACGGACAGAAGGTGCACAAGACAGATATTTTCGGACTTACCCAATGTAAGAACATGCTGTGTATTTGACTATGAATTTGTTACATTTTTTTCCCTTTCTTTACGGGAGGGGGGTTTACAACAGTGACATTAAAAAAGATTATTTAACACTTTTTACAATTCACAAAAATTCAGAAGAAAGCACAGAGAAGAGCAAGACAGTTTTGAAAGTGTGTAAAATTTATTATATACTCTTAAAAAAAGCAAGCAGTGTGAAATGGAGAGCAGTTGTCTCATAAAGAATTCTCCTTCATTCCTTTTGTTTGCACAGCCACACTGCTGTGTAGATGGAACTACCTTTTTTTGGCATTTAAGTTCAGAATAAAAAATATTTTTAATAAATTCTTTTAAAAAAAGAAAAATTCAATCAATAAGCAGTTATTAAGCCCTTGCTGTGTGTAAGGCATGGTGCTAAGTACTTTGGATGCAAAGAAAACTCAAAACCAGTCTCTGCCTTCAAGGTTTACACGCTGTAATGAGAGAGACAACATGTAAATAATGCGGTACATGAGAGATAAACAGCAGAGTAGAAGGAAGCGACCTTAGAGACGAAGGCACCGGAAGGTAGGGAGCCCAGGAAAGGATTCCTCACTTGCAGGAAGCCAGAGATTTTAAGGGGCTGAGGTGAGGGGGCTGAGCATTCTAAGGTCCAGCTTGTGAAGAGCTTCAAATGCCAAACAGACTTCATATTCAATCCTGATGGTAACAGGAACCCACTGGAGTTCACGAGGGGGGAATTACTTGGTCTGCCCTGTGCTTAAGAGCACTTCTGTAACTGTGTGGAGGATGGACTAGAGCAGGGGAACCAATCAGAAATCTACTGTAACAGTCTAGGCAAAAGTGATGAGTCCATGAGCTATGGTGATCACCGTGTGAGGAAAGAGAAGGGGCTGTTATGGAAAGAAAGGACAAGATTTAGCAAAGAACTGGGCATGTCAGATGAGCAGGAGGGAGGAAGGTGTCCACGAAAAAATAAAAGATGCGTGTAAATCCCCTAGGAAACATTAGGATGGCTCACTGTACATGAAACTAATACCTAATAATGAAGGTTATCTGCTAAATAAAATTTCAATAGCATAAGAATAGGAAAAAAATCAAGAAATTATAATCCAAACACAATCAGATTTTCATTAAGATACACAATAATAATAAGTAATATTTACACATCTCCTTAAGGCTTACAAAGTGCTTTACATATATCATTTCATTTGATTTCACAACAGATTTGTTTAAGAAAAAGTGAAATGGCCTCCAGTTCATTATTTCCACAACTCTAATCAGTGACGAGTGAAGTGTGTTTGTCAGGCCAAATGTTCACTTACTCTCTAATTTTCTCATCTTTCTGTGCTTCTACATCAACACAGCTATCACTTACATGTATCCTACACACATAGGATACACACATACATGTGGGAACAACGGCCCTCACTACAGAAAACATGAACAGCCAGCCCCATTTCACCCTCTCTTTAGAAGAAATCACCAAGGCTGCTGATGAGCTCATCACCTTCACTGCTGTAAGCAACTCAAAGCATACTTTCCCATACACTAGTAAGCTCAGATTACACTAAAAACTAGTGTGAAGGCCAGGGGAACATCACAATTTCACCCATATTTTCTAGCATCTTGAAATCTTTCACAGGTGTCCTTAGAAGGGGAAAAGGCCATGACCTGGAGGTCAGGTCAATGGCCATTTAGGTGTTAGTGTAACAGAAGGTGCTTAAATACCATGGTTTGTACATATGGCAAGGGTTTCAATGCGTGAACAGAAAATATATAAGCATATCTTCTATTTCATAGGATGAATTCTGAGTCAAAGCACCATGGAAAGGGATGGAGTCAAACCCAAAGACACCCTGATTTTGGCCTTCTTGTTTTAAATCATCTCAAGTTAACTTTGGTACTTTTAGAAGACACATCTTATGCTCAAAACTGAACTATATAAGAATTTTTGTAAAGAAAAGATATATCCAACTCAGTGTAAGGGATCACACACAAAACCCATTCCATTGTACTAGAATTGACTTCTTTCCACTGATATATCCAACCACCACCTAACTTTCAAACACAAAAATGTTAAGAATTTTCCCTACCCAGAAATGTTTTTGAAAAAGGATAAGTGCATTTTAACATACATAATTTAGTTTTCAAAAACCCACGAAAGTGAAGGGGAAAGAGCAAATACATGAGCTGTAATAATCTGATCAAAACCAACTACAGTACTGAGAGAACTGAACCTCTTTTCAAATCCTTAAATGTTCTGCAGTCTGTTAAGAATATTAGAGGATCTATTTCCTTCCCCATCAATTGACCTTAGTCCATCATCTGCTTGACATTCCATCTCATTTATGTTCTTCACTGTAAGAGTACTCAGCAAATAAAAAAATAAGCATAAACTACAATGATTTCCAAGTTCTGCTGTAGCCAAGGGCTTTTCGAGAAGCTTTCTGCAGTGACTGCCTGAGAGAGAGTGCTGCTGGCTGCGGCATTAGCAAGGTTCAACTCCAAGGTCAATGAAACTGTTTGGAAGCAAAGAAGTGATCAATAAAATGAATTTCTGGATTTCTCTTATCTGGACAAGGGATAATTTTCTCAAAACAGGGAAGTACCTTTCCATCCCCACCCCCCCAAATCCCACAGAACA
Organism: Bettongia penicillata ogilbyi; assembly: GCA_023548195.1. Classification (NCBI taxonomy): domain Eukaryota; kingdom Metazoa; phylum Chordata; class Mammalia; order Diprotodontia; family Potoroidae; genus Bettongia; species Bettongia penicillata. The sequence continues at coordinate 675,991 of JAJHZJ010000406.1, read as the reverse complement.
TACATAAGAGGAGCCCAAACAGAGCCCCACACAAACAACCTGGCAATGCTCAGGAGACAGACGATGGGAAATGAAAACATCCACCATGAGGCAGCCCCGACAGTTGCCTTTATCAGAGATTCACACTGGTGAACAGCTCTGACTCTACTCTAATCAGCAAAACCACTAGAGATCTTTAATTATTAAGAAGCATGCCATGTGCCAGGGCAATATAAGACAACTTAATAATCAGGGATGTCAGGAAACTGGAGTTCTTCATCTGTTCCTAATCTATTTTTTGATACAATGCAGACCTCTCCTTTCAGGAACGGGATATCTGCACGCAGCCAAACAAATGATAACAGCAGCTGACAGGCATCAAGAAGAATCCCTCAAACACAAGATGCAACAAAACATACTCCCCAACTGCTAAATTCCACAAGAATCCATACGATGACTCAGGGTGCTAGGGGACCAGGTTTCTTCCTGATTTTAAGACAATAAAGATCCAGACTGAAGGCAGAGCTCTAATATTGGCTTTCTCACAAGTCACATCACTTCTCCAAGGCTTTGGCTTCTTGAATTATATAAAGCAGAAATAATAATACTTGTGATGTACATAATCAAAATGCAATTAGAATCCCTTGTACCCTTCCCCACTTGCAGGTGAGAAATGAGTTGTTACACTCAATAACATTAACTGTCTGGCTTGAGGCCTCTTACCAAAAGAATCCTAACAAAAAGCACTTAGGGATAAGACACAAGCCTGGTTTTTCAGGGAAAGGATACAGCTAAATATGCTAATCATACTAATGGAAAAAATACCTTGTCTTTTTTATTTATTCACTTATTTTTGCAAGCAATGGGTGACTTGACCAGGGTCACACAGCTAGTAAGTGTCAAGTGTCTGAGGCCACATTTGAACTCAGATCCTCCTGACTCCAGGGCTGGTACTCTATCCACCAAGCTACTTTGCTACCCCTACTCTGTCCTTTTTAAAAGGCTACTTTGTGTAAACTGTAACATCAGCTGACTCAGACCAAGTAATAATATTAAGAGTTTCCTCTTGGACTGATCTCAATTAAAATATCTGGCAAATAAGATACAAAACATAATATGTGAATTATAAAACTATTCTTAAAATGAGATCCAAAGTATGTTTCAAAGGAAACTAAAGAATGAGTGTAGCAATATTCATGTTAAATAATACATATGTATGTATGTGCGTGTGTATATATCTATATATGTATGTATGTATATAGTGACTATTATTACTAAAACTTTCACTAACAAGTCACTCAACAATTGTCACAAGCAACTTGATTGTCTGTGTGTTCCTCAACTTGTAGTTGGTGAGGAGAAAGGACAACGGATTGAGAAGACTTGAGTTTGTGTCAGTCTTCAGACTGTGGACATGCCAAATGCTACCAGATTACTGAAGTGATTCATAAAATGAGAAATACCACAGAGAATGTTAGACTGTGGTGGAACAACAGACTGTGGTGGAAAGTTCTGGGTGTGGCGCCAGAGTACCTGTTTCCAAGTAACAATTCTCCTCTCAGAATAACCTTACTCTGATCACCTCTATCATGGCCTCAAATAGCTCAGCTAAAACATGAGGACAGAATAGGGCCATGTGATCTATAGAAGGCAGCTTCTAGTTCTGAATTCCATATAAATTTCTGCTATTAACTACACAAATTAAAAATTTAATCCAAGGTAATGTTTATAGTGGGCAGCTAGGTGGTGCAGTGAATAGAGTGCCAGGTGCTTCCTAGTTTTTAAAACAAAAACACTATTATTGTCTGTATTACTAGAAGATTCTGACTCAAGTTATGTTTCAGATTTTGTGACTTCAAAATTACAATAAATGTTTTCTCAGATTTTTTCTGATACATCTATGATGATAAAGGTATAAGCAAATTTAAAAATTTACTATTTTTCCTCATCTGTAGTATGAGGAGATGTCTAATGCTCCTTCTGTGGAAACAAACATGTTTAAAAATCTAAATGACACTTCTTTTGAAGAACAATCAGAATACAAAGATGCTAATTTTTAGCTAACAGAGATACTTTCATCATAGAGGTTATGGTTTTTTACTATGTCAAATAAGAATAAATGAGCAGTTATTCCTCAGTTAAACAGCACGGTTGAGGAATATGATGTTTCTGTGAACTAATTCCTCCAGTTAACCTGACTAGATCACTCAGTTTTCATTTTTAAAGACACAGTACTTTGTTAAACACAAATCTTCACTAATAAACAGACCCATAAAGTTCACTTTCAGCACACTTGGAAAAAGGAGCCACAAACACAGAAAGTTTATGGCTGTCTCTAAATACAAAGCAGGAAGCCTGAGGGGGTAAAGAAAATTTTCCCCAAAATTTTACACTAGGAGAAGTAACAAATATTTCAATAATAAAATTTGATTATAAATGCAAGGAGGTACAAATGATCTCAAAAAAACATAAAAGCAACTGGAAATGACTTGAAAAACTAAAATAACTAGTGGCAAAAATCTTTATTTCAGGTTTCCTCTGGATCTCATAGTTGTCAGAAGAACACTAGGCTAAACAAAGTCTAAGATAGAAATCCAGGGATTTCAGAAGTTTTTAAAAAAGGGCCAGATTAAGCAGAGCTCTCAGCTACCTTGGCAAGCTGTGTCCCCGTAGCAAAGATGGCTGTGGCTGGGTTTCAGATCACAAGGTTCTCATCCCTACCCAGCTTACTTTCTAACTCTGGATTAACATATAGAAAGTCTTTCTGAACAATTTTTAAGGCTTTTTCTTTTGTCCCCAAGGATTCAGACAGGCAGGTCTGAAGTACATAGCTTTGGTATAGACTTTCCTTGGCTTCCAGCTTGGACTTGTGGGTCCACATGATGCCGGTGTGTTCAGTGCACACATGAACCAAGGATGCTCCCTACCCCATTTCAGCTAGGACAGAAATACATCACACAGTGCTCTTGAGAAATCTGAAAAGAGTCTGGTTAAAATATTTGAAAAGCTTATTTTCTGGAAATCTCTAGCAACTGAAATACAGCCAAAATCTTCATCACATTGTTTTCTTAAAAGCACTGTGGCTTCTAGTAGCTTACCTTCCGCTGCCTTGATCACGTAGCCCTTGTCCTCACCAGGCGGCACGTCCAGTAGCTGCATGACTCTATCCAGTAGTCCGTGGACAACCTCAAACCCAGGGCTCTTGTTGTAATAAACAGCACAGAGATGCCTGTGGTTTCTTGCGCCTACATCTGGAGAAGGCAGAAGAGAATTTGCTTTTCGTTTCTACTTTGTCAAGAGGTTACATAAGCCTTTACTTGAGAAATTATTTTGAAATTTTATCATACTTCTTTCTTTTAGTCTAGTTTCTATGACTATATTCTCATAGGAATCTCTTCCATATTCATCTCCTGTATTCACAGTGTAAATACTAAGCATTAACCACAGCTGAAGTGGACTATCTTTTATCTTGCAAATACCACACTGCTGGTGTTCAGTCATTTCACTTGTGTCTGACTCTCCATGACCCCAGTTGGGGTTTTCTTGGCAGACACCGGAGTGGTTTGCCATTTCCTTCTCTAGGTCCATTTACAGATGAGGAATGGAGGCAAAAAAGGCTAAGTGACCTGCCCAAGATCACATGGCTAGGAAGTGTTCCAGATATGAACTTGTGAAGATGATGCCCAGTGCTCTATTCACTGTACCCCCTCACTGCCCCTCGCAAACACTATCACAAAAGAAAATACATGTATAGTGAGAATACAAACAAAACTATAGAGTTTAGATGACTACAAATATCTAAATTATTGCCCATGTTAAGCAAAACGTATACATAAATATATGTACATAAATGTAGATATGCTTAGTTTATTTAAAGAGAAAGCCATAGTCTTAATACCTCAGATTTGTGTTTAAACATTCAGAGCCTCCCTTCTGGCAAGAAGGCAGGGGACCAGTGGGGCCGAATGTCATATACACTATCAGATACAAAAGATCAAATGTTTATACTTAATTGTTTTTTCTTTGTTACAAGATAGCATTTGTTTTAGAGGAAAATATTTTTTTCCTCCCAGAAACAACTGATATCAGGACAAAATGCATCATTAAATGCATTTTAAAAACAAAAAGGCAAGTGTCACACAAAAAAAAGTGGACTAGGCAAACAATCTTAGAAGCATGTCTTAGATCACAGTTTAAACCTAAGTCAGTAAATAATTGTAACTGCCTAACCTGTTTTGTAATTTATGAATGAAATCAGCATCAAATTAACATTTACAAGCAGAGATATCAAAGTGAACACTGTATAAAAATTTATCCCCTCTTTTTCTTTAGAGAAAATATGAGATGCCCTATGTGGACAACTAAAGAGAGTGGTGTTGTTACTATGAAAAAAGTTTGGTAATAATGTCTGGTTTTCACTAGAGTTTTCTGTTGAAACGTTTATAAGCACAAAAGCTCACTCAAGCAAGTACATGGGCATTCCAAATGAAGAGCCTAATTTCTATGAAAAGAAACATCGAGAGACAGATAGACAGACAGACCCCTGAAGCTAAAAGAACAGAATAAAGCAGAACTCAGCTTTCTCTTTCATATTACTGACTTGCTTCTGGGTATCTTCACCATGTGTTACCCATTTTTTAGTGTCACATGCTTCTACTTTAACACAGACATGGACTGAAAACACTTTGTAGTTCCATTTTTGCTAGGGGAGGGTACCACAACAATACTGAAAGGACTTAGCATTATAAAGAGGAAACGTTATTTCGGTAACCTTTGCCTTTGATTACCTCTCTAGGATCTCCAAATCAGCCAAGTTAGCTTGTTTGATCAGTGATGGTTTGAATTCAAGATTTCTATTTTTTTTTTTTTTTGCAGCTAAAGTAAGTAACATTTAATATGGGGTAAAGCACAATGCAGTCATAAAGATAATCAAAGAAAAAGGCTGAATTGGGAAATGTTTTTTTTACTGAATTTGGAGGCTATGTATCTCCAGAAACCATAAGAACCACTTCACTCCCATCAACTAGAAACTTGCCAAAGGGGTATTATCTCAACTTTGAGGAAAAAAGAGGCTTGAATGACCCCTGTTTACTGGCTTGTCACATCCCTTCCAGGGCCACAAGAAACCTCCATCTAGATTAACTTCTTTGTGTTTCTTTCTTACCTGTTTCTTGTAATGTCAATGAAATTAAAAACACAACAAAAAAGCCCAAGAACTTAGAACTCCTACACATCCTTCCTCCCCTGAGAGCCTGCCAGGTAAAACTCCCATTCTCTGGTGTTTGACACTGAGAACATATTACATCGCAGAAACTCAGACTGCACACCCCAAAAGATGGACTGTTTAGAATTTCTGGATCATAAGGAAATGACTCCATTCCTTCTAGTTTGCTTAGCAGGGACTTTCTTCTTTGTGTCATGCCATCAAACAATTCTGCTTTTAAAATATGCCTGCCAAGTATGGCAGCCTAAATTACACATGCATTTCACAGACTTCAAAGCACTGCCTGGAGAGGCTGCTCTAAACAACCCAAAGACAGACAGCTGGCTAAGGGTCTGGAGAACTAAAATAATGAAGCCAATGGAAGTGACGCCCTCTAGCACCTAAAAGTGGCACTAAGCCCAAGATTCAGAACGGGAACCTGCTCAGGAGGAAACTTCGGGAATCCTCTTTCACCCAAATACTAATAATGAGATGAGAAAGCAGCTTGTCATGGGGACTCCCAGGCTGCCCTCAGGTCAAAGAGCTCCACTTCAAGCCCTACTTCTAATACCACCCGAACGAACCTCGCAGTGTCCTCACATAACTCTTTAAGACTGTAAATTATGAATGAGTTGATGGTGTATATGTGCATCAGTGGAGGAAGTCTCCACACCATAGAGTTCCCTAGGTTTATGGAATCCCAAAGCTGCCTTGCTTTCCTCTTTCTCTGCACCACCCAGCTCCCTCTGCTCCCCCTGTCCCCCGCGAAAAAAAAATCCACTAACAGAAAAAAGCCATGGCATCGCAAGCTAGAAAGGCATAGATCAAGGGAAATATTTTCTTACTTGAACCCTACTTAGACACTTCAAAGGAAATCAAAATGCTAGCCTTATCTGCCAGTTTAGGCCTTGAATATCAAGAGGGTAACACTGTTAGTGGACCTGAATAGCGTAGTTTTGCTTGGGAAGTATCAACCATATATCACTTAAACTTTGGAAACCACTGCATCACATCACTTTATTTGATGTGGATGTGATCAGATACATATCTTGATCAAAAGGGTTACAGATAGTATTACAATGTTCACCATTCTTCTGCAGAGTTCAATCAAGGCCTAACTTGGTACTTTCTAAAAATATGGCCCAAAGTTTTAAAATGAAATTGCAATTAATTTAAACTTTAAAAACCAACGGAGATGTGTGCTAAAAATGGAATTAAAGTTGCATTTACCCCTTTGTAATTCTCATAATTATAGACAATATGGTTGAACAAAGCTGAAAAGTTAGGGAATAACATTAAAAAAAGCTACAACCTTTTAAATATATGAATGAGAAAATTATATCCTCACGGATTCATTTTTTATTTAGCTAAAGTAAACCTGGCATGAATTTAATCTGTTTTTAAAATTACAATACTCAATGCATGACAGAGCATGTTATGATCATGTCAGTAGAGCTTAACAATGTGGAACCAAATACAGTAAAAATAACTGGCTTTATAAAAATGATGTAGTTATACAGTTAGATGCCGTCACACCAACAAATGAATGCAGGATGCTACTTCACATACTGTTAATGTTAATGTTCTTTACACCCATCTTTTTTATATTATTAATTGGAAATTCTGCATTCCAAAAAAATGAAACTGAAATTAAATCAAGCCAGGCTGATGACATAAGGCATCTTCTGAGAATTGTATTCCACATGTGAACCCTGGACAATCTGGCATTTGTTGCTTAAAGAATTGATGGATAATTTCTTAGAAGTAGAAAACTGAAGTAATTTACTGCTATCATCAGAAAGCATTTGACATCCTGGCTGCACAACAAATTACATTTTTAAAAAACCCATATACCTAGAACTTGATCTCTAGGGACTTATAATCTAAGAGAAGCCACACAAATAGGTGGATTATATATATTAAAAACATTAAATATATAAGCAAAGGGCCACTGAATTTATTTATATTCTATGCATATCACTAGTGAGCACTTCGGACAAAGTACGCTGAGCAGAGACATTAGGTACGCTATTAGGGCAAAGAGCAGAAAAGTGCCAATTGGCATTCCACATCCATACGTACTGGGAAGTGAACAACATGAAGCAATAATACGATGTGGCAGTCAAAAAGAGCTACAGTGGGGTGTGAATTAACTTGGGGCAAAGTAAAATAACTAAATTTACTGACACACATTTTTACAACTTTAAAACTTTTATTTTGCAGTCAGCCCTCCCCCTTTTCTGCCATCAGTTGTTTTATACCATTTGGCAGCAAGTTCATAAAATGTTAGCAGATATCCTTTTGATTCTTCATCATTCAACAATATTTTTATCACATTAAGTGCATATTTGATGAAAAGCTGTCTTTTCCAAGTCTAGCCTTCATTATTCCATTATGAGGTTTTCAATTGTGTTTAAAACAGTTAGATTCCCTAGCCATTGAAGCATTTTTATCTTTTAGGTACATTTCTTACCCTTTTGTGACATATGGCATGATGCAAGATTGTCTGAAGAATTATATCTCCAATTGAGAATTTCTATAATTCTAGAATAATTCTGTTTCTCAATATAGCGATATATTTATTAGAATTCAACATTACCTCAATGAAGACATGACTTCTGGGTCCAGAAGTAGTCTTTTACAATCTGATAAAAGATGCCTAGATCTTAGAGGAGCACTTGGACTGCAGAAAACAGTTCTGGTAGAGCCTTGGAAGAAAATGTGAGTTTCCTCAGTAAAAATTATATTTTTCCAGTCTTCAGTACTCCAGTCTTTGTGTTGTCCTGTTCATGACAAGCATTTTTTTCTTCATAATGACTAGTCTTCTCACTGTCTTCCCAATGTCTTCAGAGGATTCAGTAACAACCCTTCCAGTTGCCAGATCTCTCTGAAGATCTATCTTCTCTAAAATTCAGTGATTTTTTTTTGATCATTTGAGAAAATCTTTAATAGAATAGGATTCAAAGGCGAAAATTGAAAAGAGATGGTTTGGAGGGCTGGGAAGAAGGACCAAGTAATCAGAACATGGTACTGCTTTCCAGAAACCTAGTAGGAATGGTATGAGTAGAGAAAAGAGTATGGAGTAGCTGTGTCTAAGAGGAACAGTAAGGATAACCAAAGACACAGAAAAAGGGAGTTAATTTTAGGGCTATATTAAGTATTTAGTATAATATTCATAATCTAAAATTTAAATTTTAAATGTACTCTTTTAAAATTGAGGTTATATGTAGTACATAATATTGCTGAGACATTCAAATTTTCTATCAAGAGTAGTGGTTTAGGGGGAAGGGGAGAAACCAACCCAACAACTGGATGACCCTGGACACCTGGATTTGAAATCTAATAAGTATCTGTAACCAACATTTCACCAAGTCAGAAAATGTCTTCCTTCCTCTCAACATAAATAGCTTCACCCCAGTTAATTGTTTTCTCTTGCCATTTATGTCAGATTTTGGATATGCTGGCAGTCTTACTGCCTACCAAGAAAAAAAACTTAGATCATCAAGCTCAGTCTGCATTTAATGAAAAGCTGTCATGCTTAACTTTTCAAAGGCTGCTTGTTTTTCTTGGCATATTATTTAGCAGTTCACAAATTAAGCCTTTGAATGTACATTCCCATTTCCAACCTCTAAGTAATTTGGCTTACCACTTTGTTTATGCTTTAAGTATTTTAGATACCCAACAGGTTAAACTAATGTATTAAGGAATGAAACCAATTAGTAATTCATGGTTTGGTCTTGTCTGGTCAGCTACAGTGAAAGCTATGCTGGCTTCCCCATTTTATAAAGGGAGATAAATTTGCCCCAGAGTGAAAGCCTGTATTCAGACTCGTGGTCCAAGAACAAAATTTCCATACGTATCACTGCCCATTAGGAGGGGGAAAAAACAGCTTAGACTCTGAGTCATGTGTAATGTTTAAAACAACAGCAAAACCAAGCTATAGCAACAGCCTCAGCAAAATCAATTTGGTCATTATCCTTGGTAACTACAAATTCCAGGATCCAAAATGGAAGCAGTGGTCTTGAGAAGCATACCCTAGAAGCTAACCCCTGACAGAATGTCAAAGGATCCCCTGGCTAAGTGTGGGTACAAAATCACTCATGAGTATTAGTGAATAACTGGGAATGCAAATGTGTTGGATGAGAAAACTTTTAAGGAATTTACTTGCCAATACATAACATAAGATGAGTAGAGATTCATGCCAATACTAATCCCTAAGCATGACTTAAAACTTTTATATCTGTGAATAAAAGCATATTGCTTTTTAATTAAAAATCTATTTAACTTATTTAAGAGTAGAACTGATGATCAGAAATTAGCTGTGTTCACGTTAGCCTGTTAGAATGGGGCCAGAGCTCCACAACCAGATCGACCTCTGCTCTTATCAGTGCCTTCACCCCCTCCAACAGCAGAATCACAGTTCATTTATGCCTGGCACCTTGTGCAGGCCTTGTCTGTGGCTCCCTCCCTCCCCAACAAGTCAGAAATACTTCCTTTCTGCTGAGACCTTGAGGTTACCAGTCAGTCAGATGGGCTGTCCACTAGTTATCCCTCACTTTGTATTCTTCACTGATTGCTCATGTTTTGTATGACAGTGCTGACTCTGGATCTCCTTCACGGTTCCTTCTCCGTTACATGCTGAGTACCCCTACCATGCACCTTCTCTACTGTCATCTTAATGATACTCATGTTTAAATCTTACATTCAGACCATACTCAATTAGTTACTACTGATATGGCACATCAAGCAGACTTATCTAAGCTTCGGACAAAGTCTCTCAAAAAATTCCATTAGAACCTCAACATATGAAACAAGCAGTAGCATATGAATCCATAACAATTTTTACTACACACAGTCAATAAGTGCTTGCTGAAATGAATTGGGGCGCTCCAGATCTACTTCCATTTAGAAAGAGCCATTTATTGGTAGAAACCTAAGTTTTTTTGGCTCTCACAAAAAAAGTCAGTACATGATCCCTCAATCTTCGAGACACTCCCCACACACCCACCCCATGCTTTAAACATCAAACTAGTAGGCTGGGTATTTGACTTCCTAGAAAAATATTTTTATTTCTCTCTCTTTTTAAAGAGGTTCCCATCTTGAATGAGAAGGTGCTTTCTCATTTGTCTACTGATGATCTGGATTTTATTTTTTAATAGATAGCACATCAATTGATGGGGGAAAAGACAAATAAAATAAATATGACCATTAGCCTGAGAAACTGGCACCTTTGTTAGTAAAAACAAACATGCTGAGTTCATTGGAAAAAAAGGAGGGAGCCAATCAAGAAAGCACCCCACCTATTCTGTGAACCACATAAAATGGTTTTTTTACCTTTTATTCTGAAATAAAAAGTGAAAGGAAAAAGGGAGGGCAATTCAATATTAGGTCTGAGACATCTATGCAAATGGACTTCAATTATGATATATCTTTGTATTCCTAGACAAAAAAAATACCAAACTTCAACTTCTAAGGCTTGGAGGAGAATGATCCTAATAAAGTACATTGATGTGAATATTCACCAATGAATAAAATTAGGTTTAATAGGAAAATCTACACTGGGGATAGAGTTAATTTTCAGTTATCTACATCAGTGATCTTCAAAATGGGAGCTACAGGCTCCAGCAATGGCTTGGTCCTAAGGAATGTATAATTAGTCCCTTGAGCCTGTATAGAGCCTTATGGGGCTTATCTCCGACACAATCATACTTCTCCTTATCCTCCAATACCTCCCCCCTCTACCGCTTCCCCTCTGCCATGTAAGGTCCAAAATTCCTTGGGCTGGGCTATGGTCCTAGGAGATTAGACCTTAATAATACCTAGGGAGCCAAACCAGCAGGTTAGTATTGGAAAAATCCCCTCCTCTTCCAGCACACCTACTTCCTGTCACCCAGGTCACCTTCAATGACTAATAAAGGTCCTCTCAGAGGGCAAGTTCTGTGTTCTAGGGCAGCGACATTTACACAGGGTTAAGTCACACAGAATGAGCAAGAATGTCCAAGTATGGGTTGCTCATTATTATAAAAAAAATAACACTCTCCATAAGTAGAATATACATGGCAGGTCTTCCATGTTAGGCTGGCTTATTCTTGAGACTCAGCATACAATCTAACATCAAGTAATAGCACCTTGAGTTTGTAGGGTGCTACCTATGTTTCTAAATGCATTCGTGTACATTCACTTTTTATCCTTATAATAACTTGAACAGATAAGTAGGGCAAAGATTCTTATCTTCATCTTACATAAAGCCTGAGTCTTAAAGAAACTGCTAACTTTCCTCAGGCTGTTAGTTCAGTCAGACCTGGAACCTAAATTCCACTCCTAGCTCAATGTATGCACTTTCATATTTTGGAAGGCACACTGGTAAGAGACAAACTTACCGATGAGATGTCTCATGATGTCACCTTTCCCCCCAACTTTGCCTCCTCCAACTTCTCTAGTACTGCTGAGGACAAGCTCTCCTTCTGGTTACCTGGGTTTTACAGCCTCAAGGCCATCTCCGACTCACTACTCTCCCTCACTCAAGATCAATCAGTCTGCTATTTCTAACTACACATTTAAAGCACATTACCTTTTCTCTAACATAGTCTCTACCCTTACTTCCTCAGAACTGCTGCCAAAGCTTCTAAACAGGTTAATCCATCCTCCACCCAGGTGCCAGAGTGCTTTCCCTAATGAATAGTTCTGACAAGCATTCCTCTGCTCAGTAAAGTCCACAAGAATGGAAACGAGGATGAACACAGTATCAAGGTCATCTACTGTACTGATGGCAAGTTCTGCAATCTGAAAAGGCTACAAGCCAAGACCAAAGTGGAGTGAGTGTTGGTGCATGATTTTCTGTTTGCAGATGATTGCGCATTTAATGCAGCCTCTGAAGATGAGATGCAACGAAGTATGGATCAATTCTCTGCTGCCTCTGCTAATTTTGGCCTAATTATTAACACCAAGAAAACACAGGTGCTCCACCAGCCACCACCACACCATCCATATGTGGAACCACTGGTTACAACAAATGGAGAAGTTTTGAATACTGTGGATAAGTTCACTTACCTTGGTAGTGTACTCTCCAGGGATGCACACATTGACAAGGAGGTTGATGCATGCATTGCCAGAGCTAGCTCAGTGTTTGGGAGGCTCCAAAGAAAAGTGTGAGAGAGAAGAGGTATTATACTGACTACCAAACTGAAGGTCTACAGAGCCATTGTGCTGACCTCATTGTTGTATGCTTGTGAAACACGGGCAGTCTACCAGCATCACGCCAGGAAACTGAATAGTTTCCGTTTAAACTGTCTCAGGAAGATTCTGAGGATCACCTGGTAGGATAAGGTACCAGACACTGAAGTCCTTGCTTGAGCTGAACTGCCAAGCATTCAAACTTTGCTTCAGAGTGTAACTCCAACGGGCTGGTCACGTTGTTCGAATGCAAAATATAAGCTTGCCAAAAAGACTGTTTTATGGAGAACTCACATGGGGCAGGTGATCACACGGCGGTCAAAAGAAGTGACACAAGGACACTCTCAAGAACTTTGGATTTGACTGTGCAACATGGGAGACACTGGCACAGGACTGCTCTGTATGGAGTGCCCACATCGGTAAGGGTGTATCCCTTAGGAGTATCCACCCCAAATATTCATACGAACTATCTGTGCCCAACCTGTAGCAGAGCATTCCAAGCTCGTATTAGTCTGATCAGTCACAGTTGGACACACTGAAATTTCACTTTATCAAACAACCAACCAACCAAGAAGAATGGGGAACCTAAAGCCTCGAGGCCACATGTGGCCCTCTCAGTCCTCAAGTGTGGACTTTTGACTGAATCCAAGTTCAACTTTCAGATTCCAAGGGCTACACTTGAAGACCGAGAGGGTTCCCCACACCTGGGGCTCCCTAGTGAATCTAGGATCAAATAGAATTTCTTCTTTATCTAATATTTTTAAATTTCTAAGTGTTAGTTTTCCAAAATGGAAAACCTGTCATGTATATTCTACCTAAAGATAATGTTATTGATTATAATAATGGGCAACTGTTCCTGCAGATGTACAGCATTCAGGTTTGAGTCTCTTCAACTTGACACAAATGATGTCAAACAAACTTTGTAGGATGATATTGAAAAAAAAAGATCTCTTTCTTCAACATTTTCTAACACACACACATACACACACACACACACACACTCACTCCCTCACTCTCTCTCTCTCCCCAAAGAGTGTCTGAAAGGATGAATGGCTGAATTAACAACACTAGGATTTAGGTTGTTAGTTCCAGGCATCCTAGGAAACACTGGCAGTAGCTTAATCACTTGGAGGCACCGCATACTAAGGGATAGCAGGGTACACGGCTTGAAACAATCACTTTCTGACTTGCCCCAACAAAGAGTGCCCGGGGGCATTTGTCTGGAACAGATTTCACTAGCAATTTGGTACAGGTACCTACTAAACATACTATATATTTATTAAGCACCCACTATGAGTCAAATGTTACACAAAGTACCAAGTGACAATCTCTGCCCTCATACTTACCAGACCATGCAGAAATAAGTAAAACCTGATACAACATACACACTCCCTGTGAATGCAATTATTGTTGCCAATTCTGAGTGAGAATGACAAGCATTACAAGTAAAAAGAATATGAAGATAACCATGGAATATAAGAGAAAATGTGAAATGTCCCAGAACAGGGACTCTTAACCTTTTTTTGTTTCATGGACCTCTTTGGCAGTCTAGTGAATCTTATGGATCCCTTCTCAGAATAATGGCTTTAGATGCAGAAAAGAAAATATACAGGATTCAAAAGAAACCAATTATACTGACATATGGCTTTCAAAATATTTAATAAGTAAATTCACAGACCCTGGGCTAAGAATTCCTGCCCTTTTGAGATTACTTTCTTATGTTAAGGTTTAATAGGTCCACTTTTCCAGTATTATTATTCTTTTTCTTGCAAGTTCTTTTAAATAAAATAATCAGTGCAGAAAGAAGTTCTTACCTCTGCTGAGATCCTTTAATACAATGTCAGAGATCTCGAACAGCTTCAGGGGCAGGGGCATCTTCCTGTTGGCAGCAATTGTTTTCAGGAGCCCGGGAAGAAGAGTTGTTCGTGCTACCTACAAGTCAAGTAGAAACCACTGCCTGGGAAACTTAACTTGATTTCAAAAAGAACAATTTCCCTCCCCTCTTTTTGGACTGGTTAAATTTTATTATTCATTTAATTAATTATCACTCAAATTTCAAGTGTGCAATAAAGTACTCTCCAGAAACTCTCTAGTTTTAAAACAACTGTTACCAGAAGGATATTATGTATAAGGAAAAAAACCAAACAAACAGGGTTCTTGCTGAAAACAAAACCACATTAAAAATCAATCTGATTCCACTGCTTAGAATATGTCCTAAGGAGGAAAAAGACAGAAAGGTCTCGTATATACACAAACATTCACAGCAGCACTTTTTGTAGTAATGAAGAACTGGAAACAAAGTAGATGCCCATCCACTGGGGAATGGCTACGTAAACTGTGGTATGTGAATATAATGGCATACTACTGTGTCATAAAGCACTAAGACAAACATGAACAATTCAGAGAAACATGGGAAGATCCATATGAATTTAAAGTGGAGAAAGCAAGGCCAAAAGAATGATATGTACAATGACCACAATAACCTACATGCAAACGAAAGAACTTAAGTTCAATACAGTGGCCAGCTGGGTTTCCAGAGGAGTGATATTAAAATAAATATTTTTATTTTTTGTTTTTGTTAAGAAATTGTAAACTATAAGAACTAAAAGCGCAATATGCTCTCAGTTGCTATTTTAGACAACTGTTTTTAAAGGAAGGAGGACACTTGTAAGTATTAGTGCAACCATTAGTATTTCAACTACATAAACCACCACTTACAATAGGTTCATAGGGAAAATATATTCTGAGTAGACTAATACGAACACATCTTGCCTCATTGGCAATCATGGAATGTATAAGATTATGTTTGGGCTTCACCAATCTGTTAACTCTCTATATCTGCATTAAGAAAACGCATCTTTCATAACCTCAAACATCTGTTCAAAACGAAAGCACTTCTCTTGGCCATTCTAACCTTAGTCAAATGTGAAATAAAAGGCAGTTGGTTGACCCTGGAATTAGAGAGACTCAGGTAACAGGACCCCTACTGATATCTATGTACAGTTATTCAAAAGTCACGGTTTCGTAAGTTAGGGAAAATTTGTCTGTATTACTTTGTCTGCATGTTATTTACATGGAGATGATTTACAGACTAAGCTTTGGTAATGGTATGTAACAAGAAGTCTTCAGTCTTTCAGGAAAGGAATTGGGATGGCATCCTACTTCGTTTCAAGCAAAAGAATATCACATAAGGCATGCTGCACTCTCCGTTTTTATCAGTGTACATACTAAGCACTAGCCTGCCTCATGGAATTCAGGAAAATGCTTAGCCACCAAAATTCTTACCTGAAATTCTGCCGTCTTGGGGTTGGCTATGTGAACTGCCTTCGTTGCAGAAATATCCATGCCAAGTTTATCAGCAATATCCTCTTGTGAACACTGAGAAACAATACATTTAGAATGGATTACCATAGAAATGGCTAAACTGAAAACAAAGATTGTGGAATTCTCTATATGTCACCTTACTATCCTCTCCTAAGTAAGGCATCTTTATTCTATGTTCAAGTCAATGTGCTAAAAACAGTCTTTCTGTATACATAAAAATAGTCCGTAGCAGATGGTATTTATTAGTTACCGTTGGTATGGTGCTTATACTTTCTTGCCAACATACGAAACCAAACAGAATACATTACAGAGATGTTGACAGGTGCTGTACTTGAAACCCTCCACGATCCAGCCTTAACCTACTTTTCTATTCTCATTTCCTTCCCTCTCTTTTATGAACACCTATAGCAATGTGTTCAGAGCACTATTATAGGCACACATCGTAGATTACCTTGTATAGAGGCAGCATGACATAGTACAAAGTAGGCTAGATTATTATCATTATTATTAGATATCAGAGCATCTGTGTTCAAACTGAAGATCTGCTACTTTCTAGCTATGTGACTTTGGACAAGTCATTTAAGTCTATGGGCCTCAGTTTCCTCATCTGCAAAATGAGGAGGGTTGGATGAGATGGTGTCTACAGTCCCTTCCAGCTCTAAATACAAGGCCCTCTAGGTATCTGCTCTATATGTAGTTGGCCTCTTACTGAAGAGTGGTAAGATAAGGGCAATGCCATCCCAAAAAAGGGGTTTCAATTTAAGGCTGTGAAAGTGATATATCAAGACCCACAATTCACCACTGGGAGTAAGCAATATTTGACACAAAAATTAATGCTCACTTCTTAGGAAGGAACCTAGCCTTCACTTTGAAATGACTGTAGCATTAGACTTATAGACCCATTTCTACTAAACAGAACTGGGGGCGATTATCCATTGCAGTGCACTATGAAGTCCCTTTAGTGGGATACTCTATATTTTATTTAGGTAAAGAAATGGATATATCCTCATGAAATCTATTTACTGAGATGAAATAACCATCAGAATGAGGGTTACCAACGAAAAGACCCAAATTCACAATGTATAACTGAGTGCATTTTTTGGGGCCTTTGTTACTGACAAAAGCAATGGCAAATACTTGCCTCCTGACTCCCACACTAGGACAGGCTACACTATGGAACCTAAGGACTGAAAAAATGAAATGAAAAATTGCTCTCATAGCATACTCCACAAGTTAAAGGACTCATGTGCCACTGTAAGAATAAACTAGAGATTTAGATATAAGGTGATTAGATCCCTCTCCCTCGAATTCCGTTAGGATGTAATATGTTTGAAAAGGCACTAAGAGGACAGGCAACACAGAGATGCTGAGCTTTATAGAAAAGCTGGGGAGCTACAATTCACAGATATGTTTTTAAATGGTCAATCTGTTTTGTTTTAATTCTATAAATAATTTACTTCCTCATATAAGCCTTTCATGTTAACTTCTGAACTCAAAGAAAATGTCTGAAGATGCGAACAAGTTCCCCAAAGTAGGTAATAATGCATAACAGTTGTCAAGTCTTTAACTAGAGCGGCATCTAGTGGGCATTGCCAAGATGAAATTCAGGCTAGAAAATGCTAATATAATTTAGTTGTGAAATTCATAATGATCTCTTCATGACACTATAGAATGCTAGAGTTTAACATATGAGATGCTAGTTGTAGTACTTTGCATTAGCCTTTTCTACCTGTAGCAGAGAATCAAAGCAAGCATTCACATTTACATTCCACAAACACCACCAGTTCATGCAGAGAGGTGCTGCTAGTAAGTAGCATCAGCAAATACTGACATGCCAAGAGTACTGTAAATTTCTTCTATTCACATTACATCATGATAAAATAATGAAATACATATTTAAAGCTCAAAAATTAAACTAAAGTATCAATCAGAAAATGCTAGACAGTAAGACATACCAGAGCAAAGGTAAGAGCTTCAGTGAATCCCGCTGCTGCCAAGTCATGCCTCAGGAGTTCTGCAAGCTTATTCAGAGGTAACTGCAAGAAAAAAAATCATATTCATACTACTTAATCTCAAAAAAGTTTCCATTTTTAAAAAATGTTCTTTAGCACAAGAAATGGCAAATTATTATGGAGGCAATGCTTCTTTCCTCTGCTGATTAGCACACTGCCACTTACACACAAACACACACAGTGTCTGTCTTTGGACCCAACTTGAGAAAATGAGTTTCCCCATTAGAGAGTCAGCAAGGGCTCCAAGCCTGAAACCTGTCTTTTTTCAAAGAACTAGCCACCACAGGTCTCCAACTTGCTCTAATCAGTTGGGCATCTGTTTTGTATCCTATCCATTGCAAATGCCTCTCATAGCAAAGCATGTCAAAATATTGTTTAATTCTTATGCTCTGTTTTTCCCAAAGCCCTCCTGGCATTCAATAGTCAGTTACTAACAATAAGGGGTGTTTATTTAAGGGTGCAATCTTACTTGATTAGCTACGGTGTACGTTTTCGGTATAGTCATCTGAATGTTGTTATAACCATAAGCAATAGCTGCATCTTCTACAATATCACAGGCATGGATAATGTCAGCTCTGGTTGGAGGGATTTCAATCTCTATCTGGTTCCCATCCCCTACGACTTCTGACTTTAAATACATCCTGGTCAGAAGTTTTGCAAGACTTGCTGGAGTTTCACTGAAATGAGAAAATGAAAATTTCATTACATTTTTTAAAACAATGTTACATTTTGGAAAAAAAAAATTAACTACATGACAAGCTTCCTTACGAATTTATTTTAAGATGAGAGACATAATATTTTGAATTATACTGCCATCTTAATTCCTGAGGAATTGAAAGGCCTTTCCAAACATTCTTTGAGATAAGATAAAATATAATTTGCACTTCATTCTTGTATATCTTTTAAATGAATATGAATGAGTTTTCCATAGCATACCTGATTCCAATTTGCTTGTTAATTAAATCAGCTTTCACTATCTCCTTTCGGTAAGCTAATTCCTATGGAGAAGGAAAAGGTTTTATAAAACATACAAGAAAATTAAATCATTCTACATTAGGATATAGATTTAGAAGCTTCCTAATCCCATTTAAAAAAAAAAATCACTGCTTTAGATGGATTTTTTTAAAAGGCAGATCAGTTAGGATTAGTTTAGTATTTCAGAACATTATACTTTATGTGAAAAAATAATTTTAAAAGAATCCTTGATGGACAGATCTGTGATCTTATTACTAATCAACTCATTATGAAATATTACAAAATTCTCTTAAGCAAATCTCTGATTAAAGAATAAAATACTGAACAATTTTTTTCTGAAGATTTAACCAGGCTGTCCAGTAGCAAAGCACTGGTACATTATATCACCTCATGAATTTTTGAAATGGGCTTGAGATTTTGACAAACCTGAAAGGTCAAATTATGGTGAAAAGAAAACCACACTTACCAAGATAACATTGTTTTTATGTTAGTCCCAGAACTCCTCTGTTTATCACCCTCTTAGTAAACTCATCATTGCCTAAAACAGGGAGCCTCTCGCCATATTAAGGCTTAAGTTTTCAGTTGTGGAATGGGTCTACGCCTTCCCTCACTCCTCCATCTGTTTATCTCTGTGGTACCACAGGAAGGACCCTGCAATGAAGGCTAAAAGGCTCTTTGTCTAAAGTGGGGCTTATTAACCTGGGATCTCTGGACTTTTAAAAAAAAAATGGTTTGGTAACTATCTCAATATAATTGGCTTCTTCTGCAATCCTGTGTATTTCATTTTATACATTTAAAAACATTCTTCTGAAAAGGGGTTCACAGACAGTCTTCCTGCCCCAGAATGCCACAGCAGTTCATGACACAAGAGATTAAGAATCCCTGTCCTAAAGGGATGCTTTCCCTTCCATCTCACTAGAGTTGTCCAGACCACAGTGTACAAAACAGTCCTCTGGTGCTGTTGGTGAGGATGGGCACACCATCACAATGAGGCCATGACTCTCAGCACGCTCTCAGTGAGTGCTGCCGGAGTGCAGTTGTCGAGGAGAATCCTGCAAGTCAACAATGCACTCAACAGCACATCTCTGCTGAGAAAGGAAAGAATATGCTGCAGAAAGTGGGAGATCTAAAAGCTGAGAAGTTGTTCCATCTACCTTGGGCATCTTAATCATGTAAAATGGCATAACCCTGATCAGTTTCTGAACTTGCTTCAAATTTCTAATTGTCATAGACATTTGTAAACATAAAAAGCTTCATATGAATATAAGCAATGATATGTCCTTACATTTCAAATCCTCGCTTCAAAGTGCAGGAATGGACAAAATAACTTCCTAAGATTCTATTTCTTCTACAGAAGAGGTTTCTCCCTACACACTCCTAGCATCAAAAACACATTTAAAAAATAACTGTTTTAAAAAACTATCCAGCACTTGGAAAAATCATGCTATTTCACTTGCATAAGAATACCAATTTAGACCTAAGGGACCTTTTTAATCATCTCAAAATAAATAGCAATATGTAAGAAAAAAATGAACCAAATTTTAAAATGTTTCTCTCTACCCCTTCTGAATGTTTAACACTACATTTATATTAACATCTAAGTACTACCCAGATTTTTCAAAAACCTATTTTTTAGGTTAAACATCAAATTGTTTTTTGTTTTTTTTTGAAAGACAGTTCTTCTGTACCAAAACTATGGAATTTTAGAGTTGGAAGGGCTTTCAGAAAGAGGTCATCTAGCTCAATCCTGACCATAAGAATCCTGTCTACAACATTCCTTACAAATGGAGGCTTCTGGTGATGGTGGCTCTAAGTGAGGAAATTCCTTATATAAAACTAAGTATAAAGCTTACTTATATAAAGCTAGCATTTACTTCTTTGTAACTTTCACCCCTTGAAGTAAGCTAGCTAGGCTGTCGCCAGTCATTCATTCAAACCAAGAATTTACTAAAACAGGGTTAAGAATCCCCCAACCATGACTGACTTATCCTGTTTTTGTAGTTACAAAGGACTCTAACTTCATATTGTCATGAACAGCACCACTCTTGATGGTGAATCCAGGAGTCCCGGCTTCTGTCTACAGAGTCCACATCCTTAAAATGGGAGGTGTGAAGACTAAGAGGGGCGTTCTGGGCTTTTGGGGTCTCACTAGCTGCTCCCAAGGGCCTGACTGCAGAAGGATAAAATCTGAAATGGTAACAGCCTAAGACAGAATTATGACCCTGAATAGTGTCAACTTTGTCACCTGCTACATTGGTCACACCAAGTTACCCTGCGGGCTTAAGAGGCTTGGACTTTTTATTGAGTACAGCTGCACTAACTACTGAATTAGGCCTGATGATACATTTGAAATGATTTATTAGTTACAGCAATAGCCTTTAGCAACTTCTACTTTCAGATGACTGAACAAGACTAACTGAGTCTGGGGTGCTGAATGTATATCCTTGCCAGAGGTGGAATTGAAAATTATCCAGTTAAAAAGTTAGTTAAAAGAGTTTACGGCATGCTGTGCCTCTTGGAGTCTTCTCCCTACATAAGGGTTCATTCACCTTCCCAGTCAGTAAAAGAGTACATTGGACTGAGCACTGGCCTTGACGTCAAGAAGACTTGAGTTCCAGTCTGGACTAATTGTGTATCTGCGTGATCCTAGGCAGGTCACTTCACTTCTGCCTCGGTTTCCTTATCTGTAACATGGATATCATAAAAGCACCTACCTCCCAGGATTATTGTGAGGACCAAATAAGACAACATTTACAAGGCACTTGGCAAACCCTGAAACACTTTAAAAACGATAGCTCTTACTACTGTTGTACTGTTAACACTTACTGGATATGTGTAGGATTTCCCATCAGGATAAATTACTTCAGCAGCTTCAACCCTGAAAGAGAAAACCACCAACTGCTTCCTTAGTTTGGTCGTTCACAATAGGAAAGCCTGGTCATATGTGACAGCAATCTGTCCTACTTACGTAAACTGCTTCTCACAATATTCACTGAACATTGTGACAATGACATCAAGGACGATTTTTGCCTGGAGAAAGAAAAACACCATTGTGAGCATCTGCACTCTGCAGCTAAGGTGGAAAATGACTAATGGCTAAGCAGCACTCAGCAGGCCCCTCTCTAGCTTCCTAGAGTTGGAATTCTCAAGGTGCTTTCTAAGGATGGAGGTGAGAGACAAGGGCTCTCAAGGCTGTGATTGTCCAGTTCCTGTCTTTGTGCTCTCCAATTCTGGAGTCATCAAAGTCTCAGTTCTGCATCTGTGGCAGATACAAACCCATACTCTATCTGGATTCTTCAAAGGCAATTGAAAACACTAAGAAAATTTCAACTACGTTTATAGTTATAACACAAGGACATGTTTTTTAAAATGCAAATCACTTTGCTAAGCTACAAATTATATAAATCTGGGGGCAGAGCCAAGATGAGGGAGAAAAGGCAGGAACTGGCCCGAATTCTCCCAAATTTCTCTCAAAACAAATTCTGGAGCAACAGAAAAGGAGTGAAACAATTTTCCAACCCAAGACAGCTTAGAAGGCTGGCAAGAAAGGTCTATCATCCCAGGATGAGTGGAGCAGGCTGTGCCTCAGCAAACCAAGAGCAAAACCAATAGCGGGCCTTGGGAGCCATTCAATCAATCAATGGCCACCAGGCTACTTTTGGAGCTCTCAGTTCACAGATGACAAAGGTTCAGAAGGAACTACTGGGGTCCCTTTGCTGGCACTAGGGCCAACTGTGTTGCACTGTCCATACAGAGATCTGAGTCATAACCTGGATTTCAGTCCCAGGGTGAGGAGGAGTACTACCACATCAAAGCTTGTAGCCTCAGTTGAGCGGAGAGCCTGGGCAGTTTAGGGAGGAAGAAAATGCTTGTGGTGGCTCACAGACCAGAGCATGGGCCAGGGGAGTAGTAAACACATCTCTCCTCAAATGATACTACTTCAGAAGAGCTGAAAGTCTATAAATTCCCAGAATCAGCTTCACAAATATCCGAAAGCTTGACATATTGCCCCTTCCACTCCAGGAACAGAGCCCAACTTTAATATAAAGTTAAAAGTCAAGAAACAGTCTGGAAAAATGAGCCAACAACAAAAAAAATATCCTGACCACAGAAAATTACTATGATGACAGGGAAGATCAAAATACAAACTCAGAAAATAACAGTCACAACTGCTACATCCAAAGCCTCAAAGAAAAATGTGAACTGTTCTCATGCCCAAAAAGAATTCCTGAAAGAGCTCAAAAACTATTTTAAAAATCAAATGAGAGGTATAGAAAATCATACAAAGCTTCAGGAAATATATGCTGTATAAAGTGTTGCAGACAGTACAGCATGAAATGATTTAATTTTTTAGGAAAGCTACCTAAGGTCTTTTGACATGCAGACAATAAATCTTTAAAAGGTAATAAAAGCTACATTGTTTTGATAGTATTTCTAGAGGTATATATAAAAAATGTGAATTTTAATTGGAATATCTTGTTACCAGTCTCTAGAACAATAAGCCTTCTCTGAATGCCAACAATCTCCTTCACAATCATTAATTCGCATTCCCTTAACCTGCTTAGTTGCCAGCTTCCATCTTGTAACATATTCAATGCAATTAAAAACAAAAACTAAGGTGGAAAGCTCATGCAGTAATTAAGACTACACAATAATCCAATCGAAGAAGTCTTGAGGATAGAAAGTAAGTGAAATAGGGATCACAGACAAGAGTGAAGCCATCACATAACAGTCCAGATTTTTCTACAGACATCTTTATGTCTATAGTAAATGCAAAATTATTTGCCAAGTACTTAAGAAGACATCCCTTTCCAGTACGCACTTGATCGGGGCCACATATGAGACTACCTTGAATGTTAATTATTTTTACATTTAAATACTTGGTAGAAGAATAAAAGTAGAAACATAAAAGGCCTTGCAGCACATGAAACAGAATTCAAGCTCCATTTACCTTAGTAAGATCAGTTCCTGTGCATTCAATAAACACGTTCCTGGTTTTTAAAGTGATTCTTGAATGATAACCTACAATAAGTCCAAAACAAAATTCCAAAAGATCAGTTTCATAAAGACAAAGGATTTTCATCATACGAGAACATGAGTGTCTTTTAATTGCATGAATAGTAAAACAAAAGAGAAATGAAAATTTATTTGAACCTAGAATCTTCTGGCTCAGAGACAGTCTACAGTCGAATCGTGGGGCCTTTACAAAATAAAGAGATCTTTATGGGAGAGGCCCACTACTTTGAGAGACAATTTAAACCCTTTCAAAAGAAGCTATCTGAATCATATTTACAACCAATATTTGGGTTTCTATTTCCAAATAGAATAAATTTCAGCAAATCACAATGCCTGAACAATTTTCCAGTGAGTTGAGGTATAATTCTTCAAGTGACAGGTCACTCTAACCCACACACTGACACTTCTTCAGGGTGTCTGTAATGGCCTCCCTAGCAATAAAGAGCTGTCCCATGGCCGACGTTGCCTAACTGGGGAACAGCAACGCCCTAAAGAGCTACTGATATCTGAATGGAGTGTTGTGGAAACAGGGCTGCTGATCATGAAACTTGAAGAGATCTAAGGTCTTTTAATACACAGACAACAAATTTTTCTTGCCAGTGGGAAGAGTGAGAATTAACCAAATTGCTTTCTCCCATCCCTCCCAAGACTTCAAAGATCTTTACCCAGCACTGCCTCCCAAGCCCTAGGCCACTCCTAATTACTACTGACCTCTAGTTCTCTAGCTTTTCTTCTTTCTTTGTCATATGGCTAGCCCCCAAATTATCCCCTTCTGCATTTAACAGCTGACATTTTAAAGAAATCACCAGCCAGGGGCTTCTTTTCTTTATGTTAGACAATCTGAAGCCTCTGAATCTAGCTCTTCATGAGAGGACTCTCTCACTTGTAGCTACTCAGGGATACTTCTTAGTGGCCAAAGGGATGTTTTGGTTTTTTTTTTGGGGGGGAAGGTGAGGTTGGTGCAAAGGGGAAACCCCACTCAGCCTCACTCTATCAGTCTTCTCCCTTTGCACATAGTAGGTGTGCTCCCTGCCTGACTTGCCTGCCCTGAAGATCATTCCCTGGAAGACATGATGCTCCCAGAACAGACAGCGATCGGACCTTCTGTTCTTTCAGTCCAGAGTCAACAAGTGCTGTGGTCTCTGACCCCACCTCTTCCTGGATTCTCAAAGGCTATGTCAATGAAAAATAAAAATTTCTCCTTAAAAGGAACACAAATTTGACTTAGGATCTGCTAATTGGAAGTGATGGTACTCAGAAACTTCAATTAAGTTTCCTCACCAATTGTAGTATTTTGACCCTCAGGAGCATTAAGCTAGGAAAGAGAATAAAAAATGGGAGGAAAAGGACCGGAAAAAGTACAGAACAAATCACAACAAAAAGTTTTTAAGGGAACCAGCAAACAATATTAAAGTGAATTACTTTCTAAATAAATCTTATAATGATGGATAAGTTAATAGGTTCAAAGGATCTTATTTAAAATATTAGAAAGGCCCACCAGAGAGAAATTAAGCCATCCCTCCATAAGAAAATCTGTATTAAATCACAAACTATGGCATCAGAGCTAAAATGGACTTTGGAAATCACCTATTCCAAATCTCTCACTTTATACAATGTCTATTGTGATCACTCACAGCCTACATCAATGACATGTATCAAGAACATTTATGGCTTGGGGTATAGAAATCTATTTTGCCCTGCAGGAAGGGAGCAACAGAAGAGAAGACAGACTGGAGGAATGGGTGGATGGGGTGCATACTGTCCTGGGGCTGGGGGTGGGGAGAGACAGGGAGAAAATTTTGAATTCAAATTCTTGTGGAAGTAAATATTGAAAACTGAATAACTTATATAGCTATATCTTTTTTTTTTTAAAAAGAACATTTATTGCCACAGGCAGGCTTCAGTCATCCGACATGAAGCCAGACATAAAACACAACTAAAGCACCACTGAAATGTCAAATCATTAACAATGAATAAGCTTTGGCAAGGATGGAAAAGACAGAGGGACCCAGGCAGAGCTTGGAGGAGAATGCCAGGGACCCAACCCAGACTCATTCTCTCAGTCTTCTCACTGTGCATACAGTAGGTGCTTACTAAATGTTCCTTGCCTGACTCAGTTGCCTGTCTTGAAGTTCATTCCCTGGAAGCCATGGTGCTCTTAGAACAGATGTCAGTTGGACCTCCTGCTCTTTCAGTCCTGAGTTGGCAGGTGCTGTGGTTCCTGACACCTCCTATCCTGTGACTGACTTACAGGATGATTCTCTATTTCCTCTTCTTTAGATTGGAAGTTCTTTGTCCTAAAAGCTGCTTTGCTGCAATTTTCTATTCATTCCCTTTAAGTCTGTGCAAATCCTCCGATTTGAAATTAAAAGACAAAATATGCCCATAATAAGAGTCAAGAGGTAGTGTTCAATCTGAATAAATCATAACCATGAGAAGTGTCATACTATAAAGTCTGACAATAAAAATCCTTCCCAGAGCAATCCAGGATGGAGAGTTGAGAATCTGCTTCAAGAACTATGTGAAGTTTAATTCTGCCTTGGAATTTGGTAAAGTTTGCTGAGTAAAAGAAATTTCCTTTTAGACTCTGAATTCTACTCAAACTACAAACAACCCAAATATTTACAGAAGAACAATCTGAACTGAGAACATCACCAAAAGAATAGGAGATAATAACTGACATCACCCATAGATTCAGAACAGGTGCTGAGCATCAGGAAAGAAAATTAAAATACGTATAATACTTAGTGAAATTCAGTTCAGCTGTTTAACATTAGAAAGAAGGAAAAAGAAGAATTCTCGCCAAGCTCCCAGTCATTTCACATCACATTACAATCTCTTCTGAGCCAGTCTGATCACTCAACGTAAGTAAGAGACAAACTAAGCTCAAATTTCATGATTATGCAATGCAGTGGATTTTTATTTTTTACTACTGAAGAAATGCATCTCCTTCCATTAGCTAGAAAAGTGGGGCGCTGTAGGAATGGAATGCTGCCTACACTTCTGGACGGTCAAATGCTTTGTGTTAGTTGGTTTGAATTAAATTTCGGCTTTTTTTGTTACAAAAAAGGGCTTATTGAATGTGTTTGAGGAGTAATATCTGAAAATGACTACAATGTAAAAACTTCAATAAAACATTCTTTTAAGGCAGAGAAACCATCCAATTCGGTAAGAATAGGAACAACTACTCCTACTACTATTTATATAACATCCGCCACGAGCCAGGGATTGTGCTGGGAGCTTCACAGTTATTGCCTCATTTGGTCCTCACAGCAGCCCCGGAAACAGGAGAGAAAATGAGCTAAACTGAGGTAAGACTTGCCCAAGGTCACACGATTCGGACATGTCTGCACCATTTGAACTCAGGTCTTCCTGGCAGTCTACACCCACTTGAACCAGCCAGAAGTAAATAAGGAGCCGCCCCGAAAGCCAGGAAGACCTGAGTCTGACACAAACTGTCTGAAGAGAGAGAGAGAGAGAGAGTGTGATATAATACACATACTCATTTTTTACTATTATTTCAAACTATTTTTGATGATGGGTGGGAATACTTTCTTCTCAGTAGTAATTATAAAAAACATTACTCTCCCAGTTACCATTATTTGGGAGGAAAAAATTGGTCTTTTCTGTGCTTTAAGGACTCCGTATTCTTAAAGTCAGGTATTAGAATCATTAAATCAACAAGAAGCTTAGTAAGTTAGCATGTCCTATTTAAATAATGCCCCAAAGCATGTTCTCCTCCATCCTACCTGCCACTGGAAAGCATACCCTCTCTCCTAACCCTCTTTAGTGGTGTAATATTAATGAGATTTATGTTAAAGAAAGATCTTCCCTGCCCATTAATGGGCCTCAGATTAGAGGAGGCTTGTTTTGCAGGAAGGCCCACACCTTTTGTTAATTGCTAATGAGGCACTGGGTCAGAAGGGTCCTATCTTCAAGTTCTGAAAACTGTATATATACTCTGAAGTGAGGTTTTGCTTTGGGGTTTTGGAAGAAGGTTCATGTGCCAGATGAGACTCTGGGCAGCTGTGCCCCAATCCCTGCGCCCCCACCCACTTTGAAAACCCAGATGGTGGTACTTCTTTATGTATGTATGTACTGATCAGACAGGTGGATCTGTCTGTTGATCTGTTATGGTTAGATAGTCAGAAGCCCCATCTGTTGGTCTTTATTTCCTCTGCTTGTATTTTCTCTATTGGTATATGGTGATTAAAGAAGATTGTTGACCCCTCAAAAATTGCTTTCCTTTTACAAAAGCAGATTTAAGAACCTTTACAGCAGACCCTCCTGAGTATGCTGGGGTGCTTGCTGCTACAAGTGGGTCTCCCAATCTTGCCCAGACTGCCAGTGTAGCACCTGGTCACTAGCTGACACCACTGCTAATGGCAGCTTGGCCCTACCAGACCAGATCACTTCTCCTTGGGCAGTCTAGCGGCCCCCCTTCCTACTCTTAGAGATTCACCATTCTGGGGATGGACTTGGTGTGGATACCTGAAGAACTCAGTCTTCCTGCAGCTCAGAAACCCTGAACTCAAGTGAACCATAAACTTCAAACTCCACAGAAGCATGTAATAAAAAGAAGCAAATCAAAATTGTTGTTTGGCATTAAAAAAAAAATTTAAAGATGTAAACTACAAGAAAATACAGTTTAATGACACTAAAAGGGAATTATTACATTCTTTCATAATTATTAAAGTGTTTTTTTAAAGCAAACATAAATTAATGAGGTTTTCTAAATAAGTAATATAAAAGCCCAGTTGTGAGTCAACATTTTCACATATACAATCTAAATCAAAACATGATCAAGGTGCTTGCTTGGAAAACCCCATTAAAGAGTGGACTGGTTTGACTGATTTTTATGTAGTTGTCTTCCTTGACCTAGTTTCTAATCCTTGGGGCTAGGAGAACTTGTGAATTGAATTCCCAGAACAGCTTGTCTCTGGGTGCTATTTCTTTTTCCTCCAAGAGGCTAAGAAAGTTGTTATTTAACATTTGCTGCGTCCCTTCCTCATCCTCCCCACCTAACTCTTCCTTTCCTCTGCCATGCTCTACTTGGTACTCTTAGACTAAAGGAGGTGGGCTGAGGGTATCATAAGAGTAGGATACACTGACTCCTGGGTGCTGGACCAGTGATGACGACATAACAGGAGTAGCCTCTGCTAGCTTCAATGCCCATGGAAGCTCTGCCTGGAGTGTTTTCTGTGCTTTGGATTTGTTCACTTTAACAGGAACTAAGGGGTGTCCTCTAGGGCAGATAGGAGTTTACCACATGGTGTCATTAAATTGTATTGCCTTGCAGTTTACATCTTCAAAAAAATTTTTTTAAATGCCAAACAACAATTTTGATTTGTTTCTGTATACATGCATTATGGGGAAAGTGTAATGACTTTTTTATACTGCGCATATTTTCTCCATTATCCATGATCATTTATGGTCCAAAAGGACCTAAAGTGACCTATGACCTTCTACTGAAAAAGGTTCTTTACCACTGAACTGGCTGATCTCTAAGACCTTTCCTAATTCCAATCTGGAGATGAATGACAAATACAGCAGAGTTCTGCTCTACTTGCTACAAAACACTTCCAATGATTAAGAGCACAACCCCTTCCCATTTCATAAGACTCCAGGGCTGAAAAATTGATCACCTGTTGACCAATTACATTTAGCCAGGGCAGCCCTCAGACAGCTGTCTATTAGCAGACTCCTACTCAAAGACTTTCTGGCTTGGTAAGACTCACCAGATTCTACTCTGTTGCCCACTGTTTACTCCATGACACGATGATGCACTGGAGGGCTTTAGTGGACAACAAATGTAGCAGATTAAGTAATGGAAAGAGGAAATAATTGGCAACAGTTAGATGAACAGTGCCTCTGGTACTACTAAGTATGACTTAAATAGCTTAAGCAATTGCCCTATTAGCCAATATTAAGAAAAACATTTGTACTCAGAAACAACTGCTCTCTATATGGATCTACCCCACCTCCCCATACATTTGTGAAATTGATTTTTCACCCCAAAACAGGACTTTACTTTTAATTCCTTTTCAATTTCATCTTATTAGATTCAGCTCAATGTGGTTAGCTTTCTCCTCAAGTTTTGTGTCATCTGCAAATTTGGTGAGCATACCACCTACATCTTTATCCAAAACAATAATCACATCAAACAGTACCAGGCCAAGCACAGCTCCCTGGGCTGCTCCATGCCGATCACATAAGCTGACTTTAGAACCACCACAAACTGCTCTTTGCGTCTGACCCTCCACCAAGTTCTGAATCCATCCAATCAGATGGATTATAGCTATAGTGTATATAGTCTAAAGCACATCTCCTGCCATATTCTCCACATATGCAGTATGAGATACATCATTAAAAGCTACGCTAAATGCTAGGTAAACTATGTCCACAGAATTCCCCTCAGCTACCAGGATAGTCATCCTGTCCAAAAAGGAACTAGGTTAGTCTGGCCTGATACGTTGCTGACGAAGCGTTCTTGGGTCTCTGTAATCACCACCTCTTAAAGTTCACTAACCAATTCTTTAAAGACCAGTTTTAGAATTTCCCCAGGAGTCAAAGTCAAGTTCACTGGATGACTTGTAATCTGCAACCTCTATTCTTTTCCCTTTTTTAAATTTGTAAATATTTATTTATAATATTCATTCATTCATTCATTTAGCAATACTATCTGCTAAATGCTGGGGATACAAATAGGAAAGCTAGACAGTCTCCTTTTTTTTAAGCTTAGATGTCTGTCTTTCTCAAATCTTATGGTCCCACTCCCATTTTACATGATCTTTCAAATACTTCAGTCAGTGGTTCGGTGATCCCATCTGCCAGTTCTTTCAGAGCCCTACAAAGTGGAGGGTGGTGCCAACTGTCTTGAATTCATCAAGAGCAATAAGGAGAGCTCCCTATCTCCTTGTGTACACCGGGTAGGGAATTTACTCTTAGTCATTTTTATTCTTATTTCCAGTGCACAGGACATTCTCCTTGGCACAGAAAACAGAAGCAAAACTGAAACTAAGCAGTTCTGCTTTCCCTCTATTATCAGTCAGCATCATCCCATTCACTCAAAGCAGAAGCAATGCCATCCCTCCCTCGATCATCCCTTTTATCCCCAAACTGTAAAAACAAAACAAAAAATTGACCATCTCTAAAAAAACCCTCTTTTTTGTTATGCTTAGATTGAGCCTCAACTCATTCTAGGCTTTAGCCCTGCTGACCTCATAGTACCACTTCACTCCTGTGTTTTTCCTCTATTACCTAACCTTATTTCCATTTGTACATCTTTAATCTAAGATGATGGCTGTATTTTTCCATATTGGGCTCTTAAGACAATCTCATTTTTCCCCCTCCCTAAAGCAGTTTCCTTTTGAATCTTCAGAATCTCATCCTCAAATATTTCCCATCCTTCCCAAGCTCACTTCCTCTATAGCACTTAGTTCCTGGGATTCTACTTATCTGCTCCAAACTTTTTCAAATCTGCTTTCACATAATCTAGGGTGAACGTAAGATAATAACTAGATTTCTTCTCTTTGTCTATTACAAACACTAGAAGACACCGATCCCTTCTCCCTTGGGTTCCCATAATATGATGATAGAGTGCTGGATCTGAAATCAGGAAGACCTGAGTCCAAATTTGGCCTCAAACACTAGTTACGTGATTCTGGCCATGTCACTAAAATTCTGTCTGCCTTAGTTTCCTCAACTGTAAAATGGGGATAATGACAGCACCTACCTCCCACTGCTCTTGTGAGGATGACATGAGGTAATATTTGTAAACCACTTTGTAGACCTAAAAGGGCTATATAAATTCTGATGATTATCACTATCCCATCCCAAAAATCATTTCCTGTTAGTGAAAATCGGATCCAGAGTGGAACTTCCCCTGGTTGCTTCCACTACCTTTCGAAGGATGAAAGGATCCCTAAGGCGAGTCAAGTAGTTAGTTACCAGTTGGTGTGCTTTGGGCAGAGAGGGCTGCTAGTCGCTGAATGATTTAGTGATGTCTTCCAACATCACCATGTCATCCTTCGGGGCCAGGCCTAGGATTTGTTTCTCAAATTCCTCATATTCATCCTCTTTCTGTCCAGGCAATCTGCAGTATATCTTATCAGTAATATCACATGTATCTGTCCCTTCACTGATCTTCACCCAAACACTCTCCACTTGCTGTGCTCCCCCACACAACCCCTTAGTAGACAATGCTATTCCACTCCTGATTTCATCCAGCATGAAATCGTATTTTGACTGAGACATTCCCATCTAGACCCAGGTAGGAACTTCCTCCCACAGTCTCAGTGATCCCAATGAGGCCAAGTCTCCTTGAATTACAACCATCAGTTCTTGCTTATTGCCCAAATTTGGGGCCAGAGCTTTTTAAAACTGACTCCTTCCTCGGATTTTGTTTCTTGTGAATTTCTGGGTGTTCCAACCACTACTCTTTTTCCAATTAGTTGTTCTCTATGGCATCTCCGTAGGGATATACACACTGGCAGTCTTCTCCCTCCCTTTTGCTTAGATTTGCCAATGCACAGTTTTATCAGTCTTCACTGGGGCTTTACTCCATCTCTGGTCAGGAATGCGCTACCTCTCTATTTTAAGCTACAGTCCAAAAACACAAATTCCCTTCTCAGACACCGCCTTCTCAGGCAGTGGTGCCATTTGCAATTAATTCTTCTCCTCTATACCCCTTGCACTCAATGGACAACAGTGAGGAAAACATAATTTGTATCCCCTCTGGTTTTGAGTTTCTTGACCAAGACATCTTCATTAACCACTGACAATACTGTTTTAACAACACTGTTTTAGGTTCTTTCTGGTAGTGTCCCTAGTGCTCATGGTGATTCCCAAAATTAGGCAGATGTCAGGCACTTTGAAAAGGGATTATCAGGGTTAATGCTCACCCCCATTGGGGAGGATAAATGAGAGCTTATTAGACCAGTAAAAGACTCCAGAATCAGCTGACTCAAATTAATTTATTTTGTCAAATAAGACTGAATTTAGATTTTCTGGAAAACAATTCCAGAAAGGACCTTTGGGATAACAACAAACAACATAATCTATGATAATCTAACCAACATAACAATTTCTGATAGATACTCACATTAGTTATAGCTTTATTTACTATGAACTGAAATGGCCTTGCTCAGCTATGTATAATATTGTCAAATCCGATACTGCCAAGCAGCACCTTTCATGACAACAGGTCATAATCTCACAATCAAATATCAGAACAAATGGCAGTAAACAACAAGATACTACAAAGGAAAAGTATTGTCTGGTTGTCTTAAAGAGAAGGAAAATAAAGGTTAACATAAGGAGGACAAAAGCTGCCTTTGGGCCATCAAGGAACCAAGTGACTAAAGAACAGGGAGGCTGAAGATGACCAATTCACATTGATTAGAAGCTAGGAGAGAAAAGAAAAGGAAGCAGAACAAACTCACCATTGATGATTGGAGGCATTGAAAGGACCACACCATTGCTGTCATAGATAACTGGGTACAGGGGCTTATTTTCAATAATGTGCAAGAAATGTTTCAAGTGGTTATCAGTCTGAAAAAATAAAGGGACAATGTCATTTGCTCATTATTTACATTACTTTAAGAAGTTCACTAGTCTAGTTATTTGTAAAATCTTGGAGAGAAGAAGTGGGATAAGCAATTATAAACACCATAAATTACAGAAAGTCCTAATCTATATTTATAACTTAAACTAAATGTGTTATATTCCTTACACACAGTTCGCCACTGGGAGGTTTTGAGAAAGCTTTCCAGCAGAGAAAATAGATTTGCTTTAATTCAGCAACACTTTTTCCTGATCTTTTTTATAATTCAAACATGAATTTTTAACATATCTGCTGGGAGAAGGCAGGCAGAGATCACCTCTCTCTTCCTTCAATTCCTTCATTTTGCAGATGAGGAACAAGCTCAGAGAGATGAAGTAATTTGCCAGAGGTCCCTGGTAGAACTAGGACTACACTCAGGTTCTACAGCAGTAAAATAGAATGATGCTAAATAACCAAAATTAAGGTTAAACTTGACTTAGTCTCATTTGCCCAATGTTTTAACCAATGAGGCTGACTAGTTACAATTAACATTAAGAGAATTATCAAGTAAATTTTCTTCTATCACTGAGCATTTTTCAAGCTACCATGTTTACTGCTCAGCATAGGTGACTCAATAATCTATAGGATGATTTTTTTTTATTTGTAAAATTGAGCAAATTTAAGCTCAGAGCCACACTTCTCATAGCAAATGAGACAGTGAGAAACACTGTGACCAGATGGATACAGGCTGGCTCCAGAGACAGAAAGACATGGATTCAAGTCTCAATTATGGCAAATACTGATTGTGTGACCTGGGAAGAGTCATTTAATATTGTCACAGGCAACTACCTAAGTCACAGAGCAGGTACTTATTTGCACTGGCAATGGATAGAAACCAGGGGTCTAATTAAGAGGAAAAAGAGTTCAGTGTAATGAATGTCAAATGTTATTTTTTCATGAACTTAGGACTCTTGAAATAATCATTGCAGAGGAAAATAAAATTAATCTGAAAAATTTAATTTGTTAAAGTTAAGGAATCTTTAAACTGAAGAATAATGATTTTTTTTTTTAAAAGGTGGAAGAAGTAATGTCTACCCACTTAAAACTTAGGCAAGGAATGCGCATGATGAAGCTCTTCTCAGATAAAATGGAATGACCAATTCACCTCCTTCATTTTATGGACGAGGTGGCTGAAAATGTCTACAATTCGTAAGAATGGTGCTCCTTAAGAGCAGGGGCTGGTTTTTGTCTTTTTGTGGATCCCAAGCACTTAGTATAATGTAGGGCATGGAGAAAATAATAAATTTCTGTATGACTGACACAATAAAGATCACAACTTTTGTGTCTGTCTACATAGATTCTTATCCACTAATGTCCAATGCTGACCTCTCTGATACTAATAAATGGTCAGAAGATGTTCCTATCCATATATTCCACTTAAAGCTGCTTCAATGTCTCCCCAACTTTATCATCCTCAAATCTGAATGGTATAATATAAATTTACTTAGGGCTGACCTTGAAGATTAGCTAGTAATTAATACATTAATTGTGCTAACGAATAAATGATAAATTTACTAATAAAACAGATTTTATTTAAAGCAAGGATTTAGAAAGGAAAAGCACTTTTTTTTTGGAAAAGACAAATAGTCAAAGGAAACTGCTAGTTTTCAAAATAAATACAATAACCAATGTTTTAATGTTCAAAATAATGAAAGTTCAAATAAACACAAATTAAAACAACCTCATACCTATCAGGTTAGCAAAGATGCTAAAATACGGGAAAAACCATTGTTGCAGAAATATTAATTCACTCATGACAGAAACATGATCTAGTTCAATCATCACAGAAAATAATGTGGAATGACATAAGATAGAATTCACCATTGGCAGTACACTTAGCATAGTACCAAGCATATGGTGAGTGATTTAAAAATGCCTGTTGATTGACTATATGCCAAGGAGGTTAATGACAGAAAGAAAAAATTCAAATATACAGAAATGTTTATAGCACTGTTTGTGATAACAAAAAGCTGAAAAAATAATGTGGGGAATGGCTCGACCAATTACAGCATACGGCATTCAAAGTACATGACACGGTATACAGTCACATGGAATTACAAATATGAAGAATTCCGAGCAACATGAGCAGAACCACAGGAAGTGATTCACAGTGGAGAAAGCAAAGCCAAGAGAATAATATACACAATGACTACAAAGCCAGCACGGAGAGGCAGCAACAGAACTCTGACCAAATACAATGATCCACGAGTTAAAGGAGACAGCCCTCATTGCTCCTTTTCATTAACAATCAATAAACCAACTTCTTCTGGGAACGTTTTCTCCAGGAGTGTGAAGGGAGGGAGGAAGAAGGGAGGGAGGGAAGGAAGGAATGAAGAAGGGAGGGAGGGAAGGAAGAAGGGAGGGAAGGAGAGAGGGAAGGAAGAAGGGAAGGAGAGAGGGAGGGAGGGAGGGAAGAAACAAGCACTGCTTACTACGTGCCAGGCAGGCACTGTGTTAAATGTTTTACAACTATTACCTCATTAGGTTCTCAACATTGGGGGGAGGTACTTTATTTGACTCCAGGCCTAGCACTCTATCCAAAGCACCACCACCCTGTATGTAAAATCTGTTGTGTCAAAAACAAAAGTTAAGTAGTACAATTTTGTTTTGTTTGTTAAGAAATGAACCAACTACTTTCTTCAGTCAGGATTTCATGATGGTTTCTGTGGAAGTTGGAAAGATGACACTTACCTTATATAAATCCATCAGTTCACAAGCTGTGTGCTCCTCTGTCTGATTGAGCGCCCTGAATTTAATATCTGAAGGAGGCCTAACTGTATAAGTAAATGGTCCTGAAATAGTATCCAGATCATGAGTACCAATAGCGACCAAGGCTCTTTTCCTAAAAATCACAAATTATATAAGATGATTGGAGATGATTTATTCTGTAGCTGTATTTCTAATGAAGTTACAGTTCATGACAAAGTATTCTAAAGCTAGGAACAGAATACAGAAAGTAAAAAGGCAATACTAGAATCAACTGTGTAGAATAACTACCTGATACTTTTCAGTTGCTAGAATAAAGTATGACTCCTATCATCTTGTGGCTTCTAAATGTATGATACAAATAACAGATCTGTTCCTGAGGCAATCTCCACAGATTTCCTATTTCATTGTGCAACTGTGGTACTTTTCTTTTCTACCATGACTTCTAAAATGCAATATTAAGATATGATCCATTCTATTTGCCCACTTCCATGGTCTTGAGTATTTTATCTCCCCTACTGGTCAGTCAGTGAATAAGCATTTATTAAGTGCCTATTATGTGCCAGGGACTGAACTAAGGGCTAGGGAAGCAAAGACAAGCAAAAGGTAGCCCTCACCCTCAAGGAGGGGCACATATTCTAATGGGGGAGACAAGCAAATATGTACAAAAAAGAATGTAAGGGATAAACAGGAATTAATTAATGGAGGAAAGGTACTAGAATTAAGAGGGACTGGGAAGGGCTTCCTGTAGATTAAGTTAGGACTTGAAGAAAACAAGGGAAGACCAGAAGTGGAGATGAGGAAGGGGAGCATTCCCAGCATGAGATGGGTGATGGAGTGTCTTATGCACAGAACAAGGGTGCCAGCACGACAATTGAAAAGAACATGGAGGAGATTTGGAGAGGCTGTATATGGTGAAACAAGGCTGAAAAGGGGCTGGACTAGGCTCTGAATACTAAACAACAGATTTTGTATTTGATCGTGGAGGTGAAAAGAGGTCCAAAGAAATGCACTTTAGAAAGATTAGCCTGATAGCTGAGTGGAGGATGGGATGGAATGGGAGAAACCAGGTATAAGGTGATGAAACCTGCAGCGGGGAGAACAAGAAACAGCACAAAGGTAGAACTGACAGGATTTGGTGACAGTTAGGATATGGTAGGGGAGAGTAAGGAGTTGAGGGGGACACCCAGGCTGTGAACCTGGAGGACCAGAAAGATGGTGGCACCTTCAAGGGCCATGTGGAAGCTGGGAAGATGGAGGGGTGAGACACTTTCTCTTCTTGGGGTTTTCTTAAGCTTCTCTCCTTGGCTGTCTTAGCCCTCTTTGTCTCCTTTGCTATCTCCACATCCATGAACTGTAGACCACCCCAAGGCTTTCTCCTGGGCCCTCCTCTCAGCCACACTCTCTCACTAACTCCCACAAGTCTATCTCTAAGCAAATGATTCCCAGATCTAAAGAAACAAACCCCACATCACCAACTGTCCGTGGACGTTTCAAACTGGATGTCTCATAAATAACTCAAACTCAGCATATCCAAAACAACTCATTATCTTTCCCCAAATTCATCCCATTCCCAAATTTATGCATATTGCGTGTGGCTCCCCATTTCCTCCCCATCCTACTATCCCCTGACAACCTGGCTCCTTCCTTTCCAACCTCATGATAGCTCACTCCCTCACCACACACCACGATCTAGCCAAACTGGCCTTCCTGCTGTTCCATGCATATGGCACTCCAAGTTCCATCTTTATGGCTCCACCCTCATCCGCCAAACTTTCTCCTCACCTCTGCCCCCAGAGAATCTCTAGTGCCCTTCCTTCCTGAATCACCTTATATTTATTTTAAATATGCGTGTATATAACAAATGTATATATGAAAATGTGCTGCATCTGTAAATATGTATATATAAATGTGCATATTAAATGAATATGTATATAAATCTAAGCTCCCTGAGAACACAGAAGGTTTCATTTTTATACCAGTGCTTCAAACATAACTATACACTTAATAAATGCTTTTTGACTGACTAATTAAAAGAATGTCTAATAAATGAGGACAGCAAGGTGGTATGGTAGTTAGCACATTGCGCCTGGAGTCAGGAAGATCTGAATCTAAATCCAGCCTCAGACACTCACTGCGCATGGGACCTTGGCCGAATGCTTCACTGGTGCCTGCCTCAGTTTGCTCAATTATAAAATGGGGATCATAAAATTCATAACAAAATGAGGCTCTACCTCCCAGGACTTTTGTGAGGACAAGATCTGTAAAGTACGCTGAAAACCTAAAAGTGCGATGTAAGCGCTAGCAATTATGCCAATTACTGATCAGAAAACAGAACTGTATCAAAGATCAGCCTTTAAAGTAGCATATATATTGCATTCCTTTTTTTTGCTTTAAAATTAAACTTTAAGTTCTCATTGTTTCACCTACCTAGCATTCTGGCAAACTAATAAAAAGCTTCTATTTTTATTTAAAGTAACTTTGTTAGACTATTATCTGGAATCTCAAAAGTGCATTCCACATTAAAAAAAATATAATTCTATTATTCTTTGGTAATAGAAAAGATATTTTGCCAAAGACAGAATGACCTAGGGGAGAATAACCTAACCCCGTGGGCAACAGGTCACTGCTGACAAGTTAACTTAAATTTCTTTTAATATCCTTTGCTATAACTCAATCCTAATATGAACCAAACATACAAATTCTAAGTATCAGATGTTATTAAAGTTTGTAACAATATTTAAAAAGAATAATCTCTAATGCGTAAAGATACTGTCCTTAACTGCTTCATGCCTAGGCTATACATAACAGCATTTGTACTTACTGGATGCAACACAACTTAAAGCCTAGTTACTGTCACATCCTCCTACTCAGATGTTCCTCAAAATGTGGAGATCAGCCTATTTCTAAAAAGTTCTGCCAGCACAGCACAAATGAGATCTAGCAGATCTGACAAAGCTGGAAAGACGGTGTGCCCCAGTCTGGCAATCACCTGTCTCTATGTAACCCAATGACTGCCCCATCTAAATTGGAAAAGGTTCATTAACAGAAGGCTGATCACTAAATGGGGCATTTCTTTCAACCTTAAGAACTCAAAAGGAACAAAGTGCAGGAAAAGTTGAAAGTTGTATCTGTGGGGCAAGAACTAAGAAAAAAATCATGAATCCTTAAAGCACTGAAATAATCATTACCATCTATTCTGAAGTTTGCCTGTGAAAACAAACCTGCAGATGTTCTGGTGTAACTTCTCCTGAAGCTCAATGAAGCTATCATAGCGAGCTCTGGAAAATTTTATGTTTCGAAGAACTGCTGCTACAGCATAAGGACGGATCTGGGCAGTCTGAAAGAAAGGATGCAAAACGTTTTCTGGTAAAATTGCCAGTACGACTCTCAAGCTTCATAAATTCACATTTCAATCAAATCAAGCAACTAACCACGAAGTACTTAGTTCCCACTAAGTGACACTTAAATAAAATAAACTTTTCTGGATCAAAAATACAAGTATTTTCATCACTGAAAATCTGGAAACAAAAGGCATTTTGCCAATAGTTAATGGTTTTCAGAAAAACTTTAATAGAAAACACTCATGTTTCAATTCTGTTCAGCTTTATGTATGGTTCACGTTTGGGGTACTGTGCCTCAAATTTTCTTTTGAAATACTGTATTTCTAAAGTCAATTTTGGAGGAAGGGCTCATCACTTACACTTTGTTTATGGGTATAACAAGTATGCTAACTTTAAGCACACAGTGAATGATTAGCAAACATCCACATTTGATATACAGAATAACAAAGGTAGGTTTTTATTTCGTTCTTCTTTCCACCTGGTATATCAAACAGGAAAGAAAGGTACTTGATGAACTGAGAAACAAGAAGTATGCCCTGATACCTCTTCAGTGATAATCAACCTCTGGATCTGTCCATTATTAGGTTTTATCCGTTTGTATCTTGGAGCTTTTATCCTAAAATAAAACAGAAGCAAATTCATTTACAATAGATCTAAACATGTTAGTATATAGAATATATCATACTGTATATGGAAATGCTTTAGAACTGGAAGTGATTTTTAGATATGAATCTGAAAACTATAAATATCTAAGTTACAAAGCTCCATTTCTAAGTTTCCTTAGCTCATTATTTTACCACTTGTACCTATAACCCATAGACGTGTGTGTGTGTGTGTGTGTGTGTGTGTGTGTGTGTGTGTATGTGCTATGGTACATCAAATATTGCATTATATATATATCTTTAGGCCACAAACATAATCTAAACATCCTATAAAAGATTTCCAAATTCTATTTTTTTAATATTATTAAGCTAGGCTACCATATACATATATATATGTACATATATACATACATACATATATATATATATATATATGTGTGTGTATCTGTACTGGTGGCCGTGTGTGTGTGTGTGTGTGTGAGTGTGTTGTATGTGTTGTGTGTAGCCTCCAGGCCCCAGGCTCCCCAGCCCTGAGCTAGGCTATAGTGAAAGTCTATCTCATTTTTTCAATCAAGTCATTCTCTAACAAGGAAAGGACAATGGATGTGGAGTAGTTTTAGATTTTAATCTGGCCTTTTTCTCACCTGAAATTTGACTCTGTCAAATCACTTAATTTCTCTGTGTCTTAATTTCTCCATCTGCTAAAAAGCTAATCCCCTATTAACTGAGACTAGTAATATCTGCCCAAAGGCATGTCTTACTATAGTATTATGAGAATGAACTAAGGACAGAAGCCAAAAACAAACAAGTCCTTGTCCTTAAGGACCCTGTAGAGTATTAGAGATTCCCTGTATGCAGACAGATAAATATAAGGCCATTTAATGAGAGAACACTATCACACGGACAAATCAAGAAAGGTTTTGATTAGGAAGCAGTACCTAAACTGAGACCTGAAGAAAGCTAAGGCTTCTAAGAGACAAAGGAAAGACTATCCACTGAAGACGTGAGAGACCACCCATGCAAAGGCATGGGGCCAAGAAATGTGAAGCTGATTGCAGGGAAGAGCAGGCCAGTTTGGTTAAAAAAGAACAGGTAAAAGGAAATAAATCCTGTAGGTGAGAACCAGATTGGGAAGACTTTCAATGACAAGCTGAGGAAATTTTATACCATCCTACAGAGGGAGTAAGGGGTCACTGAAGTTTTTCTGATTTTTTAAAAATGGAGTCATACATGGTCAGACCTGCTTGTGACTCAGCAGTATTAATTTGGCATATACATGGGGAATGGGTTGGAAAGGAGAAAGCCCACAATCAGGAAGCTCAACTAAGCAGCTACTGTAACCGACCATACAACAGCCATGAGTAGAGGGAAGGGAACAGTCAAGAGAAAGAGGAACAATCTTGGTAAGACTTGCCAAGTGATTGGCGATGGCAGGTGAAGAAAAGAAGGGAAGGGATCACAGATAATTCTAGGCTGTGAACTTGTGGGACTAAAGGCACACTGATACCCACAACAGAACATGCAGTTTTGGGGCAAAGCAGGATGAGGGGAGAAGAAAACAAGCTCCATGATGGTGGGTTTGAGATGTTGAAGACACATTCAACTGGAGACATCCAACAATTCACTTAAAACTTCACAAGCATTCAATCAGCATCCACAGGCAATGGGAAACTATAATTCAGGAGAGAGATTAGGATTGAATATATAGCTATGGCCATCATCTGCACAGAGATAGTAACTGAATCTATGGGATCAGATGAGATCAAGAGCCTCTGACTGAGCCTGGGAGAACATCATGAATGAAAGCTATATTTACGTAGTATAAAATATGTGCAAGGAATATACATATCTTTGCAAGAAACAGTGCTCTATCCCATTACGTAAAAATTCCAAAATTAAAATTCTTTCCTTAAAAATAAATGTTTCACTTGGATTACTAATGTAAATCACATGTATCTTTTAAGGAAAAATTATGTTTTTAAACTACATTTTCATTAACTATAGTCATTTAAAAAGTTACTCAAAACATTTATGATATCAGTAGGACAAATTTTCAAAAGGCTACAACCAGAC
Source organism: Bettongia penicillata ogilbyi (assembly GCA_023548195.1). Classification (NCBI taxonomy): domain Eukaryota; kingdom Metazoa; phylum Chordata; class Mammalia; order Diprotodontia; family Potoroidae; genus Bettongia; species Bettongia penicillata. The sequence continues at coordinate 633,980 of JAJHZJ010000406.1, read as the reverse complement.
TAGCCCTTACTACATAAAGAGAATATGTATGTGCATTAATCTAAATTCCACTCACCAAAAGCTTCTGAACATACAAAAAACTAACATTTTTAAATCTCCACATGATTTTCCTAAAGCATAAATCCAGTAGCTAATAATGACAAAGCAACATGATATCTACCAGAACATTTTAGAACATTTAGTGATAAAAATTTTACCTTACCTCTCCTTAAAAACCTGAAGCCCTCGAACCAATCCTTCCAGACAAAGAAGATCGTATCTGTTGGCAGGGACATCAATTTTGTAGAGAACAACATCAGAGGCACCCTCTGCCTTTTCATCTCCTTGTTCTTTACTTATAATTTCCTTTTCAGAGGTCTAAAAGCAAACAACACAAAAACTGTATCCATTGTAATGCAACTGAATAAATCTATGATCCTATTTACAGTACTATGCCAAGTGTCTCAGAAAAGGAATTATGTCAGTCTCTGGTCAATACAGCACCTAACATTTCATGGGTACTCAAATATTAAACATTATTCCCAGCTAAATTAACATATACATACCCTCTTATCCAAGTCAACAAATATACTTCAACAAGTTGTACATGGATATCCTGGCAGGCACTGGGAGAATACAAAGTTTAAGTAGAAAATGATCTCTACCTCTTGAAACTCACAGTACAGCAGACTGTACTAGACACCTACACCGACAATTAGAGTATATAAATAAATCATGTTATGAACAAAGTGCTATACCAGGCACTATGTAAGGACCATTACCCACTGAGTAGAATAGGAAGGCTTTCTTCAAACTGAACTTGAAAGGACAGTGAGGAATCCACCAAACACAGAGGAGGAAGGAGTGCATTCCACATACAGATAACAGGTTTGGAGAGGAGTCCAATTTAATTGAAGTGTCAAGTATGTAGAGGATGGTAATATGAGATAAGGCTGGAATAGTAGAGCAGTAGCCAGGCCATGGAGGACTTTGAATGATAGACAAAGAAGCTTAAAATTTATTTATGTTAAAAAAAGACTAGTGAAAGTGTTACACACATGAGTGCTGTAACTAGAATTATACATGAAAAATATTGGTTTGGAGGCCAAATGAAGGGTGCAGTAAAAAGACAAAGTAAAAGTAGGAAGGTTTGTTAGAGGTTATTATAATAAATTGGTATCTATGAGGTCTTACTTTTGGATAGTAGTAGTAGACTAGAAAAATGGAGAGATTTGAGAGATACTGTGGCATCCAGTAACTCAACTAATCAGAATAGCTACAAATCCCTGAAAAAAATCTTCAAAGATAAGTAGCAATAAAAGTAGTCAAAAGTAGCCATAACTGCACAAATTATATAAGGCATGATCGAAATCATTAGTTTATTGACCAGATCAAAATATTATCACTGGCTGACAATGACTATAAAAAACCAAAGTAGGTGGGCACCAAGATGAGAATCATCAAGGGCATGGGAGATTTAAGAAACAAAACAAAAGGAGAATGTGGAAAACAGCAGAGAAGATATGGCAGTGACTTACAAACTGTGAGTCTGTAATCAGAAGCAGAATCAGTGAAAGGAGGGAAAGGAGCATCCTAAAAACAATCTCAGACATGGGGCAAGAGAGAGAAGAAACACCAACCGGAAGGATACACAGAGCAGTGAGGAAACCTTCAGGCCAGGAGCAAAAAGCTCTCTCCACCTCCACAGCTGAGAGGGAGGCTGCATTACAGTAAACCAGAAGAGGTTTACATCAATGGGCCTAAATCATCACAAAAGAGTCGATTAAATTCAGTATATTTTCTGTTTACTGAGGCAATAAAGCATGTACTGTGCGCTAAAAAAAAAAGCTTTGACAAAAAGTTTAACTTTCAACTGGCTAGAAACCTTGGTTGTCCACTCGTGAAACTTACTGGTTGGGGCACAGGATACACACAACCTCTACAATGCTTTGTACCTACATGATGAATCCTATACAAAATTTTCAGAACCTCATCAATGATGATTTTTGATTCCCAGATTTTTAATAACCAGTTAAGAATTTAGATTGTGTTGTTAGATAATAAAGAACAACTATCTCATGTGGACAGAGAGCCAGGAAGACCTGGGTCAAGACATATCCTGGCTGGCCTGAGCAAATTACTCTAGGCACTTCTAGAGCAAGGTAAAGCAAGTGCTCTTGGCCAGTAACCTCAAATTCCCTACAGCTGCACAATGACTTTGAAAACAACAAATTAACATTATATATGTTGCACTGTATTTTTTAATACTGCATTCTATTCTAATTTGTTAAACACTTCCCAATTACACATAACAATAACTTATTATATAATGTGGGAATTGAGTTTCATTTGTTTTTCCTTTAAGCAAAGGGTTGCTAATCCACACTAACTGGATCCAAAAAAGTCAATACAATTCGATGTCTGAGACTTTTGAAACCACAACTCCAAAATAAAATCAATTACAAACAAGGATGCAGAATGAAAAGCTAAGAACAAAAGACAAATAAAGTTACTTAAGTAATGAATAAAAGGATATTTTAACCATTTTCCAAGCAGAGGTAGGATTTCAAGAGATTATATATATGCACACATAGATACATACACACACACATACACACACACACATAAGTGAAAGAAGGAATTTAAAGAAAGAGCACCCTGGAAAAGACAGATATTTGAACTTACAAATTAGAAAAAATGATCAATGAAGTTCAATAACTAATCCCTTGTATCCCAAGACACAGTGTCAAAAATGTCAGATAATAATTTTCCTTCAAGAAAAATCCAAGACAATATAAACTCTTCTGTCTGGCACTTAAAGTTCTTCCCCACCGGCCCCTTGCTCCCTTCTGGTTTCTTACAGCTTACTCTCCTCTAACCACTCTACATTCCTGCACTACTGGCCTACCTGCAGTATCTCCCCTCCTGTGCCAGTGCACTAGCCATCCCCCATCACTGGAAGGCCTTCCCCGGTCCCTTTGGGTTCTCCTGACTTCAAGAATGAGTTCAAAATCCCCCACTCCAGGCCTCTCCCTGTCTCTCCAGCTGCTGAGGCTATTCCATCTCAGAAGGCCTTCCATCTATCTCAAGACCTCTTGGATCTACCCAGCTGTCTACATGATGTCTCCCCCATGGTATGTAAACTCCTGAAGGGCAGAGACTGTGTTTTTGCCTTTCTTTGCATTCCCTGCACTTAGCATAGGTCTGGCACTTTATAAACTTTCAGTAAATGCTTGTTGACTTGACTTGGCTAGCTCTTAAGAAATTGTGTAATACTTTTAAATTGTGACCAGATAAAGTATCTATAATAATATATAACACTTTTAAGTTTTAAGAGTACTTATCTTCTATTTTCTCATTTGATTCTTATAACTGTTAGACAATTTCTGTGAGTATCATCTCCATTTTATGGAGGAGGTAACTGAGGCTCCTGGAGGTCAAAGCACTGCCAAAGGTCCCAGAAATGGTCTCAGGTGGCACTCAAACTAGCTATCTCCCAATCCAGCCCTCTTTCCATTACACCATGTGGTCTTTTATATAAGCATAATATGTTGTTACTAACACTAGGATATGCCACATTGCAGGCATATTATTGTTGTCATCATACTGTCAAAAGAACATAAAAAATTTTCATAACTTACACATCCAAAGCTTCTATAATCATTTTACAAAGAGACCACTGCATATATGGATTAAGACATTTAATATTCAAGTTCTCTTAGATAATGACAATAACAGAGAGAGACAAAAAACTATAAAGAGTCATTACTTAGAACACGTATATCATCTGAATGGGTCAAAGTGGTAAATCTATAAACTAAACCCAGGATGATAAAGATGAAGAACATCATACCCCTCAAAATAAAACTTTTTAAGCAGACAAAACAGAAGATAAAACATTCCTAATACATACGATTTCATCAAGCTCCAGACCAAATTCAAAGCACAGTTCGTCAAACTCTTCATCAGCTAAAAGGGAAAAAAAATGTTGATCAATTTTGGTCGGTTTAAAACAAATTAAAATATTAACAGATGTTTTCATTGCCTTGAACCTAGGAAATACTATATTATATATACTATACATATACTATACATACACAATGCACGTAGTATATACCTTTTGAAATGAGAGTAAGGTAAAAATAAAAAATTGAAAAAAATTTTTTTTCACAATGTATGTATTCACTGTCCAAAAACCAACATGTAAAGAAGTAAACAGCTAAATGGAAAGAATGTTTATAGGTTCTCCTCAGAAAAGTAAAGGATTTGATGTATTATGCACCCACAGTTAACAAAAAAGTATTTCATGGGATACATGGTCATCCTGTCTTAATATCTCAATGTGCATAAGCAGAAACTTTGAAGAAAACTAACAACTTGTGCAGGGGATGAAAAAGTAAAGAGGTTATACAACAAAATCCTCCAAATTAAATTGATACATATTTTTGATACTCATTGGCATCAGGATAAAAAGTGGGCTCAGGGAAAGATGGCAAAAATTATATTGGAAAATACAGTTTGGGAATGATAAATGAAGTAAGCTCAAGGCTTTTAAGTCTAATGTCATAAACACTTTTTTGAATAAAAGAACTGAAAGGTGGACATGGTAAATAGCAAATGACTTCATTTTTAACATATAGGGACTGACTAGTTATCACTGAAGTAATCACTTAAAATCTGCAGTCTGTAATGTAGTCAGACCATCAGCTAAGATTAAAAGTCAAAAAATCAAAAGAAAGGATAAATAAAGTTAGGAGGGCAACATCATTTAGGATTATATAGCAGCTTCAACCAGTCCTATATATAAGCCTTCTCCCCGAAACTGGGAAATGGATAGAAGGAATACTATTTATTATTATTTCCTTGACATATTTAATCAAAATGTCTCATAAAATAGCCAGTCACAACTGAGAAGAAAAGGATCATCAGATCATAGATTTAGAACTACAAGGGACCTTAGAGGAAACATCTAACCCAAACATTTCATTATGGATAAGGAATCCCAAGCTCAGGGAATTCCCACGACTTGGCCAGGTCACACAGGCAAACAAGCATTAAAAAATGGGATTTGAATCCAATGCTCTTTTCCCTGTACCACACTGCTTTCACAGAGCCTGCAGAAGAAAGCTTGGCACTAGAGTCAACTAAACCAGGTCATCACAAGGATATAGGGAGAGGAAAACAGAAGCCACAAAATGGAAAAGCTTTGCCAGAATTGTTATAATGACTTCTTTTATACAAACAAAAATAGCGGACCACCATATCTGAACTGTACTAATCTCTTTACCTGATGTACAAGAAACCTGGAAGGGAAAGTCAGGAAAAGTACTGGGACCTCGCTGGCTAAACGTGTGTTTGAGGCACCCCAATTTGAAAAGTACCCTAGGCTGATTCTCAAGACATTTTGAGGAAAAAGATTACCTCCCAAACTGAAAATATCATGGAAAGCATCTTAGAGAAGATAAAAAGATGCTTGTGAAGAGAGCAGCCACAATTAACCCAATGCCAGACTTCTCATTTCTCTAGTTCTCCATGCCGACCTCTTTAATATCAATATTCTCCCAACAATGAATGCTATGACCAATATTCTCTCCATGACGAAGATCCAGTTGGATACTGAGCACATTCTCCCAATAATGAATTATGGAACCATAAAGTCACAAAAGAATTAAAGTTACATATTAGGCAAAAAGGAAGAGGGGGAGCAATAGACAGCACTCAGCGGGAGGTCCTCACGGGCATCCAAGACGTTATCGGAGGCCTGAAATGACCCGAAAGAGACTAAAGGGAAATGGATGGACAGGTCACGTGTCACCCTATCCCCACAACGAACAAGAGGAAGGACATGCTTCCAGCGCACTCGGTAGATCTTCCAAAGAGAACTTACGGAAAATATTGGGCAGAAATTACGGAGCCACGACCTCCGCCCCTCCCCCGGCCCCGGGCCAATCATGGCCTCGGCTAATTCCTCTGCACATCCCGGGAAGGGGGTGCGGGCTTAGAAACTGCCCCGCCCCCCCGTTCCCCGGCGTGGCCGACCCTGATGCTGCCATGCATGACACGCCCGCCCACCGTGTCGCAGAGCCGACGGGGTCGCGGGGGCTACACTCACTGTAGGTCCGGCCCAAGGCTCGGAAGAGTAGATCCCGCTTCACACTGACGGTCGGCATGGCTCCTCCCGCTGCACTGCGCCTGCGCTTTCGACCTCACCGGCCTGATTCCGCGGTCCTGAGAGCAAAGTCCCCGCCCCTCGGGATGGGATCGTCCGCGGTAGCGCCTGTTCCATATCTCCTTCCTCCAGCTCTGTCTTGGTTCTCTAGGCACCCAGAGAGGGGTGGCTCACGGTAGCAGTAGACTTTCATAGGTAGAGCAAAGGGTCTGGGGAGGAGGGTGACCAGAAGGAAGAGGAGGCAAGGTCCTGAGACTCTGAGGAACAGGCAATATTGTGGACAGCCCGGCTTGCAGGTCGATTTCATCAGCCCGAGAGTGAAGGACCTGCAGGATAGGTCCTGCAGGATAGGGCGGGGCCTAAGAGGAGCGGGACAGAGTGGGAGGCGGAGCAAAGGGATGAGCAGAAAGAGAATAGGACAGAGAAGCCTTCTGGGGCGGGGCCAGAATGGGCGGGGCTCAAAGAGACAGCAGCGGGTGCCCATGTGGGACAGTTCTGGGGTGGGCTGTGGTAGAGTGGAGGTATTTGGGGTAAAGTTACTAGAACAAGCTCACGTAGAGAGGCAGATGTGCTGTCTGCTGGGAAAAAGAGTTGTCAGTATCGTGACAACTTTCCAAATCTTTGTCCAAGGGCAGTTAACTACCTTGGACAGAGCACTAGACCTGGAGTTAGGAAACCTAGGTTCTGCCAATCAACTGTGAATCCATAAAATGGGCATTCCAGTTCAACAAACCTTAGTTCATCACTAAATCAATCAACAAGCCCTTAGTAAGTGCCTGCTGCGCTAGGTGCTGTATTAGACACTAGGAACACAAGTGCAAAAAAGGAAACAATTCCTACTTTCAAACAGCAAAGGAGGTTGGCAAATTACTTATGATTTTGATCATGGGTAACTCCCTCCACCTACAGATAGCCCATCTGTGACTTAGTACATGAGTCCTAGAGAGTTGCCTAAAGGGTATGATTTCCCCAGTGTCAGACAAGTTGTGAGAATTTGAATTCAGATTTTTCTGACTCCACTAATCTTTGAGAAGGATATTAGAAGAAAAAAATCTCTGCCCTTAAGGAGTTTATAGTCTACTCGATGTAGTTGATTATAATAATGGGATGATAATACAACTACCCACTTTGAAGGACTTTTGTACAGAAAGTACTTTTATATACTTTGAAATGTCATACAAATGTGAGTTGTTATAACTGGATCAGATGAGGAAAACAGTGAATATTGTTTTCTTTCTTGGAAGTTTTTCCATCTATCAGGGCAAGGCTTCTGTACTTCTTCTTATCAATATCCACAATCTGTTCCCAGTCTATCTTTCTGCCCTTATTCTCCAGTACACCTTAGCACAAAACCTTGACTCCATATATCCTGAATCTCCCATCTTCTAACCACAGCATAAGCATCCTAGTTTGGCCCCTTTGTTGATGCTGTAATTTCCCCCATTTGAAATGCATTTTTCTGCCTATTCCAAACTCCAGCCAGCCTTCAAATTGAAGCCTAAGTCTCATTTCTTTACCAACTACCTGAAGCTACTTTATTCACCCTTCCCTCTGAACTCTTAGAGCTGCTTATCACCACCATCATTTGTACACTGTCATAGAATTATAGGATTTTGGGGTTAAAAAGAACCTGAGAGAAAATATAATCCAACTTCATCTGTTTACAGATGAGATTAGGAAACAACTCATAAGGCCCAGAAAGTGGAAGTTATTGGGGGGGACAAGGTGGCACAGTGGATAGAACACCAGCCCTGAAGTCATAAGGATCTGAGTTCAAATTTGACCTCAGACACTTGACACTTACTAGCTGTGTGACTTTGGGCAAGTCACTTAACCCTGATTGCCTCACCCTCCTCTCCCCACAAAAAGATGAAGCTATTTCCCCAGGTCACATAGTGAATGACAGACAAAATCTGAAAGGAGAAGAATTGTGCCATTTTCCTGTAACACTTCAGAGGTGGTTGAAAAGGGGGTAAATGGCATTTCCAAATTCCTTTCCCCATTAGATTGTGAGCTATTTGACATAAAGAAGTGATTTGTCTTTGTCTTTTGCCTTTCTTTGAATCCCTTGCACCTATCACAGTGACTGGTAGATAATACTAATAACAAAAGCAGTAATGGCAATTTGCTTTACAAATATTATTTTATTTTCATAACTCTGGAAGGTAAGTGCTATTACCATCCCTTGTTTTGTAGATGAGGAACTGAGGTCATCAAAGGTTAAGGGATTTGCCCAGGGTCCCTCTGCTAGTAAGTCTGAAGCCAGATGTGAATTCAGGTATGCTTTTTGACATGACCTGCCTTCTTGGACTAACTAAAAATACAGTGCTACATCTGATATGATCTGAGATCACAGGTAGAATGAATTTTAAATGGTAAACTAACATTCTGTGCTGTCTTCTAAGTGATAATGCCCTAAACAACCTGAAAATATAAATTCAGAAGTTATTTGTTCTAATCCTGAGCTATCAGTGACTTGAAGGTAAATGATTCTATGAAAGCAAGATGACAGAGGGACAATTCTTGTGGGTTGCGTACTGGTTTTATTCACTGTACACCAAAAGCTAGTCTATGACTGGTTCAGTCTAAAATGCCTCCCTGGTTAAAAACAAAAACAAAACAAACCAACAAAACAATCCTGGAGCCTCTCTTATTCTACTGTACAATATCCTGAAACTCACAGCAGCAAAGCAGGGTGGTGAAAAATGATCTGTGACCAACTAAGCTCCTAAACATACTGAATACTCGAAGAAATTCCAGAGTAGCCTTAATCCAAATTGATTCAGCATGAGCTAACACAAATGTGCAAATCAGGTCCAAGAATTCAAGGAAGACAGATAAGGTCTCCTACTCAGGTGATCGAGGTATAGGGTTTCCTGATCATATATACACTGATTTAGTTGCTATACTCATGAATAGAAGATGGATATAGTGTATGCACTGACCCATCTCATTGCCATCCTAGGTCCCTGTTTTGACCTTGTTCAGAAAAATGATGCTGTAATTTGAGGTGACCTATTTGGCTCCAACCAGGCAATAGACTTAGTGCTGGATAGCCCACAGCTGCTAGGGCTCATGTGGTTTTTATATAGATGAACAGAGCTGAAGACTTTTACTAATACACAATTCTTAGATAAGCAACTCTAGGTACCTTTGATTCTATGTTATGAATAGGTCTGGTAAGGCTAAACATAGGATTGATAGTATTCCTTTGGAGTGATGGGTTGCCCTCATGGATATTCATTAGCTACTCTAATTGAAGGGGTCTAATATAGCCAACCTGTAAAAGTATTGTGCTGGTTATGAAACCTGGAGACACAAGTTTAAATCTTAATTTCTACAGAATGAATAATAACTCATATTTGTGGGCAACACTCTGAGCCTCAGTTGCCTCATCTATAAAATGGGGACAATATTTTACTACCGACCTCACAAAACTGTTGTGAAGAAAATATTTTGTAAAAGATGTTATAAAATATTTTACCGATGTACAAAGAAAAGGCAGTATAGAATCATGGATTCAGAGTAAGCCCAGTACTGTCTTTGATGCAAACCATGTGATCATGGGTACATACTTCATCTCTTAGGGCCCCAGATAATAATATTCTAAGACTAAATATAGTTACAGAGGTGTTGGTGTTCTGTATTGATGGAGTTTCATATCCAGAGTTTTCTGTGCTAGTCCAGACTTCCAGACCTAGAAAAATGTACCAACATCTTTGCCTTCTTTGGGGTCTTTATTCCTGGGAGCAAGCTCTTCCAGTTTTATCACAATATGATAAAAACTCATGACTGACTGAGTCAATTATTTAAACTGTAATTTTATGGTCTCTCTTCATATATCAGTAAGAGAGATGAATACAAACCAGAAGTCATAGAAATGCTATGAGAATTTGGAGAGTGAGTTTATCTGTGCTCTGTAGGGAGTGGAGTGAAGGGATCAAAGAGCTCCAGGGTGAAAGAGCTATTGGGAGATGGGCCATGAGTAGGGAAATGCATTCCAGTAACGAAGGACAACGTATGAGCAGAGCACAGGGACAGAAAAGGTAGGCTGGAAATGGGGATTGCTCCCATTTAAGGAGTTTACGGAAGCATTTTCTTCACAACATCATCCTTCATACTTGGAGTGGATTTTCCTACTCATAGCAGCCTGATCAAGACCTGTCTCCCATAGTTCCTGAAACCTTCTTTGATCCTGGCACTCCACTCCCTACAGAGTAACAAACTCTCCCTACCCAAATTCTCACAGCATTTTGCCTAAACTTCTGCCTTGTACTCATCTCTCTTACTGATAAATGGAGATGGGGCATACAATTATAGTTTAAATGAGTGACTCAGTCAGTCATGAGTTTTTATTTATTAATTATATTTATTGTCATATTATATTATTTATTATATTGTGGTATAAATTCAAGTGAGTTTGCCTTAAGATTAAAGACCCCAAGTAAGGCAGAAATGTTGGTACATTTTTCTGGGTCTGGAATCTAAACCTCTGATTTCATTAGCACAGAAAACTCTGGGTGTGAAACTCCATCAGTATCTAATGTCAACCTCTGTAACTTTATATTTGGTCTTAGAGTATTATTACCTGGGGCCCTAAGAGATGAAGTATGTACCCATGATTACATAGTATGCATCAAAGACAGAACTGGGCTGGCCCTGAATCCATGATTCCACTCTGTCTTCTTTCTGTTTGTACATTAGTAAAATATGCTGTTACAACTTTGTTTTCTTATTATATTCCTGAATTTTGTAAAAGGCCTCACTGTGTACAAAGGATTCACCCTATAGAAGCTACATGTGAGTATTAGATAAGGCCTTCTGCAAAGCCCATGCAGACACAGGTCCCATAAATGTGAAGTATGTGGTAACACTAAAGTATAATACAAACCAGGCCACTCAGAGGTGGAGAAGGGGATGTTAAAAAAAAAAAAAAAAAGAGAGACCAAGCAGTCAGTCTCTGTAATTCTCTACTCATGGGTGCCCTGACCTTTACTCAGGCTCAGGGCCTATATGCCTTTATGGGGGAACTGAATAAATACTAATGGGGTGGGATTGGAGATGCTGACAAAGGTAACCATGTTTCATCCAAGATGTCACCTAAACAGAGTCTCCTGTGCCATGTTTTTCCTTGTGACCTGAATACCCAGAATGAATGCTTTACATATAGCTGTTTCATGAATTTCTTAACCTATATTAAAGTGTCAAATATCTGAGATCTGAACCTCAGCAGAAATTAGGTAGAATGACACCAGTTTGTTACCATTCAAGCATTTTCTCTAGTATATTGTTCTCCACCCACAACAGCTGAATGAGTTAGAGAAGAAGGATGAGGAAGAAAAGACTGGAAAAACTGTGGCAAGGCAAGGCAAATGGAATAAATAAATGAATGAATGAAAAAGCATTTATTAAGTGCTTACTGTATGAAAAACATTGTACTAAGTGCTGGAGGTACAAATAGAAAAGTGTATATCAGAGGCAAGACGGAGCAGGCCCTGAATCCATGACTCCATGCTGCCTTTTGTTTGAACTTTATTGAGGAGAATATATGATAACATCTTTGCTTTCGTAACTCCATTCCCTGACTTTTAAAATGGCATCACTGCAGAAATCACTGGCATGGAATAGGATACAGGAAGAGGCAAGAAGCATATCTGGAGAGATCTGGAAGCTAGTGGTCAAGGCAAAGTGTGGGGTCTGGGACTAGGGAAAGAGTCTAGAGTGAGTGAGAGTCTACTGAGAACAACCAGATAGCAAGAGTCATCTCAAGGTTACGACCTTTAGAAATGGACACAATCCCTAGAGATCACCTCGTTTCCCCCTTAAATTTAAGGCAAGACATACAGGAAAGCAATGACAAGAAGTCATAAAATAACAAAAATAATAAGAACATTTATATGTGTAGGGTTATAAAAGTCCATATGAGGAAGGTAAATTGGGGGTAATGACAAGAGCCCTTCATAGGGAATCAGAGGATGTGGATTTGAATTGTAGATTTACCATTTACCACCCGTGGGATGTGCTGGATCTCAATTGCTTTGACAGTATTAAATCCAAATCTTTGGGATGGCAGTCTCCATACATTTACCATCTATCTAGGATTCACTCATCTCATACCAGGAAAGTTAATTTTTTAATCCTTTTATGTAACTTCACATTTGTATCTATTAAATTTCATCATATTCAATTCAGTCTAAAATTGTAGACTGACTGTCAGGATCCAAAACCAGTAATCAGGATAGCAGATAAGGTTTAGGTGTATAGCCAGGAACCAGGAAAAGTATTAGGGTTAAGGCAAGAGAAGAAGAATAACCATAGCAACATTCTTGTTGGGAGATTCCCAGTCTTTTAATTATTCCAGTGGAGGCAGGAATCAATGCCAGCATGATTAGCCCAGACTGACTGAGCAGGTAATTGAGAATGCCACACACCTGGGGAAGGTACTCAGGGATGGGCAGTCAGTGTACTCCAACAGACAGACATTAACATGATCTTGGCCTCTGTTTCTATTTCACCAGGCCCCTGAACACCACAACTTTCATCATAAGTCCTTCACATCTTTTCTTCATTCTTCATTCATATCTTTTTAATCTAGAGTAGAATTTCTTAAGAGTCCATGAACTTAAAAAAATTATTGTGATAATTATATTTAATACAATTGACTTCCTTTATAATACTACACATTTTGTTTTATATATCTAAAAACAATCTTCTGAGGAATTCATAGGCTTTAGCAGACTGCCACAGGGGTCCGTGACCCAGAAAAAAAAGATTGTTCTAAAGGTTGCCAGAATAGCAGTGGCTTTTTAAATACCCAGCTCTTATTATCATTGACCTGTGTGTGTGTATAATAATCTCATTTCTTTTTTTTTCCTCACCAAGGAGCTAGCATTTTATTGAATGTAGAAGGTGACTCCCCCCTTCTCCTTCAGTTTCTTTTTTTTGAAGATTTTTTAAAATTTATTTTTAGTTTTCAACATTAATTTCTGCAAAATTTTGAGTTCCAAATTTTCTCCCCATCTCTCCCCTTGCACTCTGATTACCCCTTCCCTCAATATGCCCTCCCTCTATCACTCCCCTCCCTTTGCTTATCCCCATCTTCTCTCTTTTCTTGTAGGGCAAGATAAATTTCTATACTTTGTTACCTGTATTTCTTATTTCTCAGTTGTATGCAAAAACAATTATCAACGTATGTCCCTAAGACTTTGAGTTCCAACTTCTCTCCCTTTCTCCCTCCCCAACCATCCCCACTGAGAAGGCAAGCAATTCAATATAGGCTATATATGTGTAGTTTTGCAAATGACTTCCATAACAGTCATGTTGTGTAAGACTAACTATATTTCCCTCCATCCTATCCTGCCCCCCATTTATTCTATTCTTTCTTTTGACCTTGTCCCTCCTCAAAAGTGTTTACTTCTAATTACTCCCTCCTCCCATTTGCCCTCCCCTCTATCAACCCTCCCCACCTTGCTTGTCCCCTTCTCCCCTACTTTGCTGTAGTGTTAGATAGATTTTCATACAAAATTGAGTGAGCATGTTATTCCCTCCTAAGCCAAATGTGAAGAGAGTAAGCTTCACTTTTTCCCTCTTCCCTCCTCCCTTTTCTCCTCCATTGTGCTTTTTGTTGCCTCTTTTATGAGAGATAATTTGCCCCATTTCATTTCTCCTGTTCTCCTCCCAATATATTCCTCTCTCACCCTTTAATTTTATTTTTTTAGATATCATCCCTTCTTATTCAACTTCCCCTGTGCTCTTTGTACATACACACACAAAATGTGTATGTGTGTGTGTGTGTGTGTGTGTGTGTAATCCCTCCAACTACCCAAATATTGAGAAAAGTCTCAAGAGTTACAAATATTATCTTTCCATGTAGGAATATAAACAGTTCGACTTTAGAAAGTCCCTTACAATTTCTCTTTCCTGTTTACCTTTTCATGCTTCTCTTGATTCTTGTGTTTGAAAGTCAAATTTTCTATTCAGTTCTGTTCTTTTCATCAAGAATTCTTGAAAATGCTCTATTTCATGTTTTCCCTTGAAGAATTATACTCAATTTTGCTGGGTAGGTGATTCTTGGTTTTAGTCCTAGTTCCTTTGATTTCTGGAATATCATATTCCAAGCCCTTCGATTCCTTAATGTAGAAGCTGCTAGATCTTGTGTTATCCTGATTGTGTTTCCACAATACTTGAATTGTTTCTTTCTAGCTGCTTGCTATAGTTTTTCCTTGAGCTGAGAAGTCTGGAATTTGGCTATAACATTCCTAGAAGTTCTCTTTTCAGATCTCTTTCAGGAGGTGATGGATTCTTTCAAAATTTATTTTGCCCTCTGGTTCTAGAATATCAGGGCAGTTTCCTTGATAATTTCATGCAAGATGATGTCTAGGCTCTTTTTCTGATCATGGCTTTCAGGTAGTCCCATAATTTTTAAATCAACTCTCCTGGATTTATTTTCCAGGTCAGTTGTTTTTTTCAATGAGATATTTCACATTATCTTCTATTTTTTTATTCTTTTGGTTTTGTTTTGTAATTTCTTGGTTTCTCCTAAAGTCATTAGCTTCCAACTACTCCATTTTAATTTTTAAAGAACTATTTTCTTCAATGAGCTTTTAAACCTCCTTTGCCATTTGGCTAATTCTGCTTTGTAAAGCATTGTTCTCCTCATTGGCTTTTTGGACCTCTTTTGCCAATTAAGTTAGCCTATTTTTACAGGTGTCATTTTCTTCAGCACTTTTTTGGTCTGCTTTAGCAAGCTATTGACTTGCTTTTCATGATTTTCTTGCATCACTCTCATTTCTCTTCCCAATTTTTCCTCCACCTCTCTTACTTGATTTCAAAATCCTTTTTGAGTTCTTCTATGGCCAGAGATCATTGCATATTTATTTTGGAGGTTTTGGAAGCAGAAGCCTCTGGGGGTATGCATTGTTCTTCCTCATCAGAAAGGATAGAAGGAAATACCTGTTCACCAAGAAAATAACCTTCTATCATCTTATTTTTTTCCCTTTTTTGGGCATTTTCCCAGTCAGTTACTTGACTTTTGAGTCCTTTGTCAAGTGGAGAGTATACTCTGGGGACCAGTAAGTTCTCAATTCCTCCAAGGTGGCACAAACAAGGGAGAGGAGTTTACTCCTCTCCTGCCCTGCACACTAGTGTGGGAGCAACCAAAAACTTTTCTGCCCAGAATCTAGGAGTAGAATTCCCTCTCCACAACAGCCTCCAGCTCCACCACACCAGTTCTCCTCCTCACCCCAGGGCCAGGATCAGGGCTGAGATTCAGATCAGAGGATCAATTCCCCCAGAGTCTTTAAACTGAGAGCTCCAAAAATGGATGCTGCCACTGCAGTGGCTGCTACTGGTGGTCGAGACCATGTTCCCTTCTCCTGGGTGAAGGAGACTTCCCCCTGACCTTTGAAGGTGTCTGTGGTGTTTGTGGATTGAGGAATCTAGGAATTGCACCTGCTCCTGGTGACTCCCTGAAGCCTGTTCTGGCTCCTGTCTCTGCCCTGCTGAGTAGCCCATGCTGGACTGTGCTCTTCTCTGCACCCAGATTGACAGATGCTTCCTATTGGCCTTCCAGGCTCTCTTGGGCTGGAAATCTCCTTCACTCTATTGCTTTGTGACTTCTGCCACCCTAGAATTTGTTTAGAGTCATTTTTTACAGGTATTTTATGGGCTATGTGGGGGAGCTTCTATAGGTCTGTCTTTCTACTCTGCCATCTTGATTCCTCCCCACTTCCAAATAATCTCATTTCTAACATTAAGGCTTGCAAAGTGCATTTCTCACAATTCTCACAACTAGGTAACATACTTAGTTGAGAACATGCCATTTATTCATTCATTTCATTCACTCAAAATGTATTGACCCAGCTGAGAGGGAAAAAGGCCATTTATTCTCATCACCAGAGTTATTGATGGTATTACACCATGGCAACCACCAACCCTGTGGCCTTACTCCATGTGCAACATTGCCTTGCCACCCAGAATGGAAACAAACCACTGGCCAGCTGGATATAAGGGGGATCTTGGAGCTCAGGTGACCTAATAGGTTTAATTAAGGGTATTGTGAGACTCAAATATGATAGTGGATGTAAAGCACTTTGCAAACCTTAAAGTGCCCTATCAATGTCAGTTATTATTTTCATTATCATTATTATCCTATAACCTCCAGTCTGGTGATGAGTGAGTCTTCTATTGTACTACTGAACTCAAGCAATGTTTATAGATAGAACTGGTAAATTTGAATCTGTATCATCAACACTTTTTTAGGTCCAGACAATCAACAAGATAATTAAGCCCAGATTTTAGCAGTTGCCAATTTCAGTGTGAATGTTCACATTGAAAATTTAACAATGGGCTCTTAAAACAGTGTGTCTGCAACACAGTGGAGAATAATTTCTGAGATCCATAGATTATCTCCAATATGAGTATTTCACACCCGGATAATCAGAAAATGATTTATATGCTATGAAAGAAAATCTTAACTCTAACAAACCATAAAAAGGATCACATTCATAGTTTAATCTGAGAAAGAAATTTTGTGTTACTGAGATGAGAAACAGCTCATATTAAAATCTGTTTTTTTGTTTAATGTTGCCGATTTCTAGGTGATTTTCAGAGCTGATATTTGTCCTGCATTACTTATATTTACTACACAGTAGGACATCTAGCTAATGTTGTGTGTAGACTTTATAGGGAATATTGACATTAGTATCAATTTAGCTGCCTGCCCCTAATGAAAATAAAAAGGTAAACTTTACCCTTAATAAATTATTCAACATTTTATTTTCCTTTATGTTTCCTGGGATAGGTAAGAAGAATGATCAGTTAAGAACTTTTGACAGTCACATGTAAGATAATTTTAACAGTCAATAAATAAAAAGGTGAAGGCATTAATAACTTTAGCCTCTTGAGTGAAAATATGTACCTGCTTTCTGTAACATAGGAGCTGTTGCACCTACTGGATAGATAGTTCAATTCAAAACATTTTAAAATCACCTGTCAGGTATGTTAGGCAAGTTTAGTGCTGTGTGTAGTGCTAAAGATACAAAGACTAAAATAAAGCTATTCTTGGTCTCAAGAAGTTTGCATTTTTTTACAAAAAGGAATGATATACACATTGGGGGTGTCCCTTCAAGTCAATTCAGTATACTGTAAATAGTTTCCTTTCTCTGCAACACATATCATGTTTTAAGATAAAAAAAATCTTGTGATATCTACATTTTCCTTACCAATATATTAATAAGAATACGTTAATTTAAATGATCCACTTCTTGTATGTGGCAATTCAATCAAAAAATATTGGCAGAAATCACAATGCTACTTTCTTGCTCTAGAAGTCAATTACAGTTCCTTGAACAAAGAACAAGTAATGATCTCCTAATTGAAGGAAGTAATTTTAATTACTCATGCCTAAGAGCAATCTTTTATAACCATGAAGAAATGTTCACAGTCACTTTCCTTTACCCTTAATTGTAAGAGAACTCAGGATCAAAATAGGTCTATGGCATCTTGGGATCTTTGAGCAAAAATAATCATTGGTAAGATTGTGAAATAGATAAAGTTTGCTTTCAATCAATTCAATAAGCACTTATCAAGCACCTACTATGTTCTGAACAGCAATAACAAAAAAAGAAATGACTATTGTCAAGAAATTACCATTCTGCTGGGAGAAAAGGAAATCTATAAAAGGAAATCAACATAAAATATATACATAATAAATACAAACTCTCACTGAAGAACACTCTTACAAAGTAATTGGGAGAAGCACTAGTAACTGGAGAACTCAGGAAAAAAAAAAACCTGTTTTGCAGGTAAGTTGAACCTTTCAGAGATCAAGGGCTTTCAAAAGGCAGATGTAAAAAGAAAGAGCCTTCCAGGTATAGGGTACAGCTTGGGCAAAGGCACTAGGGAGGGATATTAGGCATCAAGTACAAGAAATATCAACTAGTCCAATCTGGCTGGAGGGAGAATAATGTGTAATTAGCCTGGAAACCAAGGCAGGAGCCAGATACCAAACAAAGAGCTTTAAATAGGAGCAAGAGGAGATTCTATTTTATCTCAGAAGTGCCAGGGAGCAACTAACTTTAGAGCTCCTCTAGACACTTTTCTCCCTTCACCATCACACACACACACACACACACACACACACACATCAAGTCTACACAAGCTGCTGGTGGCTGCTCAGGGAAGCTGATGTGGTACCCCAGCCTAACTACTCCTTCAGAGCTGCCTTCTTCAGACCTTTCCTTCTCTCTTCTCCCAAGCTTCAACTCCTTCCACCATCACAATTTATCAGTCCATTGTCAGATTTCTTAAGAATCCATCTTATTAGGTGACGATGTAAATTAATAAACTAAGTCCAACAGGCATTAATGACTTAGTTAATGTCAGCCTTCCCAAATGATGTTTGCATTTTAACAAGTTCCACAAAGTTTTCCAGGATTCCCATAGTTAGAAGTGATTCCTCCCTCCCTGAATCTCTTGTGCCATTCTATTTGATATCTCCTATATACTTATCATTGGGTAGCTAGGTGTCACAACGGCTAGCTAAGTGCCAGGCCTCATAGTCAAGATTTGAGCTCAAATCTGACCTCAGACACTAGCAGTGTGACCCTGGGTAAGTCACTTAACCCTGTTTGCATCAATTTCCTCATCTATAAAATGAGCTGGAGAAGGAAATGGCAAACTACTCCAGTATTGTTGCCAAGAAAACTCCAAACAACGTCATAAAGAATTGGTCTTGATTGAAAAATGAATGAATAACAATATACACTTATCATATTGTAACTTGTGTTCAAGGTATTTGGGACTGGGACTTGTTTCCCAACTAGAGTATAAGCTACTTAGGAACAAGAGTAGTGTCAGTTCATCTTTCTATCCACAGAGTCTAGCACTAGCAAAGGTAATGGGGAATTTTTTTTAAAAAGTGGGGTTTTTTGATGGGCATGGCACTCACCTGGGTGTGAGAACTCCCTCTGCTAATTTAGGTCACACACTCCCTCCATAATTTGGGAGATAAGCCTTAGAGAGCGGCCAAAGATCTAGAGAGCTTTTGACCCTGCTCGTGGACACCCTGGGAGTAAATATCAGAAGCAGAAATTGAAACTACTTCTTCCTGACTCCATGTCCAGCACCTGTCAACCACACCACACATGGCATTGTCTTCACTTCAGTATGGTGCTTCTCCCCTGAAATTACTTGCCGTTCCAACCCTGCAAATTGTTCAATTAGTTACACTAGTCAATATAACAGTAAAACCAGAATAAACCTATTCATTTACTACCAGGTCAGTGGTCATGAAGGAATCCTATTGAAACAAAAATCAAGAGTTCAATGATTGTAAATGTTGGTAGTAACAATGACCCAAATTTATAAGACAAACTTTGAAGTTACAATGTTCATTAATCTACAAGATCTTATGTGATCTTCACAACACCCTGCGCAACAGGGAGAGTAAATATTATGAACCTAACTTTATAGATGGGGAAACTGAGGTGACAGAATTGAAGTGACTGGTCCAAAGTCACAAAGCCTAGCCAGGGCAGAGCTAGAACTCTGGACAAATGACTTCAGTTCTTGAAGGCTAAGTTCCCTCATCTGTCAAAACGGGAATGAAAATGATTCCAAGTCTAGAGTTCTTAAGGGAAATTAAGGGTTGTTGTTCAGATGTGTCCCACTCTTTATGACCCCATTTGGGGTTTTCTTGGCAGAGATAATGGGGTGGTTTGCCCTTTCCTTCTCTGGTTCTTTTTCTAAATGAGGAAATGGACAAGCAGGATTAAGTGACTTGCCCAGCTGGATCTGACCTCAGGAAGATGAATCTTCCTCACTCCAGGCCCAATACTTTATTCACGTCACCACAATTAACAGATAAAATAGTAGCTTATATTTACATATTGCTAGAATCCCTTCCAGCTAATAGATAAAGGGATTTACTCAAGTCCTCAGTAGCACATACAGAGTTTCAATCATATCTTTTAGTCCTAGAATAAATGAAGTGAGGTATAGTTGCAAGGATGGCAGACAGGTTTGTTTGGTTGGTTTTTTTTTACAATATCAAGTATTAGAATCTTCTTTTTATTTTGTCTGTTGGAAAGAGTGAGAATGATGGAGATTGACCATGATTTACCACCTTGAAAAACAAGCTGGACATCTCCCAGGCCCTTACACGTTCTTAAGAATAGACCTGAGCTATTGCTAACTTGTTTTAACCCTGATAAATTTTTGCACTTTATTTTAACTGCCCTCAAGATATCTGGCATCTTTCAGAGGCACCCAAGAACCAGTCCTGCTGGTTTTCAGGATCTGAAAATTAAATTAATCAAGCACCTGGATTTTCTTCCTCAGCAAGGGGATGGTGGTTTTTAGGGGAGGGTATGAGGTAGGCATCGTTTGTTTTTCTTTCCTTTACTACATCACTATAAATGCCAGGGGGCCTCTACTGATCTTCAGGTCTTAGGGGAAGCGTCCTAGGGTCGAGTTTGTCATGTTTTTTGCAAAATGTTGGGCTCACCAAGCTATACAAACCACAGAAGCCACGGGAGCATAGTCTTCGTAAAGTAATTCCGCTTCACTTTTCCCTATTGATTCTTATAACCATCGCCTCCCATTTACTTCTTCCATCAGTTGGCTTGGGGTTGTGTCAATGAGAGCCGAAATGAGCCACCAAAAAATGGATGGGAAGAGGGAACGGTTAATGAAGCAAACGACAGATGTTGATATCTAGGTGATAAGCCACATTCAGCCCTCTATGAAACGATCCCACTCGCTCAATCCGCTGCGTCCCAGAGGGTCAGATTACCCTCTCTGCTGTCGCTACAGTCCTGACTTTGCTCGGTCTTTGGGGGAGGGATAGCGGGCAGACTAGCTGGACAATGGACTTTCCCTAGGCAGCTGTCACGCTGGCCCCAAGCAGGAACCTCTGGATGCCCGCCCGGAACGATGGGGCAGCCCCCAAAGCCAGGGTAGGATCAAGGCTGCGGCCCCTCCCCCGCGCCGGGCAGTGGCCAATTCAAGGTGCCCTCAAGGCTGCAGCCTGGGTGTTGACCGCGGGTTCCCCAGAGGTTTCCCAAATGTGTGGAGTGGGAGCAGCGTGGGTGCACCGGGGCTGGGGGCGGAGGCGAGGGCGGAGGCGCAGGGCTGCCGACTTCCTGAAGATATAGGAGAGGAGCACCCTCAGTCAGCACCCGAGACAGGGCTGCTCCGCTGCCCTCCTAGCAGCCGCGGCGGCAGTAACTTAACGGTCCAGCATCTACCAGACTGACGGACCAGACGCACCGAGAGAGCCGGCGCAGGCCATGAAGGTCCAGTTCGCCCCCATAAACATCCCCTTGGAGAGGAGGCTGCAGACTGCTGCCGTGCTCCAGTGGGTCTTCTCCTTCCTTCTGCTGGGTAAGAGGTCTAGCTGGCTGGTGGGTTGGGGATGCCCCCTGCCTTACTGCTCCCTTCCTGCCCTCGGCGCTCTCCAGCCCCAGAGAGCCCCCTTCCCAGCGTCAGCAGTCCCGGGTCCAGAATCTGGGTCCTGCCTCTACTTCCTGCGAACCACCTCCACATGCTAACATCTTTGCTAAGTGGAAATTTGGAGAGTTAAGGTTCACTCACCCACCCCGCTATAGGCTGGAGAGCTGACCATCATTTAAATGGAAATAAATATAGGTGCCCCTCTTTTTTGGAGTCAGGCATAAAAAAATACACCAGGACTTCACAGCAGCGTTGTTGCCCGCAGCCAAGACAAATAAGTGCATCGATCTTTTCCTCCGTTTGTGGAGAAGAAAGCGGGAACACTGGATCGGTACACTTCAGGCAATTGGATTTCTTGAAATCACTGACTGGACCCAGGAACATTTTACAGGCATGTTTTAAGTTCAGTCCACTGCTTGCACACTTAATCAGACTCAGTTGTACAGGGCAAAGACAGCCTCCTAGAAGGAAGCTTGCCTGCTGGGCTAAGACACCTTCCCCAAAGGTACTTTCTTCCGCAAGCTTTGGTTTTGCCGTTGGTGAAAATGGGAAAATTGACTTGGGGGTGGGGGGTTCCCTGGACCAAAGCTGTCTGCAGAAACCTTTTTACTATTTTTTAATTCTGAATTTCTTAAAAATATGCATTTCCATATAGAGAGCAGAACACAGAAAGAAGATCATATTTGAAACTAAGTGTCCATTTCATATGGCTTGCATTTGTGGAAATTATTTTGTGCTCTGTTATCTCCGGTCTTATGTGCCTCCTGGGGCCTAAAGGGCAAATACAAGCAATGATGTTTGCCTGCAGTTTACAGTCCTATCCTGGACACTAGGGAGATACAAAGTTTAGATAAGACTAGGTCCTTATCCTCAAAAAGCTTAAGGTGTAGGAGACAGGGGAAATACAAACACAGGCACAATAGCCAAGATAAATGCTTTGGGAAAGTCTAAAACCAAGTTGTTTGAAAGCAGAAAGAATCTATAACAGAGCTGCTTGAGAGGAGGCCTGGGGAAATCCAGGAAAGAAGAGATAGTTTTTTGAGTTGGGTTTTATAGAATAGGTAGAAATTAAAAGAGTATTGGTTTCCCATCCTTGAGCCCCTCTCTATTCTATTCCACCACCAGTCATTATCCTAAAGGACAAGTTCGATTCTGTAGCTTGTGACCAGACCACTGAGGAAACTCCACTGGTTCTCAGTTACCTGTAAGATACCGGTCATATGTCACTTCCTATGTACTGATTGGGTCTCCTATTTCAAATGTGCCCTCTCCTAGAATTACCTTTGCTATATTATGGACGTACCTACTTGGGTATCCCTAACATAAGTACATACCTGAGCTTTTTGAGGTCAGGGACCCTTTCACCTGTGTTTTTGTAACCCCAGGGTGTAGCAGTGCCTAGGACTTTCTTTGTAGGCACTTGATAAACGTTTGTTGACTGATTAAAGATGAGGAAGGAAGGCATGCCAGGCACAGGAATAGAAAGTATGGAAACCCAAGCTTAAAAAATGTGCTGCGGGCAGACAACTATTTGATTTCGTTGGAATAGAGCATAGGGGAGGAAAGATAAGGCTTGAAAGGTAGGCAGGCACCAAATTGTGGAAGGTCCAAAGATTGAGGGAATTTCAGTTCATCTAGTCTAGCCCTCTCATTTTACAGAGGAAGCAGCTAAGGCCCAGGGTGGTTGAGGTGGCACAGTGGAGAGAGCACAGGGTCTAGAATTAGGAAGCCCTGCGTTCAAATCTGGAAGTAGCTTTTTTTTGAATTGTGTTTTACTGGATGGGTAGAAGTTAAAGAGATGATTGATCTCTCATCTCCAAACACCTTCCTACTCCATTAGGACAAGTCTGATTGTGTCACTTGTGATCAGACTACTGAGGAAACCCCATTGGTTTCAGGTACTCCCTGTGTGACTCTGGACAAGTCACTTAACTGTTCTTTGCCTCAGTTCCCTCAACTGTAAAATGGGGATAATAGTAGCACCTACCCCACAGGGTTGGTGAGGCTTAAGTGAGATAATAATTGTAACTTATTAGCTTAGTGCCTGGTATATAGCAAGCACTATGGAATTGCTAGCTGCTATTAGTGATTATTATTATTCATTATCACACAGGTACTAAGAGGTAGAGTTGAAATTTTAATCAGTCTCCTGTCCTCTGACTAGCATCTGTCACTCTTTGCATTATAATATGATACTAGACAGGAATTTGTACTTTTGGTGGTAGGCAGTAGGGGAGCCCCTGAAGATTTTTGAATGGAGGAATGACACAATACAGATGACCATGAAAGGAAGCTAAGATAATACGGATGAATTAGAAGGAGGAGAGCGGAAGCACTTTCCACTTCTCAAAAGGCTTATTTATACAGAACGACCTTATTTCACCTTTTATTTAACTTAATCAGTTGAAAATATTTATTAAGTGCTTCAACTTGGAATCAGATCAGGATTTGAGTAATGATACTATTTTAAAATATAATTATATATAATATATAAATAATATAATTAATACATATGATGATATATATTAAATATAATATAATTAAATAATTAGATTCTGTTTTTAAATAATATTTGCTTCCCATGTAAAAACAATTTTTAACACGGGTTTTTTTTTTATGCTTTGAGTACCAAATTCTCCCTCCCTCCTGCCCCATTCTAGAAAGAATAAACAATCTGATAAAGGTTATACATGTGCAATCATAAAATATTTCTGTATTAGTCATTTTGTGAAAGAAAATGCAAAGGAAAGAAAGGAAGAGAAGAAAGGAAGAGAGAGACAATACTATGTTTTATTCCGTATTCAGACACCATCAGTTCTTTCTCTGAAGGCAGATAGCAGTTTTCAATCATGAGTCCTTTGGGATTGTCTTGTATCATTATTTTGCTGAGAATAGCTAAGCCTTTCACAGTTCATCAGCCTTATGATATTGCTGTTACTATGCACAGTGTTTTCCTGGTTCTGCTCGTTTCCTTCTGCATCAGTTCATGTAAGTCTTTCTAGGTTTTTTCTGAAATCATCCTGTCTTGAGTTATGATTCTAACTGTAGCTGTAGGATCATGGACAAGTCCCAGAATCTCAGAGTGAGAAGGGACCTCAGAGGCCTTTCTAATCCAAACCCAGATCAGAAGAAAGAACAACACCTCTTATAAGTTCAAATCTTCACTTGAATGTGTTCAGAAAGGGAAACCCCACTAACTCCTTGTGGCATCCCAGTTCATTTTGAACAGTTGGAATTGTAAGAAACTTTAAGAAACTTTTCTTCCTTACATGAAACCTAAATTTGCTTCTTTGAAATCTAAACCCATTGCTCCCAGTTCTATCCTCTGGGACCAAGTAGAACAAGTTTAATAAACCCTCTTTCATGTGGAATAGGGATATATGGACCATACCAGTGATTAAATTGATTATAAGGATCCCATGTAAATAAGCTCCCTCTACCAAGTCAGGGCAGTACTTTCTCTTCTTGAGACACCTTAGTGGCACATGGATAGTGCACTGGGCCTGGAGTCAGGAAAACCTGAGTTCAAATATGATATCAGACACTATGTGACCCATGGCAAATCACTTAACTGATATCTGCCTCCGTTTCCTGAATTGTAAAATGGTACCTACTTCATGGGGTTGTTTTGAGGATCAAATGAGATATATGTAAAGCTGCTCAGAACAGTGACTGACATGTAGTAGTGCTTAATAAATACTTACTTGTCCCTATTCTCCACCCCTATACCTGTATAGTCTTAGAGAAGTGCTTGTTAAATGATTTGCTAGTGTTATGTAACAGACTTTAAGGTGTCAGATGCAAGACTTGCACGCACCTGGCTCCCAGACTAGTCCTATACCCACATGTGGACCCAACAAAAAAACCACAAAAGCTGTCATCCCTATTGAGTCTTCTCCAAGTAAATGCCTCCAGTCCCTTCAGCTGCTCTTTACATGACATAGACTAAAGCCCCTTTAACATCCTTGTTGCCTTTCCCTGGTTGTTCTCTAACTTATGATGTCCCCTTTAAAGTCTTCTCTGGACTAAACACCACCCGTTCCTTTAATTACTGGTCCTCATAATTCACTTAACTTCTCCAGGTTCTGATTTCCTCATCCTTAAAAATGGTGATAACAAAGCCTCAATTACTTACCCTATAGGTTGTCTTACTTGGTTTTTAGAGGCAACCAGGATTAAGTGACTTGCCCAGGGTCACACAGATAATAGGTATCTGACATTCGATTTGAACTCAGGTTCCCCTGACTCCAGGGCCAGTGCTTTATTCACCTACCTGCCTTCTTAAAGAACTGTCTTAGAAAAAAATTCTAGGGAAATCATTCCTGTTGAATAACCGTATCTGCTTTTCTGACACATTCAAATGATTCCATTTGTACTTTTTTTTTTTGGCAAGTGAAAACAGAATGAAAGGCAGCTACAATTATTTTGTATTATCTGCAAAGGTCTCTAGATCATACTGAAAAGAGAAACTGAAATTCCAGTGTTTTCACAGTGTTGCAGGAGACTAAATTCAAGTTGATGGATAAACATAATTAAACCTTGGGATACATTCCAAGATTTCAAAGAACTTTTATAAACCATTGGTTTAGATTCTATACCCTTGAGGTATATAACAAATAAAGAAACTTGAGATATTGGAAGTTTTTAGCTTGGCTGTAATAGCAAAGACACAGAAGAATTTAGTAATATGAAGTAAGATCTCAGACTCTGGAGCTGGACATTCTGTTGGTTTCATTATTTTCTGTTTTCAGCATAGTGTTTGGGGTCATTGAGGGATTTGTTAACCAAATCAAAGTATTCCTCTAATAGTATCCCTTAACTAAACCAGATTGTTAACACAAGAACATGCTTTTAATACTGTTAACATTACAAAATATTTTTCCTCAGTAGAAGCTTGTGATTTATATATTTTTATTATTTTAAGAAAATATGCTTTTAAAACAAGAATTTCCATACTAAAAAAGCAGTAGAGAACAGACTGGCATGTAGAAAACTGTAGACTATAAAGTTGGTCTTCATACATGAAGCTTATTCTGTCACATCATCTGAGCAAGATTTCTGAATCTTTTGTATGTCATGAACTTCTGTGGGCTCCTCAAAATTAAGTTTTAAATGTGTAAAATAAAACATAGGATTACTAAGAAAATTAATTACATTGAAATGCAGTTATGTGTGTGTGAGTATGTATGTTTGTATACACACACATTTTTATTTTTAAGATGCCTGGTCAACAGGTATAAATCGACTGTTCCCTTTCAAGGATTCTTAACCTAGAGTCTGTGAACTTGTTTTTGTTTACACACACATGCACACACACACACATACACACAATAGATATGTATAGATAGATATAGATATATGTATCTATATATACATATATACATATAATCTA
The DNA here is from genome assembly GCA_023548195.1 of Bettongia penicillata ogilbyi. Taxonomy (NCBI): domain Eukaryota; kingdom Metazoa; phylum Chordata; class Mammalia; order Diprotodontia; family Potoroidae; genus Bettongia; species Bettongia penicillata. Next base: position 606,987 of record JAJHZJ010000406.1, on the reverse strand, counting down.
CATAATAAATGTATTTCTATATATTTATATGTACATATATTTATGTATGAAAAATATATATTTTATAAATTTATATATAAATTATATATTTTTATAAAATTACTTTATAACTTATATTTTATAAATTATATGTAAAATATATTCATATATAGATATTTGTTTATATTTATATAAAATATATGTTTTATAAATATACAATATAAAACATAATATAAACATATTTATTTGTGTATATATATGTGTATAGATAGTTATATCTCTATCTATAGGTATATAGGTAGATACACACACACACACAAGCACTGTAACCGAGTAAAAGGTGGGGTTTTTTCCCTCTTAAAAATAAGAAGAATAAGTGACATGAAATTTATTAAGAGTAATTTAAATGACATTTTCATATTAGTTACAAATATAACCAAATGGGTCATTATTTCATGTAAAGATAAGTTACCTCCTGGAGTTTCTCATCATAAGCATGTTGTTGAGAGGTAGGTAAGCTATTGAAATAAAATTGTTTCATTTTGAAGAAAGGGATATGCCCTATGATATTTTATTTTTAGCCTTTCAGAATTGCTAGAGGAAAATTTTATACAGAACCTAGAGCCTCCAGATAATTATGATTCCTTTGAAATACATATAAAGAATAGTCTTTATTAAGCACTTATCAAGTAGTGTTAAGTGCTGGGAGTAAATGTATAAGCAAGCTAGATGATCTCTGTCCTCAGGAACCTTGCATTCTGATGGGGAAAGATCACATATAAAAAGGGGCTGGAAAGTGGGGCAGGGGGCAGAATACATTCCTTTATACAAACAAAGGAAGTGGAGCAACATTTGGGAACTATGGCTATGGGAACAAATGACCCCTCTCCAGTGATGGGAGGCATGCTATAGTTCTATCCACTTCTCCAGGAAGGGTGAGGGGGATGGTCCTAGTAGGGAATAACTATAGCTTACACAACTGTTAGGCAGTCAAGAAAAGGCAGAATTCAAAAGATCTTCTAAAACACGGGGTGCTCAGAACTCTTCTAGGCTATGAAGCCTACCATTTTATCCCTTTCTTTGCTGAAAGTCTTCAACTTAGTTTACTGAGAATTTCCCCCTTTCCCAAGTGAGAATGCATCTCCAATTTTATAATGGCAATCAATCTTAAAATAACATTTGCTTTCTAGACACTGACTTTACAGCATGGAATGCAAAGTAAAAGATATTTGTCAGGGATGTAGGGTCGGGAGTAGAATGTGTAAGTGATTAAGGGACAACCATTACAGAGAGAAAACTTTCAATGAGAAGATTCTGATAGATTGGTGATTTGTGAGTTTCACAGCTATGAAGTATTTGTTCTCGAGGTTTCTAGATCATTAATATATAAAAATTAATCTGAATTTATTTACAGAATTTTATTTTTGCTAAAATATGGGTGAAAATAAGTTCCTCTGCCACTTGTAGGGAAAGTGGAAGTCTGCGGAATTCGGTGCATTGGTGGGAGTGGAAATGTAAAAGGATTGGCATATGGCTTTTGACCCAGGGTGTTAGCTTAGGCAAGCACAGCAAACATGTTTTCTGACCTTTGTTTGCAAGGGACCAAATATAATCCTTTAAGTGAATACCATCAAGGTTAGTTTTGAAAAAATGTGCTGATGGAGCAGTGGATTTTTATATCCCTTCACCTTTGGTCCACAATTTAGAAGAATCAAATTACTAGAGAATGTTGGATGAGATAAAGGTAGAAAATAAATATAACTTGGCCCTCTAGCTTTGAGAATATTTTCTTTCATGCCAATTTAGGCCCAAGGAATTAAATAACAAAATTTGGTATGTCTAATTTGGAAGCTGAGGATAAATATTTAACATTCTGAGAGTGAGATCTAGTGAATGGTAAATTGAATATAGTGAATTGTGGGATTCTATAGTGGAAGACAAAAGCTTTAAGCTTGAATCAGTCCTCAGTTTCCCCATGGTAATGTGAAGACAGTAACTGGTCTTCTTGTGATGCCTCACAAAGCGCTTTTAATCAATGAACACATAACTATTAAGCACTTGCAATGAACCAAGGACTGTGTTAGGTTTTGGGGTTACAAATAAAATAGGAAGGGGGAAATGCAACAAGCATTTATTAAGTACCTACTGTGTGCCAGGAACTATGCTAAGCACCTGACAAACATCTCATTTGATTTGATCCTCACGACAGCCTGGGACATAGATGCGCTTTTATAGTTGAGGATATTGAGACAGATGCAGGTTAAATGACTCTTTGGGGGACACACGACTAGGAAATGTCTGAGGCTGGGTTTGAAATGAAGCATTCTTGACCTCAGGACCAGCCATTTAACCACTGTGCCATACAGGTAGGGCAATCATTGCCTTCTAAGAATTTATATTCTATTGAAAGAATCTAGTTTATTCTACGAAAAGTGAAGGCAAGAGCATGTAGAATAAAAGCAAAATCTACTTCTTCTCCCCTCCTCCCCACATACTGACTGAAAATGAAAAAAGCGATGACAAGCTGAGTATTCTTGTCATTAGTAGAAGTATGTTGAAAACAATAGAAATAGACCGCAAGATATATATATATATATATATATATACACACACACACATATATATATATTTATATTTATATGTCTGACCATCACATATATACATAGGTAACAAAGAGAAAACCACCAACATCTGGGTTTTCAAAGCTGGAGAGCATGACTACCCAGAGTTTCACCTAGCACTTGAACCTTTATCCGAGCCCCCAAAGCAAAACCTCATCTCAGAGTGTATATACACTTTTCAGAGCCCAAGGGTACAACCCTCATGACCCAGTGCCTCATTAGAAATTAACAAAAGGTATCTGAGGCCTATTAATGGGCAGGGAAGATCTTTAACTCTAATTAACATCACTCTCCTCCACCCAAATGACTTACATTTGTGGAGAATGTAGAGAATGAGGATATATAACATGTAAATATATAAATTATATATGATTATTTGAGGTAGGAGTGAACATTCCCAACTACCAAGGTTAGGAAAGGCTTCCTGTAGGAGTTGGCATATGAGAAGAGCCTTGAAGGGGGCCAAGGATTCTAAGAGGTAGAGGTCAGGAGGGACCCAGGCATTCCAGCCCAGGGGGAAGAGGCAGAGACTGCACAAAAACATGGAGAAAAAATAAATTTTCATGATAACTTTATTATATATTTAGAAGGAATAGCAAGTTGTATATTACAGATTTACAGTTTCATGTGTAATTATTTTCATTATACTATATTATTGAAATGCTTGTTTTATTCTATAAATTAAAGATTAAATAAGTAAAAATTAAAAAAACCCATAGGGATAGGGGATGGGATACTTATATTGGGAAATAGTAAGTGGGTTAGTTGACTTACTAAATTTTTAGAAATTTGGAACCAAACAAAATAAACAATTTCATATATGTTGTGACACAGTAGGAGGGGCTTGTGTGTGATACAGAATCTCTATCCTGTAAAGCATACTTAAGTAAATGAGTTTAGCTAGAACATACAGCCTTACTTTATTTTCTTTGCAAACATATATGTTATTTCCTTTCATAGAATATAAGCTCAGTGAGGGCAAGGATTTTTCTTTTTTGGTCTTTTGTTTCCATTCCCAACACCTAGCATAGTATCTATCACATAATACATGCTTAATAAATGCTTGATTACTACTGAATGATTGAACACAGTGTAGATAAAGGGCAATAATAAAGGGAGGGAGCCTGGAAACCTAGTCTGGAACTAGATTGAGAAGGGCTTTTAATGTCAAATTTAGGAGGCATCACAGGCTCTCAAGCCAAAGATTATTTCTGCTTCTGGAAAGAATGACTGCAAATATCTAGGAGAGGTCATCTATGCCAAGAACTTCCTGCTAGAGGTGAGTGGCTTGAGATGGTTAGGGATCTGAGGTGTTCAAGATACTTAGAACCGAATAACTAGGGAAGCTTGAGCCTTCTCCAAATGCATCTACCTAGGCACCTGGAATTATAACAAGCAGAGGTAAACCAGATAAGGACAAGGAAGGAGCTGTAAAATTCTTTTGGCTTCAGGTCAATTGCTCGTTGATGGTCTATGCTGACTGTTTCCTTCTATGCTACCCTTCCTTCCTCTGGGGTATAAGAGTCTTCTCTAGTCTAATTACATTAGGAAGCTTTATGATATTATAAGGATTGGTGTAGTTAGGACAATGTCATCTAGGATCAGTCTGGAAAACCTTTTTAGAGCTAGGGAATCGTTTTGTTCACATGTTATGCAAAACAACCTCTCTGAAATCAATCAACATTTATTTAATATAGTTTTCAGGGAGAGAACACTAGCAGCTGGGGTTGGGGATTGGGAAAGGTATCTTGAACTTAGTTTTGGAGGAAATGAGAAATTCTATGAGGTAGAAGGAAGAAGGAAATACATTCCAAGTATTTGTGTTAGCCAATGTAAAGTCACCAAGAAGAGAAATGGCAGTGATATCTGGAAGGGCCACAGCGGGGAAGAGGAATAATGCACAATGAGGTTGGAAAGATAGTTTGGGGTCAGGTTGTAAGGGATTTAAAAAACTAAACAGAAGAGTTTTTGTGAGAGGCAAGAGGTAGACACCCAAGTTTGAGTTAAGGAATGATGTAGTCAAATTTATATTTTTTAATTGGATTTTTTTCAATGAGCAAAAATCCACCTTCATCCCCTTCAATAGAGAAAGAAAACAAAACCTCTGTTACAAACATACAGAGTCAAGACCCCCTCCCCCCAACCTTTACCCATAAATGTCTTCACCTATCTTTTAGGAGCTGTGTACCATGTTTTATCATGAGTCCTCCAGAACTGTTATTGTTCATTACACTTGAAAGAGTTCCTCAGTCTTTCAAAGCTATTTGTCTCTATAATATTGTTGTCGTTGTATACTTTGCTCTCCTGATTTTTCTCACTTCACCTCTCTGCATCTGTTCATACAAGTGTTCCTAGGTTTCTCTGAAATAATCCCCTTCATTCCTCATTTCTTACAGTGTAAATAGTATTCCACCATTCCATATCCCTCTCTTCTCTCTCTCTGTCTCTGTTTCTGTCTGTCTGTCTCTGTCTCTGTCTGTCTGTCTGTCTCTCTCTCTCTAGCTCTCTCTCTTTTTCTCTCTCAATCATGGCTTTCAGGTACTATGGTGATTTTTCAATTATCTCTCCTTGATCTGCTTTTCAGATCAGTTGGGGTTTTTTGGAGGGGGGTATGAGATAATTTATATCTTGTCCCTTTTCCCCCCTATTCTTTTGACTTCATTTTAATATTTCTTTTTGTCTCATGGATTCATTGACCTCTATTTGGTCCATTCTAATGTTCAGGGAGTTTATTGTTTGGGAAATTTTTGTACTACTTGTGCCAAGCTGTTAATTCTCTTTCCAATTCTTGCATAACTTTCATTTCTTTTCCAATTTGTTCTAGTGCTCTCATTTAATTAACAAAAGCATTTAAAAATTTTTTTCTTAAACTCATGCTGTGTCTTTTCTTGGATTTCTAGTTGAATTTATTCCCAAGCTATACATTTCTGAGACTTTGTTTGTAGATGTTTTGGGGTCATCCTCTTCTTCTGGGTTTGTGTCTTAGGTGTCCGTGTCACCCGAATAGCTTTATGGTGAGATGGTTTTCTTTGCTTGTTTGTTTTATTTGTTTATTCTTCTAGTCTGTTTCCTGACTTTGGACTATATATTAAGGCTGGGCTCTCTGCATTTCTGAGGAAAATGTCTGGGCTGCTTCTTCTGTAGTTTTTTAAGGATACTGATTATTGTGCTGTTTTAGAGACTCAGGGACACCTCAACCTGGGAACCTACAACTTTTGAATGTTCCCAAAGTTGTCTGATCCAGAGCAAAATTTGACTGTTGCCCACCTGAGCTCTGCAAATTCCAGACCTGGGTTTGGATCTGAGCAAAAGCCTGTGGACTTGCTCTTTTAAAGAATGCAGTAGATTGCCACAATTATCCAACTAGAAAGCTCACTGATTCAGTGTGACAGAACTGTAGTTTTCCTTTGGTTTAGAATTCATGCCTTGGTTATGTCTTTTCAGGCTTCAGACTAGATTATAAGCTGGAACTGAGACCTCATTCTCCTCCTAGGGTTTGAGTCACACAGCTGTTACTTGCTTCTGAGCTTGCCTCTAGCTTTGTACACAGGCTAAGACCCACCATGGTTCCTAACCCTGGCAAGAATTCCCTCTTCAGTCCCCCTTTCATTTGTGACCGAGAACTAGGTAGTGAGCAACAGGGCTGCCAGTTGGTATTTATTGCTTCACCTTACATAAATGTAATCCTCTCTTTGCCAGATGCAAGACCTCTTCTTGCCCTGGAATGTTCTGTGGTATATGGTCCCACTCAGACCACATCCTCAGCATTCACAGATCTTTCCGTCTTCCTATACTCTTCTAGACTAGAAAAATAACTCATTGTGATTTGTTAAAATTGGATTTCTAGAGTATGACTCTGTTTGGTGAGTTTCCCAGATCTGTGTGGAGGAGTGGGGGATATCCCTACTGCGCTGACATTTTGTTCACTTGTCCCTTTCCTTGTTTTATGAAATCATAATGTAGTCCCATGTCATTTTCCCATTTGGCAATTGGACATATTTTAGAGGAAGTTTCTCAAAATGTATAAAGGAGAGGGGAGGCATATATAGATTTTAGCATCATCTGCAAAGAGATATAATTATACCTATGGAAACTGATGAGGTTACCAAGACAGAGGATTTGGAGAAGAAAGGGCCTATGTCAGAACCTTGGAGAACACCCATAGTTAAAGGACTTGGTCTGAAGGAGGAACCAATACCGGGGATTAAGAAGGGGTGATTAGGCAGAAGGGAGATACAGGAAATAATCATGTCATGAAAGTTCAAAGAAGAAGGAGTATCCAGGAGAAGAGAATGATAAACAACAGGAAGATTGAGAAGGATGAAAATTGAGCAAATATGATTAGATTTGGCATTTTCTTTGGGAATTTGCCATTTGTTGGGAACTTTGAAGGAGGTTCAGTAGAGTTATTGAGTTGGAAGCCAGGTTGCAAAGGGTTGAGGATTGAGTGACAGGAGAGAAAATAAAAATGAACATATACAGCTTTTGCAAGGAGATGCCTGAGAAATAGAGGAGAGATATTGGATAACAGTGGCTTTAGAAAGAGGGTACTCACAGTTTATGGGATTCAGAAATGAATGTAGATCACTGTGGAAATCACAACAAATACTTTCCTTCCCATGCTTATTTTGTTGTACCCTTCTAGCTTCATCTACAAACTCATGTGATAATGTTAGTTCATCTGGATCTTAGAGCATATTTCCTGTAAGTTCATTTTCCTCTCAATCACTTTTCACGGTTTTGTAAGAGGATATTGTCTCTAGTTTTCCATATTCCTCTATAAATTTTTCTTTAAACTGGTGCTACCTTTGGCCACCTCATCTCCCCACTTGCCAAGAAGACTGAGTGCTAGTGGTGGTGGTTCATGAATTCCTTCAACCTCTTTGTTCTGGTGATTGTTTCTCAATGGTTAATCTTCTCTAGGAAATAGTGTTTTCTTCAGTCTTTCCTTTTTTTGTTTTCCATCGTATTTCAGAGCTACCAGGTTTGTTGAGAGCTGCTGTAATCACACTTCACATTGTCTCATACTTATCCTTTCTTTTCATTTGCCATTTTAATGTTTTACTCTAACTAGTTAATGGTCTGACTGCAAAGAGGCAGATAATTGTGCAATGACTCTGTCACCAGGAGCCAGCCAATTTCCTCCCTGTTAAGATAGAATTGTAACTTTTGTGTCAAAAGCTGTGGCAAAATGAAGGGTCCAGGTGTATTGGAGTATTCTCAGTTCTCTGGTCTGTAGATGCTCACTACCTGGCGGTACCCTGTACCTTGACACAGATTCCCCTTAAAAGCATTCCAGTACTGAGAAATATCATGGTGTGTAGTACAGTAGTGTCCAATTCAAATAGAGATGGAACCCTGCAGCTGAATGCTGACTTAGAAAACCACAAATTAACATTATCTGTGTTCTATTGTATTTTTATTTATTTTGTTAAACATTTCCTGATTACATTTTAATCTGGTTCAGGCTGAACTGAGCCAGGAGTTTGGTGACCTAGCCAACAGACAGGTGTGGTGGATAGGGCACTGGACTTGGAATCAGAAGCACCAGGGTTCAGATCTTACCAGTCACTTAATGGCTGCATCACCTTGGGCAAACCAACCAACTTCTCTGTGCCTCAGTTCCCTCAACTATACAATGAGGAGATTGGACTGGAAGGCCTATAAGGTTATTTCTGGCTTCAGTTCTGTGATCCTTCTTGCTGTTCATCCTATCATAAAGTCAAGGAAGGAAAAAATTGAAATAAAGAAGCAAACAAAATAGAATCCTAAAGAGCCTTTAGAAAACAGAATGCCACCCATTCCCAAAGCTCTACATTGGAATTCTTGACCTTTCCTATGTTAGGGACTATGGCAGTCTGGTGAGACCTATAGGTCTCTTCTCAGAAAGAAAATAACATTTAAATACATAAATAAGTACATAAATACATAAAATAAAATACAAGACTAATTATGTTGAAATGAAGATATTATTTTTTTCCTATTCAGGTTCATAGACTCCCTGAAATCTGTTGGGGTCCATGAATCTCAGGTTAAGAAACCCTGATCTGAATAGATTCTCAGTCCCTTACAAAAAAGAATCCTCTTCCTACTGCTCCCAGTAGGTATCACCAAGCTTGGATCTTTCAGGGTTCATAGTGGCCTTCACTGGAGAATACCTGACACCGTTCTCCAGCAAGGCCAGAACTCTGCTGGGTCAACTATTTCTCTATTATTGATCAGACATAATCTTTACCTTCAAGAGTTTTCTGTGACTATTTCTTCTTGTGATATGTTTTGTTTTGGTTTTTCTCATGGTTTGTCCCATTCGTTTTAATTCTTCTGTGCAACTTGACTAATATGAAAATTGTTTAATAAGAATGCATGTATAGAACCCATATAAGATTGCATGCCGTCTCAGGGAGGAAGTGAGGAGGGAAGGGGAGAAAATTTAAAACTTATGGAAGTGATGGTTGAAAACTGAAAACAAATAAATTAATTTTAATTTAAAAAAGAGAGTTTTCAGCTACAGTTAGGCTACAGAGGCAGCTCTACCAGAGTTTTAGCTTGAGTCTACCATTTGTTGCTACACCTACCTCCTCTGTCTTCGCAAAAAAGTTGCTCATAAAGCAGTACCCTGTTGACCTACAATTCCAAATTTAGATATGGTGACTACACATCTTGATGTCCTGTTGTTCTTTGATGCTAGAAAGGGAGTTGAGTTGTGTGTCCTTCATTTTTGAAGAGGACCAAGGATATCCAGGGTCATGTCTAGACTTCCTAGTGAATTGGATTTAAGTGAGGCAGAGTTGCACAGTCATCAGTCTAGTGGGGAGACAAAAGTCAGGATGGCTGGCAATGGCCGAGGATGTAGTAGATAACCTAGGCGTCTTTGATGTCTGACCAAACTTTAAGTCCACAGTGCCCATTTCACCTGTGTTCATGGTTTTTGGAACAAATTATTCTTTTCTGCCCATTCCACTAGGGAAAGTCTTCATATGCTTGGGGTAGACATTCCCTTAACTCACCAACAGGTTGAGGACTATTGGCTGCTCTCAACCTGATTTAACCCATCTGCCAAGACAGTTTACTAAGGTGTGGCATGCTACACCTTCTTGGAGCCTCAGGTGAAAGTTAGGTGACCTGTTGGACACCAAAAGTGGATGAGTAGCACTGAAAAGGACTCAACAAGCCCTCCCACCAGAGGCAATAGTTCTCCTGAACATTCCATATACCTCAACTAGAGAGGAATATCCTCTACTAGAGGAAATACTCATTCCTAACTTATTTAGGAGCTGATAAAGCACCCTAATTTCTCCTAGTTATCTCTTACAATATTGAAGAGTCCCTTACATTACTGGGTAAAATAAGTCAGAGCATCTAGGGGTGGGGCTAGAAAGTCTGAGCCATCTTTCCATTTATCTGAAAGCCCCTTCTGTCCCTTCAGCTAGGTTGTGTAGCGGACAAAATGCTGGACCTGGAATCAGGAAGATCTAAGTTCAAATATGTAACAGTAGTGTGCTTTGGGGCAAATCACTTAATCCTTTTTTTGTCTCAGTTCCCCATCTGTAAAATAGACAGCCTGGAAAAGAAACTGGCAAACTACTACAGTATCTTTGCCAAGAAAACCCCATGACGGGGGTCACAAAGATTAAGACATGACTAACCAACTGAACAATGACCACCTTTTGTCTTGCATCATTTGTAGTGAGAATGTCAAAAGGACATGGTTTGATTTCAACAAATATGTGTCAGCTCATTGGTTATGGAACAAAGTTCACTGTGCAGGTAGAAGAGGATTATGTAGAATTGAGCGCTGTTTGGTACTATCTGTTTCATAATTGAATGGGATCAACTTTCTCCTTGAGCACGAGCTGGTAGACTCTCATTCCATCTTGGTAGTCCTTCCAGAGTTTCTACTGCCATAGTATTGGAGAAGTCAGATTCATCTCTACACCCAAATGATAGGGTAGGAATTGTGTGCAAGAATAGAGGTATTGCTTTACTTGTATTTGCTTGGTCAGAATAGTCAGGAAAATATCTGAAGGAGAGAGCTGGCTTAGACCACTGAAGCAAATTATGCTTTCTCCCCTTCACCCCTCCCTCAAACAAAACCCAATAAAAACCAACCTATTTTCTCTTCAACTTCCATGCAACCCTTTAGTAGAAGAGGAAGAATCATGGTTAATTAAATCAATTGATCAAATGTTGAATTCCTAATATATATCTTGCTAGGTACTGTTAAAGTAGTACTGACTAATCATGATTCCTGTTTGTCTTTTGCCTTGCAGGGCTGCTGTGTTGTGGACTCTTTGTGATACTGCTTTATAAAAACTACTGGTTTCTCTATGTCCCCTATTTAACATGGCTTTACTTTGACTGGAAGACCCCAGACTTAGGAGGCAGGAGGTTTGAATGGATCAGAAATTGGACTGTTTGGAAGTACTTTAGAGATTATTTTCCAATTCATGTGAGTAAAATATATCATTTGTTAGAGGATTTGGGATGGGAGAACACTAGGATACAGGTTTTTCAACTTGTCTTTAGAACTTTTCCATTTTAAGACAGACAATTTCTAATGTTCTCACCTGGATATCCCCAGGCAAGTCACTTAATCTCTATGGGCCTAAGTTCCTTATCTATAAAATAAGGAAGTTGAATTTGACCTTTCAAAGAACCGTCAGATAAAAGTTTCTATATTCTTATGTTTTTGAAGCACATAATTTGGCAAGCCTGTAACTAAGCTGAATCTGCCGGTGAAAAATTTAAAAGGCTAAATGTGGATAAGGAATATGAATGATATAGGGCAGTTGTGTCAAACCCAAAGAGAGACAGAGGTCACTTATCTACACATAAGGATCCCTGTAGGCTGCATATTAGCTTAGTTTTTAAACATAATATTACCTATGTTTTATTGTGTTTCTCCTTATTTTGCTAAATATTCACATTCTGGGCCACAAAGAGGGGTCTTGTGGTTGGTACTTCTGTTGCACAAGATAAAAGACCAGGCATGTTACAGTGAAAAAACTGCTGGATTGGAACTCACAGAGATTTGGGTTCAAATCCTGCCTGAATCACCTGTGGGACCTTGAACAAGACACAAAACCTCTCTAAACTTCAGTTTCCTCATCTCTAAAATTAAGGGTTGGTCTTGATCACCTCTGAGGTACCTCCCTCACATCCTAAGCCTTGGGTTCAAGCTTCTGACCCATGCTTCGATCTCAGTGCCCTACATAAGCTAGATCTCTTAGGAGGGAGTTTCCGAGCCTGTGATTCTCTAAGTAGATGAAACCAAAGGATTTCTCTCACCTACAGAATAAATATGTATTATGTATACATACTTGTAGGGCAACTAGATGGTACAGTGGATAGAGTTCTGGGCCTGGAGTCAAGGAGACTCATTGTCATGAGTTCAGATCTAGCCTCAGACACTAGCTTTGTGACCCTGGGCAAGTCACTTAACCGTTTGCCTTAGTTTCCTCATCTGTAGAATGAGTTGAGAAAGAAATGGCAAACCACTCCATTATCTCTGCCAAGAAAACCCCAAATGGGATTATAAATAGTCAGGCATGACAGAAAAAAAACAGCTTAAATAATACATATTTATGAAAAGCTCTTTAATTTTTTAGTTTTGAAGTTGACTTGAGGTCTCTTCTCAAGTTTCATAGTGATTTAGAGCTGAAAGGGACATCAGAGGTCATCTAGTCCAGCGCCCTCATTTTACAGATGAGGAAAGTGAGGTCCAGAGAAAGGGAAATTATTGCCCAAAGATCAAACAGGTATCAAATAGCAGAGCCAAGATTCTATCTCAGATCCTCTGATTCCCAATCGTGTCCCTTTCCCTTTTTCTCATGTCAGCCTTCATTCCTTCAAGAATTAAACATCTCTTCCTATTTATGCCTGTGTTTTTAGTCACATTATGGTAGTTATATATATATATATACACATACATAAATAATATAGTCACATTATTTGTGACTAATAAGGCGGTGTGGGTTCTGGGGGCTATGGTATCTTTGCTTCCATTTGAATACTCTATAGCTCATCAAAACAGTGGATTTGGATCCAAGTCACAACTATATATTTGGATTTCATCCCCATGGAGTGCTTGTTGCTGGGGCATTTGGAAACTTTTGTACAAACTATTCGAATTTCAAGGAACTGTTTCCAGGCTTTACTGCATATCTTCACACACTTTCCTATTGGTTCCGATGTCCTTTCTTCAGAGAGTACTTCATGAGCAGTGGTAAGTGAAGGCTGGAACACTTTTCCCTACATTGGTGACGGGCAGCAGAGATCAATCAGCAAACATTCATTTAGTGCCTATTATGTACTAAGCACTGAGGGTTCAAACACAAATGTGAACCATCCACTGCCTTCAAAGACCTTATGTACTATCCAGGGAAATCACATCTACACTAAGCATATTTTTGAGTCTGTCTGATTTACATTCCCTTGGGAGGAGACCTCTTCCAGGTGCTTCCTTCACTGATTGACTAAGTCTTCAGTGACTTCTCTGACATGTAGACATTTGAACCTAGAGCTCTGAATCAGTATAAGCCCTACCCAAGTCAGAAAACATTTCTCCTTCTTCAGTTTAATAGGTCTGAAGCATTCCACCAGCTGCTAGTTAAGGTTGATTCTGTCCTTCAATGAAGCCTGGTTGTCTTAACTGTCATTCTAATTTAATATCACTGGCTTCATAAGAGGCTATGTTTCATTAGTGGAGGATTCTGACTTCCTCCAGAGCCTGCCAGCATCATATCTCTTTCCTCTGATAGCTAAAGCAGCTTTCTTATTTCAAAGACTTTCTGGGGTTATCCAAGCAATCCCTTGAATAGAAGACAAATTTTTAAGTTATTTGCAGATTAGAGATAACTGATGGGTAACTGAATGATCAAGCCTTACCCAACTTAGGTTATCCACTCCCCTAAAATCATATAGGCATAACCTAAAGGAATATTATCTATCAGAATATTATGTTTATAGTCTACCAGCATAACCTAAAGGAATATTATCTATCAGAATATTATGTTTATAGTCTATTATCTTTATACTTAAGCAATATTCAAATACCTTAAACATACAATAATCACAACAGATTTAATTTATATCTGGGGAAGAAGTTCATTTCTTTCATAGTAACATATTCTACAGATCTTCCAGTTATAAAAAAAGAGGCCTCCTTAATAACAGAACTTAAATCTCCATCAATTCACACTGGGGGGAAAAATACAATAGTGAAACATCCTCTGCCTTCAAAGACCTTATGGCTTAGCCAATTAAATTTAGACCAGATGTTTTAGTGCCATTTTGAATATGCCTTAGTTTGCTTGAATCTTGTTTAAAAATTAATTTTCCTTCAAAAAATGTAAACTGTTGTGCTGATATAGAAGCACATTTGTAAGAGCCCTGTGATTTTGCCAGGATTCCAACATAGATATGCCTAGGAGAAGAGAGAAGGGCTCAAAAGAGGGTATCAGGAGTGAAGTTGTCACTGACATGGTGATGTAACCATAAGCCCAGGCCTTTGATCTGCAGTGTAACTAGACCTCAGCAGCTTGTGGTGCAGTTCAATGTGCATGATTTTTCACGGGGTAACAATGCATAAGGGTACAGTCAGAAATATCTCATCTGAAGGATCTATATCCATTGCTAGCCATCTGAATGATTTTTGACACATTTCAGGGCTTGGGAACCTGCAGCCTCAAGGTTACATGTAGCCTTCTAGGTCCTTCAGTGCAGCCCTTCGGCTAAATCCAAGCTATGTGACCTCGAGGTCACAGGTTCCCCACCTTTGCAGATCAACCTGTATTAAACATTCATTGTGTGTATAAAATGCAATACTACAGTATGGAGAAAGTTTAAAAAAAGATAAATAATACTTTAAGTTGTTTAAGTGCTTAAATTAATTAAATTATAACATATAAATATTACACACATAATATAATATATTGCCATATAATATATTCTATTATTATATATTATATCATATAATAAATTATAATAATAAATTAGGTAATTAAATTAATTAAATCTTATATGATGTTAAATTATCAGCAAGACCCCTGCTTCTGACTTGGGCATGCTTTGAAGAAATGGGAATGTTGTACTAGATTTGGTGTCTGAGGCTTGAGTTCCTTTCCTTTGTCAGGTTCTCTACACCTTAGTTTTCTCATCTATTAAAGGATGGGGTCCAGCTACTTGACCTATTAGATCTCTTCCAATTCTAACTCTGTAATCCTGTACAATTAAATTGAGCCTTGAGAGTTAGGTCACCACCAGTCATTGAAGTACTGGTATCCTGTAGACTGAGAACTTCAGACTCTTAGCACCAAGACCCATATGATAGAGAAGCTACTTGTGGACCTAGATGACTGTAACCATGTATTCTCCTTCTGTCCAAGCTTCTACCTAGCACTTGCTTGCTATTTGGCCATAGGATAATGAGAAACATTGTAAAGAGTAAACACCAGCAATGTCCTTACTTTTTTATACTGCTTGATTTGCTGAAATCCATGTCCAGAGAATTCCTCACACCCTTGTCCATGTTTCCGTTACAGTCTCTTTCTTCTGGTAACAGCAGTATGTTGTGTGGCCCTTGGTGTTATAGTGTATCATAATGGACTCACTACTCCATTTTTATTTGAGATAATACTTTATATATCTAAGTGAAGAACCATTAAAGTTGTGTAGATTCCTGCCTTTGATATCCTAAAAATGACATTTACTGACCTAAGGATTTAACTAATCTTCCAAATTTGTTTTAATATATTTATGTAATTAATTATAGCAAATTTTATTCCATAACATGTTTTTTGCAAACATTTTAAGTGTAAAAAAAATTAAAGCATTCCTTTAAAAGGGGCAAGGGAGGAAACTGATTTTAAGGCATACTAGTTCCACAACAGTATCTTAAAATAAAATAATCTCATTTTATTTTATTCACCAAGGAGCAGTCACGGTTTCCAAACAGTGTATATCTCATGTGTTAAGCAAGAAGGAAGGTGGAAACATTTCAGTCATTGTGCTTGGTGGAGCAGAAGAGTCATTGGTTGCATATCCTGGAAGTTTTACTCTGTTTATCAGCCAAAGAAAGGGGTTTATTAAAATGGCTTTGACACATGGGTAGGTAGCTTGTCCTTTCTGTTGCCTCTAATGGAAGTGTTCTGCCACATGTCTGTCTGACTAGAGATCTCACTGATCCAATCTGTTCTGTTTCTAATAGAAAATAACATGTTTGGTGGGTGGGAGCTTTGCAACTTTCTATTGGGATATCACTTTCAAATATACTATGCTATTTGAAATCACACATGCACAAAATGTCTATAAAAGTAGATATACTAATGATTGTGAAAATTCTAAGAGCAGAGGCGGTATTGGTGTAGTGGACAGAACCCTGGATTTGGACAGCATGACCTAGGTCTGAAACATCTATCTGGTACACAATAGCTACCTCTGAGGGTCTTCTCCTCTCAGACTGATTCTTTTGTGAAGGGAAACGAGGCTATCTTTGCCTCAATTCTTCTCTAGCCTTTAATCACTGAATGGAAAAGACCTTAATTTAAAAAGGTCAAGGTCTCCTACTGCATCTGGGGCCATTTCCAGTCAACCTGACTATGTCTTGCCACTGGACTTTGATGACTGTGGAGGTGAGAGGAAGGCTGATGAGTTTGCTCAGCTTTACCTCCCTTAAATCCAATTCACTTACAAGTCAAGACATTAATTTGCTTTCAGAACAAAGGACAAACAACAAAATAGCTATGTGACCATGGACATGTGATTTCACTTTTCCGAAGCTCAGTTTCCCTAGCTAGACAATAAGGATAGTGATACTTCAAGAACCTATTTCATGGGATTTTTTTTGAGACTCAGATAGTAAGATATTAGTAAAGTACTCTATTATCCCTGTTCTTCTATGACAAATACATTGGGACTTGATATGATCTAGCTCCACCTAGAGTGGCATTTAAATATAAAACTGGGTAGATGTGCACTCCATCCAAAGAAACCAAGTGAACAAACTCCCGAAAGAAACTTGGGAGATTTAGGTGTATTGATTTTTATTTCAAGGTAACTGGACTGATTAACATTTTTATATCTTTTTAAAAAGTATTTTTTGAATGTTATTTCAGCTATCCTCTGAATTCTTACATTTGTTTTATAGGGCTTATTTGGTTCCTGTGTTTTCTTTTGGTGAGAATGAATTGTTTAAACAAGTCAGCAATCCTGAAGGCTCATGGCTCAGAGCTATCCAGGTGAAACTATCCCAGAAAGTGGGTTTTACTTTGCCATTATTTCATGCCAGAGGAATTTTTCAGTACAGCTTTGGCCTGATGCCCTACAGAAAACCTATTTTCACGGTTGGTAGGTATCTTGAAGATGACCATGGGGATGTTAAAAATCAATAAAAACATTTCATGGTTAATAGTGTTGATCGTTTTTGATAAAGAAGTACTTTTTTTGTACTTTTAAGTCATTTTAAGATAACAAGACAAATAAGTGATATTGGTAACATAGAATTGGAGCAGGAATTTCTAAATAGTTTCAATTTGTGATATGCATTATATTTCCTAAGTGACCCTACTTTCCATTTCAGTGGTATTGAACGACTTTATAAATCTGTGAGCCTTCAGCCTCTTCTGTATCTATAGAATTCTTCTCCAGTGCCTAAAGGTGTAACAAGATCTCTCCAATACACTAAAAAAATAATAATAATTTAACTCTTCTTTTCTCTCAAGCTTTTGTCTTCTGTCTGTTTTCCACTTCACTGTCAGATTCCTGAATTAGCTAGTTGGTATGGTGGATAGATACTGGTCTTGGCATCAGGAAGATCTGGGTTTGAATTCTTCCTTAAACACTCACTAGCTGGGTGACCTTGAACAAGTCACTTAATTTCTTTGTGCCCATATGATCCTAGAAGAAGACATAGTTACACTTGTTTCCATGTCCTCACCTCTAGTTCATTTCTCAGACCCATACATTTTGATTTCTAAGCCCACCATTCAATTGAAATTTCTTTCTCCAAGGTTATGAAGGATACTTTAATTGCTAAATCAAATCAGTATTCATTAATTTTAATTATTCTTGAATTCTTTACTGTGTTTGACATTACTGACTGTTGCTTCTCCTGGATACTTCTTCCTGTCTAGGTTTTTATAACATTATTTTGTCTCAGTTTTCTCCTTTCCTGTCTTGTCTGTTCCTTTTCATTCTTTTCTGCTGGATTGTGATCCATTTTTTTTTCTCCTATGAGTGAGGATATGCCAGGCCTCTATCCTGGGGTGTCTCCTTTTTGCTGTTGACATTTTTAATGATCTCATTTGTGGACATTCTTGTTATTCTATTGCTGCTATCATGCCTGACTCTTTATGACCCCATTTGGGGTTTTCTTAGCAAAGATACTGGAGTGATTTGCCATTTCCTTCTCTAGCTCATTTTACAGATGAGGAAACTGAGGTGAACAGGGTTAAGTGACTTACCCAGGGAAGACCTGAGTTCAAATCTAGCCTCAGATACTTGCTAGCTGTGTGACTCTTGGTAAGTCACTTAACTTTGAGCTATCTTTGTTTCCTCAACTGCAAAATGGGGAAAGTAATAGCACTCAAGTCCAAAGTGGTTGTGAGGAGCAAATGAGTTCATAATTGTAAAGTGCTTAGGACAGTGCCTGGGCAGGTGGTAAGTGCTATGTAAATGTTAGCTATAAGATATAGTTCTAAAGCCTCTTCCAACTTCTCAGGTGCTAGTTCCCTTCTCCTCCCCAAAACATTACATTTAGTTATCTAATACTGTTATCTTCCTCACCCCTAATGAATACTAGCTTCTTGAGGTTAGGGATGGTTTCATTTTTGTCACTGAATCATTAGCACCTAGGATGCCTGGCACACAGAAAGCACTTAGTAGATATTCATTGAATTAAATTCTAGTGTTCTTGTACAGAGTTCGGGATTATCTAATGAATATCCATAAGTTCTGGTCCTAATGTGAAAAGGATATGATATTTCACCAACACAAGATGTTCCAAATACAAAAACTTCTTTCACTTAGCAGACCTCAGCACTCTACAACTTAATGGATAAGTTGTAGATGTTAAGTGACTTGCCTAGGATCGCTAGTAAGTGTTAGAAGCAAGATTTAAACCTAGGTATTCCCAGCTCCAAGCCTAGCATTTTATCCCTTGCCCAGTGTTGTCTTTAGCCTATATCTCTTCCTGTACAAGGAGGCTTTTTTCCATATTCTTATGGATTCCCAGGTCCTTGCTAATACAGTCATAGTAAAATATATTAAGTGAAAAGTTTGATGTGACAGATGCCTTCATCAATATCTGCTCATGAAGGCATTTGTCATGTACAATAAAGATTGCATTTGGGTATCAGTTCTTTGTAGTGTACAAATGCTGAGGAAGAATGGCTAGGTAGTAAAAGATCTGAGGGTTTAATGAAATGCAAGTCACTATACATCAGCAGCATGGTGTAGCAGCTAAAAAAAACAGAAACAAGCAAATGTGAATTCAGGCTTCACTGAGGGAGGCATAGTCTACCAACTGAGGGCAGTGAGCCCACTGCTGCAGTTTGCCCTGCTCAGACCTGGGAAGTACTTTTTAAAAAAGTCACTGATCACTTGGATCATATCAAAGATGGAGAACAGAATGTTGATGTGGTTAGAGACTGACATACAAAGATCAAAGGAACTGGATATGTTTAGCCTAGAGAAGAGAATTCTTAGGGTGCAGGGTGTTAAGGGTTGAGGGAAAATTGATATCCACTTAGAAAAACTGTTATCTTGCAGGAAGAACAAAATTTGTTCTGTCAACCCCAGAAAAGAAATCTAGGAGCAAGGGTGGACACTCCAGAGAAGTAGATGTTTGCTTGGTATGTTAGTCAGCCAATATTTTTTAAGTGTTTATTATGGGCCAGGTGGAACAGCTAGGTGGCAGAGTCAATAGAGCAATGGTCTTGGAGCCAAAAAGACTCATTTTCATGAGTTCAAATCCAGCCTCAGATGCTTGGCTGTGTGACCCTGGGCAAGTCACTTAACCCTGTAAAATGTAAAATGAGCTGGAAAAGGAAATGGCAAACCAGTATCTTTGCCAAGAAACCCCCAGATGGGGTCAAGGAAGAGTTGACGTGACTGAAAAAATGACTTAACAACAAAAAATGTGCCAGGCACTGTGCTACAAGCAGAAAGAAAGTGCTTGCCCTCAGTGAGCTTCCATTCTAAGGTAGGGAGGGGAACACATACACCACAGTTCACAAATGGGGAGAGGAAGTTTTAGGGGAGAAGGGGAAGGGAGAAACAAAAGTTAAAGGATGAATTCCTAGCAGTATGAACCAACACTATGTAGGTGACATGACAAGAAGAATAAATCATAAAATAACATTGAAATCATTATTGAGGAATTAGATTCCTTTCTTTATTCATGTTGTGTTTCTTTCACAATGTGAGTCTTATCAGCCTGTACCATTCTATCCCTGAATCCTTATTAAGGAAGTTTTTTGTTTCTGATTGATTCTGGACTGGTGTTGGTTCACTGTGACTGACTTGCTTTCTCTTGAGTCATGTAGGGATTTCTGACATAAACCATGATGAAGTTACTAAGGGTCTTTTACATAATAGGCACCCAAATATTTAGTGAATATTCTTCTTAGTGAACTATCTGTAGCCCAGAAATTTTCCATACTATAAAATATTGACTCACTTTCTCTCATAAACCTTCTTCTGAATGCAAACTCAGAATGACTTCTTTGGTATGAGATATATTTAATCATACTAAAAAGGCCTCTTCTTTCAAATAATAGAGTTCTTTGATCCCATTAAATTTAAAAGAAGTGTATTCAGGTCAGGGTCTCTTCCCCTTGACTTTACTGACCTCCCTCGCATGAATCCAGTCCTTCCCTCTTTGGTGTCTCAATTAGAATGTACAGAACAACATCCCTCTAAATAAAAAACAACAAAGACTTCCTAAAATGTCATCAAGTTTTCATTACAGCAAAAAGCAGAGAGAAGGAGAATTGGAATTAATAATTCATAGTTGCATAACACTTTAAGGTTTATGAAGTGCTTTTCTTACAACAACCACCCAAGCATTATCATTGCTTTTGTACAGATCAGGAAACTGATGTATAGAGAAGGAAACTGACTCATTCTAGGTTTAACAGAACCGGAATTTCACTCCTCTCAGTTCCAGGGGGCAGCATGCCTTTTGGAGGGATGCTATTCTGTACATATTTTTTTTCGTACTCTATTTCTTACCTACTGTCTCATTTGCCAGCAGTTCTCAAGGACATAAATTTACATATCTCAACCTTTTAAACTTTAGGAATGGGTTCATGTTTGGCATAAACAGGAAGTCTGCTTGATTTTGGTGGGAGAGCAATGTCATGTTTTAAAAAGAAAAGACCTTTTTTATTTATCTTGACATGCCAGAAGAAATAACTTGGAATACATTGTTTTTAATTTCTATTATTTTTGTTTATTTTAAAATAAATTTTTATCCTTCATTTTTATATCCCAACTAGTTCTAGGTATTTCCCCTCCCTCTTGAACTTGAGCCCTTCCATGCAACAAAGAAAGACTAAGCTGAAATAACCCATACAGTGATTTATCTGACAATACAGACAACATTCTGCTACAGTAGCCTTTGTAGCTCTGCATCCTGGACCATCGCCAGTCATCTTGACTTTTGTCTTGCCTATGGACTTTAATGACTCTGGAAGAGAGAGTGAAACTGATGGCTTTGTGCAACTCTGCCTCCCTTAAAACCAGTTCATGAGCAAGTCAAGACATCACGCTATAATGTCATTGGGTCTCTTCTAAAGTGAACAAAGGGAAGGGAGCAAGTGTTTATTAAATTCCTTGTACATTCTACGTACTGTGCTAAATGCTTTACGATTATTGTCTCAGTTGATCCTCACAACAACCCTGGTTGTTGATCTTTTGTGCTTTTATGATCTCCATTGAGGAAACTGAGGCAAGCAGAGGTTAAATGACTTGCCCAGGGTCACATAACTAGTAAATGTATGAGAGTGAATTTTATTTTTTTTTATGTTTTTTTTATTTAACTTTTTACATTCAATTTCACAAAATTTTGGGTTCCAAATTTTCTCCCCTTTTCTCCCCGCCCCCCACCCCAATACACCAAGCATTCTAATTTTCCCTATCACCAACCTGCCCTCTCTTCTATCATCCCTCCCTTCTCTTGTCCCCATCTTCTCTTTTGTCCTGTAGGGCCAGATGACTTTCTATTCCCCATTACCTGTATTTCTTATTTCCTAGTAGCAAGAACAATACTAAACAGTTGTTCCTAAAACTTTTAGTTCCAAATTCTCCCCATCCCTCCCTCCCCATCCATTCCCTTTGGGAAGGCATGCAATTCAATATAGGCCCTATCTGTGTAGTTTTGCAAATGACTTTGATAATAGTCGTGTTGTGTAAGACTAACTGTATTTCCCTCCATCCTATCCTGCCCCTCATTGTTTCTATTCTGTCTTTTAATCCTGTCCCTCCCTGAGTGTTGACTTCAAATTGCTCCCTCCTCCCATTGCCCTCCCTACCATCATCCCCCGCTTGCTTATCTCCTTCTCCCCCACTTTCCTGTATTGTAAGATAGGTTTTCATACCAAAATGAGTGTGCATTTTATTCCCTCCTTTAGTTGAATGTGATGAGGGTAAACATTTTTTTTTCTCAGCTCTCCTCTTTTTCCCTCCACTAAAAAGTCTCCTGCTTGCCTCTTAAATGACATATAATTTACCCCATTCCATTTCACCCTCTTTCCTCCCACTCCATTTCTCTCTCATCATTTACCTTAATTTCTTTTAAGACACGGTCCCATTCTATTCAATTCACTCTGTGCTCTCTGTCTCTGTATGTGCATGCATGTGTGTATGTGTGTGTGCGTGCACATGTATACATGTGTGTGTATGTGTGTGTGTGTATAATCCCACCAACTACCCAGATACTGAAAAATTTTAAGAGTTACAAATATTGTCTTTCCATGTAGGAATGTAAACAGTTCACTTTTGGTAAGTCCCTTATGACTTCTCTTTGCTGTTTACTTTTTCATGCTTCTTCTCATTCTTGTGTTTGAAAGTCAAATTTTCTTTTCAGCTCTGGTCTTTTCATCAAGAATGCTTGAAAGTCCTCTGTTTCATTGAAAGACCATATTTTCCCCTGAAGTATTATACTCAGTTTTGCTGGGTAGGTGATTCTAGGTGATCCTAGTTCTTCTGGAATATCCTATTCCATGCCCTTCGATCCCTTAATGTAGAAGCTGCTAGATCTTGAGTTATCCTGATTGTATTTCCACAATACTGGAATTGTTTCTTTCTAGCTGCTTGCAATATTTTCTCCTTGACCTGAGAATTCTGGCATTTGGCCACAATGTTCCTAGGAGTTTCTCTTTTTGGATCTCTTTAAGGTGGTGATCGATGGATTCTTTCAACACTTATTTTGTCCTCTGGTTGTAGAATATCAGGGCAGTTTTCCTCGATAATTTCATGGAAGATGATGTCTAGGCTCTTTTTTTGATCATGGCTTTCAGGTAGTCCCATAATTTTTAAATTGTCTCTCCTGGATCTATTTTCCAGGTCAGTTGTTTTTCCAATGAGATATTTCACATTCTCTTCCATTTTTTCATTCTTTTGGTTTTGTTTGGTGATTTCTTGGTTTCTCAGAAAGTCATTAGACTTCATCTGTTCCATTCTAATTTTGAGAGAACTATTATCTTCAGTGAGCTTTTGAACCTCTTTTTTCCATTTGGCTCATTCTGCTTTTGAAAGCATTCTTCTCCTCATTGGCTTTTTGAAACACTTTTGCCAATTGAGTGAGCCTATTTTTCAAGGTGTTATTTTCTTCAGCATTTTTTTGGGTCTCCTTTACCAAGGTATTGACCCGTTTTTCATACTTTTTTTGCATCTCTGTCATTTCTCTTCCCAGTTTTTCCTCCACCTGTCTAACTTGCTTTTCAAAATCCTTTTTGAGCTCTTCCAGGGCCTGAGCCCACCCACCACCCCCCTGGGGTGTCTGGGATACAATGGCCCTGCCCTCCATGTCTTTCCCTGATGGTAAGAATATTTCCTCGTCATCAGAATTGAAAGGCGGGAACATCTGCACCCCATCAAAGTAGCTCTCTATGGTCTTATTTTGCTTCCTTTTTCTGGGCATTTTCCCAGCCAGTTACTTGACTTCTGAGATTTCTGTCCACCCCTGCCTAGATCTGCCCAGCTAGTGCTTGGGGTCTGAGATTCAAATGAGCTTTCCCTGGCAGGTGCGGCTTCTATTCAATGTGAGCTTAAGTTCTGGTGCTGGGGTGGGGGCAGGGCCATCTCCCAGGCTCAGTTCCCTCAGGTGCTTTACGCAGAGACCTTCAGTGATGAAGATCCTGCCTGCTCGGGGAGTCCCGGGTTGCCACTGCCTCTGCTTCTCCCTCTGCCGCTTCCTCCCGAGGGGCCCTGAGCCACGGAGACACCCTGCTCCCCTCTCGGCCAGCCCAGACGTCTCTCTCACTGACCTGTAGCGTCTGTGGGTGGAAGGACCTTCCCGGCTGCTGGAGGTTCCATCCCTGAAGCCTGCTCGGATCTGCTCCTCTCGGCTGTGCGGCCAGGGCAGCACAGGGGTGGACTCTGCTTTCCGGGCATGACGGACCCTGGGGACGGCTCTCCAGGGCTCTCTGGAATGGAAATCTTTTCCACTGTGTTTCTGTGCAGCTTGCAGTGATCCAGAATTTGTGGGGAGTTCTTCTTGCAGGAAATATATGGGCTGTGGGTTCGGAGCTAGTATACACGAGTCTTTCTACTCCGCCATCTTGGCTCCATCCCCCGAGAGTGAATTTTAATTTTGTCCTTCTCAACCCCAGACCTAGCACTTTATCCAGTGTACCCCCTAGCAGCCTCTAAGATGGTCTTCAGCTCTTCTTTGGGCCAGGTAGTTGGAGCAGACCGTTCTTCCACCCAAAAGAAAGTTTAAGATCATTTATTTACTATGTGATTATTTCAGGCCTTTATGCTACCATGAAGTCAATTTTTTGTCCCAGTGTATTACAGAAAGTCTGAAGCTCACCTCCTAAAAGAAGTAAACGTGGGTACAAAGTGGTTCATTACCAAGCAAAACTTCTTTGTTCTAGACTCCGCTGTCATACTTTCTAGCCAATAAAATAACTCTTACTGTATTCTCTAGCTTTTAAAAAGAACCCAACCAAGTGAATCACAGACCATGATAGGTAATTTTCACATTTTTTATATCTTTGATTTTCCATTACCTCTGTTTACCAATATATCCTTCCCACCCCCTCTCCTACCTACCTAGTGAATCATACTTTATAGTAAAGAATACAAAACAAAGAATGATAATGGGAGAGGCGGGAGAGAAAGCAATTCAGCACTACTAACCAATATATTGTGTCAGGAATCCTATACAATATTCAATACATGGTTTCCCTTTCCTTCAAAAAGGAAAAAAATGAATTTTCTCCAGGTCAACCTTGATCATTATAATAATGGAACATATGGTTTTGAATTTGGGTTGTAGAGTTTCTTTCTATTTATATCATTTTCATTGCGTATATTGTTTTTCCAGTTTTGTATACTTTATATCAATTCATAGAAGTTTTTCCATGCTTCTCAATATTTCAAGTGTTCATCTTTGTATGTTGTAGGAATATTGCCTTATATTAACATTACCACAATTTTTTTGGCCATTCTCCAGTTGATGAGGAAATCTTTATTGCTACAAGACATGTACTTTGCTTTAAAATAAATACTGAGTAAATCTCAGAGAAGTAATTAAGAGGAGTAATTCAGTTGGCTCATGGAGAAAGTATAATTTTCAAACTTTAAAAGTAAATTTTAAAATATATTAATGTTAGGTTTAAGCAAGATAATGTCATAGGTGCTCAGAACCATCAATTTATAATTTGACAACAGTCCAAATCATCCACAGGTTATATACACACATATTCATGGTGAAGTCAGGAAAGCATTTACCTTTTTTTTTTTTTTTTTTTAACAAGGAACTGAAGCACACCCTTACAACTCCCAGTATTTTTAAAGGCTTCTGAATGGGGTTGTACTTAAATAAAAAATGGAAAGAACTCAAGGAGAAAAGTGGTAGAGAATGTCAGAAAGCTGTTTCATTTCCTGCATAGCATAAACAGAGTAAGGGCCTTTCAACAAGATACACCTTCAGCAGATTTTCCCATTTTATAGCACCTTACTTGTGTATTTCTTGGTCAAAACTGCTTAGATTTTTTAAAAAAATTTTTACAACTGTAGCAAACTTAAGAGTAACAGAGATTACTTTTAGTGTCTCTTTCTCAATCCTTAACCATACCACCACTTGCATAATTTTCCTAAAACATCACTTTGATTTCTTCAGACCTTATTTTTGTCAAATAAGAATATAATCTCATTATCCTGACATTAAAGGCACTCTACAATCTGACTGTAATCTCCTTTTCCACTCATTTCTTGTTACGTCCTTTCATAACCAGAAACTATCATGAATCCTTGATTCTCTTACTTCTCATTCTTGTATCTACTTTTTTTCATGCCGTTATTCTTGTGCATAGAGACGAAATTACCCCCTTGGCCCAAGGTCTGTCATTAGGAGACCCTCCTTTCACAGCCCAACTCAGATGTCGCATTCTCCATGAAGACTTCCCTTCTCACCTTCTGACTCAAAGTGATGTCTCCTTTAAGTTCTTAAAAGCATTGTTCCTTGTGCTTAACGCTTCTCCCTTGTCTCATAGTTATGTTTCTGTTTCTTTTCACTGCACCCTTTCTGGATTATAGACTGTTTGAAAGCAGCCAGATCTGTTATACCTATCCATGTACTTCCAGCACTTGGCCACAGTTCTTTACACATGTTAAATGTTAACGAATCTTCGTTGACTTGTTCTTCTGTTAACAGTAGTAAGATTCAGTCATAGGTAATGACCCTGATAGCTTTTGGTGACTAGAATTCAGGTCTTTATCACTACTCATCTTTTTATCTATCTATCTATCTATCTATCTATCTATCCATCATACAACTATATTGTAATATCATCCTAATTGACCTTTTTCAAGTCTATCTCACTAAATCACTCCTATGCTCTACCTAACTCACTGAATTTTTTTTTAATTTAAGAGTAACTTTCTATTTAGTGTGGAATAGTTAAACTGGCTGCCTCATCTCAATGTTTTTTGGACGAAGAAACCAATGGAAATGTGTTTGACATTCCTGTTTGACTTGTGCCTATTGCTTCCAAATATAGCACTGCATTTTTCAAAATGAATTTGAGTTTGATCAACTTTGCAGTAAATGACGACCTTCACAGTAAATGTGTCTCTTCTGGGTCAAAACAAGAACTAGAAATAGTAGCCTAAAAGTAGAAACTCATTTGGTGATGATGAACTTAAAAACCATAATATCATTTTAAGTTGAGTTCCATGAAAGTATGATCATGTTAGATTTTTACATTGAATCTACAGATTGTGCCTCAACATCATGCCAGGTTTTCTGGGATATTCAATGAACAAAATTTCATAGTCTTCATCTCAGTTTCTAAAATACAATGGAATCAAGAGACTTGGGGTCAGATCCCAGTTCCTATTGCTAACTATAAGGTATTGGACCCTTAGCTTAACTTCTCCATATGTAAAATGGAATAAGTTACATGTTGTCAAAAGTACATTGGACTAAGAATCAGGAGAGATGTGAATTCAAATTCTGACCTTGGAGCTCACTCCATGAGACTATGGCCCCTCGGAATCTATTCCCCCCTCTATAAAGTGGAGAGAGTGCCTACCTCCATAGGGTTGTTGTGAGGATGAAATGAAATCAATCTTTCAGAGTTCAATTCTGTATTGCTAACCCAGCATTCTTTCTCATTAGAAGTACCATATCTAAATTTTGGGCTGTGCTTCTCTTTTTTTCTTATTCATTTTTCTAGCTTCATTAATAGTAACTTGTGCACCCCATTTATCTACCTAAAGGCAGAAATTGGGAGGAGAGGTCAAGAAAAATTGAGTGCAGGCACTGGGAGATAGTGTGAGCAAAAATAGATATGAGAAAAGGAAATAAAAAAATGAAAGACAGTTAATAATAGATCAGTTTGTCTGGAATGTGGAGAACATGAAAGGGAATAATATAAAATAAGGGTGAAAAGGTAGGTTAGAGTCAGTTGGAGCCTGAAAATATATGTCAAGTACATTCAATACTTACAAGTGCCATATAACTCAAATTCTCAAAATATACCAATGGATCAAGGTGGGTATTCCCTTAATAGTGAAGAAGATAGATAGCCCATTGATACCTACCCACTTTGTGTGACTCCCATAAATTCAACATAGGGGATCCACCATCTCAGTTGGAGGTTCCCAAACTTATTTGACCTACTACTCCCCTTTCAAAAAAAATTACCCAGTGTCCCCCTGGAAATCTACTTTCTTTAACCCTTTAACTTTTTTTGAAATTTGTATCATTTCAAAAACATAATTTTTAAGTGATACATCTTAAATTTAATAATTTTTTGTAAATATATGAGTTTTTTCCTGCATTGAAATTTTGATGATGCAATACTGCATCATGTAACTGTAAAATATCATATTGTAAACAAGACATTATATGCACATATGCCTGCTGATGCATGCTGAACTTCCTGGCAATGTGAGACATACTCACCTGCCAATGCTTGTTAAGACTTAGTGCACTTGACCACTGATCAGTTATATCTTGCATTTTGTGGCTTATTTGGAAAATAATATAATCACTATGACTTTAACTCTGTTGCACAACAGATGAAATATGTACAAATATTCAAATTCAAAATGCTCTTATCTTCTCTTTTTTCCTTATGCTCCACCACTCCCTTATTTTTATTCAACCTCCCCAATTGCACCTGAGTCTATTACTGTCCCCCTGGGTCATTCCAGTGCCCCCAGGGGACAGTGTTGACCACTTTGGGAATCTCTGTGGATGGGGGCTTTCCTTGGTTTCTTTTGACATATTATGCATACATATAGAGCATGAGACCTGTCATCAGGTAGCCCATTTTTTCCCCTAGTCATACATCCTTTTGATCCTTTCTGCCCACTTCCTTCTTTGTATTGGGTAGCAATCTTCCCACATATACCCACAATGGGCCCCTCCATTATGGTTCATGTAGTTTTCCATTGCAGTTCTGTACAGATGAAGAGTTCTGTGAATCACAAAAAACTCAGCTATTAATGGAAAGAGAAGCTGAGGCCAGAAAGGTGATGACTTGTCTCACTGGTAAATGGGGGAGCTTGGACTAGAATGTACGTATCCTGATGTCCAAGCCAGCCACTACATCACATCATCTTCCTCTCAATGGGATCTATTCTGCCCCTTTGCTGCTTGTGTGTAGTTAGCATGATTGAGTGTTACTTTTGCCTCTAAGCTACCAAAGAAATTGAATTTAAGCAGCTGAGGTTCTATTTGTTTAAAACGCCAAACATATTGAGAAGAATCAATTCTGCAATGAGAGCATGTATAAACTTCATTATATCCCCTAAGTTGATGTCATTTTTAACTTCTTTTTTTATGTCCTATTTCCCTAACTCAGATGATGCTGTAATAATAATTATGCCTTACTAATAATTGTTATTCTGAAAAATAATCATTTTGATTCTTATCCCTCATTGGTTTGTTTCTGTTGGGTTTTCTACTCACCTTTCCCTATTGATCGTAAGTTCCTTGAGGCAGGGATGATCTTTTGCCTCTTTTTATATTTCCAATGCTTAGTGTAGTCCCTGGAACATAACCTAATTACTTAATGAATGTTTGTTGCTGATTGATTTAGGTTACATAGTACTAGGGATACTCAGAGACCTGATGGCAGAGACCACTTCTTCTTAGGCTGAGAGCCCTTCTTCTCCATTGTCTGTAGGCCAGCTTAACCTTTTCTTATGTGGTAGACCCCCTTGGCTGTCAGGTTTATAAATGCCTGAAATAAAGTATATAGGATTACATAGGAAACCCAATTTTATTGAAAGAAAATTATAAAAATACTTTAAAAAAACTATAAGATCACAGAACCAAGGTTAAAAGTCTTTGCTCTATACCTAATTTGACTTCATGTCCAGGCCACTTAGAGTTGGATGAGGCCAAATTGTATGTATAGTAAAGTGATTTTTATTCCGTGGCTCTGAGAAGCAGGGTTAAATCAAGCCAGCAGGGGGCATCCTGAGCAGTGTAGTAGCCTCGCCACAAGTAGGATTCTGAATGGTGTATTGATTCTCAAGAGAGGGGAAAACAAAGAAGCAAACACAGCCTCTCTGGTTTCTTCAGTGCAGGTGAAATGTAAATAAACAAGCTAGGTCCATGAGGCAAGTGGAAAAACTATGATATCCTAAACACTTGTAGAAATTGTGCTGGTTTCTAATGGAGGCCAATCAAGGGGCCCAAGCTAAAAAGTTATAGACATACTTCATGGAAATCTGCTGCTTGTAAACGTTAGTCTTGAATTAGTGTCTGT
Organism: Bettongia penicillata ogilbyi; assembly: GCA_023548195.1. Taxonomy (NCBI): domain Eukaryota; kingdom Metazoa; phylum Chordata; class Mammalia; order Diprotodontia; family Potoroidae; genus Bettongia; species Bettongia penicillata. The sequence goes on along the minus strand of JAJHZJ010000406.1, from coordinate 576,932 downwards.
AATTCTGCCAGTAGAAAAATACTTCTTCCTTTCCCAGAAAAGTCCCTTTCAAGTCCTCCGTGGGCCTGGCTGTGTGGATTTCAAAATGTAAGACCACTGAGAATCAGTCTAAGGGGACAGTAAGGAGTGAGGGCATGCGGGAGTGGATGGCCCATGGTCTTCAGTGAGCTCATGGTCATTAATCAATAGTAAAGCCCTGTGGTCTGACTGTCAGCTGTGCCAGACAGAGAATGTTGGTGACCTTGGGGGAGGACAGTGTTCACATAAACCCACAGCTGCATTTCAGACAGTAGCTCATTTGACAAAGAGTCAAAACCACCGGGTACTGATAGTACAATGCTGGCAAAGGAGGCAAGTGTTTCTGTTTCATATCTAACGGAACGGTACGTATTCAGAAAGACGTGAGAAAAACTAAATTTGGAGTTAGCAGATTGTAGGCAGAGAAGTTGGCTGCTGATATTCCAGTCTCCTTTTATGGATGATAAAATGTATATAGAGATATAGATATATAACTTGTGGCGTTCTTACATTTTGTATTCTTGCAGTGGGCCACCCTATCCCTGTTCAACAGAATCCGCACCCGACACAAGAACAGATTGATGAATTGCATCAGACCTACCTGGAGGAACTAAGAAAATTATTTGAGAAACACAAGAGAAAGTATGGGATCTCAGAACAAGAAAGGCTCATTTTTAAATAAAGTTGGCTGTCGAAGGTATCAAGGACATCACAAGAACTTTCTGCCACTGAAAGATCATCTCTGAATTCATAACAATTGCTGTCTGTCAAAGACTGTGTTATGTGTCTAATGAACGTTTAAAAGTTATAAGAAGACCTGGATTTTTTTCTTTCAAATATTGTGTCAAATTCTCACACATTGCCTTTAGCCACAGTGATAAATTAATACGCAAAAATCCAAATAGAGTAAAAAGCTATCAGAAACACTAAGGAAAAGATAGCCTATGTAAAGTGACCTCCTAAAGTTGAGAATTAACCAAAGATAATTTCTAAGCTCTATTTTTTGAAGGCCGCAAGTTGTAAGGATTATAGGAAGGGCTTAGGTTTATTTTTGTCAGTCAATCAATATTTATTATCAGGCTCTGTGCTAAGCTCTGGGGGTACAAAGAAAGGAAAAAAGCAGGCAATCCCTATCCTTGAGGACCTTACAATGTAATGGAGGAGACAACATGTAAACAATTACATACAAACTATACATACATATGTATATACATATTCACATATATAACATGTTATATGTGTATATTATATGTATTCCTCTGCATATACAGGATAAATTAGAAATAATCAAAAGGGAAGGTGGTAGAATTAAGAATCAGAAAAAGCTTCCTTTAAAGGGTAGGATTTTAATGGGGACTTGAAGGAAGGCACAGATGAGGAGGGAGAGCATCCATACTTATGTATTCCTCCAAATATTAAAGTTGTCTGTTTAAAAAAATGTGAAATAAATTTTAGACCTTTAGAGGAAAAAAATGGGCTATTCACCTTAGGCAAGTTCTTTATGTTCTCTGAGTCTCACTTTTCTTTTTCTATAAAAGGAAAGGGTTAGATAAGATGTCCTTTTGAAGTTTCTTCCCACTCTAAATCTATGTTCCTGTCGTCCTTCATTTTAAAAAAGCTTGAGAATATTTTTTTTACTATAAGATGCTGATATTGTTACGTAGTACAGCTGAGGTCCTGCACAGGTGGCCTATCAAGCTGCTAATGTATAATATCACTTGCCGAAAGGAACCTGAGGTACAGTGATATTCCTTAACCAACAGGCCATTAGCTGACGCTGTTACAAAATACTTAGATTTTCTGATTCTTTAGGGCATACTAGCTAACTTATTTGTGGACTCTAGCACTTTTGTGCAGTTGTTGAATTTGTCATATGAAGGCCAAAGCTGACAATAACAATCCTCTGCCTCCTCACTCCTTCCTATATGAATTCATGTTTGGGCATAAAGAAATATACTCATCTGTCATTGAGTCTAGTTAGAGAAGGCCCACACATTTTGGATGGATCAAAGTTCTGAGAGGTTTTCATGTGCGGTGAATAGGCATTGAAAATACTGCAAGTGATTCTTGCTTTGCAAAAAAGAACTCTTGCTTGGGGCAGCAGCTAAGTGGTACAGTGGATAGAGCCCTGGCCCTGGAGTCACGAGGATCTGAGTTCAAATCAGACCTCAGACACTGACAAGTTGTGTGACCCTAAGTAAATCAATTAACCCCAATTTCTTCCCCCCCCTCCTGCCCCCCCCCCCCACCAAGAAAAGAACTCCTGTAGGAAGAAAGCCCTCTTCTGGAGAATTTATTCAGTCATTTCAGTCCTGCTGACTCTTTGTGGACCTGTTTGAGGGTTTTCTTGGCAAAGACACTGGAGTAGCTTACCATTTCCTTTTCCACTTCCAGAGGATGGCAGCATATTTTTCACAGTAGACAAAGAGACAAGCTACCCCAAGACTAGAGCCAGAATCTGAAATTTGGAAGGGCCTTCAGGGCCATTTTGTCCAACCCCAACACAAAAGGAATCCCCACTGTAAGTTAACTAACAGGTGAGCATCCAGCTTCTTCTTTGAGAGCTTAAAGGTGTAAGGTAAGGTGTGGCACTTTCTCAGTAGAACAATCATAACACAGAAAGGACAGTGAGAAGAAGCACAGGGAACTGACCAAAGAAATAAAGCCATCTGTTCTCTTATCTCTAAGCACAGTATCTGCGGCACATCAAAAGTTCATTACTCTTCTAGGAGAGACTGGCACTTTCCTAGGTGCTGAGGATAAACACAAGTCAGCTAGTTCTATACTCAAGGAGATTTTAGTTTACTTGGGGGAATAGGGAATATAATAGTCACAGGCATATACAAAATATATATATATATCACTGTGATAGGATAGGGGTGAAGAAACACTAATAACTTAGGGAATGTGCAAAGGTTTCTTGAAGGCAACTCTTGATTGACGTGAACTAAACATTCCAAGAGGCAGAGGTGAGAAGAGAGAGCATTCTTGGTATACAGGACATATGTACAAAGGTCCAGCCATGGAGAAGGGACTGTCTTGAATGGAGAATGGCAACCAAATCAGTTTAGTTGGAGTATGGAGTGAATGAAGAGGAGTAGTAATATGGAACCAGCCTGGGAAGGTAGACTAGACCTAGCTTTTAATGGACATTCAGTGTCAAATAGAAGTTTGTATTTTTTTTCCTTAAAAGTATTAGGGAGCCAATGAAATTTCTTAAACAGGGGAGTTACAGGGAGACCTGTGCTTAATGACTATCATATGGGCTATGTGTGGAGGATGGATTGGAGAGAGGAAAGACTGGATGCCCGAAGAATAATTAGGAAGCTATTGCCTAGAGGAGAGATGATGTGGGCCTGAACTATATCAATTAGTTTTAAGATCACACATCCTTACCCATTTTATTAGATCCTGAGAGTATCACTCAGTTGCAACAAAGTACAGTTTTTGATGTTTATGATGACTTGTAAAGTCATAACTTAAAAAAAAATTGGGTCTGTGCTCATGATTTCACTGAGCAAAATCCCCAAAATGGAATCTCTGTTCTGATGCAGATAACAGTTTGTCCACAACTGCATAGTTTACACTGTGTGGTGGTGTTGAGAAGGGGATGAGGGGTGGGGTTTGGGCTGAGGAGTAAGTGCTATGTCCAGGGTCATTAAGCCAGTATGCATCAGAGGCAGTTCCTGGACTCAGGTCTTTCTGATTCCAAGGCTGGCTCTCTATCCACTCTACCATAGCAATATGGGACTCTCTCAAGACTCTGTAATCAGAATGAATATACTTTAATATTTAATACTAATCCATTAGTAGGCAACTCAAATGCCAGCGGCTATGGTAAGTCCAGATTTTTTTTTAAAATAAAGGAATATCTTAAAATTACTAAAGCTAAAATGTTTATGGTTGGACCTTGGGATTGAGTTGGCTATCTGTCATGGAGAAAGCTGACTCTTGTACCATGCTACCTGCATTCCAACCATTATTCTTATCTTTCCTTCCCCTCACTCCTCTAGAACTTGGCCTCTAGAACCACTATAGGCTCTGAGATGAGTACCTTTGCCTTATTCTTTGCCTGGAATTTAGGTCATTAGCTCCAAACCATGCCAACCGTTTCTTTTATCTGCTTCCTTTTATCTGCTGTCATCTCACTGTTAGAATGTTAACTTCTTGAAGGCAGGGACCACTCTGTTTTTGTTTGTATTCCTGACTCTTAGCGGGGTGCTGGCATAGCTTAATAATGCTATATCTACTTTCTGATCTATTTTTCTAACCTATTTTATCTAATTCACCTAAACCCTTCCCTCTAGGCATCACCTCAATGTACATAATCATCAAGAAAAAGTTAAACAGTGACCTGTACTCTGTTTAAGAAAACCTGGAAGTATATAAGGCATTTTTGAAAATATTGTTATCCAAAAAATTTTAGATGCTTAAAGGGACAGGCATTAGAAAATTCATTTATGTAGGCAGCAGTATTTAATAATGTCAAGTGAATAAGGTGCTACCATACTTTTGCCCTATTGAGTTGTATCTATTACCAATCACAGCAAAAGAAAAACAGATCATGCCTTCATTCTTTTTGGCATTATCCATATAGAATTCCCTTTTGTGATCCAGTTTAGTTTGAATTCAGATTTTTGTCTGATACTTGGTCTACAATTCATCCCCATTATCAAGGAGCTTATGGAAGTGTTCTATTTCCCATAGTACATTTCCTGTTTCCTCATTCTTCTCCATGTCAAGGCTCCACGTAAAATTGCTCACTTTTCACTGGATTTGACTTTAATTTCTAGATTTCCCCAAAAGGTCTGTTTTATTTAAATTTATTTTGTTGAATAAACAATTGAGTTTCTTTCCCTTAAACCCTCAAACCCACCATCGTGAGAGGGATAAACATTGCAGTAAAGATGTATACTCAAGCAAATCAAATTCCTTCCAAAAAAGTTCCATTTTGCAAAACAAAAAATCTGTATTTTTAAAGAGTCTCTTCTAAATTATTTGGAAACAATTAGATTTTTAAAAAATTCATATCCTATTTCCTCCACTTGTTCTCTTGGGCCACACTATAAGTGTGGTAATTAAATAACCAAACTACCAAAATTTTGCTGCTTAGATTTCTAAAATCTCAAATAATTCAATAGAAGAAGTTCATTGAAAAGTTAACATGACTAATAATTGCAATCAACCTTATTCGTAGGGAAATAGTCCCATGAAGCTTGCATGAACTTTATTCTTATGCTGACATATCACATGATTTACCTATTTTTATATCTCAGTGTTTGCTGTATATAAATATAACACATAACTTGAATTGGCACAGTCTTTTCTGGGATTAGGGGATAATGGGCTGTATTACATGCTTTTATTTAAAATACAGAAAATCACTATTTTCCCCTAGGCTGGGACACAAATCCACAAATATATATATATACTTATAATACTGAAAAGTTTTCAAAGTACTTTCACACATAACTTTTTTTATGTTCCTCACCACAAGCTTATAAGGGTAGACAGGGTAGGTGATCATAAACCCATTTTAAAGATGAAGAAATTGAGGCATGGGAAAGACCAAATGGCTTGGCACAAGTTACATATCTAATAGATCCTCTGAATCCAGTCTTCTTCCCACTCTCCTACTTGTTCTCATTTTTCCCTATACAAACTTTTCATTTTCTGTCATAATCTACAGAGACAGGAGATCATCCGGTGGTCATATAATAGAAACATATACTGGGGTGGAGGTGGGCAATAAATGACAAAAAAATTTTTTTCTTTCTGTTTCCTGTTGGTTGCATTTGCTTTTTGTAGAGTCTTGTACCATTTTGCAAGATGTTGATTTTTTTTTCCACCTCTTTGCTGAGGTCATGCAAAATTCCTGAATCTGACATAGAGATTCATTCTGTATATTTCTTTTAATCACTTTATTGAGATAAAAGCAAGGACCCTGTGCAGACAATATTCAGGAAATGCAGCATAAACAAGCCTTTGGCTGATTATTGATTATATCCCCTTTTTCCATTCCCTGATTGATCCCCTAATTTGGAATATGGAATGAGAAGCAGAAGGAAAAAAACAAAGCTAATTCTATTGGCCTTGCAGAATGGCATTAACCCCTGTGTTTGGCATGGACCCAACTTAACACAGAACTGGCTCTGTTCTAGGGCATGGCCTGGGGTCTGATTTAGTACAGAAAACTCTGGAGCTACTGGTCATGTCATTGGGAATAATTTTGTGGTTGTCGTTTAGTTGTAACCAACTTTTTGTGGCCCCATGCACTAATCCATGGGGCTTTCTTGGCAAAGATACTGGAGTGGTTTGCCAGTTCCATCTCCAGGATCCCCATTTTACAGATGATGAACTGAGGCAAATAGGGTTAAGTGACTTGCCCAGGGTCACACAACTAGCATGTGTCTGAGGGCAGATTTGAACTCAGACATTCTCCTAACTGCCCCATCGTCTACCACAGAATAGGCTTGGAAGTTGTTTGTGCTGTCTGGGGGCAATGTAAACCTTGTCTCCTCCTGTTGCATTTTAGCTTCTCAGTAGTCTGTTTCCATGTCCAGGGCATGCTGTCTGGGCTATAAACAGAACAGAGAGGACATAGGAACCTCTTTGCCTTATTCATGCCTTTCTATTTTTTAGGTTTCTGTTTTTGACCCTTTTCCATAATGGTCACCAGAGTAGAGAAGTCAAATTTTTTTGATGGTATCTTTTCCTTATCCTATCCCTGCTTGATTCTCTTTTGCCAGTATTTGTTGTTGTTCAGGTGTTTCAGTCATGTCTGACTCTTTGTGATCCTATTAGGAATTTTCTTGACAAAGAGTAGTAGTATCATTTCCTTTTCCAGATCATTTTCCAGATGAGGATATTGAGACAAACAGAGGTAAGTGGTTTGGTCAGGGTTACACAGCCAGCAAGTGTCTGAGGCTGCCTGCATTTGAACTCAGGTCTTCCTGACTTCAGGTCTGGTGCTCTATTCACTGTGACACCCAGCTGCCCATTCATAATCAGGATGTGAAGGTATCCTTATCTTGCCAATTCTGCACCAAAGAAGACTTGCTACTAACTTTTTTCTAGGCTCACTGTGGCCTAGGGCAGCACGCTAATTGGTTCTAAAGAGATCATAGAAGAAATAATCTTCCTTAAGAAAAAAAAGGAGAAATATACCTGAGGGGTTTCATCCTGTTTCAAAGAGCACTGAGTTTGGAATTGCAGGAGCTGGGTTCCAATCCTACCACTTCTATTTACTACCATAGAAAAGTCATTGCCCTTCTCTGGGTCTCATCTTTAAAACAAGGGATTGAATTAGGTGATACTTAAGAACCCTTTCAGAATCATGATCCAATTTCCTTCCTCTATAAATTCTGAAATGGTATACATATTTGTCTTTCTCAAAATAATTTGAGGGGTAAGAAATAGCAAATTTTTGTATTATATGACCATCTATGATGTTTTTGTTGTATTTTCTAGTTTTACGGCCCAGACTAGAAAGCTTTGAACAATAAATGTTTTTATGCCCATGTCATTTTTATCTTGAGTAAATTGAAAAGAAAGGCTAAATTCATTGACATACTTTGTAAGTTTAATTACAATGAGTAAAATGGTTCCTAAGTGCCACAATTGGTAGCTTACCCAATAAAGCAGCATGATGTGCTGGCCAGAATGAAGTCAGGAAGACCTTGTGTCATGTCCTGCTTTTGACAAATATTAACTGTGTGTCCATGACCCTCTCAGTGCCCCAAACAGTTGTCTAAGACTGGAAGATACAGGCAAGTTGATGATGTGGATTGGGAAAGAGAAAGGAAGCATTTATATAGTGCTAACTGGGTGCCAGGCACTACATCACTGATGAAGAGTTCTTCCTCACAGGGATTTTTCCCATTAATGAATTACAGGACTGGACATGCCAAAGTTAGAAATATTGAGTATTTCCAATTCTATTAAGGGAATGCAATATAAAATATAAAGCAAGGGTAGGGCTGATGGATGATTAGTAATGAAATCTGTAATTAAAAAGATTTATTAAATAAATAAATAAATCAAGATTAATTAGAGATTTTAAGGAGAACCAGAAGAATGCAGGGAAGCAAACGAGAAGAGAGTATCGTTAAGGAGATATAGGACAAATTAAGGCTCTCGAAGGTCTTTGTCTAGCATCACACAGTTAGTGACTTTAGGACATGGGACTTGAATCATGATCTTCTTGTTCTCAGAGCAATTTATTAACCAAATAGACTTCAAAGTCTAGACTTCAAAGATTAGCTGTACGTTCACATACAATTTAAATCATGTGACTCTATAAGATTTGTTGATTATACGCAAACATTGGTGGTAACACACAAAAAAAGTACGCAGGTAGTATATGCCAATCAACTACACCTAGTTTCTCAGACCACTCAGTTTTTCACATTTTATTGTGGTCTCTGAAAAGCAAAGCAGAGCCCATCAGATAGGTTAAGGAAAATCAAGCCCTGTTTTATATGTTGGAGCTGAGAACTTTTTTTTTCAAATGCACCAATGGACTCCAAACATCTTTAGAATGCACCATTCACTGTTATTGCTATTTGTCTTTTGTTCTCAAAGCGGTCCAACGACAACACGAGGCTGGCCTTGATTTGCTTATGAATTAGGCTTAAGTGAGGCAGAGCTGCACAAAATCATCAGCCTTGCTCTCTTCTCCAGAGTCATTGAAATCTGGTAGTAAGACAAAGGTCAAGATGGCCCAGTGCACCATTCACTAAGCTAGATAAAAATGCACAAGAGTTGGTGAGAGTTCTCTTGGTGTCAAGAAGGGGATGCACTCATGGATCTATAACTTCATTTTGTTGTTTTTATCTACTTATCCTGTCTTTCCCATGGGGTAAGGGGAATACTCTGGCCAGACTATATTACCACTAAAGGGGCCAAATTGTGCTGTGCACTGTTCGGCTTGGGGTCTACTTGATACCCCCTATTACACTCTCAGGATGGTTAAACACCAAGTCAAAACTGCCATCTGACTTGGCTGGAGCAGCCGAAAGTAGTTCAAAACTACCCTTCTCCTTCCTCTGACTACTCCAACCCACAAGGATAGATGCTAGAATTAGATATCTTCTGGTCAGAGTGGAAATAGTCAGGTGTTACCTTCTTCAACTGATGAAACTGTGATTTGGCTAAGTTAACCTTATCTGAGGGTGTACATGCTGTGGCTTCCCTGAGTGGGAAGTCACTCAGAGGTGCTACCTACTATGAGTGACCAGCAACTTCACCAGGAAACCAAGAGTAGCACCTTGGAGAACTCTGGAGGGAGAGTGCTAGCCAAGAAAGAAAGGAAGGGGAAGGGGAATGAGCATTTATATAATACCAACTATGTGACTGGCCCTATGTGGAGTGCTTTTTACAAATAGTATCTCATTTGAGCGTCACAATCACCCTGAGAAGTCCGTGCTTTTATTATCTCTCTTTTACAGTTGAAGATTGAAGCAATCGGAGATTAGGAGAATGTCCCTGGGTCACACAGCTAGTACGTGTCTAAGGCCACATTTGTCTTCCTGACTCCAGGTCCAGTGCTCTGTCTATCCACAGCACCACCAGTTGCCAGGAGACCTTTGCTGTTGGGCTACAGGACAGGGGAACAGAGGCTCCAGAACAAATGCTGGGTTTCCTGGAACTGTTTCCTTCAACTAATGAGTGCAGAATTGGTAAAGTCTCATTAGCCTCATCCCTTTTCCTCTTCCTCTCCCTTTCTGGGAGAGGTATACCTGTTCCCTGAATCTCCATTTCTTAAGAGTTAGTTCCCCTGTTTGTTTTGATTTAAATATGATAAATGTAGTTAACCAATACAATATATCTGCATATGTCATTGTGTAAATGCAGCAGAAAGAAACAATAGAGGAGAATGCCAGGAATGAGAGGAGAGAGGTTTATAACTAGGGTATATATTTTTTCAGATAAATTCTTTGGCTCAGGGCTAGAGCTACTGAAAAAGAATTATTAATAGATTTTTCAATAATTTCCTAGCAGAAAAATAGAAACTTAGATTCAGATCTTTCTGGACAAACAAGTCAACATCTTTGGCTGGGGGAGGTTGTGATGTGTTGGGATTGGGATGGGAGGTGGAATCTTGACCACTTCCTCCCTCCATTGTTTTCCAGTGGACATTTTGAAGGGAAAATCATTCTTCTCAGGGGCAGTAGTTGACAAAATTGTTGGAGAGAAAGTCATGCTTGAGAGGAGGAACCAAAGGAATAGGTGGGGAGGAGTAACCCAAAGGACACAAGACTGGGGGCAGAAGAGAAGGACTGATAACTCCCTAGCGACCTTGCTCACCAGCTCAACATGGTACCATACCATCACCACCACCATTGATAATGCAACCACAAAAGAAATTATGACAATTAAGCACTGCATACATATTATTATTACAATTTAATATGCTTACTAAATGCTTCCTGGTTTTGTTTACAAGCCCTACATCTGCCATGTCACCCTTCTTTTCAGAGTCCTGGAGGTCTCCAGCTCCTGGGGCATATAAATGGAGCCCTCATCTTTTAAATGGAACCCCCATCTGTATCAAAGTCCTGTTTGTCTCAGGCTGATTACAACTCTGGTGATGGGAACATAATGAAAGCAGTCAGTATTCTCTAGGATAATAGTCATGTTGGAAGTTATATCTAGAAACAGATTATGTAAACTTTTGTTGTTCAGTCATTTTCAGTTGTATCCAACTCTTTGTACTCCATTTGGGGTTTTCTTAGCAAAGATACTGGAGTCATTTGCCATTTCCTTCTTTGACTCATTTTACAGATGAGGAAACTGAGGCAAACAGGGTGAAGTGACTTACCCAAGGTCATACCTAGTAAGTGTCTGAGGTCAGATTTGAACTCAGTCCTGTTTCTAGGATCATTGCTGTATCCACTGAGCCACCTAGCTGTCCTGTTATGTTGACTATCCCTACAGGATAGTTTCCCTTCTGGAAATCTACTCCTAAAGTTGATCACTGCATGGGGTGCTTCACAAGTTATATCCTGACTACATGTCTGTTATCACCTCCATTTGTTTAGATGTTAGAGGCAACTGACAAATGAGTATGTAAAAGTGACAGAGAAGAGTGTGTGAGTCTTTATTTGACCCTGTTGACTATGCCTGGTTCCTAGTTATTCTCATCTCCTTGGGTATCATGATACTGTTCTCTCCTGGTTCTTTTATTAAATGTTTGAACCCTTTCTTTCTGTCTTTATTGCTAAATGGTTATACATGATCCACCTTATAACCATGGAAATGATTTAGAATTTTGGCAAGAATTGAAATCAAGATTTCTGACGTTTAGTCTGTATAAATGAATTTCTTTGGTGCTTCGAAAATTGGGATATTTGCTTTTTCACCTTCCTACGATCCTTTGTCCATTCTCTGTGATCATCCTGAGAGCTCTGACATTGGGTAAGGAGTCACTTCTGTTAGTTCAAGTACTCCAGGAAAGAGCCATTCAGTTCAATTCAATAAGTATTTATCAAGCCCCTTGAGTGTGTTGACATGACTCTTCAGGGGTAGCTAGGTGCTCTTACTATCTCCCTACTTATGTCGGGCGTTAGCTTCCTATTAGCCATTTTTTCTTCTGTCCTTTTCAGTCCAAAGATCACTTTGCTTTACTGAGGAAACAATAGAATAAAAGTAAATAAGGGTGGAACTGCTTTATGTACTCACTCTCATCTGCTCTCACCAGCTGCTTTTTGAACAGGTTGGTTTGGAGCTACTATAATCCCACAGTGTTTTTTCATCTTCATCCTTTCTTCTCACCTGCTATTAATTTCGAATTTTGCATTGACCACTGATCATCTGACTGTATATGGACACCTCGTTCTGAAATCACTGTCTTGTCCACGACCAATAAGTCAGTTAGTATTTAGTAACCACTTACTATGCTCAGTGCGAAGTGCTGGTGTTACAAAAGAAAGGCAAAAAACAATTCCTGCCCTCATGGATCTCACAGTCTAATGGAAGAAGATGACACAAGAAAAAAAAAGAAGCTGGAAATCAGGCGATAGAAGGGGAAGAGCAGGGGGTGGAAGGTATTAGGGGCTGGTTTCCCTCCTTAAAAGGAGGATCTACCCCTACCCTCTCCATTAGAGGAAGGGAGGGATCCTAGGGGCAAGAGATACTAAGGGTTATGAATTTCAAAGATCTTGCAGGATGATGAGATTCCATAGACCATGAAGAAATCCAGGAATGTGGTCTGTGGGAAGTGATGAGATGGTGGCACCGGGTGCCCTCCTTAAATGGAGGATCTGTAAAAAGCTCTCCAATCATTTCTTACTGGGCAAAATATTGTTGTAATTCATGTCAGAGGTTGGCACAAAAGCAGTTTTGTAGATATTAGGTTTAGGTCAATTAATTTACATCCGATTAATTACAATGAACAATCTTGGTTCCAAAGAAGAGATAATTTAATACAATCTCTCCCCTTATTAGAGAAGGGTAGGGTATTAAGGGAATCAAATGTTGCATATGCTATTAACCTTGTTGATTTTTTTTCTACCTTTCTATCTTTTTATCTGTGTTACAAGGGAGAGTTCAGTGGTGATAGTGGAGAGTGTGTCAGGAATTGTGATGCATAACAAAACAGAAACAAAAGACCAATTTTTAAAATCACTACCACTACTCCCTTACACATATATACACATATGTGTATATATACACACATATGAAAGGGAAAATTTTCAGGGATATCAGAAGGAAAAAAATGGGACTTATGACAATTTAGACTTAGAAGGCAGCAAAGACAACTCTAAAATGGCATGCCTGAGAGACTGAGAGGATAGATATCCCTTTAACAAAATGGACAAGCTGAATAGGGAGACCCATTAGTCTATACTGACAAAATGAGTTGACAACCTAGTCCCAAGTATGAGAAATTATTTTTAACATTTTTTAAATTTAAGATAAAAATAATTAAATTTTTATTCACTTTGGAAAAATATATGATCTAGAAACATTTATTAAGTACCTACTCTATGCTGAAAATTGTGTTAGATGTTGGAGTATAAAGACAAAAATTAAACAGTTCCTAGACTCAGGGAACTTAATTTCTTTGGTGAAATTTAAAACTATGACATAGTTCTGTGGGAGAGTATCAGGAGTCCTTAAAATTCAGAAGAGCTGAGGTTAATGAGGAATGCTAAAGACAACAAACAGGCTTTTTTTACAGTTATATTGGAAGAGAAGGAGAAAAGAAGGGATATAGATATCTATATCTATATATAGATATGTATGCCTGCTGCTCAGAGTAGACAGGATGATGGTAACATAAAATAGATATCATCTCCATTTTTCAGATGAGGAAATCAAGGCTCATTATAGACTTAAAAAAGAAAGTCTAGTGATTTGGCAAGGGTAAGAAATCATTTAGACAGCTTGATTGCTATTCTGGCAATAAAGAAATATTAAAAGAATAAAACAAAGGCCTTGGATATATCATCCATGGACAAAAAGTCATAAGGGGATGGGCAAATGCATTCTTCCTTTGGCATCATGGTTTTACCAAAAGATAGAATTATAAAGAACAAAGGCACGATAATTTCTCTCTGATTCCCAGTTTGCCTCTTCAAGAAAACAGAAAGAGCGGTTTAAAGATGTTTACAACTTTTATCCATCAGCCTAGTGTATCAGCTTGTCAATTCAATGGACAGAGATTGTTGATGGGCCAAATTCTACAACCTCCATATATAGATGTATAACAACAAGGACCCTGGCATTCCTGAGACTGAGGGGGAGACTACTGTACAGGTTCTTAGATCTGCTTTTCTAAAACGGGTCAATGATCACTTTAATCAAGCACATGTATCATTCACTTAGTTTAAGGCAAAAAGTCAGCACCCTGAACTTCAGAGAAAATATAAACAGAAAAACGAAGATCAACAGACAGGGCTTCCAATTGTCTGAGAGTAAGTAACACATGCATCACAGATCAACAGACAGATGCAACTGTCTGACCATACATACATAGTTACCAGAGAGAGAAGCGCTAACATCTGGGTTTTCAAAGTGTGAGGGTGGGGGCTCCTTAGGCTGCTCTGAGTCTCATCTGGCCAAACAAACACTTCCAAAGAGTAAGCCCCAAAGGAAAATCTTACCTCAGAGTATTTATACACTTCTCAGAGGCAGAGGGCATCACAACCCTTGAGAACCAGTGCCCCATTTAGAAATTAACAAAAGGTATGGCCATTCCAACAACAATAACAACAAAATCTCCCCTAATCAAGCTTCCCTTAATGGGAAGGCCTATTAATGGGTGGGGAAGATCTTTAATCTCATTACCATTACAAGATTCTAGGCTGCTTTGGAGCCTATGCTGAAATGCTCCTGCTAAAATCAGAGCAGGCAGGAAAGTTTTCATGAGAGATGCAATCCTAATCTTAAATGGGGCTAAATAGAATGGTGTCCTCATAGCTTTTCTCTTTAATTTTTATCTAGACCATGTGTAGCTATTGTAAACATGTCCTCCTGCTGAAACAAACAGAAGAACAAGTCATTCTGTCTCATCCAGATAACATGGTCTTACAATTTCTGACTAGATTCGATCTTTTTTTCTTTATTTCTTTTTGTTGCTTTATTGATGCTCCTTTGACTTATTACCACCTTGGTATTAGAGGAAACATTTACAAGATAAAACTAGCAGGTATTGCGAATAGATACACTCCAATAAAACGAGTAAGTAGAGACAGAACAGAGGTTCGTAAATATGTCAATAAATACATACTAAGTGTCTACTATTGGTCAGACTCTGTACTAAACGTTGGGGCTAAAAAAGTATCCTTGGTCTCAAAGTGCTCACAACTTAATGGAGGAGACAACATGAAAATCACTATCCACAAACATAATACATACAGGATAAATTGGAGCATTAATGGGTATCAGGAAAGGCTTCTTATAGAAGGTAAGATTTTACCTGGGACTTAAATGAAACCAGGAGTCAGAGATGATGAGGGAGAATATTCCATGTATCATAGATTTAGAGTTAGATGACATCTTAGAAGCCATTGAGTCTAACTCAGTTATTTTACGGATAGGTGTAATGTTAACAGAATAGGAAGATCTTGCGTACCCATTAATAGAACTACCATGTGGAGCCTATGATCACATGGAGCTCAGACTGGGAGGAGCTTGCTCAAGGAAGGGAGAGAGAGAGAGAGAGGGAGGGAGGGGGGAGGAAGAGGGAGAAGGGGAGAGAGAGAGGGAGGAGAAGGGGAGAGAGAGAGGGAGTAGACAGTGAGAGCGGGCAGAGCAGAGAGGGAGAAGCAAGTTGTGAGTTGGTGGAGGGAGGAATTTGTCTAGGGGGAACTTGTTTTTGTGGGGAGGTCTGATAGAAAGAAGGTTTAAGATGTTGGTGTCCCTAGATTAGTGATAAGTACCCTGAAAAATCTTACCTCCTTGTACTGTAATGATGTCCCAAATAAATATTTGGCTTTGCCTTTGAGGAAGAGACTTTATTATATTTTACAAATTTACCCTGGAAATATACATGCATATTCATAGAGCCTGCTGTGGGTATTATATTGGCGTTACAATGGGGAAACTGAGGCTGAGAAGCTAAATGACTGCTCAGCATCACATAGCCAGTAAATGTCTCAAGCAATATTTGAACTCCTCAGGTCCTTCCTGACTTCAAGTCCAGCACTCTAGCCAACGAACTACCTTACTTAACTGCCTTTAATAACTTCAAATGGGAGCTGGAAAAGTTCTTGGTTAGGCAAGCTGAAATGGTCAATTATAATAAATCTGAACCTCAAGCTCACAATAGCTAGTAGCATTTGTATAAATAACATCTTAAGATTTGAAAAATATTTTGCACAAGTTATTTTACTTGATCCCCAAAACTACCCTGGGAAAGAGGTGCTATTATCCTTATTTTACAGATAGGGAAATATATATATACATATAGGGAAACATGAGGCCAAGAGGTTGACTTGCCTAGGGTTATAGAGCTGGTAAGCATCTTAAGCAGGATTTGAACTCAGGTTTTCCTGACTTCAAGCTCAGCACTCTAGCCACTGTACCACTTAGTCACCTCTAGGTCATATCACTTGATCGGAGCAGTATAGAAATGGGAACAGAGGCAAAAACTCATTACTAGAGAAATCAAACTGTTCCCAGGAACAGATGCTAGGAGAGTGAAGAAAAAGACGATGCCTTGTTGACAGGCTTGGTTTGGACTAGTCAATCACAGACAAAAACAAAGCAAGAGTCTAACCAACATTAGAGCCAGTAGCTGGGATCCCTCCCCAAAGGGGCAAATCACAAGGTCAGAGGATTGGCTCCCAAGTGTTACTTTTAATCAGGGAAAATCCTGAATAGTTGCACCTTACTTTTTCAGCCCCTCAGATTTGCTAAAGTTTCAGTAAAGGAGATTTTTTCCCCACCATATTTCTGTATACTTTCTAAAACTCTAGTTGAAAAACATTATCCACAATGCTACCCAATGTCCTTAGTGACAAATCTACAGTTAATTTTAGTTCCAGGAAAAAAAATGTTTGTCTCTCCAGACAAAGGTACATGTTTCTTTTCTTAGAAAAAGAAAACTCAAGAACACAACAGGTTTCTGTTTCTTCTTAACTACAAGGAGTTATTTTTCACTCATGTACAACTCTTCATGACCCCATTTTTTTGGCAAAGATACTGGAGAGGTTTGTCATTTCCTTCTCCAACTCATTTTACAGATGAGGAAACTGAGGTAAACTGGGTTAAGTGACTTGCCCAGGGTCACACAGCTGGTATCTGAGGCCAGACTTGAATTCAGGAAAATGAATTTTCCAGAGTCCAGTCCTGCACTCTATCCACTACACTAGCTAGCTGACCAAGTATAAGGAAACAGTTCCAGATTATATGCCCAATTATAATCAGTACCTTATCTCAGGTGTCTGGTACAAATTCATTCACTGTTTCTTTTAGATTGCCTCTGTTTTATACTATGCTTGACTTAAAAGCTGCCTCAGACCTTTTTGGAAAAGTTAATAGAATCATAAATCTAGAACGGAGGACCTCAGAGCACACATAGTCCAACCTCCTTATTTTACAGATGAGAAAACTCAAGGACACAGAGGTTAATTGATTTGCCCAAGAAGGTAGGAGTATAAATATGAAATAGGCAAATAAAGAACAGGTTTTCGAATACTATGATTATGCAGTAGAGACTGATGGCAATCAGAAGTGGGACTGAAGTCTCATTTTGCCTATTGGTAAGTTATTTAATCTCCTGGCATCACTTTGCTTTCTTGTAAGATATTTTCCATACTTACTTCACATGCTGGTTCTGTACTAAGTGGTTTATAAAGTTTAAATTTCTATAGAAATGTGAGTTATTTCAGAATGGATAGTACCAAGACACAGGAGCTTGAATAAGAAAGTTGAGTTCTTGTTTCATGTGTTATTTCCAGAGTATTTCATCACCACAAGTGGTTTGGTCTTTACCTGTGGCTTCATCTATTGTACCAAAGGTGTAAGGTGCTGATTTATTCTGCAACTGTAGTCACAGAGTTTCCTGGACTACTTTTAAAAATGATTTTGAGTTTAAAACTGAGATTTTAATGAAATTTTAAATGACTTCCCCATGGATGTTTAGCAGTATTTGCCAGAGGTAGTACTCCAACCCAAGTTTTTCTGATTCCAAGGCTGGCTACTCATACACAGAAAACTGCTCAGTTTCCCAATCAATCTTTTTGAAGATTCTTGCCCAGTGTCTTGTCACTTTCAATTCCATGGTTCAATGGAAAACACCCTGGGTTTAGATTCAGAACACTGAGTTCAAATCACCTATGTGACTTTGGTCAAGTCTCTTAAGATCCCTGGGTTTTATTACTTCTTCTGTAAAATGTAAGGAGTTTAGATTAAAATTTCTAAAATCCCTTTCAGTCAATGGAGTGCAGCAGATGGCTTGAACCCTGTTCCAGAAAGCAAATGGTTAAATTTTCAGCATGAGCATTTACATCATGGAAAGCAGCAAATGCTACAAATCCAGGCTTGATTTATTCTCTTGCTGATTACGATGTAGATGTGATAGAGAAAATGTTATTCATGAAGATAAAATTTATAATTGTGTCATGACTTTTCAGAGTCAGAATTAAATATTTACCAGCAGCCTCTGCTTCCAGCACTAAATCTATTATTCTGTGACCCTCTCAACCGACTGCTACAGCTTCTCAAAGTGCAAGGGGAAGTCAGAAACTTCAGAGGAAAGAGTTGTCTTTATAGCACAGGGCTGTACCATGAACTGAAGAAATTAAATGGAAAAGACTGAGCCTGTTTTCCATGGAGAGGCCAAATCTGACCTCAGCTGATCTCATTGCCTGTGGAAAGGAAATTTTAATTCAGCTGGAATAAAAGGAGATATGCTTCATTCACGTGGACTTGCACTAGAATCCCCTAAGATGTAATTTGATGTTTTGTACTTTGAACAACATGAGACTAACATATTGGATGCAATTATCATAAATGGCCTTCCCTAAAGTAAAAATCATTTTAAAAATATAAAGACATTAAATGTAAGTAATAGGAAACAATTTGAATGCATGATTTCCAGGGAAGTCTTTCTTAGATGCCTCTCTGGGGAACAGAGAGAAGCCTGGATTCTCAAAGGATATTCTGGTACAGCACAGGCTTTGGTGGATTCTAATAATTTGGGCAGGCTTTGAGTAAAAGCCCAGTGATGAACGGTTTGTAGCCCCCAAATCATTTCTGTGAGAACTCACGACCAAAAGATTTGTTAGTAAGCAGTGCAACTAAAGAGTAACTCACAAAGACAGTTTAAAGCATAGAGGGTCTGTCATCTGTGCGAAGGGATGAACAATCTACACTGATGAGAAACAAGGACAGTTGAAGTATTTTGTCTCCTCTTTGGTCTCTCTACTTCTATTCTCTCCCCTCTCCAATCCATCATTTGTACAACTTCTGTTTTTTGTTTTGTTTTGTTTTTTTGCTTTGAGGTCCTTTTATTTTTTATTTTTATTTTTTTATATAATTTTATTTATTTAACTTTTTACATTCATTTTCACAAAATTTTGGTTCCAATTTTCTCCCCATTTATCCCCTCCCCCCACCCCAATACACGAAGCATTCTAATTTCCCCTATCACCAATCTGCCCTCTCTTCTATCATCCCTCCCTTCCCTTGTCCCCATCTTCCCTTTTCTCCTGTAGGGCCAGATAACTTTCTATTCCCCATTACCTGTATTTCTTATTTCCTAGTAGCAATAACAATACTCAACAGTTGTTCCTAAAACTTTGAGTTCCAACTTCTCCCCATCCCTCCCTCCCCACACATTCCCTTTGGGAAGGCAGACAATTCCATATAGGCCATATCTGTGTAGTTTTGTAAATGACTTCCATAATAGTCATATTGTGTAAGACTGATCATTATTTCCCTCCCTCCTATCCTGCCCCCCATTGCTTCTATTCTCTCTTTTGATCCTGTCCCTCCCCAAGAGTGTTGACTTCAAATTACTCCCTCCTCCCATTGCCCTCCTTTCCATCATCCCCTCCACCCTGCTTATCCCCTTCTTCCCCACTTTCCTGTGTTGTAAGATAGGTTTTCATACCAAAATGAGTGTGAATTTTATTCCTTTCTTTAGTTCAATGTGATGGGAGTAAACTTCATATTTTTCTCTCAGCTCTCCTCTTTTTTTCCCTCCACTAAAAAGTCTTCTGCCTGCCTCTTCTATGAGAGATAATTTGCCCCATTCCATTTCTCCCTCTCTCCTTCCAATACATTTCTCTCTTACCGCTTAACTTCATTTTTTTAAGATATGATCCCATCCTATTCAATTCACTCTGTGCTCTCTGTCTCTGTGTGTGCGTGCATGTGCGTATGTGTGTGTGTGTGTACGTATGCATGTACGTGTGTGTGTGTATGTGTAACTCCACCAACTACCCAGATACTGAAAAGTTTCAAGAGTTACAAATATTGTCTTTCCACGTAGGAATGTAAACACTTCAACTTTGATAAGTCCCTCATGACTTCTCTTTGCTGTTTACTTTTTTATGCTTCTCATTCTTGTGTTTGAAAATCAAATTTTCTTTTCAGCTCTGGTCTTTTCATCAAGAATGCTTGAAAGTCCTCTATTTCATTGAAAGACCAGTTTTTCCCCTGAAGCAGTATACTCAGTTTTGCTCGGTAGGTGATTCTTGGTTTGAATCCTAGTTCCTTTGACTTCTGGAATAGCCTGTTCCACACCCTTCGATCCCTTAATGTAGAAGCTGCTAGATCTTGTGTTATCCTGATTGTATTTCCACAATACTGGAATTGTTTCTTTCTAGCTGCTTGCAATATTTTCTCCTTGACCTGGGAATTCTGGAATTTGGCCACAATGTTCCTAGGAGTTTCTCTTTTTGGATCTCTTTCAGGTGGTGATTGATGGATTCCTTCAATACTTATTTTGCCCTCTGGTTCTAGAATCTCAGGGCAGTTTTACTCGATAATTTCATGGAAGATGATGTCTAGGCTCTTTTTTTGATCATGGCTTTCAGGTAGTCCCATAATTTTTAAATGGTCTCTCCTGGATCTATTTTCCAGGTCAGTTGTTTTTCTAGTGAGATATTTCACATTCTCTTCCATTTTTTCATTCTTTTGGTTTTGTTTTGTGATTTCTTGGTTTCTCAGAAAGTCATTAGCCTCCACCTGTTTCATTCTAATTTTGAAAGAACTATTTTCTTCAGTGAGCTTTTGAACCTCCTTTTCCATTTGGCTAATTCTGCTTTTTCAAGCATTCTTCTCCTCATTGGCTTTTTGAACCTCTTTTGCCAATTGAGTTAGCCTATTTTTCAAGATGCTATTTTCTTCAGCATTTTTTTTGGGTCTCCTTTAGCAGGGTATTGACCTGTTTTTCATGCTTTTCTTGCATCTCTCTCATTTCTCTTCCCAGTTTTTCCTCCATCGGTCTAATTTGCTTTTCAAAATCCTTTTTGAGCTCTTCCATGGCCTGAGCCCACTGAATATCTATTTCAGATGTTTGGGATACAGAGGTCTTGACTTCTATGTGTTTCCCTGATGGTAAGCATTGTTCTTCCTCATCAGAAAGGAAAGGAGGAAATATCTGTTCATCAAGAAAGTAACCTTCTATGGTCTTATATTTTTTCCCTTTTCTGGTAATTTTCCCAGCCAGTTACTTGACTTCTGAGATTCCTCTCCACCTCCACCTCACTAGTGCTTGGGGTCTGAGATTCAAATGCTGCTCCCCATTCTCAGGGCTTTCAGCGGGGTGCGGGGCTGCTATTCAGTATAAGATTAAGTGTCACAGTCACAGCCACAGTGTGTGATGACTGATTTTGTTAGCCTTATCCCTTCTCAGCAATGCAAGTACCTAAAACATTTCCAAAGTACTCATGATGGAAAATGCCATCTACATCTAGAGAAAGAACTATGGAGTTTTTATACAGAGTGAAGCACACTTTGCCTTTTTTGTTTGGTTTTGTCTTTTCTTTCTCGTGGTCTCTCCTAATTGTTATAATTTTGCTATGCAATATGACTGATGTGAAAATATATTTAATAGGAATGTATATGCAAAACCTATATCAGATTGCAGGTCACCTTGGGGAGGGAGAGGGAAAAATTTTAAACTTATGGGAGTAAATGTTGAAAACTAAAAATAAATTTAAAAAGATGAAAAGGAAAATATTAACATCTATTATAAGGTCTAGTATAAGGTCTAATATTTCCCCCCCCAAAAAATTTTTATTTTATTTGGTCTCCTTTTTTAGGTTCTTGAATATCAATTCCCTCAAACTTTGTGTCAAAATACTCTTTGTGTGATAAGAATAGCTATTGGACCTTTTCTATGATTTTATTGGTATGAGGAATTCCTAGACAAGGAAGCTTCATCTATGGATGCAGGTTGGCACCTTCTGATCTCAGAGAGTTGCCTAGAGCTGACAGGTTAAGTGATTTGCCCAGAGTCACATAGTCAATACATGTCAGAGGCAGGATTTGAACTGAGGTCTTCCTGGCCTTGAGGCCAGCTCTCTATCTATAGGACACTATGCCTCATCAGTTGCTAATCTCTACATCTTACCTGAACAAGCCGAGGTAAAAACTATTGATAAAGTTAACAATAATCATTGTTAATAAAGTTAACAACCATTAGATTGCATTTTTACACCTCCCCAGAGATACTCTGGGTGTGTATAACCAACTTCTTGGTGCTGTAAAGTCACTGGCTGTCATCCAGCTTTGCATTGTGTCTCCCAGCGATCTACGTCATCTCAAGTTGTTTATGTTCATCAATCCATCATTTCTGTCTACCTACTTGACCACTCCTTCCTTCCCTTTTAATAGCTTGTTATTTCCAATTACTCAACCCTCATATGTATACTTAGAATAAACATTCAATCAGATCAGTAAAGCAAAAATTAATAATATAATTAAAATAATATAATAATAAAAGTAAAAATAAATAATAGAAAATAATTATACCTTTTCACATAATCAGAAACTTTAATCTTTTAAACTAGCCTCCTCATTCAGTATTGCCAGGACTTTGGAGCTCTAATTGCCCTCTTGGTCTGCTAGATGGCACAGTGGATGGAGTTCCAGATGTGAAGTCAGGAAGAGTCATCTTCCTGAGTTCAAATCTGACCTCAGACACTTACCGGCTGTGTGACTCTGGGTATGTCACTTTAAACCTGTTTGCCTCAGTTTCCTCATCTGTATTTAAAATGAACGGGAAGGATAAATGCCAAACCACTTCAGTATCTTTGCCAAGAAAACCCCAAATAGGGTCAAGAAAAATTGGACATGACTGAACAATTGCTCTCCCACTGCAGGTGGCATGTCATTTGTTTGATCTGGGAGTTCGTTTGCCTAGTCACAGAAGCTCAAATGTTGTCCTGGCCTCAATTGCTACACACACTGACTTCTGAGCTGGTTTGCTGCTTGTTGCTTTCATAGCTCACAGCTGGTTCTTGCTTCCATTTAAAAGGACACTTGCTTATCTATTAAAGGATTAGCTTAGGTGAAGGACTGGAAGGAAGAGGCAGGTTGATTCTATCTTAACATCTCTGATTCTTTATCCTCACCTTCAAAAGTGTCCGAATATGCCATTTCCCCTTCCCCCATTCACTGCCCATCTCTGGACATAAACCACATAAGTGCAATTTACAGCAGTTCATTAGGGGTGTCAATAGGGCTGTTAGAATAAGCATCATCTACATTTATGTGATGTTTTAAGGTTTGCAAAGGACTTCTCTCACAACACACCTTTGAAGCAAGTAGAAAAGAATTGTAATTCCCATTTTACAGATGAGAAAGTTGATACTCTGAGAGGTTAGGTGATTTGTCCAAGTGTGGATCATTCTTTTCTTCACCCCCATTTTCTGCATTGACAAATTGTACTACTGTATTTTGTTCAGATGCAAAGTAATCAAGGGAATAAGGTAATGATAGATAGAATTTGTGCACAAGCTACAGAGACAAAACAAGTCTTTGCACCATTTATTAAAGAGCTGTTGATGTTAGGGAACAGGATACAAAAAAGAATCTTTCCCTGCACCCAACCATCGATGTGTTCCTGTGTGCATCTGAGATCACCCAGTCCTCTGTCTGCCTAAGGTTTCACATTGCTTACTGATGTCTCCTCACTGCTTTTGTTTGGAACAAAGATTTGCAAAGGGAATTGTCATGGTATTTGGCTTTGAAATTGCTCTGAAGGTACTTCCTTACCACATCCTATGACCATTTCTCATAGCTCACACATTTTACTTTCCACATCTTGATAAACTTAAATGCTACCCCAGGGCCATGATTTCAAAGGAGAATTTTCTCTCCATGCTGCCCATAATTTTTCCTTTGCTTTGGGCTCCAGCTTTTGTAAACCACAGGGAATGAAGTAGCTGGAGTCTGATCTCCCTATCTGGGGTATGTAATAAGTTTTCTGCTAATTCACCAAGTTCTATCAGTTTTATTTAGCTGCCAGAATTCCCTGACAAGGCCCCATCAGAGAATTACTTTCAGCTTTCTTTGTGGTTACTTGATTCAATTGGAATTTCCTGCATATCCCTGGTAAAAATATGAGGAATGAAAGTCAACCTAAGAGTCACAGTGGTTTTCGGGAGGGGTCAAGGCCAGCTGTGCACTATGTATTTCTGCTGATAGATATAAGGAGGAAATTGGAAAAGGAGAATCTCTTGACCTAATTCCCCTGAGCTTTTTTTGGTTCCAGTTTTTCCAGTGGTAACTCAACAGCAATTGTGTCCTTTCTTTGTTGAGAGATGTATAGCACTTTTCAAAAGCATCCTCTGTCTTTTTGGTAAATGGGGCTTTTTTTACATTATTTTTCTGAAATTTTATAATCTAGGGTAGCAAATTAGTTATGCAAACATGTATAAAATCCTGAAATTTCCAATCCATTGTTGTCAAGTGTAAATTGAATGAAGTGCTCCATATAAACTGAAATCTTAGTTCCAAAAGGGCTGTGAAATATTCTTATAAATGTCAATGTACTGTTTTATTTGAGGGACTGGGTAGTCTATTTTGAATATAAAATATTGCCTTAGATTCAAGGTCTTATTGCTAGTAATTCACTATGTTACTTGAGATGTCCTTTCTGGACTACAGTATCAATTCATTTGAACAAATTCTTATTAAATGCCTATTACTTACAGGACACTATAAGTGCTATAGGCTCTTAGGGAGATGCAGGCTTGCTCTGTCATAGAGAGATCTCTGGATTTGAAGTCAGAGACCTGGTTTCAAATCCTGGCTCTGTTATTTACAAACTGTGTTATACTGGGCCAGTTACTCAGACTGTTTATACCATGGTTTCCTATCTGTAAAATGAGGTTATTAAACTTATATGACTTTTGATATTCTTTTCAACTTTAAATCCTGTAAGATTTGGTCAGATTGCTGCAAAGAAAAATTAATCTTGCAGTTGGGCATTTAATAAATCAAGTCAACAAACATTTATTAAGTGCTTCTTTTATGTCAGGCTCTGTGCTAAGTTCTGAGGATACAAAAAAAGACAAGCAGTTTCTACCCTCAAGGAACTTATAATCTAATAGGGGACAAACCACTATGCCTGAGCAAGATATGCACCAGATAAATTGAGGGTAGTCTCAGAAGGAAGGCACTAGTATTGAGGAGCATTGGGAAAGTGTTGCTGCAGAAAGTAGGACTTGGAGGAATCCAGGGAAGCCAGGAGGCAGAGGTGAGGAGGGAAGAAAGCATTAGACATAGAGGACTACTAGACAGAATGCAGCTCCTCACCTCGGACTGTACCTCTGCCTTCCACCTCCACTCATTTACACTTTCTATCTGCCATCCCTAGTTCTCTTCCTCCTCACTTGCACCACTTAGAAAAGGGTGGAGTGTCATTTAAGGGGCCATAGCAAGAATCAAGTTCTGATCGGGGAATTGGGATCAGGAGCTAAGTCATAGACCAATAACAGGGAGATAGAAAGTGTGATTCAGAGATTCAGACATGAGAGTCAGTAGCCTCAGCAGCATCCAGGATGCTGTCAGAAAGTCTATAAAAAGGAGTTTGAGTACAGAAAAATAGGACCTAGAAATGAAATAAACATGATCAAAAATGAGGAATCACTCTCAGTGGATTTGGAAATGCAATCTCTTATAATCTTGGTGAAAGAGGAATTGGAGAAGAGACTGAAATCTGCTATTGGGAAGATCTTGTAAAAGTCCCTGTGGATGTTAATGAGGAACTTTATGAGAATGGTAGCAGTAAGAACAGATATATGATCACAAAATTATTGATATAGAATGGTGACCTCCAAGGTATCTAGTTCATTGTTATCAAACTCAAATAGAAATGAGGGTCACTAAACTGTACCTAAGGATTCCTGCAGGCTACCTATTGGTGTAGAAAAACATATGTTAGCATTATCTATGTTCTATTGTATTTTTTATTTATTTTGTTAAATATTTCCTAATTATATTTTAATCTGTTTGGTCACTACTCCAGGGCATTACAGGGGCAATGCTGCCGGTGTGTTGGATACCTCTACTCTACTCTAATTCAATTTCTTCTAATAGGGGACAATGGCAGATGAATAAATTGAGGCCCCGAGATTAAGTAACTTAGCAAAGTTTCACTGATATTAAAGTTCAGAGGCAGATGTTAAAGCAAAATTCTCTGATTCCAGAGTCAGGAGCTTTCCCGATGGTAGCAAATTTCACCCTGATCTTTGATAAGAGTAAGGATAAGTAGGACTTCCTACCAATAAACTGGAATTAGTACAAACTACTGATAAAAATTGTCTGCAATGCAGGGGTAAAGAGGAAGCATGATCAGGTGAAGAGCGTTCTCCATTCTGAGCCATAGAACTAGGTTAATGTCTTGTCTCTGTCACTACCTGCATCTGTGTGACCAAAATCACTTAACTTTTCTGGACCTCAGTTTACTCATCTGCAAAATGGGGAAATTGTAGTAGAGCGACTCAAAAGTCTGTTTGATCTCCAAATTTATGATTTTATGATCTCTGGAAAGTAAAAAATACAATGTGCAAATATTTAAGGGACTGACTATTAAAAAGGAAGTAATATTTTCATATGGTAATTTTAAAAATTTATTCTTTTAAAAATCTGACTAGTAAGAAACTCTTCTTCTAAGATATTCAGTCCTCTGTATCAGTGGTCCTAATTCTTTTTTGGTTTAAGGACCCCTGGTCCTCTTCCTAATGGTAATTGCACAAATGCAATAATATATATAAAGAGTTTAGCCAACTTTAAAGCACTACATACATTTCAGCTATCATCATAACAAAGAAATATCTATTGATGGAGAAAATTGAATAATCTACTAATACACATTTATTAAACACTCCCTGTGTACTAGGTACTCTGCTAAGTACTGAGGATACAAAGAAAATGAAAAAACAAAACTATTCTTTCCTTCAAGGAGCTTATATTCTAATGGGAGAGACAATGTGCACATAATGGGTACATATATGGTACATGCAAAATAGATGGACGATAACCTTAGAGGGTTGCATTAGCAAGTTGGAGGAGGTAAGCAGGGGTAAAATGAGAAGGACTTACAGTAGAAAGTGGTACTTGATTTGAGCTTCAAAGGGAATCAGGAATTCTAAGAAGTGAAGCTGAGGAGGGAGATCATTCCAGGTATGTGGCACAGACAGTATAAATGCATGGAGGTGGGAGGTGGCATGTTCTGTTGGAAGAACCACAGGTAGGCTCATTAGACTATGCCATAAAGTATATTTAGGGAACTAAGGCAAATAGGAGGGGACCAGGTCATAAAGAGGTTTAAATGTCAAAATAAGGAGTTTAATATTTGATTCTAGAGATAATAGGGAACAACTGGAATATACTGAGTGGGAAGGGGTGATACAGTCAGAGGTATGCTTTTAAAATTTTGTTTTGACAGGGTGTGTAAGGAATGGATTGTAGTAGAACAGGACTTGAGGGAAAGAATCTAATTAGTAGCTTAATGTGTAGGCCAGGTTAGAGGTGATAAGGCTCTGAACTCAAGTGATAGCTCAAGTGGAGAGAAGAATTATATAAGAGATATTGTGAAAGTAGAAATGACAAGATTTGTCAACTGATTGGCTATATTTGGTGACTGAGAGTGAGGAGGTGAAGTTTACACCAAAGTTGGGAATTTGGGTGAATAGGATAATGGTGATGCCATCACATCACATCACATATCAATAGTGAAATTCAGAAGAAAGTGTGTTGTGGGGGGATGAATTTTTAAGGGAGTATGTTAAGTTTGAGATGCCTATGAGAAATCCAGTTCTAAAAATCCAGCAGGCAGACAACTGGAGCTCAGGAAGGAGACTAGGGCTAGATATACAGAATGTCCCAAAAGCTTTCCCCAAAAAAGTAAAAGATTAATTATTTAACATTTTAAAATATTGATGTGTTTCTTTCAAAAATTCAGTATAACTATACTGTGCTAAACATTGCTCTAGTCAATTTTCAAACTTTGTAAAAACTGTCATCAGCTGAGCTCAATGACTAAAAATATTGCATTTGTAATTCTAACCTTAAGATCTTCCAAAGAATGTGGTTTTGATTCATGCACAACAATTTCAACATGATCCCACAAGAAAAAGTCTAATGGAGATAGATGAGCTGACTGAGAGGCCAAGCAAAGGGACTTCCTCCACCAATTCACCAGTCTAAGAAAGTGTCATCCAGAAACTCACCCACACTATGCATTATGACAGTGCCCTGTCTTGTAAAAATTAAAAATTTACTATTCAAAATTCAAAACACAAAGTGCAAAAGGAAAGGAATAATCATGCTTTCAGATTTTTCTGGTAAATTTGATGCATTTTGACTTCTGCAGTTTAAAAGTACACTAAGAATATTGGAGATTGGCAAGATATGAAAAGAATAGCACAAAGCAGTAAAGGGTTTCAGAAGAGAGGAAAGTATAAAGTTGAACTGGTTTGCCTGGGGCTTGAGACTGAGACGGGAGGAGATACATGGAAAGTGCGGAGGCAATGAGCTGGTAAAATGGGGGGGTGGGAGTGGAATGAGATTGGAAGTCATAGTAAGGAAGAAGAATAAAGTTAAGGACCATAATGCATAGGGGAAAATGAACAATTAAAAGATTGTAACTAGAAAGATTGCTTGAGTCCATGAAAATGGAAATGATACACTTGTTCAAGGTGGTAAGATCAAGGTATAACCATCCCTGTGTGTGGCTGAGGAGGAGTGGAGAAGCAGGTCCTGGGAGCTGAACGGACTGAGGGAAACTGGGGCAGGGAAACATCAATATATTTCAAAGGTTTCTGGTATTAGAACAGGAGTTGGGCTGAAGAGGGAGACTTTGAGCTAGGAGCATAGAGGAAGAACAGATATCTTCTGGCTTGGGGGATGATAGAAGACTTCCCTGAAGAGACAGATTTTGAACTGGGACTTAACTGGTAAGATTTCACTAGGTAGAGATGGAGAAAGGGGAACAGCATAAGGAAAGGCACAGGATTGTGCAGGTATATGATGTGTTAGAAGAACGGAGAATGATGGAACTTGGACATGGAATAGGGGATTTTATGGAAAGAAGCAGAAGAACAAGCTTGAATATGAAGAATGAGGAATGGAGCTTGGATTTCATCTTAAGAAAGGCAGCATGGCATGGAGTGTGCTGGATTTGGAGATTTCCAAATTCTGCCTCTGACATTTAGTAGTTGTATGACCCTAAGTAATTTACTTAGCCCTAATGAACCTGTTTTTTCATCCTTAACATGGAAATCTTGGACTAGATGACCCCTGAGAACCATTCCAACTTGAAATCTATGATCCTATAGTGAGTCATCAATAACTTTTGAGCAGAGGAATGACATGATTGGAGTTCATTTTCTTTAACTGGGAGGAGAGTAGAAGATTTTTTGGAGTGGGGCAATATCATAAGTAGAAGAACTATGTACAAAAGTATATGGCTATTGGAATAGCTCTGAGGACAGGGGCCAAACTAAGACAGATTCAGTGAGAATGGAAATAATGGAATGGATTCAAAAGCCATAGAATGGAAAAGACTTCCCAAATGATTAAATAAAGAGTAGCAGAATAACAGGCTAGATAGTGAAGTCAAGGATGACTCAGGTTTCTTGTCTGAATTTTAGCAAAAATTTATTAAGCCATCATGTGTGATGCATTGCCTTAAAGAGAAATAAGGAGGACTTTATTACAAGGGAGGTTGATTAGTTTGGTTTTAGATTTGGTTTTCTGGATATTCAAGTGGAGACAAACAACATAATATGGTAAATTCTGACCTCAAATCTGGAAGAGATGTTGAATCTAGAGATTTAGATTTGATAGTATCCTTATAAAGAAAGATTGCTGAAACCAAGGAAACCATTAAGGAAGAGAGATGCAGAAGATATAATGCAAACAGGAAGAAAAGGAGTCAGGAAAGATGAAGATCTACCAGAGAGACTGGAGAAAAGCCAAGAAAGTGAAATAGTACAGGGAAGAGAGAAGTTCAGGGAAGTGGCATGAATAGTGTCATATGTTAGAAAAACATTAAGGAGAGTGAAGACTGAAAAAAGGCCTTGGTGATTAGGAAGTCAATAGTGACCTTTGAGAAAAGTATCCGAACAATGATTGGTAGGGTCCAATGAAAAGGTGTTTCAACAAGTAAATGGACATTGGCCCTCTTCAAAAATGCAGGACAAAAGCCCCAAATGGGAAATGAGTAACAAGATGCAATGAATATAAATGACTATTTTGCAGAATTTTGTGACAAGAAAAGAAGTGAAAGAGGGCAGGAACTAGATCAAAGGAGCATGGGTCTTTATTTTCTTTATTTTATGCACAGGGGAATAGGCTAA
This sequence comes from Bettongia penicillata ogilbyi, assembly GCA_023548195.1. NCBI lineage: Eukaryota > Metazoa > Chordata > Mammalia > Diprotodontia > Potoroidae > Bettongia > Bettongia penicillata. The sequence goes on along the minus strand of JAJHZJ010000406.1, from coordinate 546,642 downwards.
AGGAAAGAAGTCAGTGGAAAAAAAAGAAATTGAAAGTGGAAGAAAGAGGGAATGTTTGATGGAGAGGCCCTAGGAAAGGTGTGAAGTGATAGGATTTGGTAGAAGAATCAAACTGGGAAGAAGGAAGAGATACCCTTTCCTTTGAGACTGAGATATGTATCAAGGAGGAGAAGAGGACCCAGTTGCCTATTAACAGTCTGTTCCGACCATTTCCAATAGTCACCGCTTGAAGCCTCTTTAGTTCGTAGTTTTAAAAAAATGATATGGTATCAGTCTGATGTTCTTAAGTTCATAGATTAAGATTTAGGGGGCCTCAAAGGCCATCCAGTCTAAATGCCAGATTTTATAACTGAGGACACTGGAGCCCAGAGAAGTTAAGTAACTTGCCCCAGATCCCACAGGTATTCCTTCCATTAAAATAACTAAAAATATTGCTTCTTCTTCCACTTAGAAACTCATTCTAACTTTATTCTTTTTTGATTTGTATAATTTATTTTAAAGATCCGTATTTCTACTCTTTGCTCTGGAAATCTGGAAATGGCCTGAGGCCAAAAGCAATAAAATTCTGAACTGCCCTGACTAATTTCATTCAGCTTCATCCTAACAGAATTTAAATTTTATTCTGAGCATGAATATACGAATGAATCTGAGAAGCTTAAATAACAAATATAAGAGAGAGACTTATGGCAATGATGAAAAAATGTTTGAGAAAGCCCTGGGTTACCTGATTAAACTGCATCTGGAAATATAGAACTCATTTCTGGGCACTGCATTTTAGGAAGAACATTGACAAGCTGGAGTGGCTTTAGATGAGAGTGACTGAGATGGTGAGGAGTCTGGAGATTGTGCCCTGTGAAGAACAGTTAAAGAAGCTGGGTATGTTTATAATGGAACCTGGGAGGAGACACACAGAGGTTAATGGTGATGGTGATAGCTAACAGAGTGTTTTAAGGTTTACAAAGCAGTTTATAGAAATTACCTCATTTAGTTCTCACAATGATCTGCGAGGTAGGTGCTACTATTGTTCCCATTTTACAGATGGGAAACGAAGAGACATTAAGTCCCCTGACCAGGATCACAGAGCTAGTAAGTAGTTAAGGCAGGATTAAAACTCAGAACTTCTTGACTCTTAGTCCAACATTCTCTCTGCTACTCCACAATGGCAGGGGTTATCAAGTATTTGAATAGTTGCTTTATGGAAGAGAGGTTAGACTTCCTCAGCATAGCCCTGGAAGACAAAGAAGAGCAGGGGATAGATATTGCAGAATAATGTAACAATTAGAGCTATCCAGGTGTGGAATGGATGGCCCCGGGAAGTAATTTCCTCACCAGAGCAGGGTTTCTTAATTCTGGGTAAGACACTTAACCCTGTTTGCCTCAGTTTCCTCATCTGTAAGATGGGCTGAAGAAGGAAATGGCAAACCATTCTAGTATCTTTGCCAAGAAAACTCCAGATGGGGCCACAAAGTGTCCAACATGACCAAAATAACTGAACAAAATCAACAACTGCTTTTGACAATCTAGTGAAGTCTATGAACTCCTTTTCAGAAAATGTTGTTAAATATATAAATACACAGGAGTACAAAGGAAACCAGTTATGTTGAAATAAAGATGTAATTTTTTTCTCCACATTATTTTATGGAACTTTTAATATTTATCCTTGGGAAATCTGCAGATACCAACCTAAGAACCCCTAAAGTAGAACCTGGATGACCAGTTGTCAGGGATAGTCAAAGGAAGAATTCCTCTTCAGGTCCAAGTTAGGTTAGATGGCCTCTCAATTCCCTTCCAACACTGAGTTTATATGATTTTAGAAAGGACCTGACAAAAAAACCTCATCATCTCCTTTAATATGTTTTACTTTCAATTAATGAGCACATTTATTAAGCACTCACTACATGCTAATCAGTGAGGATACAAGGAAAAAAACAGAAACCACTCCCTGTCCTCAGAGAACTTATATTTTCACAGGGATATATGTTCTAATTTATAAACACATTGTGAAATTTAAATACAACTACATATTTTTCTGAATAGTTTATATACTTAAAAATAATATTTTTGAAGACTCAGTTTTATACATTGGGGACCATTTAGCAATTCAGTGATCAAGTGGATATAGCAGCAAAAGTAGCTAACGTACCCGGGGGATATGGGAGATTTAGGGAACAATCCAAAGTTTGTTTTTGTCTGAAAAATAAAAACCAAACCCAACCTTAGGAGGGACATATGGACCAGTATCATGATATTAATTCATCGAATTATTCTTGCAACAGTTGGGGGTGCAGACTATGAATAAGTAGCATTAGTGAAGGATGCCAAGATGGGTGAGATAGTCTTACTGGTAAACCCCCAAAAAATTGAACTTCAGAGTTTGGCGAAGAATATAATTAATTTTAGGAAGTTAGAAGAATACATTAGAAGCCAAGCTGTCTAAATTTTTTAATAGTAGATTGGCAAGTGTTTTATAAACTGTACACAGATGAATTATCTCTTTTTTGTTTGTTCTGTTTTGCTTAAAGGAAATCAATTGGTTTGGATGCTTATTGGTTATAACACTGAGCTTTCCTCCAGCTTAGAAGAGATTTACTTTAATGTTTGGATGGTCTGGTCAACATGGGTGATCTCTCAGGCAGTGCAGACAGCAACCTATCCATGCTTTTTCATCTTCCATAACTCTTATGGTGTAGGTCCATTCAGTATACAGATGTCAGAGTTGAATGACTACCAATATTTTTTCAAATGGGCTATCTATTGTGGGCTATAAGGGTTATCCCAGGATCTTAATACCTAAGTGGCCTACATCTTTTACTACGAACACCTTTCCACTGACATCCTTTGCAATGTTTTTGTCTGCATAATACATTGATAATTTGCTGCAGCTTACCACGGACCTCTCCTTTGGATGACTTGTAACTTTGTTTCTTTAGGGAGGGCGGTATTCCATGACTCAGCCACACAGCATCATCGAAAGACTATCGATGTAAAACTTAGGGGCATTTGCTTCACAGAGAAGCTTGGGGTCCTTGGTCCATTTCTCTGGAAATAAATGAGGAAACTGGTTACAAGAAATCCCATTTTCTATGCTGCCGTCTCCTTGTGCCCACCATCCCCGACGCAGACAGCCCTAGAGCTCTGGTTCATGTAACCAGCGAGGAAGCTGTTCAATGACACACTGTAGCGCGGGTTATATTTAGCTCTCATTATACTCTTTGGCATTGCATCGGGAGCCTGCCCAACAACGCCGCACTTCTGTAACGCACAGAGGGGAGGAGGGAAACAACTAGCAGGATTGGATGGAAGTGTGTCTTAGTGAATGCTAAGAACTGAATGCCTCATAGAATGAGGGCCGTGCAGTCAGCCCAGCCTCTGTTTGTGGGCTCCAAAGATCTGTCCAGACACACAGATTTCACCCTGAAACACAGTAGCTGCCTTCTTCCCCGGACTTGACGCAGCTCAGTCGGCCTCGTTTTCTTCCTTCTTGGCTCTTTAACCCCACTAGATGGCATCGTTCACGTCCCCTCCTGCCAGCTGCACATCGTGGGAAAGAGGAAGGAGGGAGGGCTGCACCACAGTCAAGTTTGTGTGGCACTGCCCCATGTTTCCTTAACCTCAGGACTGTTTTCATAAGCCTCCAGTGCTGGAGGCCACTGGGATGCCAACCATTGATCCAGAACCTCCTCACCGCCTGGTGTAGAATTTCAAGCTTCCACCACAGGCTCGCTGAGTCCCACGCCTTCACGTTAGAGATGGTCGTAATAGTTTTACGTTAGGATAGCTTTCAAAATGTTTGTTCCCACATTAGCTCATTCAGTTCTTACAACAATCCCTTCAGGGACTTCAGTATTACCATTCCCCCCCTATTACTGACAAAATAACTAAAATCTAGAAAAGTAAAGTGACTATTATAATATTAAGGATAAATATCTGTGTCCCGGTGAGAGCAGCCACTTGGAGCTGTCAGATTTTTATAACAAGGACTGGGGCTTCCAAAGTGCTTCAACCTTGTTGTGACTTTAGAAATTGCTGTGGCTAAGTAGTAGTCTTTATTAGAGTGAATATATATATATACATATATATATATATACACATATACACACACATACACATACACATATATAACGTTATATTATATATGTATATATCTATATATACACATATATGTATATATACATATTTGTGTATATACATACGTATGTGTGTATATTGAGTTACGTGTGTATATTAAGTTATGTGTGTATGTGCATATATACATATATATATGCATATATACATATAAAACAAAAGGCCTCAAACCTGTGGGTGAATGAGGGGAATGAGTGAGGGGGATGTCTACCCCAAGAGTATGAAGATTTCCCCTGGCAAAATGGGCAGATAAGAATAATTTGTTCCAATGGCCATGAAGTCAGCTGAAGCAGGTGCTGTGGAGTGTCTAGAGCCAAGTCATACATTGAAGATGCCAAGGTCATCTACTACATCCTGGGCCATCCACAGTTGTTTTGATTTTCATCTTACCCCTGGATCAATGTCTCTCAAAGACAGAGTGAGGCTGACAATTTTGTGCAACTCTGCCTCACTTAAACTTGATTCACTTACAAATCAAGACATCACCCTGTAATATCACTGATCCTCTTCCAAAGTAAGGACAAACTATATGTGTGTGTATATAATATATACATACATGCACATATACCTATACGTACATATATACACATTATATATACATATACATGTATTTTTATATACGTGTGTGTGCTGTGTGTGTGTGTGCAGTTCAGTGGATAGAGTGCTGGTGTTGGAGTCAGGAAGACTTATCCTCCTGAGTTCAAATCTGACTTTAGACACTTACTAGCTATGTGACCCTAGACAAGTCACATAACCCTTTTTGCCTCCATTTCTTCTTCTGTAAAATGAGCCAGAGAAGGAAATGTCAAACCACTCCAGGATCGCTGCCAAGAAAACCCCAAATGGGATTGCAAAGAGTTAGACATGACTAAAATGACTCAACAACATAAATATATATAAACATATATAATGTGTATGTATCATATGGAATATATTTTCATGTAAGTATACATATACTTACATATACATATAATACATATACTTACATATACATATAATACATATACATATACTTACATATACATATAATACATATACATATAATACGTGTATATGTATTACAGTCTAAAGACATAAACAATTCTCCATTAGCCTTAGTAGAAGTTTCTTTGAATTGCTTTGACAAGTCTGAATTATAGAAATTTTCCCTGTCCTAACTGAATGTGATCATTTACTTCTGTGAATCCCTGGGACACTGTACATTTGTACATTTCTCATTATATTTGGGAAATTCTAAAATAAGTTGGAAGTACATATGTACAATTCTCTTTATTATTAATCAAGCAATCAATCTTGTGTTGTTCAGTCATGTATACTAGAATGATTTGTCATTTCCTTCTCCAGTGTGTTCCCATTTTACACACGAGGAACTGAGACAAACACTAAGTGACTGAGGGCTGAATTTGAACTCAGATCCACTTGACCTCCTAACTGGCCAATCTTGTCCATGCCAGTCTTTAACTCTTGCAGGGTGAGCCTTAGCCATCTTTGTATCTCCCAAACCACCTGTCGTGGTACCTTGTGCATAGCAGATGCTAAATAAATGTGGAATGAATGCCTTGAATATAATAACAGATCACAGGCAGCATAGTGTAATGAAAAGAATGTTAGACTCAGAATCGGGAGAGACCTAGATTTGACAGATCTATGTGTCTGTAACCATCGGCAAATCATTTAATTTTTCTGATCCTCATGTTCTCTCACTTGTAAAATGGGAGGAGGAGACCGGATGGTACTTTTGAAACGATGCTGAACTGGGAGTCACACCTGAGTTGAAATATAGCTGTATGACCCTGGGCAAGTCATTTATCTGTGATTAATTTTCTAATCTATAAAATGAGGAGTTTGTATTAGCTGTAGCTCTGTGATTCTGTGATCTTCTGAGCACTGTATCCTCACAGGATTAAGAGAATCAAATGAAATAGCATAGGTAAATAAAGTGCTTTGTAAATATTAGAGCAGAGATGTACATGTCAGCTCTTTTCATAGCAGGCCCTCAGTATCTAATGAATGGAATGTAATCATTACTTTACAGAACTTGGAAAGTGTTGGTGAGTAGAGAGCCTCAGGATACTTGCTTTAGTGAATATAGGAGAATTATATGTAATTGACTGATCAGTTATTTGTAGACAACTACATCTGAAACATTGTATCCCCTACAGCCTTAACAGCATCTTGTATATAGTTAGGACTGGGTAAATATTTGTCGATTAATTGAGGGATCTAGGAAACAATTTTCCAACGTGGTCTTTTATCTCTCCACTGTTAGTTTGCTTAGCAAAGCTGCTCTTTTATTAATAGAGTAAAGGTACTTCTCATTCCACGAGGAATTAATTATTCTTTGTTGGAATCTCCATTTTTCATGTCTTAAGGATAATTCAGGACATTGTAGCATTAAAAATAGTAATGGATGATCCCTGCAGTGAATCTCCATAGTCAAGGAAAGCCTGATGCATAGGTGAAGTAGGTGGTAACCTCTCTGTTGTAAGGGATGTGTAGTAGCAAAAGCACCTTTGGTTCAAGTTTATTTCCTTCACTGCCTTCCCATTGTGTTTGAAATTCTACTATTAGACATTCATTCCTTTGGATGTGCCTCTAAGAATTCCTCTTTAAATAGCAGATAAGCCTGGGTTTTAATAATTCATTAATCTATTGCTGGCTATCAAATTGTGGTTTAGCAAAGGCTCACATGGAGAGCAATGAACTTCTAGTATGTCAGCTACCCACAGTCTTCTTGTTCCCCTAAGCAGACCCATTGGGTCAACCCAGGAAAAGGTAGAAAGTCAACAAAAAAAGTAGAGTGGTCTTTAATTAGTCCTTCCCTATAAGGTGATTACTTACTTGGAGAACAAAGCTTATGCCTTAGGTCATCTCTCTTAGGAAGATACTTATTAAACTTGTGCTAGGTGGGTTAAATTTGTGTTCTAGTGAACTCTTGGCGCAGTCGGGTGGATAGAACTAGAGGTCTGGCGCCAGGAAGACTCATCTTCTTGAGTTCAAATCTAACCTCAGATATTTTCTAGCTCTGTGACCCAGGGCAAGTCACTTAATCCCATTTGCCTCAGTTTCATCATTTGTAAAATAAGCTGAAGAAGGAAATGGTAAACCATTTCAGTATCTCTGCCAAGAAAACATCAAATGGAGTCATGAAGAGTTGGAAATGACTGAACAACAGCAAATCAGGCCTTTGCCTAAATCAACCCCAGCTAGCTACAATATGTCATCATGAGTTTGTTCATCAGAAAGTGAAGGACAATCATTTTCAAGAAGTGGACAAGCTATGGCTCTGGGGTTGAGAGAAGATAGAATGTGGGCTTACACTTGTCATACTGGAAGAGGGGGTGGGGATGGTAAAGTGGTAGGAACCTGATATCTATAGGACTCCACTTTTAAAGCTGGTAGGATTTTTCGTGCCCATTCAGTTGAATCCTTTTATTTTACAAAAGAGGAAACTGAGGCCAAGAAAGGATCAATGACTTGCCAAAGGTCTTCTGTCTCCAAATCCAGGGTCCTTTTAACTGTATCACAAGTCCATGGAATACCTGGAAGGGATTTGGACACTGTTGTTGTTTTTGTTTTTAGAGTTGTTTCAGTTATTTCTGACTCTTTTTGACCCCATTTGGGTTTTTTTTTTGGCAAAGATACTGGAGTAGTTTGCCACTTCCCTCTCCAGCTCATTTTATAAATGAGGAAACTGAGGCAAACAGGGTTAAATGACTTACCCAGGGTCACACAGCTAGTAAATATCTTAAACTGTTTGAATTCAGGTCCTCTTGACTTCAAGCCAAGTGCTCTATCTGCTGCACCACCTACCTGCCCTTTGGCATTTAAAGGGCATAAAACATAGCATGGAAATGGGGCATAAAATATAGCATGGAAATGGGGCATATGTAGCAGGTCACTGCAGACAGCATCCTATTTCACAATTTTGCCTGGATCTAGCTCTGACTTAACCTCGAATCAGTTCCTGATTTGAAACCTTAGGAAAGCAGTTAATATGGTAAGCAAGAGGCATGGAGGAATGCAGAAGAGTGTAGAGTCAGTTTCTTTGATCCCAGAAAACTTGGTAATTGACTAAAAGAGTGAAGAATTAAATTATATTAGTATATAGTCAGTAAGAGACAATGAATCTTTTTTTAATGATGCATTTAAATAATGTAAGAAATGTTATCTTTCTGTCATGTGCATTGAAAAACATAGCATCTTATCTTTTCTAGGTAGTGTCACATTTCTCTCATTTCTGACATTTTCTGCAGTCACCACATTGCTTCTTATTGCCCAAATCAACAAAATTCTAAATTGTGAAACCCCTCAACCACTCCCATTCCCCTAGATGAGCATTCTGACCATTTCTTTTTAGTGTGGTTCTAAAATAAAATTTTCACATGACATAGTAGAAAACTGTTGGATTTCAAGTTGGGGATATCTGATTCCAAGTTGTTACCTCCGAGACTTTGGATAAATCACTCAATATCTTCAGGCCTCAGTTTTATCACTTATACAACAGAGGAATAGTAAAATAGTAAGTAAGTCTATGTCCTTTGAGTCCAGATGCAAAATGCACTTTCCTGCTTACCAGCTCTGTGCCTTTGGGCAAGTAACTACTCCTCAAAAGGCTTCAATTTCTTTTATCTGTAAAATGTACTACATGGTCTCTGATGTCCTTTTCAACTTTGACAGTCTGTTAATCTAGATTCCATTATAAGAAACCAAAGTTTGTGTGATTTGTTGAATGCTTTTTCTTTCAAATAATAATATTGATACTTGAGCTCATTATCCTCATTTCTTAAATGAGGAATTGAATTAGATGATCTCTAAAGAACTTTTGGAGCAGCTAGGTGGCACAGTAGATAGAATACCAGGTCTAGATTCAGGAAGACTCATCTTCATAAGTTCAAATCTGAACTCACTTACTAGCTGTGTGACCCTGGGCCAGTCACTTGACCCTTCTTGCTTCAGTTCCTCATCTGCAAAATTAACTGGAGAAAAAAAAGGCAAACCACTCCAGCATCTTTGTTAAGAAAACCTCAAATAGGGTCATGAAGGGTTGGACAAAACTGAAAATAGACCGAATAATGACAACAACAAAAACTTCCCAGGTATAAATCCTTTGATTCCATCTTTAATTTGGATACCATCTGTATTAGGTTGTAATGTTAATATAAGTTAATGGTGGGTGGAGGGAAGAGTTAAAGATCATCGCCATCCATTAATAGATCTCAATACCTTTTGTTAATTTCTACTGAGGCAATGGGTCACAAGAATCTCGCCCTCCAGCTCTGAAAAGTCTATAAGTACTCTGAGATAAGATTTTACTTTGGGGCTTACTCATTGGAAGTATTTGTTTGTCCAGAGGAGACTTTGGGGAGCCTAAGGAGCCTCGCCACCACCACTTTTGAAAACCCAGATGTTGGTGCTTGGTGCTTCTCTCTCTGGTAACTACGTATGTATGTGGTGGTCAGACAGTTGGAAGCCCTGTCTGTTGGTCTTCACTTCTCTACTTGTATTTTCTCTGTTGGTATATGTGTTTGATTAAAGTGATGGTTGACCCCTCAAAAGTTGCTTTCCTTTTAGAAAAGCAGATCTAAGAAGCTGTACAGCAGGCCCTCCTGTGTATGCCAGGGTCCTTGCTGTTACACAGGGAGATAATAACAACCATCCCTTTCATTTTACAGACATGGACTCAGACTAGGATGTTCTGGAACCAGCTGAAACTCGTTTTGTTGTTGTTGCCATCATCTTTTCAGCTGTGTCCAATTCTTCATGACTCCAGTTGGGATTTTCTTGGCAAAGATACTGGACTGGTTTGTCATTTCCTTCTCCACTTCATTTTGCAGAGGAGAAAACTGAGGCAAACATGGTTAAGTGACTTACCCAGGATCACACAGTTTGTAAGTGTCTGAATCCAGATCCAAAATCAGGAAGATGAGTCTTCCTGTCTCCAGTCCCAGAACTCTATCACTGAGCCACCCAGCTACTCTTCAAGCTGACTTTTGAGACCTAATTATTAAAATTTCAAGATAAGTGTTTATACTTTGAAGATCAGCAAATGCTATAATCAGGACACAGTTAACTATTGTGTTAACTATCTGGAATTAAGAAAGTAAAGGACAAAATGCTCCTAATGCATATTAAACTTAAAAACATGTGCTGTGAGCGTTTCCCCCGCCACAGTCTCAGTTAAACATTTACCAGAATACTTCTGGACTCAGGGGTGTTAAGAGATAGGCAGGTGAAAGAAACTAGGGGGAGGAAGAAGAAAGAAAACAGGAACATAGAAGAATTTCTGTTAGATTGATGGCTTCTAGAATTGTAGATTATTGGTGTCAAATCATAAAAATCTTTTCCCAACCCATAGGACCCGAGGAAGATATGGAAACCGTCATTCTGAGCATCCTGATTCCTGAGTGATCTACATCTATTTTAGTGGCTCACTCATGTCCTCATGAGGTATTTTTGTGACTGATTTCTAGTATGTCTTTCAGAAAAATAGCAGACAAACAAGAGTGGCATTAGAAAGGGAGACCCTCAGATCATTTTCAAGTATGTGAGACATTAATGCTGTACAATCTCCTGAATGAATGTGAGATCCAGCTCAACTATGTGTACCACGTGTTTTTTGGCATTTAACCTCCACTCTTGTTATTGACATCAAAGGTTAAGACAGTCTCCAAAATCAATATTTTGGTGTGCAGTCTACCCACAAGCATCAAAAGCATTATCCATCTTCATTTGGGGAAGCTGAGCCAGCCCTCACTTATCAAAAGGGGTGAGAAATTATAATAAAAAATTTAGCTGAGCAAGAGACAGATAGATAATCTGCCTTGACAGTTGTTGACAAATGTGCTTCTTTCTTTTCCTCTTACTGGAAAGAGTGCAGGACTTGCAACCAGATGACCTGAATTCTGGTTCCAATTCTGTTGCTTACTTATGGTAAAGTCATGAGCAAGTATCAGTTTCCCCAGAAGTAAAGTGAGAAAGGTCAACTAGATTACCTTGAAAGTTCCTATTCTCTGCATAAATGAATTTTCTTTCTTTTCTTTTTCTATTCCATTACTTCCTCTTCCTCTTTTTAATTTGCCTTATTCTTCTCCCCCACTTAAACCCATGGTGTTCCCAGGCATTACCTAGTTGTGGTGGAGGCACTTTGGGGTTACCAGGCTCCTTCTGTTTGCTTTGAGTTGAGAAGTTTATGATGTCATGGAAAAAAGACTGGATTTGGAATCACAGGAACACAAAATCTGAGTTGGAAAGGTTCTCAATGGTCATCTGATCAAGGGATTCTTAACCAGTTTTTTTTTCTTGCAGAATATTTTATGTATTCCTACTGAGTACAAGTGATTGAACTATGTCATAGATCCCTCTGGTAATCGGGTAAGCTTGGGGACCTCTTCTTAGAATAACATTTTTTATAGGTTTTAAAAATTTTTTTGTTTTTATTATTTTTCCCCCAAAATTTATTTTATTTGTTTTCAATTATCAACAATCACTTCCATAAGTTTTAATTTTTCTCTCCCTCTTCCCTACCTTCCCAAGATGGCATGCAATCTTATATGGGCTCTACATATACACTCTTATTAAACACATTTTCACATCAGTCATGTTGCATAGAAGAATTAAAACAAATGGGAGAAAGCATGGGTAAAATTATTCTTTCTTTGCCTGTGGATGGCATTTTGCATCATGAGTCCTGAAAAGGACCCACATATACAAAAATATTTATAGCATCTCTTTTTGTGGTGGCCAAGAACTGGAAATCAAGGGGATGCCCATCAATGGGAAATGGCTGAATGAGTTGTAGTATATGAATGTAATGGAATACTACTGTGCTATAAAAAATGATGAACAGGTGGACTTCAAAATAACATTTTAAATGCATAAAATGAAAAGACATAGGTTAACAAAGGAAACCAATTATATTGGAATTTTCAAAACAATATCATAGGTTCCAGGAGAAGGGTCCTTGCTCTTCTCTAACCCATGCCTGAAAAATCATCTCTACATCACACTTGACAAGACAATATTCAAACTTCATTTGAAGGCAACCAAGAGAATTCCTTCATTCTCAGGGCAGTCTATTTTACTTTTGGACAGCAACAATTGTTAGAATGTCAAACCTAAGTTTTTCTCTTTTCAATTTCCACTCACAAAGCTAGTTATGCCCCTCAGGCCAAATACAGGTCACTGAATCCCAGAGTGTGAGCTGAAAGGGACCTGGGAAGCCATCTAGTGAGAACCCTTCATTTTACAGATAAGGAAACGGGTTCAGAGGGAGATGAAAGGACTTCCCCAGGATTATACAGGTAATACCAGAAGTGCTACTTTAACTCAAATATTCCGACTCTATAGACACAGCTCTCTCTACTGCCACTTTCAGAGACAATTCTTCCAATAGTTGAATCATGTCCACCTCAAATCTTCTATCCTCCAGGCTAGATATCCCCAGTTCCTTCAACCAAGTCAGTAGACATAGATTTAAATAGACTATTAATAAACCACTGTACTTCAGTTTCTCTATCTGTTGATCTCTATCCATTATCTATGTCTGTTTATCTATTCTGTTCTTTTTATCTATCAATCTATTCTATCAATTTTTCTGTGTCATGGAGATAATTATATTTGTACTACTTGGGGTGGTGCTACATAGGGTTGTTGTGAGGTAAGCAGTTTGTAGTGTGCCACATAAATGAGAGTTATTATGTTGGGATGAATAGGAAACTGAGAATTGCAGGTATTTTAAATACTTGGCATCCTCAAGAAAACAAAGCTTAAATGCAACTGATTTGAAAGATCTAATTTAAAAAATAAGGGCTATGTACTGTACCATTCTTTGATCACATTTATTTCTTTAGGTGGCACAATGGATTGAGTTTGGGAGCTGGAGTAGAGAAGACTTGAGTTTAAGTTCTATCTTAAATACTTACTAGCTTGTAACCCTGGGCAAGTCACTTGATTTCCCCCTCAGTTTTCTCCTCTATAAAATGGGGATAATAATAGCACCTACCTCCTAGAGTTGCTGTGAGGATCAAATGAGATTTAAAAAATTTAAAGCATTTTGCTAAAGCTTAAAACACTATATAAATATTAGGTATTTTTATTTTTAAGTGATCAGAGAACAGAACTGTGCCAAAGATTAGCTATTAAAAGATAGCCTATGCATGTCTATATGGAAGAGATGGCATTTCCTTTTATGCTTGAAAATTAACATTAAGTTCTCACTGTTATGTAAGCAACATTCTAGCAAGTTAATGAAAAGCTTCTATTTTTATATAAAGGAATCTCAAAAATGCATTCCATCAGAAAGATAATCCTACTGTTCCTTGGTGGTAGGAATCTTCATTCTTGCTTCTGAGCTAGTGGCCGTGAGGATAGAAGGGGGATTCCCTGAACCTACTGCAAGGGCTGCCTTTGGAGGGAAATGTGCTCCTATGGTCCTGAGCTTAAGCTACATTTTCTTATATAGACAATGTAAGCATAGAGCCTATTATTGAATATAGAGAAGCATGGAATGACTTCCAAGAACTGATAAAGAGTCAAGTAAGAAGAACCAAGAAAATAATATACAAAGTTGGTACAACACTGGAAATGCAAAGATTGACCACAAAATAACAAAGAACAAGCATGAACCCAAAGAAGAAAGATGAGAAGTCCCTTTCCCCCTCCTTTGCAGAAGTGAAAGGTCTTTCAATGTATGCCATTGAAAATATTGTCATGTCCCTCCACCCATTGTATTGGTTAGTCTTAATATTAGTATTTTTCTCTTCTTTTTTCTTAAAAGCGATCTTTGTTTTATGGGATAGCTCTCTGGAAAGGTAGTTGGAAGGATTAAGGGACATTTAGACAATGAAAATGCAATAAATAAATTAATTTTTAAAAAGTCTATTACCACTTTAATGCTCTGTGTACTCTGTTTTATTATATATAAAGTATCATGGTGTTATGGAAAAATCATTAGACTTGGAATGAGAAGACAAACATTCCAGTCTTGGCTCCTATACTTACTATGTGACTATAGAAAAGTAATTTAATCTCTCTGATCCCTTCATGTTCCCTCTCCAAAATGGTGTAATGGGAAGAGCACAGTCAGAAGACTTGGGGTTGGGGTAGATCTTTCACTTACTCTCTGTATAAAATGGAAGAATAATAATAATATTTATTCTACCTTGCTTTGCAAATCTGAAAGTGCTCTATAAATATGAGTTACTAATGAGCTGTTAGTTCTATAATTTGTCCGTATTTCCTTATTTCAAGGATCTGTGATTTTGTCAGTGTGGATACTCTCTCTGTCGATGCAGATCTTGACCCTTCCTAAGCCGTAGTTGGTGATTTCATAAACTGGCATTGGCATGACATTTACGATGATGACTAGCCCTCTAATCAGGCATCTTTCCAACCCTAGCTTTCTTGAATAACCTACCTACAGTCCATTGTTGGGTCATTATTCAAAGTCTTTCCAGCTTGGCTGGACCTATCTGAACTTGTCCTCCCATGGCATAGCATTCCAGAACCCAAGCTCACTTCTGCCCTCTGAATAGGTATCAGAATAACATCAGTGATATCATGAGCTAAATGGGCTTCTTGTGAGCCTTTCTGGGAACTTAACTACTATTTATAATCTGATTTCTATGGGAAAATGCAGCAAGTTCCAAGCATTGACTTAGAAAAGAATTTTCAGAACACAATTTGTTCATGAAGTGTGGAATGGTTGAAACTTGTTCTCATGCTGATGCTGGACAAAAAGTTATTTTGTGTGCCTTGATATTCATTAGTGTTATGATAGACCAGACACTGACTGACAGAGACAGGACAACAGAGTAAAAACTTTGGCCAGATATAAATGGGCTGCAAGAGAAGAGGTAAGGATCTGAGAGCAATGGATATAAACATGATTTTGAAAACATGTTTAGGGATACCAATGGGCAGTCTTCAAGAAATATAAGCCATAGGAAATGATTATTAAAAACTGAAAACCAATAAATTAATATAAACCACATTTTAAAATGCTCCAAATCACTAATAATGATAAAACTGCAAATTAAGGAAACTGAGGTTCTAGTTTATACCCCTGAGATTGAGAAAGTTGACCCATCCCTCCCCAAAAAGGAAAAGAGCAAATGTTGGAAGACCTACTGGAAACTGGGCACATTAATATACTGTCAGTGGAGCTGTGAATTAGTTCATTCATTCTAGGAAGCCATTTCAAACTGTGACAACATTGGAATTATACACTTAGACCCAAAGATTCCACTACTAGACCTATATTCCAAATAGACAGGTAGTTTGATCATGCACTCAAAATCTACAAGGAAAAATTAATTTCTTGAAAACATTGGTCCTATCATCTTGAAGTACTCATGATGAGTGTAAACAAACAAATCACCTGGAAATCAACTATTACTCATGTACCAACTTCCATTGCAGAGGATAAAGGCATAGTGAAATTCACAAAAAAAACATAGAAAAATGATTGGGAGCATTTTTTCATATAGCATATATTTCTTCCTATGAAAACTGCCCATTTGTATTCCTTTTTTAAAAAGCTAAGGATATCAGTTCTTTCTGGAGTGGCAAAAACTGGAAATTAAGGAGATACCCATCAAATTTAGAATGGCTGAGCAAGTTAAAGTATCTGAATGGCACCAAATATTATTATGCTTTAAGAAATTAGGAAAGGGATGTTTTCAAAGGAACCTGGGAAGACTGGTATGAACTAATTTGGAGTTAAGTGAGAAGAACCAGGAGAACAATTTCTATAATAACTAAAACATTGTAAAGTAAGTTTTGAAAGACTTATGAGCTTTCATCAACACTGTGACAGATTACTATTCCAGAGAACCTCTGATAAAGCATGCTACTCATTTCATGACAGGAGATGGACTCATATAGAATAAGACATATTTTTTGAACACGGTCATTGAGGGAATTTGTTTTGCTTGACTGTGCATATTTATTACAAAGATTTACTTCTTCCCTCCCAACCCTCAAAGCAGTGGGAGATGGGAAGGAAAGAAAATAGACTTTTGTTCATTGAAAAAACAAAATAACTTTTTAAAAGAAGAAAAGGTTTGAGATTTGAACCCAAAGTGCCAAGTGGAATGAGCAGCAAGAAGGATACTTGAAGGAGGCAGGGCTGAGAGAGGTGATGGAAACTGAGTAGTTCATCTTTTAGAACTTGACCTAGGCTGGGAAATCCAGAGGCAAGAAAACTTTGGAAGGTTGGAGTCATAGAATTTAAGGAAGAAAACCTAGTGTAGTGGTGAACACTAGTCTGAAAGTATCAGGACGGGCTTTCAATCCTTTTTCTGTCACTATTTTATTAGTGAACTTGGGGTGGATGGTTTTACTTCTCTAGTCCTCATTCTCTTCATTTGTATGTTGCGCATAATCACCATATTTTCCCTACTGAACTCAAAGGGTTTTTGTGAGCAAAGCACTTCGTAAACTGGAAAACAACCTATAAATGGGAGCTATTACTATGATTCCCTAACAAGCCAGGTGAGGAGAAAGTGGGTTAGAATATATTTGCTATTTTTGACCTGACTTACAGGCATTTATGTTTTTAGATTCCAGTCAGGAATCAAAAACTACATATTCTAAACACAATTTTAAAAATTTAAGAGCTGAGAGGTCCTTCAAGGCAAAGAAAAAGGGAACAGTGATTATACTGGCATCAAGGGCAAAGCAGATCACTTAGATTTATAGAATCATAGGATGGAATGGAATGGAAGAGACCTCAGAGATTGTTCAATTATATTGTAACTCCTAAGAGGGCAGAGCCAGGTACTATTTAATGTCTGTGTCTTCCTTGCTCTTTTCATTTTCATCTTTTTTCTTTCAGTCTGATATCTATTTTGACTTTTGCTCTAACCAACTGATGACCCAACTGCATCCAAAGAGCTGATTCTGAAATGGAGGCTAAATTTACACAAACCTTTCAAATCTGCTCATATTTTGTATTGTTCAGTGCTTACTACAACCAGGGTCTTCCCCCTCTCTTATTTTTATCTGCAACCACTCCAACATTTGCCATTTTTCTTTTTTGCTAACTTTGACAAACTCATAGATCTGAAGTGAATCCTTAGAGTTGCTTTAATTTGTATTTGTCTAAGTATTAATTACCTGGGGCATGCTTTTTTTTTTCTCAGTGTAGTTCATGGTTTGGATTTCTTTCTTGGGAGGTGTCAGGAAAGGAAATAAATGTTTACATAGCATCTACTCATTACACTGTACTAAGCACTTAACAAATGTTATCTCATTTGAGCCTCATAACAACCCTGAGAAGTAGGCGACGCTATTATTCCACTTTACAGTTGAGGAAGCTGAGGCAACGAGAGGTTAAGTGACTTGTCCAGGGTCATACAGCTAGTGTCTGAGACCAGATTTGAATCCAGGTTTTCCTGACTCCAGGTCCAACACTATATCCATTGAACAACCTTGCTTCCTCTCTATTTCTCGTTATAAAGACAGCAGTATTCATGATATATAAAAATATGACTTCTGAGTTGAGGAAAATACTTTGATCTCTTTCATTTCTTGATTTTGTCAACCCACTTTCACCATGTGCTACTTTCACCAAGAAATTACAGAATCTCTCTATTTACTTATGTCTATCTATCTATCTATCTATCTATCTATCTATCTATCTATCTATCTATCTATCTATCTATCTATCATTGATCTGTCCATCTCTCTCTGTCTATCCATCCAGTTATCCATTCATCTATCATTTATCAATTTAGGTTGGAGAGTCTTATCAAGTTCATAGAATTGTACTGTGCACTTCCCCTCTATATTGGAAGTTAGTACATGAGTACTAGTTAACTTTCTGGTAATCTGTTTGCTTTACTTACCCTCATCATGAGCATTTCAAGATAATAGGAAGAAATTTTCTTTTTCCCATTAATTTTGAATCTACTTATTTTATTCACCTCTCTCAAGATAGGCTGGGAGTCATCCTGTCTGATAGCTAAAGCTTTTTTATATCTTACTTATAATAAGAATGTCAACCTGGATATTGTCTATTTTTCTCCATCAGCATGTCATTAACTTATTTGTTGTACAGAGATAGAACATTGAATGTCAATCTTTAATGTGATATTTATAGATAAAGAACTGTGTAATTCCTAGTGACCTTTGTACTCTAATCTGTCAACACCATGTTTCTTGTCTCCTGAAACTCTCTTTTTCTCTCAGCAGAAATCACTGGCTATTGCTCCTTATCAATGCTCCTATTTTTCTCCCTGTCTGTACCATGTAACTGCAGCTTTCCTCTGTTCCCAGAATGTGAATTCCTCTCTATACAATTTCCTGCCTACAGCTCAGTTCTCATTTTGCTTTACTGCCCTCCACAGTTCAGCTCTTCTCCAGTATGGTGATCATCAATCAACTGTCTTAAGCTGTTTATATTTGCTGTCTTTGGTTTCAGGGCTTCTCCTGCAAATGATATTCATACCGTCTCCCAGGCTATCAGCTTTTTAACCTAAATCACATTGGACAAGCCTCTGATAGTATTTTTGGCAGACTTCCGATGGTGTTTTTTAGCTGCAACCTTCCCCCTGCAACCATTATTCTTAAGCCATCTTTTGTGTATGAACTAGCTACACATCCCTAACTCTTATACCACAGACTTATTGAATCTAGTCTGGACTCCATTAGTGGTCTCAGAATTTGAATGATTGACTTTTAATCTCTTCCCATTGCCACTCTATTCCCCATCTTTCCCTAGGGCAGATGGTGGTGCAGCAGACATAGTGCTGGCCTAGAGAGAGGAAGACTCATCTTCATGAGTTCAAACCTGGTCTCAGACATTTAGTAGCTGTGTGACTATGGGCAAGTCACTTAACCCTATTTGCCTAAGTTTCCTTATATGTAAAATGAGCTGCAGAAGGAAGTGGCAAACCACTCCAGTATCTTTACCAAGAAACTCCCAAATAGAATCATGAAGAGTTGGACATGACTGAAATGATTGGACAAGAGCTTCGAGAAGGAAAGGGGTGGAAAATGTACCATCTCCTCCTGGTGAAGGTCTCCAGATTTTAGCAAGGGGAAAGTATTAATAGTACCTGCTTCAATTATTTCTTAGAGAAATTTAAACCATGGGAAATAGTTGCCAATGAGATGGCCAAAAGAATTTTAGTCAGCAAACATTTAATCATCTTTCTAAAAAGAGAGATGTGGTTGCCAGTAGTAGCATCAATTTAAAGTAAACACTCCCTTGCTTAAAAATAGAGTAGAGGGGAGGTTTGGCAGTTGTTCCAATCAGAATCTGAACTTTCGATTTCTGAACCCAAGAAGCATGCTTCAGAGGCAGCCATGTGTAGATAGGGAATGAAAAATTGATCCTAGAGAGAACATGTAGGAAGAGGGACAGTGTGAGGCAATAGAACAAACTGGAATTAAAGTCATGGGCCTGCATCAAAGCTTTGTTATTTATTACCCATGTGACCTGGGGTAAGTGACAACCCTCTTGGTCTCAGTTTCCAATCTTTAAAATTGAAGGTTGTATTATTAGTAGATCTCCAAAGTCCTTGTCATTTCTAAATGTTGAGATCCTAATTACTGTTTGGAAAACATGGAAAATTACCAAAAATTATTTTACTGAGTTAGAAAAAAATTATACCAAAATTCATTTGGAGGAATAAAATGTCAAAAATATAAAAGGAATTAATGAAAAAATATAAAGAAAGGAGATTTAGCAGTACCAGATCTTAAAATATGTTGTTGTTATTTGTCCTGTGTTCTCAGAGGCCCATGACATCAGGGAGGTGATGCCATGACACACAAGAGAACTGGATTTAAGTGAGGGAGGGTTGTGAAAAGTCACCAGCATCACTTCCTCCTCTAGAGTCATCTGTGTCCAGTTGCCAGATATGGATCAGGACTGAGAAGGCCCAGGATGCAATGGAGTACCATGGTCTTTTTGATAATTAATTGGCAGTAATTATCAAAGTTGTCTGGTACTGGCTAAGAAATAGAAAAGTAGGTCAGTGGAACAGAGTAGAGATACAATACACAATAGGAAAAGATAATAGTAACTTTGTGTTTGATAAATGTAAAGATTTAAGCTTTCAGGGAAAGAATTCACTGTTTAGTAAAGATTATTGGGAAAAGTAGAAAGCAGTCTGGCAGAAACTAGGTATAGACAAGTATCTTGCAACATTACCAAGATAACATCAAAATGATACATCATCTATATATAAAAGGATTGAAAGAGCATGGAACATGCTATCTATCAGATTTATGGATAAGAGAAAATAGCAGCTCTGTCTGTGGTGAAAAGGAAATTGGAACTGGAAATTGAAGGCATGCCCATTAATTGTGGAATGAGTAAACAAGCTGTGATATATGATTATGATAGAAAACTACTATGCTATAAGAAATGATGAGCTGGTTGATGTTAGGAAAGACTTGAAAGAAATAATGAAGGGATTTTAAAATGAAGAAAACAAAGAAAATGTTGTATACTGTAACAGCAATATTGTTCGAAGAATAAATGTGAATGAATAATCTATTCTGAGTATATGAATATTCCAATTGACTACCAAGTACCTATTCACCTCCAAACAAAGAACTGATATATGGAAATATGTATCGCATATATTTCTGTGTCAAATGGTGGGCTTTTCTAGTGTAGGATTGGGAAGAAAGAAGGGAAACAGCTTGGAACTTAAAATGTAACAAAAAAATTAATGTAATTTAATGTCAGAAGAAGTTGTAGCACAGGGTTTTGATGGAAAGTTACTGCACTGTAAGAAATGATGAGCACGTTGATTTCAGAAAAACATGGAAAGATTTCCATGAAATAATGAAGGGTGAAATGAAAAGAACCAAGAGAACATTGTACAGTAACAGCAACATTGTTTGAAGAATAACTGTGGACAACTAAGTTATTCTGAGTATTATAAATATTCAAATCAGCTACAAAGGACCCATGAAGGAAGATGCTATCCACCTTCAGAGAAAAAACTAATAAGCAGATGTATGCATACGATGGTTGTCTCTCTCTGTCTCTGTCTCTTTGTCTCTGTCTCTCTCTCCACACATGCACACACATAGACACACACACTGTCAAATGGTAGCTTTCTCTAGTGCAGGGTGGGGAGAGAGACAGTCTGAAACTTAAAATGTAACAAAATAAATTGAATTTAAAAAAAAAAAAGAAAAGAAAACATGGAAAAACTGTGGAAGAAAAAACAAGCCTGAAAAAAAAAAAAGCTCCTCCAAATTATGCTCAGAACCTTTGTAGATGAAGCACAAATGAAAACAACATATGGAAAATGGCATCGACCTACTTTATTTTTATCTATTTTCATCAATGACAATAGTTAAATTTTAATATTTGGACTATATGCTACCTTAGTACCCAAAATATTCATTAAAGAAGGGGTAATGACACTTAAGAAAATGAAATAAATAAAAGTAACTGGACCTGACAATATACAAAGATAAAAGCTGTGCTGGAGATGCCACAATCTTAATGGTGATCAAGGGTAGCTTTTCAAGATCTCTCAGAGGGAAGAGTCCACAAGAAAGGTGGGGAAGGGAATCCCAGATGTTGTTTCTATTTCTTTGTTTGTAAAGTTAATGGATAAATAATCATCTTGTAATAAGTTTGCTTTCTCATCCTTATTAAAGTCTTTGTTTTAGAAGAGAATTTCTTAACCTCAGGTCCATAATTTTTTTAAAAAATATTTTGATAGATTAAAGCATACTTTTTTAAACTTTATTTTTCTTGTCTTTTTTTGGTCTGTGTTTTCTTTCACATGACTAATATAGAAATATGTTTTGCATCACTGCGCATAACCTATATCAAATTGCTTGCCTTCTCAATTAGAGGGCAGGAGAGGGAGGGAGAAAGAATTTGGAACTCAGTGTTTTCTCAGCATAGTAATCTTTCTTTCTTTTTTAAAATTTTACTTTTAATTTGTGGAATAAAACAAACATTTCCATAACATAGTACAATATAAAAAAAGATGATTGTACATGAAAATGTAAATATACTATGCACAACTTGCCATTGCTTTCAAATATACAAAACTATCATGTAAATTTCTTTTTTTTCTTTCTTCCACCCCTTGCAGTAGAGATGGCTATCATTAGGCACAGTTTATACATACATATATA
The DNA here is from genome assembly GCA_023548195.1 of Bettongia penicillata ogilbyi. Lineage (NCBI taxonomy): Eukaryota > Metazoa > Chordata > Mammalia > Diprotodontia > Potoroidae > Bettongia > Bettongia penicillata. The sequence goes on along the minus strand of JAJHZJ010000406.1, from coordinate 524,394 downwards.
TGTGTGTGTGTGTGTGTGCGCACACATATACATTTAAAACTATAGGTTCTTTCTCATTTTTTAAAAAATTGTTTTTATATTTAATTAGAAAAAATAAAATATCAAAAATATTTTGATAACTATTTCAATATAACTGATTTCCTTTGAAATCATATTTATTTTATTCTATGAATCTAAAAACTTTATTCTGAGAAGGGATCCATAGGCTTCACCAGACTAACTGCCAAAGGGGCCCATGATAAAAAAAAATTAAAAAGTCATGTTTTTGAGAGCTCACCACATAATAGAAAGGATAGAGAGATGTGGAGTCACTCAGAAGAAACCTGAGTTTGAATCCTGCCTCTAAGACTTAATTTCTCTAATCCTCAGTTTTCTCATCTATACAATAATGCCTGTAATGTCTACCTCACAGAGTTGTTATAAGGATCAAATGACATGATATATGTTAAGTGTTTTGTTAACCTTAAGGCTTGGGCAAATATTAGCTATTATTATTTATGAACTGCCTATATCCACATCAAGGGTGGCTTTCCTTTTCTAAAAAAAAAGATGAAATAAACAGACTTTTGTAGGTAACTTTTTAAAGAAGACCACAGTTTTGTAGTCATACAATTGACCGGGAAGTAGATGTTAGGGATATAAGAATCCATATATATCTATTTTTTTAGTTAACTTTTTAAAAAATGACTTAGTGGAACAAAATGTAGCTTTGAAAGTTCTTCTCAAACAAGGTGGGACCTCCATGTTTATGTTCAAATGATACTTGTCACTCTGTGCCAGATGTGACTATGGGAGATAAGATTTGTCAGGGCCCTCTGAATATTGACATTAAGTAAACTGTAAAATAGGGAACACTTGCTGATCTAAGGTCATGCAAGTCCACTGTTCTAGAAGACATCCTGATCAGAATCCAAAAAAAAAAAGAAAGAAGGGGGATTCTGTACGGATGATGAAACTTTGCAAACTCAGAAATCTCAAATGAGATAGCAAATGTAAAGCATTTTCCTGCTGTTGTGGTGGTTGCTGTTGTTTGCCATTAATAGTCTCTTTCCAAATGACATTGTTTGAATTGCACCAAGCTACAGAATGCCACTGGATCCCTTTAGTGAAGCCCACAGGAATGCAAGTACATACTGCTCAGATTAGGTGGACAGGCAGTTAGCCAGTTGACATATGTATCTTGGATGTGAACTGTAGATAAATAATGAGCTGGGCCCAGAAATGAGTAGGAGGAAAAGAGTAGGCTGGATATGGGGAAATTACATCATGCCTTCCATGATGCCAAACTGCTTGCTATTGCAAAGGTACTCTCCTTTATATCAATATTCTTCCTGTGATACCATTGCATTGCAAATCATGGAAATACCATATTCTTAGAAGAATAAAAATTGTCAACCACTGAAAGGGCAAGGTACAAAAGTATTTTGGACATTGGTAGACTCTAGCATGTAAGTAATGATGACTTGTACATGATAAGTGGCCTTCAAGATGGTATCAAGGCTATGTATGACTAGACAAGCTGGTGGCTCAGTCAGGGACTAGACCTTTGTTACCTGCCCCCTTCCTACTTTTCCTATCTTCTTATACCTTACTCCCTTCTATGTACTTTATGATCCAGTAACACTGACCTCCTTTTTGTTCTCCACTCAAGACATTCCAACTCCTGATTGCTGATTTTCACTGACTGTCCCCCATTCCTGAAATGCTATCCCTCCTCTTCTTCATTTCTTGGCCTCCTTGGCTTCCTTTAGTTTCAAATATAATCCCATCTCCTACAAGAAGTTTTTCTCAATCCCTTTAATTCTAGTGCCTTTATTCTATTTTTATCCTTTCTATATCTTGTTTGTACATAGTTTGCATATTCTCTTCCCCATTAAATTGTGAGTTCCTTGAGTGTCGGTACCATTTGTATGTGTATGTGTCTTTGTTTACCTTTCCTTATTTCCTCAACATTTAGCACGGTTTCTGACCCATAGTTGATGTTTAATAAATTTTTATTGACTTGTCTGAGTGAGAAACAATGAATGGGTCAACAGTGCTTGAACTGGTACTCTCAAGAAGCAGAGGAAGACCTTTGACACATTGGAGTATTGCTAGACATACCAGTCCACAGAATGGGCAAAGGAGTCTACAGGATGAGAAAATGCTGAGGATTTACTAACTGTGCTGGTGAAAAAAGTGGCCAAAGTGATGAAATTGTACCACAATATCAAATTCTCTTCTCTACTAGCATGCTTCTCACATAGTAGGCACCTAGTTAATACTCTTTGAATTGCATCGTATCAAGTCCCTTTCTGAGGGAGAAGTTCACAGTAGTCCCATTAAGCAACCATGATTAAATATAACTTATTTTAGAGGAGGACATGATAACAGCTATAATCATACCTGATATTTTGTAACATTAAATTTCCAAAGTGCTTTATGTATCATCTCATTTAAGTCTTATAACCATCCTGTGAAATAGGGTGATAATATTGATAATAGCTAGCATTTATATGATGCTTTAAGGTTTTCAAAGTGCTTTACAGAGTTAAGCGGAATCATTACCCCTATTTTAGAGATGAGGAAACTGAGGCAGACAGGGCTTAAGTGACTTGCTCAGGGTCACATAGTTACTAAATATCTGAGGCTGGATTTGAACTCAGGTCTGCTTGATTGTTCCGGCATTCAATCCTATCTACTTCCCCAACAATACAGGCATTACTCTCCACATTTTATAAAAGAGAAAACTGAGACTTACAGAAGTTAAGGAATTATCCTATGTTCACACATAAGTGTCAGAGGTGGGATTAAAATCCAAGGTTCCCCTACTCTTAAATCTAACACATTATATACTATGCCATGGTGTACAACCACCATCTAAACATACAACCATGATGATTTAGTAACCATGGTGTGCCCATATTTTTAAAGACAAGATAAAACAAGAGCTAGATTTTATGATTAGCTTGAGGGTGCTGATCTGGAAATAATCCAGGTCTCCCTTTAAAGTAATTAGTCTGTGATTTCAGGCTAGTCTGTATTCATAAAGTTAATATCAACTCCCATTTAGCTAGCAGGTTTCTGACCCACTTCACTGTGACAAAGGGCCTTGGATAAAGAAATCTCTTGTGATTCAGTCTGGACATCAACCTTGACACACTCTGTCCAGTTTAGACAAGGGGCAAACTGTGTTTATTCTTCTGGTTACTATCAGTCATTCCAAACTGTGTTTATTCTTCTGGTTACTATCAGTCATTCCATCTGTGAGTATTTTCTCCTGGACTATCTCCAAAGGAATGAAAAACCCTCTGGTTCTGCACAGAAGGGAAAATGGGGAAACTGGGTGAATCTGGAGTACTCTCCTGAAGCACATTGATTTAAAGAATTTTTTATTTGGAATTTAACAAAAATCAGATAAAAATGGATATTTCCATATACAAACTTGAACAGAAAAGGAGAATTGTACATGACACTGCAGGTCTCTATTATGTAGCACAGTGCATAGTTAGTATATTAGCTATATATTTAATATATTATCTATATGTCTAATCTTTTTATATATAGCTTGCTTTTTTTCCTCTTTAAATGTATAATAAATTCAATCTGCAGCTTTCAAAGCTGGCTTGTTTCTGCTTTCTGCCCCGTCCCTTTTTTCTTTTTTTTTTTTAACTCCTTTTCTCCCTTCTTTCTTTTTTTCCTACCTCTCTCCCTTTCTTACTTCTTTGTTTCCTCCCTTCTGTCCCCTCCTTCTTTCCTTCCTTCCTTCTTTTTTTGAAAAAGCTACACTCTTACAAAAGTGAAGGTAATCTTCATTTCCACAGCTCTAGAGTTTCCTAGATAGTGAGATGGAATATTCTTCTGATAACAACGGACATCCTTAAAACATCCCTGCTGTTGCTCACACCGTGGCTTTCCCCCACCTCTACCCAGTTGATAAATTGCAGCTCTATCAGAGATTTGCTCTAAGACCCTGAGAGTGAAATGATTTTCTTAGGACACATAGCCACCTAGCTAACATCAGAGACTAAGTAAGAATTGGTGAATGGGTTAGGGTGGAGATAGGAGGGTTATAAGGGGAGAGGCTCCCAGTTCCATGACTTTTCATGGACTCTATGCTGTGTCTATAGAACTTCATGGTTCACTACAGATTTGGCTGTTATAGGAAATACCCAACATCATATTTAAGTATGCTAATATACATTAGCTGAGATTATCATTATTCATTAATGGAGATAAGCACGTTAGCACCTCTTGGCTTTCTGTCCCTAGGTTTAGGATTCTGAAAGAGAAACCCTGAAATGTAGGACAAAGGACAAAACAGCTAAGCCCACATCTTCTTTTGTGTGCTTTGTTACTTCTCCAGTGGCTGGGACACTGGAAGATTAGGAGGAAAGCTATTTTATTTTTGCCTTCAGTTAGAAAAAAAGAGATGCCTGTAATGAGAAGCTAGATCTCAGAGTTTGTCTTGATATTGGTGACTTAAACTGAAGGAAAAGTTTGGAGAGAGGCTTTTTGGGGGTTGTGGAACTAAAGAAATCATATTGTCTGACAGTTTCCAGTTGGTGGAAAAATGACCTAGTCCAGGGCCACATACTTTTACAGAAATCTATTTCAGGACTGATACCAATCATTTTATAGATAAAATGACTGAGAAGTCTGTAAAGATTAAAAAAATTTGTTCAAGGTGATACAGGTAGGAAATGGAAAAGCCAAGATAAAATGCAAGTTTATGTTTAACAAAATGTCATTTTCCATTCATTTTTACTTGGAAAGAATATTTTCTCCCTTCTTTATCATTTGGGACCAGAGTGTAATTTCAATGGGAATGCATGTGTGATGTAATTGTGAATCAGTAGGGAAATACCACTCACTTAACAAAAATTCACCTTACAGAAAAATATTGCTCAATGGAAATTCATTTTACCAGTAACTTTAATAAATATATTGATTCCATGAAGTGAGGCATTTAGATAATTATCACCTCTGAGGTGCTTGCTCTAAAGCATAAATTCATAAACTGTTAAAAATGACAGAGTTCTCTAGTGATGATTTCCAATAAGAATTGGGTATAAATAAATGCAATGTAATAAGAATAATAGACAATTTATGATGATGAAAGAATATGCTGTCCATAAAGATCAAGTTACTATAGATAGCATGCAAAGGACAACTACATATAACTAGCTTTTGTTGTTGAAAGTATTTATCATATGACAGCAAAAGAAAAAAGCAACACATTCACTGCAGATGGAAAAATATTATTTGCATTAATGCAGGCTGTGAGAAAAGGTAGCTGGGTGGCATAATGGATGGAATCAGGAAGGTTCATCTATCTGAGTTCAAATCTGGCCTCAGATACTTACTGAGCAAGTGACATAACCCTCAGTTTCCTCATCTATAAAATCAACTAGAGAGAGAAATGGTAAACTACTTCAGTGTCTTTGCCAAAAAAATTCCAAATGGGGTCATGAAGAGTCTGACATGACTGAACAATAGCAAAAGTAGAACTCAATATGAATGGACATGGTGACCAAAAAAACCTAATGCTATTTTAGACTATATCCAAAGAGGCCTAATATCCAGATATAGGGAGATGATGCTTCCATCACACTACATCCTAGGTAGGTCATATCTGTAGGTCTTATTCAATTTTGGCCACCATATTTTAGGAAGAACATCAATAAACTAGAGAACATCCAAAAGAGAGAAACCAAGATGGTGGAGCCTTTGCTGTTCTCATACTATATGGGAAATAGTTGAAAGAACCGATGGGAAATGTTGACCCTGGAGAAAAAGATGACAGAAGACTGAAGCTCTTTAACAGAACTAGAGCCCAAGTTTGAAGATGCAAATAAACAAATTTAGGTTAAATGTAAGGCAAAGTAGGGCCACCCACTGCCTATCCATGTAGATGATTATGTAGTAATCCTTTGTCCTCAGTAGGAAATGGAAAGGAAAATTTATATATAAAGCTTACATGCCCAAAAGAGTTGTATTAACATACTCTTTCTAGTCATGTGGACATGGGAGTGGGAGGCTGTGGCTGTGGGTCTCTAAATCTGCAATCAAGTTGAATAATTTCTCATACCGGGGCTGTATGGCAATGTCAAATATGGCTTCCTAACTGTCTCTTTCTATATAGGAAAAGACCCATTTTAGAAGTGTGATAGAGATGCTTCCTTCTTTTCTGGCCTCCCAGGATGGTAACTGGTAGGGAGAAAAATGTTCTAGGCTACCTTTGTTTCCAGACCTATACTTTGGAATCTTTAAGTGCAGTAATTGGTTAAGGGGCAGAGGTACAAAAGTAGATAGTTTCCCAATTTACTTAATGTTAGCTAACAAGGAGAATATATGATTCTAAGTGTTAGAGAGCCAACTGGACTTAGATGGAAACTTCTCTAATAAGTCATTATTGGGAAAAGAGATGGAGACCTTGAATAGTAAGAGCAAGCAACAATACTTTCCAGAATAAAGTTACCTGGCAAGTACCATTGGCCTTGAGTTATTTTCTCAAGTGAGAAATCAAAGGCCTTATTACACTCCCCGTGGGATTCCACATGTGAAATACTAACTCAGATTCCCCAAGGAGAGGTGGGATAAACTTCCCCTAGACAAAGATCTTAATGAGAGGGAAAAGGTCTTGGCTGTTAACATAGTTATTTATGTATATAATACACACATACATATACACATATATGTATACACAAATCCATATATGTATGTGTATGTATGTGTGTATGTGTCCAGTTGAGTGGCCTTTTTATTTGATCTGTCTTGTGTACTTATCAATGTACTTATCAGTGGCACTACGGATAGAGTTCCAGACCTGAAGTCAGGAAGACTCATCTTCCTGAGTTCAAATCTGGCCTCAGACACTTATGTATATACATACGCACCCATATATCAGTCTATATATATATATATATATATATTGGTTATTGTCCTTTGTTGTCGAAGAGGATCAAAATGACATCACCATGATAAAGTGAGGCTTACCATCTGGGTGACCCTATTCAGCACTTAACCTCTTGTGGAGCTGGAGTGGACTTGATGATCTCCAAGGTCCCTTATAGCTCTAAAATTTATGATCCTATGATCTTTTAGGAGGGCTATGAGTTGGGCTGGATGGCCACTTTTGTCCTTTCAAACTCTGAGATTCTGTAATTTAACAGCATTGTGGGTAGTGGAATAGTATAATACATATTAAATATACTCTACTATCATGAAACTACTGATTTAATGTCAAAGTTTCCTTCAGAAAGGAAAACTTTCATTTCCAAACACTTGGTCAGCAAAATAGCCACAGGATGCTAATGATATTTTTTTCCTTTGTACATATCCAGAGTTCTGAGAAAAAGGAGACCATTGGCACAAACCTAATACATATGGGGAAAAAGGCATGTGCTGGCAATCTTAGATTTGACCCAGTCAAAATGACGGCAAATAGTGCTGAGAGAAGTGGGAACAGCAGTAAGAATGTGTTTCTTTCCAACTCCAAGTCTATGGTTAGGTAGCTCTGCCATTAGCTAGAAGCATGACATTCCAAGAGGAAAGGATCTTGTTTCATTTCTCCACCTCCCCAAGTGCTTTGTTTGTAGTAGGTTAGGGATTTAAATATTTCCTCAAGCTGTTCTTGGGCAAGTCACCACCTCTCTGACTTCAGCTTCCTTCTAGGCAAAGTTAGCACTCCAAAATGCATAATCGCAAAATTCCCTTGTAGCTCTGTTGTGCCAAGAATCTATGAAAAGCTCTTCTAAAAGAATTAAATTTCAATAAACCAACAGTTCTCCCTAAATGTCGTTGAAACCTTGTGGGTTCTTGGTGATTTGTTCCACAAGCATGGCACATTGGGAAGGCATACAAAGAAAAGTTCAAAACGAAGAGAGTTTGGGGGATGAGAAATGAGAAATAGATGTGGAGACTCAAGGTGAAACAGTCCCATGACTTCTAATATTAGCATATCTGAAAGAATCCAAGGGCCCCAAGTCTGATGTTAAGACCACCACTACCAAGTGAACTTTGTCCAACCTTTCAGCCTTTGCTGTTGACTAGGGGCAGCTCACAGCACAGCCTTACCCAGGGGTACATGACATGCAGAGAAAACTACCAGGGAGCACTAACGGCCCCAGAGGTTTCCCTTGGCTCTCTCCCTCCTGAACTATCAGCCCTGCAACCACAGAATGATGCACCCATCTATAAACACCAACCCAGAGGACCTACTTCCTTTTACTTTTATTTTCTGCCTGAAATATCATCCTAGGAGGAGAGAGGTTGGTGGAATGTTCAGGGCCATGGAGTACTGTTTGCTGGATCTGCAACTCAGAAGCCATGGCTCCCATAATGTGGCAACATGGGTATTATAGCATATAATTGATAAATCAAACAGCAACTTCACCTTAAGCATCTTGAGGAAAAGAACCACATATATCATTTATTATTTTATATATATTCATTATGTTATACAGAATGGCTCCAGAGATAGCCAGCTGGCCTGAGTCACGATCTGGGTTCAAGTATTACCTTTGATACACTGGCTGAGTGATCATCTGATCAACTAATTAATCTCTAATGTTCCAGGCTAAGACTATAATGAATGACAAAGCATTTATTAAATATTCACTATGTGTCAGGCTCGAGGCTAATCACTGGAGTGATTGTGTTCATCCTTCATTGCTGAAGACCATGTCATCAAAGAAATGATGACATGACTTGCATGTGACTTTGTTCTGAGGGAGGGAGGGCTGTGCAGGTCACCAGCTTCACTTCTCCTCCAGAGCCATCTGAATCCAGCGACTAGATATTCATCAGGATGACTGGAGATGACCCATGAGGCACTGGGAGACCTTGGGTCCTTTAGGCCAAGGTCTTTGCCGGTACTCACTAGAGTGATTATCAGTAGTAGCTGTTGCTGTTTCCCTCCCAGCCTGATGTCTTTCTTTCTCTTGGCCTCATTAAAGTGACCATGCCCTGGCTACTCCTTAAATTGGTCTATTCAATGAATGGGCATTACCTCTCCCACTGGAGATATAAATAAAAGCAAACAAGACAGTCACTGTTCTCAAGGAACTTACATTCTAATAGGGAAGACAATGCATAAAATTAGAAGGTTTAGAGGAAAGACCTGGTTTGGGGCAAGAGAAGCCTCATCTATCACCCAGGGTCCTGGTGTAGTAGAGGGATGGTGGAGGTGGGGAAGGGTAAAAAGTCTAGGATCTACAGAAAGAGGGATGAGGATAGTTAGAAATCAGGTGGCATGATTTAGAAATGGCTGGGAAATGATATGGAGACTGTAAGTTGTAGGAAAGATACTAACGTGTGTAGATAGAAGTTCCTTATGGGGGCATGGGGTCCCTACCTTGATTAAATCTAAGGCCAAGCAAAAACAATCAATGAATAAATTATCTGATACGAAATGCCTAGCAAGTCCCTAATATTTGGGGCAACTAAGTGCTCTAAGGTATTTTACCACACCCCCTCCTTTTCCAGGGATGACCTGAGTCCAAGGTCTCTTCTAGCTCTAGAGAGGAGAGGGGAAAGTAACCAACTCCACTATTCCTGCCTTCGAATCTTAGTACCCTGTGGGGAAGTGGCATTACATTTAATATTGGGGAGAAAGGTATTAGCCAAAAGGTAGAATATAAAAAACTATTCAAAAGCAGTGAGAATAGGGTGATTTATCCTGTGTAGTTCAGGAAGGCTATCCAACTCCGAATAGCAGGGAACCCAAAAGTTAGTCTAGAAATTTAAGGTAAAGATGCCAACATCCTACTATGAGAGTACTGCTCAAGCAACAGGTGAAGACAAGCAGTGGCTTCAAACCATATAGATGAGGTCTGCCAGGGATGAGAGAAAAAGTATACTCAGATATGGACTGAAATTTCTTCAAGAAAAAAGTGCAAAGTAGGTATACCAACAGGGGAAGATATCCTGAAAGCCCAAAGGGGATATGGCAATACCAGACCTTGTCTGTGTTAATGGCCAGGAAGTCGGAAAGAAAATTTCATCTAGGGGACCATAAAACCAATGGTCATTGACCCAAGTAAAAGGATTTATGGACCCAACATTGAAGGCTAAATGTATGGAAATATGGAAGAATTAAGATATTTGTGCTTATGCCAAATCAAGTCTGAGATCTGAGATACCACCTGGTAGTCTCATTTTGGGAACTAAATCAAGAGTGGACTCATTCTAGAAGGACTGCTAGAAAAGAGAAGGAAAAGGCATTAAGAAGAACAAGGAAAAATCCCCATTGAGGATTCATGGAAGACTGGGATCAACTAGAAACATTATGTAATATTTACACACTCCTGCCTTAAGAGATATTCTATTTCTCTCTCTCTACTTTCAACCCTCAGCTTCCACCATCTTTATATTATAATACTTCATGGTAAATCTCTTTTCAAATGCCTTACAAAGATTTGGTGTTATTTAAGAGAGCAGGGACAAAAGAAAGAAATTTCTTTATCTCTCACAGATGATTTGGAACTTGTAAATTCCATCCAATAAAGACAAAGGAAGGAGTTAACAGCTCTTTGTAACAGTTTCCAGGTGAGCTAAGTCTTGGACTTGCAGGTGGAAACAAAGATTGGGTGTGGGCGGGCTCCCTAGATCAGTCTTTGGTATCATCTACCATCAAATCTGCAACAAATACACTCCTTCCAACAAAACAGTATCCTATCCTTTTAATGTTATCCTTACTAATATCTTTTGTTTTCATGTTACCCTCTGTAACTTTGTTAGGATGAGTCAACTAGGATCTGATTTAAATCTAACTTCATCTGTACCTGATTTGAGATGTCTATTTACCATACCCAGATTAACCATGTAGGTGGAAAACTTGTTTTGCAAATGAATGATACACTTTAATTAGAGTTCATTCTAGCTGTCACATGACTTTTTATTGTTTTCAGGAACCCATGTGATCTGAGGTGGGAGGAGAAATAGCTTTCTCATGACCTAGGAAACAAGCACCTGGTACAACACCCTGCTCAGCAATTACTTTCTAGTGTCTTGGTACCATCAGGATCTGGAAACAGACAGACCTTTTATATTCCATAATTTTGTTGCATTTTAGTTATTAGTGATCTTGGTGCTTTTTCATTTTGTTCTATACTTCTGGATGGTTAGTATAATTCTCTCTTCTCTGTTCCCAGCTGGCTAAACACTTGCACTATTTCTCATCTAAATTAGAATCGCAGAAAATAATTGTGCTGACCTTTTCTCTTTTGTTCATGGTTCCAAAGATTAGGCAGCAGGAGAAATGGGGGAAGACAGGGGGAATGGTGCAGAGGGAGATTCCTGTCTGCTCAGTCCCCAGAAGAACATGTTGCTTGTGTCTTCCCAGGCACAGAATGGAGACTTGATCTGGCGATGGTTTATGTATTTTGGATTGACATTATAACAGTGATTCAATCTATGCTGAATATTCTCTAGCATAAAAGTTGCTAAAAACATTCCCAGCCTAAATTAGAGGTGGAGGGTACAGGGTGAAGGGAACGGAAAAGAAAATAGCTAAACCATAATAACTACTATTGCAAAAGCAGCTATAATGACATGTCTATTCCCACACATTGTTGATGGATTCCAGTCCAGTTTGAATGAATTTGCCAGATAATATAAATGAGCCCTGATTTTTTTTTTTAAGGAATCCAAAGCAAAACTTTCAAGGAAGTAATGAAATAGGTAATTGGAAATTTTAGAAGAGAACTAAGAATTCCCAAATTACCATCAATGGAGTACCTTTATATGAGCTGGATGTCATCGCTGATAATTACATTGGCAAGAACCACCACCTCGCCCCATACTCCTTGCACTTTCTGCTACCTTCCATTTTATCTTCTTACAGCCTGCAAACACTCTTCTGCCACTGTGCTAGAGTGTTTTCAATTGTGGATTCACTGTTTGGTAGCCCTTAGGGGACTCTAAAATGTCTTATTGCTTTTTTTTCCTTTTTAACAAACTTCAGGGATTTTTCCTTTTTAACAAACTTACAGTGTATTTGGTTTACCCTTTAGCTGGGAACAAACTACTCAGGTTGAGACTTTTCAGGGTTCAAAGCTTAAGATTATAATGACTCATATTTCAATGCTGGACTGAGTCAGGAAAAGCTGAATGCAAAACTGCCTCAGTACCTGTGAGACCCTAGGCAAGTCACTTAACTCTCTGGCCTCCATCTCCTCATCTGTAAATAAGGGTATTGGATTTGAGTCCAAAGTCTCTTCTAGCTCTAAATTTAACCTGGTTCTTTAAATCTTACAAAACACAGGTCTTTATAATAACCCTATAAGGTAGATATTACAAACATTATGATTTGGAGGGAAGAGCCAAGATGGCAGAGTAGAAAGATTCACATATGCTAGCTCCTAACCCACAGCCCATAAAATAACTGTAAAGAAGAACTTCCGACAAATTCTGGAGCAGCGGAAGCCACACAACAATGGAGTGGAGGAGATTTCTGTTCCAGAGAGACCTGAAAAACTGACACCAAAGGTCTGTCGTGCACCAGACCCCAAGCAGAGCCCAGCCCTGCCTTGGCCACGTGGCACCAAGAGGAGTAGATGCAAGCAGGTTTCAGGGACAGAATCTCCAGCAGCCATGCAGGTCCCTCCACCCACAGACGCCAAAGGTCAGTGAGAGAACCTGTTTGGCTGGCCGAGAGGGAAGTGAGGTGTCTCCATAACTCAGGCCCCCTCGGGAGGCAGCAGCAGAGGCAACAGCACACAGGGGCTCCCAAAGTGGGCAGGAGCTCAGATCCATTGTTGAGGGTCTTTGCATAAACCCCCTGAGAGAACTGAGCCCCTGGTGGCGGCCCTCCCCCCACCTGAGCATCTACACTTAATCTCACACTGAATAGCAGCCCTGAGGCTGGGGAGCAGCATTTGAATCTCAGACCCCAAGCACTAGCTGGGCAGAACTGGAGGCAAGGTGGGGGTGTAGAGGAATCTCAGAAGTCAAGTAACTGGCTGAGAAAATTGCCAGAAAAGGGAAAAAAAATAAGACCATAGAAGGTTACTTTCTTGATGAACAGATATTTCCTCCCTTCCTTTCTGATGAGGAAGAACAATGCAATCAGGGAAAGACATAGAAGTCAAGGCTCCTGTATCCCAAACATCCAAAATAAATATTCAATGGGCTCAGGCCATGGAAGAGCTCAAAAAGGATTTTGAAAATCAAACGAGAGGGTGGAGGAAAAACTGGGAAGAGAAATGAGAGAGATGCAAGAAAAGCATGAAAAACAGGTCAACACCTTGCTAAAGGAGACCCAAAAAAATGCTGAAGAAAATAATACCTTGAAAAATAGACTAACTCAATTGGCAAAAGAGGTTCAAAAAGCCAATGAGGAGAAGAATGCTTGAAAAAGCAGAATTAGTCAAATGGAAAAGGAGGTTCAAAAGCTCACTGAAGAAAATAGTTCTTTCAAAATTAGAATGGAACAGATGGAGGCTAATGACTATATGAGAAACCAAAAAATCACAAAATAAAACCAAAAGAATGAAAAAATGGAAGATAATGTGAAATATCTCATTGGAAAAACAACTGACCTGGAAAATAGATCCAGGAGAGACAATTTAAAAATTATGGGACTACCTGAAAGCCATGATCAAAAAAAGAGCCTAGACATCATCTTTCATGAGAATATCAAGGAAAACTGCCTTGATATTCTAGAACCAGAGGGCAAAATAAATATTCAAGGAATCTACCAATCACCGCCTGAAAAAGATCCAAAAAGAGAAACTCCTAGGAACATTGTCGCCAAATTCCAGAGTTCCCAGTTCAAGGAGAAAATATTGCAAGTAGCTAGAAAGAAACAATTCAAGTATTGTGGAAATACAATCAGGATAACACAAGATCTAGCAGCTTCTACATTAAGGGATAGAAGGGTGTGGAATAGGATATTCCAGAAGTCAAAGGAACTAGGACTAAAACCAAGAATCACCTATCCAGCAACACTGAGTATAATATTTCAAGGGAAAAAATGGTCTTTCAATGAAATAGAGGACTTTCAAGCATTCTTGATGGAAAGACCAGAGCTGAAAAGAAAATTTGACTTTCAAACACAATAATGAAAAGAAGCATGCAAAGGTAAACAGCAAAGAGAAGTCATAAGGGACTTACTAAAGTTGAACTGTTTACATTCCTACATGGAAAGACAATATTTGTAACTCTTGAAACTTTTTTCAGTATCTGGGAAGTTGGTGGGATTACACGCACACACACATACACATGTGCATGCACACACAGAGACAGAGAGCACAGAGTGAATTGAATAGGATGGGATCATATCTTAAAAAAATGAAGTTAAGCAGTGAGAGAGAAATGTATTGGGAGGAGAGAGGGAGAAATGGAATGGGGCAAATTATCTCTTATAGGAGAGGCACGTAGGAGACTTTTTAGTGGAGGGAAAAGGAAGGGAGCTGAGAGAAAAACATGGTTTACTCTTATTGCATTCGACTAAAGGAAGGAATAAAATGCACACTCATTTTGATATGAAAACCTATCTTACAATACAGGAAAGTGAGGGAGAAGGAGATAAGCAGGGTGGGGGGATGATGGAAGGGAGGGCAATGAGAGGAGGGAGCAATTTGAAATCAACACTCTTGGGGAGGGACAGGATTAAAAGAGTGAATAGAAGCAATGGGGGGCAGGATAGGATGGAGGCAAATATAATTAGTCTTACACAACATGATTATCGAAGTCATTTGCAAAACTACACAGATATGGCCTACATGGAATTGCCTGCCTTCCCAAAGGGAATGGGTGGGGAGGGAGGGATGGGAAGAAGTTGGATCTCAAAGCTTTAGGAACAACTGGTGAGTATTATTCTTGCTACTGGGAAATAAGAAATACAGGTAAGGGGGAATAGAAAGTTATCTGGCCCTACAGGACAAAAGAGAAGATGGGGAAAGGGAACGGAAGGATGATAGAAGAGAGGGCAGATTGGTGATAGGGGAAATTAGAATGCTTGCTGTATTGGGTTGGGGGAGGGGACAAATGGGGAGAAAATTTGGAACCCAAAATTTTGTGAAAATGAATGTAAAAAGCTAAATAAATAAATTTAACTAAATAAAAAAACAAATATTATGATTCCCATTTTATTAATTAGGAAGCTGAGACTCAGGGGTGAAGTGACTCTCAGAAGAATGCTGGATTCAAAATCAGGGGATTTGGGTTTCAATTCCAGTTCTGCCATTTTCTAGTTGGGTAAGTAACCTTGAGTAAGTCACTTAACATTTGAGGGCCTCCTTATTTGTGAAATGAGACAGCAGACCCAGTAGGTACTACCTCTAAGTCTATGCTGATACACACACACACACACACACATACACACACACACACGTACACACTAGTAATTGGAGGAACTTGGATCTAATTATGGAGTCCTCTGACTCCAAGTCCTATATCTTTAAATAATATCACCTTTTCTTCTTACCTGATAGACCCTTGAACTTGAGCTATGGGATCTCTCAGTCCAACAACTTGAGCTTTAAACTTGTATGACAACAGACCTGAATTGTTGTGGGGCAATAGCCCTATCTATGGTTAGTAAACATACCCATTGGATTAAGCCCTGTACACTGCACCCTGGTAATCTGGTTATTTCCCATGCCTCTGTACTCACTCCTCTCTACCCTCACCCTGACTTCCAACAATCAAGTCAATACTGGCATTGCTACTGGGAAGGATGTGTTAATTAACATGTACAATAGAATGTCAGCTTGGAATCAGGAAGACTTATCTTCCTGAGTTCAACTTCAATCTCAGACACTAATAGCTGTGTGACTGTGGGCAAGTCACTTAACTTTGTTTGCCTCAGTTTCCTCATCTATAAGATGAGTTGGAGAAGGAAATAATAAACTACTCCGGTAATCTTTGCCAAGAAAACCCCAAATGGGGACAGAAAGAATCAGAGACAACTGAAAATAACTGAACAACCACATGATTCCACTCAGTGCTTATGACTTTCCAAACCAAAACAGGGCTCTCTGGTTATGACTTCCCTGTATATGTGGTATTTCCCTATTAGAATGTAAGCTCCCAGCAAGTTTTGTATTTGTATCCCTAGCACTTAGCACAGTATATTTATTAAATTTTTTTTTAATTCACTCATAAATGTATCTAGTATGAAGACTTCATCCATGATACTGACACCTGGGTGAGTAAGTGAGTGTGGGGGGCAATGCTGCTTCCTAAAAGGGCATGCCTCTATTATCCTCATGGCTCCCTTTCAGTCCTTTGAATGTGTTAGGCACCAATCCTCCATGAAATCTCTAGGGAATGTCAGCCTTCTGCTAGTGGTAGGAGACCAACATGATACTGCCCCTTCCCCCAAATTTGCTTCCAAGTAGTTTCTTCGTATATGATTCTTATGCTAAGTCTAGGAGGAATTCATTTACCCAGCAAGCTCATTCTCTGCCATAGGCTGACTGGCTATGTGCCTAGAAAGTGATCAAATGAAGTCATTTCATTTTAATGTCCACAGAGATAATGTCTTTTTTGAACTCTCTGTCTATCAATTATATTTCACAGGTTGAACCTACTATACCACTAGATCGATTGAAAACCCCAAGTGGGTTTGGGGAGGGAGAACTTGAAATTTCTTTTTTTATCAAATCTATAAAAAGAGAATAGACTTTTTTTTTTAAAGATAGCTGGGCCTGTATAACAGTGATTAGACTAAATGGTTTCTGGAGTTTCTTTCTGAAATGGAAATATTCAATAGGAATAGATTTAAAAACCAGTAAAATGCAATTCAGAAATAGGTGGAAAATAAAGACATCCAAAAGACCTTTTCACTAATTCCCTGAAGCTGCCTGGTTCAATTCAGCTCTAGAGCTGGAGAATGCAAAGATTAGTCAAAATAATAATTAGCCTTTTATAATGCAATGAATGGACAGAATGCCAGACCTACAGACAGGAAGACCTGGGTACAATGCTGCAGACACTTACTAGGTATGCAACTCCATCAAGTTACTTGACCTCTTTCTACCTTAGTTTCTTCACCTGTAAAGTGGGGACAATAAATAGGACCTACTTCCTAGGGTTGGGAAAGTGAGGTGGCACCACAGTGCACACAGCATCAGACCTGGAATCAAGAAGACTCATCTTTCTGAATTCAAATCTGGCCTCAGTGGGGGCAGAGCCATGATGGCGGAGTAGAAAGACACACATATGGAGGCTCTCCCTATACAGCCCATAAAATACCTGTAGAGAGGGACTCTCAACAAATTTTGGAGCAACAGAAGTGGAGAACAACAGAGTGGAGGAGATTTCTGGTCCAGGGTGACCTGAAAGGCCCATGGGAAATGTCTGTAGCACCAGACATGGAGCAGAGCCTAGCCAAGCCTTGGCCACATGGCATGCAGCACTCAAACAGCCCTCAGGGGCAGAATCTCCATTCACAGCAGCGGTGGGTTTGCAGATCCCTCAACCCACAAATGCCTAAGGTCAGTGACAAGGTTTTTTCAGCTGGCTGGAAAGGGAGGAGGGTCTTCCCATAGCTCCAACCTTAGGCAGCGGCTGCAGAGGCCACATCAAGCAGACAGCAGCAGTTCCCACAGCAGCCCACATCCATTGTTGGATCGTAAAACCCCTCGGGGCACTGAGCAGCTGATTCTTACCCCAGTCCTGTATAGAGGCCCTACAACAGCTGATCTTTATCTCACACTGAATGGTGGCCCTGCCCATGCAGCTTATCTGAATCTCAGTCCCCAGTGCTGGCTTGGTGGAACTGGAGGCTAGGTGGCTGTGGAGAGGAAACTGCTAAGATTCTGGACACAAAAATCTCTCCCTGCTCCCAGACCAATGTACATGCTTGATTATGCCAACTTGGAGGAACTGAGATCTTACAGATTCCCAGAATATACCCTACTCTTGACAAAGGACCCAAAAGTCAAGTAACTGGTTGGGAAAATGCCCAAAAAAGGGGGAAAAAAAAAGACTAAAGAAGGTTACTTT
Organism: Bettongia penicillata ogilbyi; assembly: GCA_023548195.1. Classification (NCBI taxonomy): domain Eukaryota; kingdom Metazoa; phylum Chordata; class Mammalia; order Diprotodontia; family Potoroidae; genus Bettongia; species Bettongia penicillata. The sequence continues at coordinate 506,457 of JAJHZJ010000406.1, read as the reverse complement.
CTTGGTGACCAGATATCTTCTCCCATCCCTTCAGATGAGGAAAGACAATGTTTACCATCAGGGAAAGACATAAAAGCCAAGGTTTCTGTATCCCAAACATCCAAAATAAATATTCAATGGTCTCAGGCCATGGAAGAGCTCAAAAATGATTTTGAAAATCAAGTTAGACAGGTGGAGGAAAAACTGGGAAGAGAAATGAGAGAGATGCAAGAAAATCATGAAAAGGGAAAATGCTGAAGAAAATAAAACCTTTAAAAATAGGCTAACTCAATTGGCAAAAGAGATTCAAAAAGCCAAGAAGGAGAAGAATGCTTTAAAAAACAGAATTAGTCAAATGGAAAAGGAGGTTCAAAAGTTCACTGAAGAAAATAGTTCTATAAAAATTAGAATGGAACAGATGGAGCTAATGGAGCTAATGACTTCATGAGAAACCAAAAATCACAAAACAAAACCAAAAGAATGAAAAAATGGAAGATAATGTGAAATATCTCATTGGAAAAACAACTGACCTGGAATATAGATCCAGGAGAGACAATTTAAAAATTATGGCACTATCTGAAAGCCATGGTCAAATCTGGCCTCAGATTCTTACTGCCTCTGTGACCTTGGGCAAGTTACTTAATTCTGTTTGTTCATTAGCTGGAAATGGAAATGGCAAACCACTCTAATATCTTTGCCAAAAAAACCCCAAATGGGGTTACGAAGAGTCAGACACAACTGCAATGACTCAGCAGCAACAACTAGAATTGTTAGCTTCTGCAACTGGCTGAAGTGTATGTAGAGGGAAGGAATGAGGCCAGTGTGAAATAAAATTGGAAAAGTAGCTTAGAGTCAGATCAGGAAGAACTTGGAAAGACCACTTACAGCTTATTTGGTGGACCATGGGGGAGCCATTGAAAGCTTGTGAGTAAGGTAGTGACATTTGAATTGTACTTTAGGAAGATTACCCAAAAGTATTTCCATGTCCTTCAGTAACAAGAGCCTTTCCTCTTTTGGATATTGAATTCTATCTATTGAATTTTCCTGGATTCTTGGCTCCAGGTGCTCCAAACAAATCCTTAGATTTTTCACTGGTTCTAATTAACTCTCCTAATGGTTTTCTTCAACAAATGAGAATTTCCTCAGCTAAATAAGCAATAGAACTAAGTTAATTATGTCCATTTACTCCTTTATTATCTTGCTCATACAGATACATTTTTATTGAAAAGCAGGCACCAATGGTCTTTGACTTGTTCATGGTCATGTCTTCCTCACTGGGACATGACATCAAATTCTGAATAACATAATCTCCTTTTCAAATGGTGATGGGTTACTACAGGTCCTTGGGGATGCTGTTGCAGCTCTCCACCAACTTTAGGGAAGGCCATATTCTCCTGTTTCCTCATAGCTTTTCTTATTTCCCTCCTAGGCTATGAAGGGTTAGGAGCAGCTAGGTGGTGCAGTGGATAGAGCACAAGTGCAGGAGTCAGGAGGATCTGAGTTCAAATCTCACCTTAGACACTTGATACTCACTAGCTATGTGACCTTGGACAAGTCACTTAATCCCAATTGCCTCATCCTGGGTCATCTCCAGTCATCCTGATGAATATCTGCTCACTGAATTCAGATGGCTCTGAAGGAGAGGTGAGGCTGGTGACCTGCACAGGTCAAGTGGAAACATGTCATTATTTCTTCACAGTCTTCTTTGGCAACGAAGGATTGGCAACACATGAAGAGTTAGGAAGATGAAGAGAAGGATCATAGATCATAAGTCTTGAGCTAGAAGGAAAGCTATTTAGTCCAGGCTCTTTATTTTCTAGTTGAGGAAACTGAGGCCTGAAGGGGTTAAATCCAAGGTCAACCAGGTAGTAAGTGGCAGTTAGTACTTGGAACTTTTGTCTCCAAATCCAGCACTTTCTACAGTACCCTGTGCTAAGAATTCCCCAGTTTTTAAAACATCTGTAGATAGATAACATAGATAGCAATTTCCCTGGAATGCCTCCAAATCTTTCATGATTCTTTAAGCAGATCTTGGCAATGTGGCCATATGAGAAGACTGCCAGATTAGAATTCAAATCATAGGATTTAGAGCTGGAAGAGACCTTAGAGTTTCATTTTACAAATGAAGAAACTGAAGTTCGGAAGGTCTAATTGACTGGCACAGAACTGACGTGAGGTTCAAATGAGAGATCATATGTAAAGTGCTTTATAGGCCTTTAACAGCTACATCAATGCTATCCGGGATGTATGGGGTGTTCAGGGAGGACTAGCACCTTTGATGTGAAGGCTGCTCATCCACCTTTGGTGTCCACCTCTCACCCAACTCTCATCTCCAAGAAGCTGTAGCATGTGCAGCGGCCACACCCCGGTAAAACCATCTCCCCAGACAGGCTAAACCAGGTTAAGGGTAACTGAGGGGCCCCAAACCCAAGGGTGAATTAAGGGGATGTCCATCCCAAGCATGTGAAGACTTTCCCCCAGGGGAGTGGGAAGAGGAGAGCAATTTGTTACAAGGGCCATGAAGGTGACTGAAGCAGGTGCTGTGGAGTGCTTAGAGGTGGGGGAGAGACATCAAAGATGCCAAGGTCATCCACTGCAACTTGGGCAATCCTCAGCCATCTTGACTTTTGTCCTGCCACTGGACTTCATTGACTGGGAGCAAGAGTGAGGTTGATGACTGTGTAGCTCTGCCTCACCTACATCCAATTTATGGGCCAGTCAAGACATCTCTCTTCTAGAATCAAGGATGAACAACAGCCCCAACACTGATTGCCTCAAGGACCAAGAATAAACACCTCTGTTTAGCTTTTAGAGCTCTTATAACCTGGCCCCAAGCAATCTTTCCAGCTTCCTTCACTCCCACAGCTTGGAGATCCAGCCAAAAGAGTCTTCTCTCTGTTCTCAATACCTAACTTTCCATGGAAACTTTGCCTGGGCCATCCTCCATATCTGGAATGAATTCCCTTAGCTTCACCTCATAGAATTGTGCCTCTGTTCCCTCAAGAGGCAATTGTCTTTGTCTTGACATTGTCTTTTAGACAAAGCCTTTCCTATTTCCCTCCACTGTGAGCCCTCTTCTTCCCATTTTCCCTCAGTTTCCTCACCTATAAAATGAGTTAGAGAAGGAAATGGCAAAACACTCCAATATCTTGGCCAAGAAAACCCCAAATGGGGTCTCAAAGAGTTGAACCGAAATTACTGAACAACAAATATATATTTGTTCTCTTTGTATTTATTCTTTATATACTTATAAATGTATACATATATATTTATATATTATATAATATGTATATTATTATATATGATATATTGTCTATGTTATAATATAATATATGATACATAAATATATATGTGGAACAGTAGATAAAGCACCAACCTAGAGTCAGGAGGACCTCAGTTCAAATCTGGCCTCAGACACCTACATGAATACATGAATCTGGGCAAGTCACTTAACCCCTTTGGCTCCCAAAAACCCAGTGTATGTGTCTCTTCTTTTAGTATGTAAATTTCTTGAGGACCAGAACTATTTCTCTTTTATCTTTGTATCTCCAGTTCCTAGCATGTAGTAAGCACTTAATAAATATGTTGATTGTCTATCTATGCCTGTTGTTTTACAGATGAGGAAACTGAGGCACAGAATAGGTAAGTGATTTGCCTAAAATTACATAGGCAATCAATGAGAAGCCAGGACAAGAACCCTAGTCTTTCAACTCAGTCCAGTGGATGGGGTGATGGGACCTGGACTCTTAAAAGGAAAAGACCATGTCTTTGAAAACAACCTAGTCCTTTAATTTTTCCACATATTTCAGCAGCCAAGATCACTGGAGCCTCTGCCCAAGACAACTGGCCCAGCCCAGCCCACTAATTAGGATCACCTAATTAGTTTACTTGAGCTATTCTCTTAGACTACAGCCCAGACTACTTGCATATACTGGACCACTCCTTAATTCCAAACCTACTTGATCGATCTTTCATTATTGCACGTGGCCCACCCCAGACTATTTACTACTCCTTAATCCCATCCAAATACTTTCACTGTCATTTTGTATGTAAACACCATTCTCACCCCTGTTAAATCTCAGATTCACTAAAAATCCTGCCTGCTCCCATTGACCCAAAGATTTGAATGTGTGAATTCATTCCAGGAGGAGGACACCTTGTACCCTGAAATTTCAGGGTTCTCAGAAATCTCAAAGCATATCACAGTGTTTGTTATTTTTTAATCCACATAATCCTCACTATTCAATTTCCTTTATTTCAATCATTATTTTACTTTACCTCATCCTAGACATATTATGATTCAACTGACTATATTCTAATTTACTTAACATTATTTTATTAGTCATGCCTTATTGAACAGACTTTTGGGAACACAGTCTTATATCTTGACTGGATCTGAGTGACACTGTGTCCCGGATTAGATGGGAGACAAACCCTAGTTTCATCACCAATTCTCTCCTTCCTCCTTCTATTCTTAAGTTAGGGTAAATTCTTATATGATTCCTGTCTGAAATAAGGGTATATAAGCCTCTAATCCTTGTGAACTGATGGTTTTCAAATACCTTGTCTAATTTGAAGCTACCTTACGCTCAAGGATCATTAACTCTGATAGCACAGGTAGGTAAAGCTCAATAAAAGAACTCCATTCCCAGGGGTGCACCAATGAAAAGAAAATTGTGTCCTGGGCCAGGGACTGAAGAGGAAAAGTGTATAAATGTCATACCCTGAGAGGAAAAGGAGTTGCTCTATGGCAGGGATATTTTAAAAGTTGTTTGACCTTTCTCGAAAAATGCACTGCAATTGAAGTCCCAGCACTTTGATTAACATCTTGACTTGAAGGCAGTAAAGTATGTGGAGATGACCAGCAATGAGTGCTGCACTCATCTGCAGGTTCTTATAACCTCTACCTTACATAATCTGTCACTCATTTCCCTAGGGATGTGTTTTTAAGGTCTTCTGATAGTCTTAGCCATTGACCAGAGAACTAGATTACAAGTCAAGAGCTCTTAGTCTCCTCGTTCCTGTTGTCCTCTCAGCCTCAGTCTCTAAAGTCAGAGATAGGATTCAGGGATCTCTAAGGTCCCTTATAGCCATGGTGTGCTGGTCAATGTTTAATAACTGATTCTCCTAAAAATGTGCATACAGTATACTTTTAAATTTTAACATTATTAACATTTTCTCCATCATTTTCTTACATCTCCAGGGGTGAGGAACCCACAGCCTTGAGGACACATGTGACCTTCTAGGTCCCTGGGTATGGTCTTTTGACTGAGTCCAAGTTTTACAGAACAAATTCTCTTAGTAAGGGGATTTGTTCTGTGAAGTTTGGGTTCAGACAAAGGGCCATACTGGAGGACCTGAAGGGTGACATGTGGCCTTGAGGCAACAGGTTCCCCACCCCTGATTTTAGACAATCAGCAAAACAATAAATTAAGCCTTGTTTTATGGCATTTGCAGATTTCCATGGTGTAAATGCTCACACTGAAAATTTTACAGTTGGTTCTTTTGAGCCTTTTTAACCATCCTCTGCACCCTGGCTTATAATTCTAGCAATTTACCTAAGAATTTATGCATCTATGCATTACCTCTGTGATACTAATCAGTTACTGTCATGTGGGTAAGCTCTATTCCTGTGGAGAAGTGAACAATGGGGCCCTCATTCCATAATACTGCCAAGTACAACATGGTCAATGGGGGAGTCCTCACAACACATCTCTGTGTCGGACTTTTCTCTGTGTGACCTTGTTTCAAAATTCTGGGATGCATATTATGATCTTCCCTCTACACATCACTAACAAATGCTATGGTGGTTTGGTTCTGATTTTGTGGGTATTATTTTTGTCTTTTTCACAGTCCCAATTTAACAGACTGTCTGAAATGCCCGTAAGCTTTTTGGGGGTTAGTGGAAAAGGGAAGAAGAGAAAAGCACCCACAAACAAAATGACAAACTGATTCTACTTTTCAGAAGTACGCAGAATCACAGAGGCTGAAAGCTGGAGGGAACTTAGAGCTCAGCTCATCCAGCCTATACTTGATCAGAAACCTCAGTTTCTGTTCAAAGCCCTCTAGAGATGAGGAACTCACTACCTCCCACAGCAGTCCATTTCAACACTGCTGATTGTTAAACAGTTTTTTGTATCAAGCCTAAATTTACCTTTCTACAATTTCCAGCAAGTATTTCTGGTTCTGCTTTCAGAGATTAGACAAAGGGAATCTACTTCCTTTTCTAAGTGACAGCTCTTTAAATACTTGAAGACAGTTATATTTTGACACCTATATAATTAGGTTATGGTGAAAAGGTGGATCTAGATGCCTCTGGGGTCAATTCTAGCTCTGGATCTATGCTCCTCAGATCCTTCCTTCTTCTGCCTAAAATCTCCAGTTCCTTCCATTGATCTTCGCATGATTTCAGTTCTTTATCCTGAAGAGGACACAATGGTGAAAGTGACAAGGAAACATATTTCAGCTCAACATAAGAAAAAAAAATCACTTCCTAAAATTAAATCTTAAAGAAATTGGTATGGCAGAGAGTTTGTCCTACACTGAAAATCTTCAAGGGAGGGCTGAATGACCACTCATTATGTAATATAGATGGATTGTTTCATTCATTGTACTTGTATCTCCAGTGCCTAACTACTATAGTAAGCAACACAGGGGGGCCTGCTATGACAGGTTCTTAGGTCTGGATTTATAAAAGGAAAGGCAACTTTTGAGGAGTCAACAATCAGTTTAATCAAATACATTTGTGTGATTCACTTAGTTCAGGGGGAAAAGTAAGCACCCTGAACTTCAGAGAAAATACAGAGAAATCAAAGGTCATAGACATACATCCAAATGTCTGCCAGATCAACAGACAGATCCAACTGTTTGACCATAGCTGCCAGACAGGGAAGCACCAACATCTGGGTTTTCAAAGCTAGGGAGCTCCTTAGGGATTTCCCAAAGTCTCCTCTGGTCAAACAAACACGGAGTCATTAAGCCCCAAAGTAGAACCGCACCCTCAAAGTATTTATACATTATTTAGAGCCAGAGGGTGTCACAACCTTTGAGAACCAGTGCTTCATTAACAAAAAGTGTGGGTCTTCCTACAAATCTTCCCAGGCCCATTACTGGGTGGGGAAGATCTTCAATTACATTAAAATAATTAACAATACAAATATATATACTGTTTCTAGTTAAAGAAACTCTTGTTTCTGTATTTTATTAATTTTACAAGAATAAAGACTCTTGGTTGATAAAGGCAAGATTCAATCAGAGGCACTTTATACTAAAACAAAAACAGTAAAAAATTCTACTTTGCTTGCCCTTAGACTAACACAGTGCCTGTCACATAGTAGGTGCTTAATAAATACTTATTAAGTGATTGATTAACAATTTAAATAGATCAGACAAAACTCTAAGGTAACTTCCTTCTCAGTAATTCTATAACTCTGATTAGATGTCTCTAAGGTCCTTTAGGATCTATGGTTTTGCTATGTAATCTAATTAGAGACAATTATCTTAATAACTTTGGCCCTAGAAAATCCTTTGTAAAACTGTACAGCCTGATACAAATGTCAAGGTGATTTTGGTAATTTAGAAGACTAAAGATCCCTTCCCACCCCACTCTCATGTTGTGCTGCAAAAATTAAGAATATATTCATGACCTCGTTCCTAGACTCCCTTGGTCTCTCTTGAATTGAGGACAAAATCAAAATTAGAAGTGTTCTTAATTTAACCTGATAAATCAGAGTTGATGTTGTTGTTTGTCCCTCATTCTTGAAGAGGACCATGACTTCAGTGGATTGGATTTAAGTGAGAGAAGGCTGTACAAAGTCATCAACCTCGCTCTCTCCTCCTGAGCCATCTGGGTCAATTGGCAAGATCTATATAGATGTAGATACATGTAAATACAGATATAGAGGGGGTTTCCCAGAATTTATTGATGGCTACATTATGAGGAGTATTATTTTATTTACTCTTGACTTGACTAAGGGAGAAAACAGAACCTCCCCAAAGGTACTTGCCATTGTTACTCCTGTAATAAATAATTCAAAAACCCTAAGTGAAAGCTATATACTTTTGTTGATTAAATGATTTGCCAGAGGAACTCTTGGCCATAATGTCTCTTCAAGCAAACAGCTTGTGAACTAATAAAATATCTCTGACAGATTTAGCTAAATACAGTGTTTTTCTTCTTTGGTGGATTTTACTAGTGGGAGTATTCCCTCCACTTCTCCTGCCTAAGTTTGATGACTAGCATATTATAGCCTAATGAAGTCCTAATTAAGTATCTTTCCATTGCTTTTTTGACTCTTCATAGTTGATTTACAACCATACAACACTACAGAACCCCAGGCCTAGAATCAGAAAGACTGAGTTTAAATCTGACTTTGGACACTTAGTAGCTGTGAGATCCTGGGCAAGTCACTTAACCCTATTAGTCTCAGATGGTCTCAGACGGGACTGGTTGTGTGACTGTGGGCAAGTCACTTAACTTTTGTTTGCCTCAGTGTCTTCAATTGTAGTAGCACCTAGTTCCCAGAGTTGTTGTGAGGATCAAATGAGATATTTATACAGCATTCAGGTAGAATGTGCCTTGGGGAGAATAAGTGCTTAATAAATGCTTGTTCCCTTCCTAATGAAATATAAGCTATAAAAAATAAAGCAAAAGGGGGGCGGAGCCAAGATGGCGGAGTAGAAGGACGCACATTTACAAGCTCCGAGCCCACAACCCATGGAATTGAGGTAAAAGGAGATCCCCATAAATTCTGAAACTCTGCAGGGGGTGCATAAACATAGGGGAAGAGATTTCCGTTCCACCGAACCCTGGAGAGCCGTCCCCGGGGTCCATCGCACTCCCACCCCCACCCCTGGCCGTGGCCCCAGAGAAGCTGACCCGAGCAGGCTTCAGAGAGGGAAGCTCCGGGGGAAGCTCTGGCAGCCGGGAAAGTCCCTCCGCCCACAGAAGCTACAGGTCAGTAAGAAAGAAGGCTGCGCTAGGGGAGGGGAGCAGAGCATCTCCGTGACTCGGGCCCCCTCGGGAGGAAGCGGCGGCGGCAGAGACAGGGGCAGGAAGCGGCGGAGGCAGAGGCATGGGTGGGCGGCTGAGGCAGCAGCGGCCCGGGACTCAGGAATCCCCCAGCAGCAGGTAGGATCTTCAATACTGAAGGTCTTTCCAACCTGAGGGAGCTGAGCAGGGGAGACGGCCCTGCCCCCACCCTGCTCTACTGCTAAACGCCTCTGAATAAAACCCCCAAGGGAGCTGAACATAGGAGGCGGGGGCCCCCCACCCTGCCCCCACCCACTCCGTTCCTGAAAGTCTCTGCAGAAAGCCCCCGAGGGACCGAACTTAGGAGGCGGCCCTGCCCCCACCCCTGCGCCAGAACTAAAGCTTGCCTCCGGAAAGCGCATTTGAATCTCAGAGGCCAAGCACTAGCTGGGCGGATCCAGGTGGGGGTGGAAAGGAATCTCAGAAGTCAAGTAACTGGCTGGGAAAATGCCTAGAAAGGGGAAGAAAAATAAGACTTTAGAGAGTTTTTTCCAACAAATGCAAATGATCCCGACCTTCGGATCTGATGGCGAGGATGAGAACGTATTTTTCCCATCAGGGAAAGACGTGGAGGGTGGGGCCTCAGTACCCCAGACACCCCAGGGGGGTGTCGGGTGGGCTCAGGCCTTGGAAGAGCTTAAAAAGGATTTTGAAAAGCAAGTTAGACAGGTGGAGGAAAGACTGGGAAGAGAAATGACAAAGATGCAAGAAGAGTATGAAAAAAAGGTCAATATCTTGGTAAAGGAGACCCAAAAAAATGCTGAGGAAATTAACACCTTGAAAAATAGGCTCACTCAATTGGCAAAAGAGGTTCAAAAAGCCAATGAGGAGAAGAATGCATTCAAAAGCAGAATGAGCCAAATGGAAAAAGAGGCTCAAAATAAAGCAAAAATATTGTGATATTTTGCATTAACATTATCCTTTTATTCAAAATGATCAGTGCTCAAGGTCCAGACAATATGTCTTAGAATGCAATGCTTCTTAGTAGTACTTTGCACATCACTTTGTAAATCACTCGACAGTTATGAAAATATGAGTTGTTCCCCCAATTGATTAGAAAGGATAGAGGATATGTACAGGCAATTTTCAGAAAAAGAAATTGAAATTATCTCGATGTGAAAAAAATGTTCTAAATCACTATTGGTTAGAGAAATGCAAATTAAAACAACTCTGAGATCCTGTCTCACAACTGTCAGATTGGTTAATATGATAGAAAAGGGAAATGATAAATGTTGAAGAATATGTGGGAAAATTGGGACACTAATGCACTGTTGGTGAAATTGTGAACTGATGCAACAATTTTGGAGAGCAATTTTGAACTATATCCATAGGGCAATGAAACTGTGATTTTTGATACAGTAATACCACTTCCAAGTCTGTATTCCAAAGAGATCATTTAAAAAAGAGAAAAGTGTACAAAATATTTTGTACAAAAATATTGATAGCAGTCTTTTTGGGGGGTGGCAAAGAATTAGAAACTGAGAGGATGCCCATCCAGTGGGAATGGCTTAATAAATTGTGGTTATATGATTGTGATGGGATGCTATTATGTCATCAGAAATGATGAGCAAGATGGTTATAGAAAAACCTGAATAGACTTTTATGAACTGATGCAAAGTGAACAGAACCAGGAGACCATTGTACACAATAAGAGCAATATTACAGGGAGTAAGAACGTTTTTGGGACAATGTGGCTGGGATCCCTAATTGTGGCTTAGGGGAGAAGAGGAGTGCCTGAGGTTGAGCACTGAAATAGAATTCAGAAAATAACAGTGAGGAGAACCTGAGATCTGGGACACCATTACTCACAATCAGGATTAAAACCTATTTACAATAATAAGCTGCTAAAAAAAAAATAAAAAATGAGTAAGCAAAGAACCAAAAGAAGAATAAGAAGAGGAAGAAGAGGAGGAGGAGGAAGAAGAAGAAGAAGAAGAAGAAGAAGAAGAAGAAGAAGAAGAAGAAGAAGAAGAAGAAGAAGAAGAAGAAGAAGAAACTTGCTACAGGTGGCTACTTTGGTGTAAAAGAAGATTTGGGTTCATATTCAGAGGAAGATAGTGAGGTTAAAAAAAAGTCAACCCAAAGAATAATATTACATAGTCACAAACCCAAAAAAATTCTTGGAAGAACTTAAAAATTCAAAAACCAAATGAGAGAGATCAAGGAATAATTAGAAAAAAAAATAAAAGCAATCCAAAAAACTATGAAAATAAAGTTAACCAAGCGGAAAAATAAGTCCAAAATCTTAAGGAAGAAAATAACTCTTTGAAAATTAGAATTGGGGCAAGAAGAATAGGGCAAGAGGGATTGAATGACATTATAAGACACAAAGAAATAATAAAACTTGAAAAAAATTGAAGAGAATCTGAAAAATCTCTTTAGAAAAACAACTGATATAGAAAGCAGATTGAGGAGAAACAACATAAGAATTGTTGGACTACTTGAAAGCTATGATCAAAAAAAGAATCTTGATATAATATTATAAGAAATTATTAAGGAAATTGCCCTGAAGTTCTAAAACAAAAGGGTAAAGTAGAAATAGAAAAAAAAAACTACTAGTTACCACCTGAAAGAGATCCCAGGAGGAAAACTTAGAGTATTGTCATAGTCAAGATTCAAAACTTCCAGGTTAAAAAGAAAATATTCCAAGCAACAAGAAAAAGACCCACAATTTAAATACTACAGAGATACAATCAGAGCTACAAAACTCAGCAGCTTCTACCCTAAAAGACTGTAGTTCTTGAATATTGTATTTTGAAGAGCAAAAGAGCTGGGGCTGTGACTAAGAATAACTAACCTAGCAAAATTGAGTATAATCCTGAATGAGAAAAAATAGATATTTGATAAACTGAAAGACTTTTGGGTATTTCTGATAAAAATACTAGATATCCATGGAAAATTCAAAATAAAGGATCCAGAATAAATATAAAGAAAATATTAAAAGACTAATTATGAGACTTATTAAGGTCAAATTGTTTACTTTGTATATATTAAAATGTTATCAATATTCTTAAAACTGTCATCATTTCCAGGGAAGTTTGAAAAACTGGGTCTAAATTGTATATAATGAGTGATTCTAAAAAAACAAAATTAGATAGAAAAGGTAAAAAGGAACAATTATTTCATAAAAATTAGGCATTAAAGGAAGAACTGATAGAGAAAAAACAGGTAGGGGTGGAGGGCTAGTAATGTTGGAATCTTACTAATCAGATATGGGTTGAAGTCAAGATAAATATATGGAGGTGTGGAGAAGTCTTCTGAACTTGTAGGGAGGTGAGAGGATTGGGGGACAGGGTTGGGGAGGGAACTTTTAAAAGGGTGTATAGATTAAGATTTTGGAGGGTGGCAGAGAGGATAAGGGGTGGATAGAATAGGGAATAGGATTTAGGATAAAGGGAGAAGATAAAGTAATTAGGATAGGGTAAAAAGAGAGGCTGAGAAAGACAATAGTGAATAAAAATAAGATGGAGGAAAATTCACAAATAGTAATTAAAACTTTTAATATAAATGGTGCAAACTCACCCATAAAATGGAAAAAGGGTAGCAGAAAGGATTAAAACACATTTAAGAATGAGAGATACACACAGAGTTAAAATGGAAGGTTGGATTGAATTTATTATGCTCCAACTGATGCAAAAAAGGAAGGGGTAGCAACTGTGATCTCAGTCAAAGTTATGGTTCATATAGATTTAATTAAAAGAGATAAAAAGGGTAACTGTGTTTTGAGAAAGGATGCCATAGACAATGAAGCAATAACAATACTGAACTTATATGCACCAAATCTAAATTTTTAAAAGAAAAGTTAAATGAATTACAGGTCGAGATGGAAAGTAGTACTATAATAGTGGGTAATTTTAACCTTCCCCTCTCAGAACTAGACAAATCTAATCAAAAAATAAATAAGAAAGAAATCAAGGAAATGAATAGAATTTTAAATAAACTAGATACGATAGATACTTGGAGAGAATTGAATGGAAATAGGAAGAAATATACCTTTTTTTTCCCAGCAGTTTACAGTACATTTGCAAAGATACACCATATATTAGGACATAAAAATTTTATAGTTAAAAACAGAAATATTAGAAAAGTTCTTTTCACATCACAATGCAATGAAATATTTAAGAAGGGATCATGGAAACTTAACTGGAGATTAAGCAACCTAACTTTAAAGAATAAATCATAGAAACTTTCAGTAATTTCATTAAAGATAATAACAATAAAAAGACAATATATCAAAATCTATAGAATATAGCAAAAGCCATGATCAGAGGAAAATTTATATCTAAATGTTTACATCAAGAAAATAGAGAAAGAGTAAGCCAATGAATTGGGTATGCAATTAAAAAGAAACTAGAAAAAGAACAAACTAAAAATCCCCAATTAAGCACTAAATTGGAAATCCTAAAAACTAAAGGGAAGAAAAAAGGGAAAAAAAATTTTACATAACTTTATTATATATTTAAAAGCAATAGCAAGTTGTACACAATAGATATGCAGTTTCATATGCAATCATCTTTTTTAAGATCATACTTTGCTATAGAAATACTTGTTTTATTTCATAAATTAAAAATATTTTTTAAAAGAGCAATATTGTATGATCAACTAAGAATGACTGCTATTCTCAACAATACAAAAATCCAAGATTCTGAAGGACTTATGATGAAAAAAGTTACAAATCTCCAGAGAAAGAACTGATGAAGTCTGAATACATATTGAAGCATACTTTTTTTTACTGTATTCTTCCTTATTTTTTTGTTTGTGTACCATTTTATATAGAATATGTTTCGCATGACTGCATATGTATGATCTATAGTAAATTTCTTCGCTTCTCAAGGAAGGGTGAGGAAGAGAATTTGGAACTCAAAATTTTAAAAAAAGAATGCTAAAAAATTTTACATGTAATTAAGAAAAAAATAAAGTACAATAAAAAAATTAAGAGCCTTGATTTATTTTTAAGTTATTTGAGCTTAAAAGTATATTAAGCCCCTGGGGACTGTCTTTATCTGTGACTTTTTTTTTTTTAAAGCAAATCACTTCACAGGTTAAAGTTTTTTAATGTCTCAGAACAAGTCAAATGCCCTACCTTCTGCCAACTTGATTAGTGTTCCCTCCCAAGGCCCTTTCACCTTAGGGGAGCGTATGAGAATATGCAAAAGCTGGCCTCTTTCATCCTTTCATCCAAGTATGCTAAATCCTGTAGAGTTTAGTCATACCCTTTATTCAATGCATCTATAGACGGGACAGACTGTTTTTAACCTTAGAAGGCAGCAAATACACAAATTAGAAAAGTGAAGATGAGGTATGTATAGGGACAGTACTGCAGATTCTGTTGTAAACCATAAGGTCAGCTCCCCACCCCTCTCCAACCTCTACAAGTCTAATTAGATTTATTACCCTCAAGGAAAGTGCGTGCGTGCGTGTGTGTGTGTGTGTGTGTGTGTGTGTAGGGCAAACTCAGTTAACACTGTATTTAATTCACTGGTAGATGCACAAGGAGTGTTCCTAAAGATGTCTAGGGAAGGAGGTTCCCTCTCCCATGCTCTCCTTGATACCTATTCCAAGAAAAAGTCAGTACAATTGTTTTCATGTCTCATTGAAGGCCTTTTGATTTTTTTTCATCCATCCTATTCTACAGAAAACAATGACATTGAATGGGTGACCATTGTTTGTTTTTTCTGTTTTATAAGAAGCAGTTGTGGTAAGTCAAGGAGACCCAGGGTCCTATCCTGCCTCTGACTTACTGTGTGATCCTGAACAGTTACAACTTCTCAGTGCTTAAGGCTACTTTTATCCTCAAAACAACCCTGGGAAGTAGGAGTTTTTTTTATCCTCATTATTTTACAGATGAGGAAACTGATGAGTAAGCTGGTATCAGTGAAATGAGCTTCCACACCAAGAGTTCCCAAACTAAATGAAAATTGTAAGTCTACTCCTCTCATCCAAAATGAAGAAACAAACCTTGAGCTGCAGTATAATAATTTAGTTGGGTAGACCTTTCAATAATCTGGTGAGGTCATTTATTGTAACTTAATAGCTATGTGACCCCTTGGCAAATCACAAGTACTGTGAGCTTCAGTCTATCAAAGCACTTGGTAAACCTTTTGGCACAGTGGATGGAGTGCCAAGTCTGGAGTTAGGAAATCTCATTTTCCTGAGTTCAAATCCAACCTTAGACACTTAACTAACTATGTGATCCTGGGCAAGTCACTTAACTGCCTCAGTTTCTTGTCTGTAAAACAAGCTGGACAAGGAAATGGCAAACCACTCTAGTATCTTTGTCAAGAAAACCTTCAATGGGGTCATAAAGAGTCAGAGGACTGAAAAATGAACATACGCTATATAAATGATATTTATTATTTTTATTATTATTATTTTATTATTACCTGGTGAGTCAGTTTCCTGACTAAATTCTGAAAACTGCTCCCATAAATCTATGACCTTGTAATTCCTGTAATGTCTTTCCTCTTCCCAATAGTGACCCTACTGGCCCATCCACTGCTACTTCCCCTTTCCCTATATTCAGAAGCAGGTATTACTCAATGGCATGGAGGTTCAGAGGGCAGCTGATGGGTCAAGAATCTTTCTCAAATTAAATGTGGGGTTTTATGCATGTTCATAGTAGCTGTTACCCATGAAGAAACTGCCATCCACTGCAATCTCAGGATCTTCACCCATACCCTAGGTACATTGGTTTGCCTACATTTCTCTGGGTAACAAGATATCTTGCTTTGAAACTGAGATTTCCTTTCTTCTCATCTTTCCATTTCCCAACCCTGAGGCTGTAGGCAGATTGCTAGTTCTTAGAATAAAGGGCTCACGAGAAGAAAAGAGCAGAGAACATAGGGAGTTCCCAAGAATTCTACTAAATGTCTTTCTAGGATTCTTTAAGAGAAGCTCCCAGTAATCTAACAATGGAAGAAGACTTGGGGCTTTGAATTAATTAGAGCCACAGGTTTTAGACCTGGAAGTGATCTCGGAGGTATGATACCCCAACCCTTTCATTTTACAAATGGGGAAACCTGAGTCTCAAAAACAGGTAAGTGATTTGTTCAGTGTAGCACAACCAGGAAGTGGGAGGGCCAAGAGCCTTCCCAGCTTTGGAGACAAAATCTAGCTGTTTCTTTTATTTTAAAAGAGACTGTTTTGGGGAAAACTATTTCTGGGAGTGATGCTTTTTGATGGATTGGGGTTTTCCTTGGCTCCAGTAGACTTTGACATGGCGGAAAGTCATCTGCTTACCCAAAATAGCCCCCTATGCCAGAGGCTTTCAAGTGGAAAGTAGCTTGACCAAAAATGCCACAAAGAAATGATGGCTGTGTCATCAGTCCAGTGATTGCTGGTGCAGAAAATATGACAAGCTGATTTAGAGAAATGCTGCTCAATTTTCAAGGAGAGAAGAGTTGCTGTTTCAGCACAGATCACATGTTGGAATAAAATTCCCTTGGTTCACATCATCCACATCTATCTATTTCTTCTGCCTCCCTCCTGCAAAACTGACTTTAAATCCTTCATCACGGCACTGAGGTGTGATCCCCATGATTTTTCTCAGGTGTAAACATATTAATATTTCATAGCTCAGTTATTTTACATATTCTGTCCGAAACTAGGACCATAACACAGTCATCTTTTCTATGGTAGCAATAATGCAAATGGGCTGGGCTTTATAGAGTGACAGAAAATAGATCCTGGAAAAGTCCTCTGAGGTCAACTAACCCAACCCCCTCACCTTATACATGAGTAACCTGAGGTCCATTAGGCATTCAAGGTCAGGTATCAGAGCCTAGTCTCCCTCACTTCTATACCATGATTTCTTTACCTGTTGTCTCCCTCATTATCTTGTAAGCTTCTTGAGGGCAAAGACTGTCTTTTGCCTCTTTTGAAGCCCTTGTGCAATAATTGGCACAGAGAAAACACTAGATAAGTGCTTACAGCTAATGTTGATTCAGTGTCAATAGGACTTTGAGTTATCTTAACAGTGGGAGGGATGATTTTCCTTCATTTATGTTTCCAGCTGGTTGACTAGGCCCCTAACCATAAAATAGAACAAAGGTCATTGGCCTATATGGTAATCAAATCTATGATATTGACACAGGGACCAGTTTACTAAGCTGACTGGTCAGGGGTTTGACCTAAAGGCACAAAGCCTTAGGAGCAGTCTTCTAATGAAAAAACAAAAACAGAGAGAGAGTCAAGTATCCAGAGAAGTGCTGGAATTAGCCCAAACCAGCTTGCAAGAGCTGATGGTTAAATTTCTAGTGTATGCATTTATACCATGTGAATTAAACTCCATAAATAAAGGTTTGACTTACTGCTTAGTTGATTATCTAAATTTAAGAAAGTGATGGAGAAAATGTCAATAATGTAACTTAAACTTACAAGTATGTCAAGCATACTTTCTTTCTGAGAGCCAGGTGTTAAATATACACAAGCATACTACTACCAGGATCCTTCCTTGTAGTAACAATCAAGCTAACGAAGAATAGTAAACATTTCACTCCTTAAAGGGCTACAGAAGCTGAATTTATCAAACAAATATGCCAACTCTGTCATTCTTCCTTGAGGAAAGAAAATCTGTCTTATAAACCACTTGTACTTTGGAATACTTGTTCCAAAGGCCATTTTCCAATGAAATTCCCTAAGGCAAGTTTCCCTTGTTGTGATTGACTGGAGAGAAATTGAAATTCATTAAATCTGCCCTCTTCTTAGACAGGGTTAGCCTCTAAAGTCAATGAAGAACATGAAAATCATCCATACTCAAGATTATCCTTGAAAATCCTTTAAATCTTTATAAAGAACAGTGTGATATCTTCAAACATTTTTAGTTGAAAGGGGGTCTAAGACTTTAAAAAGAAGGTAGTCTGGATCAGAGAGATAATAGATCTGAAGGGGTCACTGTGAAAATAATTGAACGTATATTTGATTTTTTTATAACACCCAGGCTAACCTACTGAACAGGACTTGTTTTCAAACAAAAGAAAATACTGTGAAAACAGATAATGTTTTTGCAGCAACAAACATTTATTAAGTACCCGCTATGTGCCAGACATTGTGCTAAGCTCTGTATGTGTGTGTCTGTATGTGTGTGCATGTGTGTACATACCCAGGACTGGTTATGTTTTCTTCACCTAAAAGAGAAAAGAACAGATGCAAAGGCTGAAGACTGAAACCCATTTCTTGGGCCACCATCTTTTAGAGGGGAGAAGGCTCCCTGTACTGTATGTTCTCCAACCAAACATGGGTGAAACAATCTCATGGTAGAAGCAGGCTTGGCCTTTGGAATGCCTCCATGGCCAATCAGAAAGAATCCAACTCACCATGTGGTTAGCCAACTAGAACCGATTACTGAAAGTCTGTTCTTGTCACTCTCCCTGCCTTACCCCATCAACAAACTGATAGAATCTGCCTTAGGTCTATGACGTGTTCCAGATCCTGGTTACACCTCCATTCTCCCCTGCCCCCCAGTCATTATGACCAATAATGGGGAAAGCAATGCTACTGAAAGTGCTTCACACATAAGTGTGACTTAGAGTTGTTGTACCACCTAACTGTAAGAGAGGACACAAGGAAGTCAAGAGAAGACAGCAGGGGCCATCCAGCTGATCGCCAGTGAAGGCTAGCCTCTTCATTAGTTCTACCACCTTAAACAGAAAATATAGGCTACCTACACTGCTTCAATGAATAGGGTGTCACTAACTTACCATGTGTCTACCATTAAGATAGTAGACCAATGGACCTTACCAACTCCCTGACCACCAAATCCTAAGGTCCACTGGGCCTTACCATCAGTCTTGCTACTGTACACTCCTGACTCCTAGACATTCCCATCTTAACTGCTAATATACCCTAAAGACTCTTGGGCCTTGCTACCTGCTCTGACATTGAATCCTAATGACCAGCACACCTTTCCATCAGCCCCACCACCGAATCCTCAGTCTTCCTCAATTAGAATGTGAATTTCTTAAGAGCAAAGAACATCTTGATTTCTTGTTTTGTTTCCTCAGCATTTAGCTCAGTGTTTGACATATAGTAAAGAGCTTCATAATTGCTTTTTAATTCATTCACTCATCTATGTAAAAGAATACTACAGTGTTGATACTAAGGATAGTATCTTGGGATGTTCTAGGGGAGATCTTTGTCTGGAAAAGCATAGGGTTTTTTTCCTTTTTACAGGCATAAACATCCAAGACAGCCTAAATTTCCCAAAGCTGGCTTTCTTTTTTATGACTCCAGAGACAGGTCAGTTGTACTGAGAGTGGATAACTGGTTTTCATCCCAGTGTTACTATCCAGTGTCAAGATGTATTCTCTCCCACAGTTCATTACTCTGTGTTTGGTCTATAAATATATTCCTAAGAATTTCTTTTCATTTCTATACTATTTTACTATGACAAGCCACTCAATAAATTACTTTAAGGGGCACTTTGAATTTCTTAGTAACAATCTGGTGTGTTTAGAACATTTTGTGTCCTCTTGAAATTTTATTGTCAATCTAATCAGAAGCCAAAATTGATGAAGGGCTTTTAATGGTATTGATGAAATAAAATGCTTCTTGGCTTTCGAATGTCATGTTCTGCTCTTTTATTGTTGTTCTGACTCAAAGTGAAGGTTGGAAATTTCTTTAGTCAGCAGATGGCTTGATCTTTCCATCAAATCATCCACTTCATGCTAATTTTTGCTATTTGTGTTCTAGGATTTCAGGTTCTTTTTCACAACATACAGCTTGAAATTATGTCTACACCAAACATCTACTTGGCAATTCCAACATCTCCTAACTCCAACCTATCCCCAAACCAACGATCCAGTTTATCTTTCCACAAGGCTCTTCAATGGCAAGATCACTCTTCTTTAGACTTTCATATCATGGAAGTTAGTAAGACATCATGGAAAGTATCCTGGACCAAAAGTCAGAGGTCCTGGCTTCTAGTGTTAGCCCTGTTGTTCCTTAGCTGTTGCTGTTCAGTCCTTTAGGTTGCATTCAGGTCTTTATGACTGCATTTGATGTATTCTTGGCCAAGATAATGGAATGGTTTGCCATTTCCTTCTCCAACTCATTTTAAGAAGAGGAAATTGAGGCAAACAGGGATAAATGACTTGCCTAAGGTCACACACTTTGAGGCTTAATTTGAACTTAGGAAGATGAGTCTTCCTGACTCTATGCCCAGCCCCTCTATACACTGTGCCATCTAGCCACCCCTAGAATAAAATGCAAACTACTTTGTTTGGCATGTAAAAACCAATCATAGTCTGACTCCATCTGATGTTTATAGATGGATTTTATACTATAATCCTTCATGTACTTTTTATTCTGGTCAAACTGACCTATTTCCTGTTCCCTTGATATGACATTCTTTTTACCACTTCACCTTTGACTGTGATGCTCTCTTTACTCACCTTTGTGTCTTTGAATTCTTTACAGGTGACACCTTCCTGCCCCTTATGCCTTCAAAATTACTTTGCATTCACTTTGCACATAATTTGAATTTACTCACCTGTGTACCAGTTGTGTCTCCTCAGATACAAGATTATAAGCACCTTGAGGGCGAGGGCTTTCATTTTGTCTTTGTACCCTAACAACCAGCACAGTACCTAGTATATAGTAGGCACTTAATAGATGTTGTGGAGTTGAATTGAACTGTGACACCCTGAGTCACTTTGTCTCACTCAACTCTTGTTTCTAAACCTGTAACATGATGGAGTTGAAAACACCTCTCAGGTTCCTTCCCGGTCCAAGATTCTGTGATTCTTTGTTGTACAACTTTGTCCACAAATATACTGTTTCTTCACAAAAGGATTTCTTTTTGTTAAGTGACTTTGGACCACACTCTTTGTTTTCCTTTCTTTTTCTTCCTTCCTTCCTTCCTTCCTTCCTTCCTTCCTTCCTTCCTTCCTTCCTTCCTTCCTTCCTTCCTTTCTTTTTCTTTCTTTCTTCTTTTGTTTTTTCTCCACTATAATCCAGATTCTTGGAGAAATGTAGTGCCCATTGCAACAAACTGACTCTCCTCTTTCCATGTCTGTGGTGAGACCAATAGTGGTCCTACTACGTGTGAGGCACTATGCTAGACACTGGGAAAATCCAGACAAAATTAAGTTTTCTTGTCCCTAAGGAGGTTTAACTCTAGAGGACAAAATCCATTCATTCATTGAGTAAACACTTATTAAGCATCTATTATATTCTGGGCCCACACGGTTGTTTGTCCTTCATTTTCAAAGAGCACATCAGGGAGTTAATGCCATGACACGCCAGTGAATTGCATTTAAGTGAGCATGGGTTGTGCAGAGTCACTGGCCTCACTTTCTCCTCCGGAGTCATCTGGGTCCAGTGGCCAGATACACATCAGGATGACTGGAGATGGCCCTGCCAAGCACACATAAGTATACACAAAGGATATATTAATTTGGCTGCAGACACTAGCAGCCAATATAAAGTCTCATAAAAGACAGTCGTTGCACTGAACCTTGAAAGAAACTAGGAATTCCAAGATGTGAGCGTGGAGGACATTCTAGGCATGAGAGAAAGTTTGAGCAAAGTCATGGAGTTAGGGAATGGATTTTCATGGGGGAGGAACTACAAGAAGTCCAGTTGGGTTGGACCACAGAGTACATGAAGAAGAGTAATGAATTATAAGGATGCAGTGCAATGAATGCTAAATTGGGAGTCAGAAAACATGAGTTCAAATGTCAGCACTGCCACTTCCTACTAGTGTGACCTTAGAATTCTTCAATGAAAAATGAAGGGTTTGAATGAGATGAGCATTGAGTTCTCTTTCAGTTATAAATCCTGTGACACACTCCTCCCTGCATCATTCTTCTATCAATCATTCCCCAAGAGTAAACTGAGATCCATTATAATTATTTATGTGATAAGTTAGCAGATTCCCAGAATACTTCTGGAAATGGCCTTGGGACTGAATCAGGGTAGAGACCTGTGAAAGACTCCTTTCCTCTCTCAGGATAGGCACCTGGTAGCTCAAAGTAGTTGGGAAACATTTTACTCTTTTCCCCACTTTGTCCTCCTGGAAATAATTAGAGCCTCTATAAATATAAGAGGAACAAAAAGAAACAAGAATTTTGCCAAACAAATGGCAAGAACGAAATATATGACTAAGCTGAATCCTTCCTTCAGTGTAAATCATCCCAGTGTAGATGATGATCAGTACATTGGATCTCAAGAAGCACTTGTACTGTACAATTTCTTTAATTCTGACTACACTCATGGACGGTTGAGTCAGGCAGGGATTGGCTCCAAGCTTCCTTTTGCCTTATTTGTGAGAAAGGTTTTGCACAACAGATGTGACTCTTGATCCTGAAATGGTTTTGGTGCCAAGGTCCCCTGGGTGACTGTGATACTTTTAATTAGCTTGAGTTCTTATATGGACACTAAGGAGCTCTCCATTGGCTAGACCTGGAGGCTAATGCCAGTTACACTAAATGCAAGCCTATGATATAATAAAAAGTAGAAATTCACATATTATTTGTTATAGTTCTTCATTATGTCAACATAACTGTGATGTTGCTGAGGTGGCCATTACTCACATATTTTTTTACCTTCTCATGCAGTGTAATTCTTGTCCATATCTGACACAGGATGATCTGTGTCTCCTTCAGCTCTAAATTTGTGATTGTTTGAGCCATGTGAATTCTCTAGCATGGTTCCTCTCAATATGCTGGAGGCCTTCCAGAATGGTAGGGATTCTTAACCTCTTTCATGTCATGGATACCTTTGGCAATCTGATGAAGCCTGGGCACCTTTCTCAGAATAATGTTTGTTGCTTATGTTCACAACTTAAGGAAAGGCTAAATTTCAGCTTGAGGTTGGTGAAAATGATATGGGGTTTTTTTTACATCCAATTTCACAGACTCCTTGAATTTGCAGTCCCCCGACCCAAGTCAAGAATCCCTCTGTGACGGCAGAAATGTTCACTTTTGTGCGCGAGTCCTATTGTAGCACAGCTAGATCTGTAATTTCATTAATATAGAGATTCTTGGATTGGATGTAGGTTGGCACATTCTCTGCAATTTGTTGTCTTCAAGAGTTGCCTAGAGCATAGAAATTAATAATTTGAGAGACATTACTTCCTCCATAATTGCATTCTTCAGGGAATATTGTATGAATCTCAAGCACTTCATTCCTTCAGTTATCCATTTTTAAAACATTTATTAAATCTGCCACAAGCAAGACACATACATGACAGACTTCTTATTGGAAGAACTTTCAGTCTACAGATTTCCTCCTCCAATGGGGACACCATTAGGTGAAGGGCAACTCCTTGAGATTTACCAATAATAAAAGACTTCTCTGATGAAAAAGTGCGAGTCTAAAAAAAGGAAAAAGAATAAAAGAAACTCAAAACTTAAAAAATGTAAATGTTATAAAATGTTTATTTACAAATAAATGTTCAATTTATTTAACAAATGTTAAACATTTGTTAAATGGTAAAATGTTAACATTTTAACAAATGGTAAACAACATTTTGACGAATGTTAAACAAATGCTAACAAATTTTTTTTAAAAAATTGTTTTACACTTGCCTTCTCAGTGGGGATGTGTGGGGAGGGAGGAAGAGAGAGAAGTTGGAACTCAAAGGTTTAGAAACGAATATTAAAAAAGTTTACATGCAACTGGGAAATAAGATGTACAGGTAATGCATATAGAAATCTATCTTGCCCTACAAGAAAATAGAGAGGATGGGAGTAAGGGAAGGGAGGGCTATGATAGAAGGGAGAGCAGACTGGGGGAAGGGATAATCACAATGTATGCTGTCTTGGGGAGGGTGAAGGGGAGAGATGGGGAGAAAATTTGGAACTCAAAATCTTGTGGAAATGAATGTTGAAAACTAAAAATAAATTTAAAAAAGAAAACAAAAAATAAATTGCTTTAACATGTAGTTGGGAAAAAATATATAAAATAGAAAAAAAAAGTACCAGTCTGAGTCTTAAAGATTATCTATCACTGTCCAAGATAGTTAATGTATCCTTTTGGGGTCCCCTTGGTAATAAATTGGGATGACATCCCAGGCACCTACAGATGAGTTGGCAAAGGAGGTTTACTAGTCCAGTGTGCACTGAGTGTTCTGGCTGACTTGAATGCTAACTGCTGCCCTTGTTCTCTGGACTCTGCAATACCCTCTCCAAGCTGTTCATTGGGATAGGAAAGGGGATTTAGTTTGTAGATTGAGTCCTGCAAAGGACCTCAGAGGCCATTTCATTTTACAAATAAGGAAACTGAGGCTTAGGAAGATTAAGGGATTTGTTTGAGGTCACACAGATAATAAGCATCAGATGTAAAATTAGAACCCAGGTTCTCAGACTCTGGAGTCAGTGAAAACACTAGTGTTGTTTCCCCTACCATGACTATGTTATCTCAGGGTGTATGCCCAGAATTGGTGATAGTCTTGGGTTTATGATGGCAGCACCTGTTCCTAAGGATAGGAAACCAGAAGAGGACTTGACTGTTACACATCAGATGAACAGGCTGGGCCAGATCTGATCAGAACTTTCATTTTTTTTCTTCTCTGCTCCAGACCTCCTTGCTCTTTGTCTCACCCCACACTCCACCTACTCTGAGCGTTTTCTCTGGCAATGCCAATGCCTGGAATCTTCTCTCTTCTCCTCTCTACCTCCTGGCTTCCCTGGCTTCCTTCAGATCTCAGCTAAATTCTCATTTCCATAAGAAGTCTCTCTATCCCCCTTACTATCAATGCCTTCCCTGTTGATTCACCTCTGATTTATCCTGTCTTTATTTGCACAATCCTTACTTTTTGTGTTGTGTTTATATTGTATTGTATTTGTGTAATCCTTATAATTTGTATAAGGTTATTTGCATGTTGTCTCTTCCACTAGACTGTGAGCTTCTTGCCAGCAGAGACTATCTTTTAGCTTTCTTTGTATCCCTAGCATTTTACACAGTGCCTGGTGCATAGTAGGGTCTTAAAAATGCCAGTTGACTGACTGATTGACTACTGGTATATTCACTCTGGGAAAGCACCAGCCATAAACTCAAGCTCATATATATAAACTATGGACACTCCAGCAAACACAAGGACAATATAAGCAGAGAAGATGGAAGAAACAGGAGCATGGACCCTCCCCTCTTCCACCCTTACAGTCATTTCCTGGTATTAATTAGTTTCTTCTTCTCATGCATTTCACCAAGTTTCCATCTACCACAGTATACACCAACATACTCTTTCTTACCAAAAAACTCTCTCCAATCCAAGTCAGTCAGTAAATAAACTTTTGTTAAGTGCCTACTATATGCCAGTCATTGTGCAAGCATGTATGCATAAACTGGTGTGAACTTACCACCATATTATAGAACTACAGAGGTAAACATGTATCTTTCTATCTCTGAGGTTCCTCCCACCTTCAGATCTATGATCTTAAGGGCTTCAGAGTAGCCGACATGAAAGTCCACTCATAAAAACCCACGTTCAGTGCTCTGAGTCATTGTAAGAATGCTTATTCATTCCCCAGGTTTTCGATAGCCAGGGGTAGGAAACCACATATGGCCTTCTAGGTCCTCCATTATGGTGACCAGACTTCACAGAACAAATCCCCTTAATTAAAGGATTTTTTTTGTGAAGTCAGATTCAAAGGGCCCACTTAAGGACCTAAAAGTTTGGACTCGGTGGAAGAGCCACACTTGAGGATCTGCAACACTAATAAAATAGAGATGGGAGGCACTTCCTTCACACTCCCAGGTAGTAAGAGCAGAACGTTCCAAGTCCAGCATCCCATCCACTCTTCATGGCAGGCATGCTACCTCTCAGGAGGCCATTTATCACCAGTAGGCATGATGTGCTTCCCAACAAGAAAGCTTGCAGAACCACTTAAGAGAACTCCACACCCAGAATCCTGCTATTACTGTCTGTTAATATGAGTCAGAGTGGCTCCCACAGAACCTGTTTATTCATGTTTCTGTCTGGGGAACAATGTCTCATCTGTTGTCCAGGAGATGAGGAAGCTCATTTGCCAGTAGCTGCAAGTAGCCAGAGGACAGTAGGGAGCTGATTCCATTTTGCCAGCTTTGGAGGGGAAGTCACAGCTGGTAAGACTAAGCTGGTTTGCCTCTTGGCTGGGAGTACAAGTAAAGTGGTGGGGTTCAAAGGTGGACCTAAGGATATAAAAGAAATACATGGAGTGGGCTCTGATGATAAATGCTATGGCAAAAGACCCCAGAGTATAGAATGACCAGGAGTTGTATGATTTATCAAGAGAGCATGCAACTTAGATGTCTGTTAGGCAGTAAATCCCACAGAAAGGTTGGCTCTAGAGCTTACTTACAAAAATGGCAGTGGTTTCGGATATGCTAGTGTTCTAGGTGGTTCTTGCAGCATAATCCTATTCTGAACTATCTGGCGAGGACCCACTATACTTTCCCAAAGTAAGAGATGGTGGCTCCCATATGAACAACTGCCATTCATCATAGTAACTGCTAGAAAGCACCCAGACCAAATTTTTCATAAAAGCATAGGATTGACAGGAAATATTTATGCAAGAGAGGCAGTGGGCTCACTTCATCACTGCTCGTAGGTGGGCAAACATTCAATCATTCCCTATGAGGGCAAAGATATGTCTTCCGTGGAAAGGGAACTGTGGATCCTTTCACTGCAGAAAAACTTCTCTCATTCCTTCCTTCATCTGCAGACGCCCCTTCATTCTTTGGACCAAAAAGATGGCGATGATGATCCTACATACACTATAACAGGAAACTAGTTGGCACAGTGGATAGGAATCAGGAAGACTCATCTTCCTGAGTTCAAATATAGCCTCAGATACTCACTAGCTGTGTGACCCTGGGCAAGTCACTTAACCCTATTTGCCTCAGTTTCCTCATCTGTAAAATGAACTGGAAAAGGAAATTGCAAACCACCGCAGTATCTTTGCCAAGAAAACCCCACATGGGATCGTGAAGAATTGGACGTGATTGAAACAACTGAACAATAACCACGAGTGCCCTATAAGAGAGCACAAGGGACACGACGGCATCCCCAGAAAGGAGCCTTCCTTCTGCCCTCTGACATTCCATGCAGGCCATCCCAAAATGGTGCACTTCTGAGAAACTACATCACCATCTAGGCGGCAAGCTTTCTGTAATATTCTATCTTCTGGCTTCCAGTTAAAAGAGACTCCTCTCCACCCCTACCAAAAAAAAAATGGTAACCCATACGCAGAGTCCTCAAAAACTCTACCATGTCACAGAGCTTAGAGATACTACAGACCAGAGAGGTTGCTTTTCCCACTCACCATAGTCACAGCCATTTTCCAGACAGGGAAAATTAGGAGATTAAAGTATAACCAGGGCAGACAGTGGATCCCTCAATGTCAATTCAACATCTTTTACGTATAAGAGCCAAACAGGATGTCAAGATTTCAAGCTTGAGTGACTGGGAAAATGTAGTGGCATCAACAGGTGTAAGGAAGAAAGAAAAGGTGTTTGGTGAGAATGGTGGTTGGAGATAATAAGCTCGGTTTGGGCCACGGGAAATTTGAGGTGCTAGCCAGAAATCCAGGGGGGACATTTCCAATAGGAAATTCCTAGTAATCCTGACTGATAGGATCATAAGTCTAGAGCTAAAGGGGGTGTCTTATCTAAGTCTCTCATTTGTACCAATATGAGCATTGAAGCCTTAAGAAATGAAGAAAGCCTTTGAAATCATAAAAAGACTTGTTCAGAGTCATATGGGCATGAAGTGACAGAGAGAGTTTGAATCTAAGTCTTCTGGCTTCAAATTCACTGTATTGTTCTACTTATGGAAATATGAGACAAGGCCTTTGGTACGTGCCACATGTTTAGATTCTGGAAATGGTAAAGAATAAGATCCCTCCATGCTACCTGGAGGGAGCTGGCGGACCAGAGGCAAATCTGGGCCTAAAGGGTTATTGTAGATCTCCATTCTGTTCACAGAAAACAGTCAGGGAATCACTGTCAGTGCCCTATCCCATTTTCCCATATAATGAGGACACTATTTCCCATCAATTCCAGGGGTTTAGGAGTTTGCAAATATTTATACATGTGACAGGGGATGAATAAGTGAATGACTGAATGAATAAATGAGGATTTACTATGTGCCAGGCACTGTGTTAAGTGATAGATACACAAGCAGAAAACAGCTGCTGCTCTCAGAGTGCATATTTTAATGAGAGAGTTGATACATATAGGACAGTGGAAGTCAGAAAAATGTTTTTTGCCAGGAAGACACAGAAGTGACAATAGTGGTTTATAGAGCAATTGGTATATCCTTTCAGAAGTGGGTAATGGTGATTCAGTTGCCATTCCCAGAGGTAGAGTGGAACATCTGGAGAGTGTACCCTAAAGTATAGTATAAATATGGCCAAGGAGCATTGTGCTCGGTCTGGGTTGCACAATGGTCATCACCCATGAATCCAGTGTCTCAAAAACCTAGTGTCTCAGGGCAGAGCTATAGCCAGAGCACTCAACTGGAGGTATAGACTGGTAGAAAGGTACATGCCATGAAGGGAGCTACCACATACTTAGTCTGAATCATTTAGTTAAGGTAATTGTTTACCAATCAAAGCTCAGGAGCTAGGGCTGGCATGAAGAAATCATTCCTACAGAGTAATAATTAGCACGGGCCCTGTGGGGTTTGCCCTGTGGTACCAACATGGAGATGCCAATACTTGACCTTCTCAGTGGGTCCTGTTGCCATGAAGTCTGCCTCCTGGGACCTTCCCTCACCACTATTATACAATTGTACCCAAAGAGAAGGACTCCTCATGAGCTGCCTCTTTGTGTGACTTAAGAATATACTAGTTTTTTGTCTGTCATATCACACTTTTGAATCATATTAAGCTTGCGAATCACTAAAAATCTCAGTTCTTTTTCAGACAAACTGAAGTCTAACCAAGCCTCTGCTGTCTTGTACTTGTAAAGTAAACACTTGGAATGCAAACGCATGACTTTACATCTATTCCTACTAAAATTCATCTTATTAGATTCTAGCCTGTCAAGACCCTTTTGGATCCTGTCATTCAATGAGTTGACTATCCCTTCCTGCTTTCCATCACCTCCAGGCTGGAAGCATGATAGTTATGTCTTTCTCTAAGTTGTTGATAAAAATGTTAAATAGCATAGGGCCAAGCACTGATTCTTAGGACACTTCACTGGAGACCTCCTTCTGATTTTATACTGAACCATTAATAACTAGGCTTTGGGTCTGGCTATCAGACCAATTCTGAATCCATCTAACTGTACTACCAGCAAATCTATATTTGACTTTCTCAATTACTTAGCTAAAATCAAGGTAAACTCTATCTATAGCATTCTGTCTAATAAGCCCATCAAATAAGAAAATGATGTTGGTCTAGAATGACTTCCTGATGAAGTCATTTTGCCTCTTTAGAATCAGTTTCCTTCTTCCAGATGTGCACTAGTCATCTCCTTACTTTTAAATTCTAGAGTTTCATCAGGAACTAAAGACAAGCTTACTGGCATATAATATGTTGACTTTACTCTTTTCTTTTTTGAACCCTGGGACATGTGTCTTCATCTAAACCTTTTGAGTTTGGCAAGATCTTTCAAAAATCATTGATAATGGTTTAGCTATCATATTTACCAGTTTTTAAGCCTTTCAATCAAATTCCCTCCTTTCTACTGTCCTCTTGCTCTCCCCCTGCCATTTTGTAGGTGATGTAACTGAGACCTAGAAAGGTTGTGATTTATTAAAGATCATAGTCCAACCAGGACAGGAGATGTGAACTCATTAAAGGGAGTTTTGGTTTTCTCTTATTAGCTCTAAATTTATCTTGGATCTTATACTAATTGTGTCTCCCAGAGATGAAGTAGATTATGAAGCTTGTGATGTGTAATGAATATTGTCAGACAAAATTCTGGCAGGGTGAGAGGGCCTTGGAAAGAAAGAGCTCCAACAGAGGGCAAGACAAGCAAACTAGCATAGAAGTTTCCAACAGGATCATAGACTTAGAGCTAAAAGAGACTAAGGTCATCTGGTCCAACCTTGTCATTTTACAAATGACAAAGGAGAGGTTATGGAAACCACCAGACTTTGGATTGACAATTCACATTGCAGAAATACAAGCCACCCTCAGAGCACAGTGATTGCTACAACATGCTGCTTAGTTGAGAAAGTATCTGGGTCACAGGCTAGATAGGTGTAGAAATCAGTCAGCAATGGAGCCCTACCTATGCTAGTTAACCCTCCGCAGGCTAAAGCATTATTTCATAGTTTTGAAATTTCAGCTGTATTTTCTAAGAGCTTATGGGTATAGGATATATGTCCTGAAGAATCCTTGACATTATGAGTCTTGTATGTACTGTCCTTTGGTTAAGGCAGTTAGCAATATAGATTTCGTGTACTCAGGAAGACAGAGGCCCTCTGTAGGGTCCCTTTGGTCTCTTTGTACTACTGGGAACTGGGGAGAATCAGAGCCTGGCTCTGGGTAGATGGAGTTACCCACAGGTTGGTAACCTGATTGGAAAGTTGGCTTACAGGCAAATGATTCCTGAGACTTGTGTCTCCTCAAAAAAATGTAAGGTACTTGAGGACAGGAATTGTTTGCCATTTTTTTGTTGATTCTCAATATCTCTTACTATAATAAGAACAGGTATTTAATGAGTGCTTGTTGAGTTGGGTTGAACTGAAGATATAACTTGATGAGGCCCAACCTTCATCCACCACTTGATAACCCATAGATGACACTTAGCAGTCTCCAGTTTCTCTGAAAAGAAGAGGGAGGTGTGTTTTATGATCTGTTCTCTGGGGCTATTACTAGTTTTCCAGTACTCAGAATCTGGCTTCTTTCTAGTGATTGCATTTTTGTTGTTGTAATCATGTACGTTGGTCTTTTGGGTCTGTTTATTTCATCTACTTCAGTTCACACAACTCTTATCATGTTTCTCTGAATTCCAGTCAATGGCATTTGGTAATAACCAGATTTTGTTGAAACCCAACTATGCCATAGTATCTATGAATCTGCTGAGAATCCCATCCCAGCCAGTTCACACAGGCTCTCTTCATTGCTCGATTTGCATCTCAGAAATTAGGAAATGCCACAAATCAGGACGTGATTTATTGTTTTGTCTACACTGAAGAAAGTGATGGAGAAAATGTTATTGAAGATCAAACTTAGAAGTAGGTTTTTGGAGAGTTGGTTATTAAACATTTACCAGCATAGCCTTTTCCTCACCCCTCTATAAAGAATCGGCTGGAGAGTCTTAGGGATGCTTTAGCTACCCATCCCCCTACTTTCCTCCTCCCCTTTGCCTGATCTGCTGACTAAACTTGTCAGGATTAGACTGAATGATCTCCAAAGTAGCTTTCAGCTCTAAATCCTATGATCTTAATATGCCAGTTGGTAGCCTCTGTCCTTAATCTACTCTGTTTAGCTCTGTTCCTGTGGAATTGTCTCTTGAAATGTTCTTTCCCCTAATTTTGCGTTCTTGTGAATTCAATTAATGATTTTAGATAAGATTGATAAGATCTAGATAAGATTGGCCTGTATTCTCCACCAGTATGAGAACTGATCCCCAGGAATGAGCCTAAAGAGTCAAGTTGGAGAGTGGGTGAGAAAGACATGGGCAGATTCTGATATATACTACTTCAGCAAAAGTCCTGTCCAGCAGAGTGTTGAGTCTTTCAAGATGAATTTGCCACATCAAAACCCTTCTTTTCTTAAGTTTATGTAACCTGAATGAAGTTCCATTACTTCTACGTCCTCTGGATAGAGCACCCAATAGCAAGCAAGCTTTTTGTGATCTCCTATAAGGAGATGTCCGCTTTTCTTCTATACTTTCCATGTTAAAGAAGAACAGGGAACTTTTCTTAACACTTTTCTCAATTAGGGCAATCAGTCCCTCACTCGTGTTTTTCCAACATCCTCAGACTAGAGTTGGGTGGTCTTTCTCCAAAGGATGACGTTCTATTGTATGAGGTTGGCAAGATACCCCGAGTGTTCCCTTGTCTTTAATAGCTTGCAGCAAGAAAAAGGCTTAGACAAAATACCTGAGACAACAAAGACTTACCTGCAAAGGGGCCACTATCCCCTAACTGAAGTGAAACTGAATTCCAACCACTTCCTTGGGAATGTAAGCCCAGAGAGGAATCTGCTATTAGTTTCTCTTACATGGGAAGGTTGAGATCAGTATTTTTGCCCTGACCCATAACATGGACATTGACTTTTATATGCAACAAAGTACTTCTATTTTTTTTAAAAAAACTGTGCACTTAAAACACCAAAAGGAAAAAAATATATATAGTATTTCCACAAACATAGTACTATAAAAGATGATTGAATATGATTCTCTATAATATATTCAGCTTGCCTTTTAAAAAAATGTTTATAATAAATTTACCTTGTTACTTTCAAAGCTGTCCTATTCTGTCAATGTTTCCTTCTGTTCCCTTTTGTATATTTAAGTGCCTCAATGACCATTCTTTCTTTATTTTGGGGGGGACAATATGTTCCTAACCACACCATCCCTTGGACCCTCCTCATTAAAAAAGAGAGTAAAATCCTTGTATTGTTAAGTACACATATTAATGTAAAACCAGTCCGCACATTGACCTTGTCCAGAGATGTATATCTTCTCCTGCATTTGAGTCCACATCTCTCTGTCAGGACACAGGGAACCTGTTTCATCAGCAGCACTCTACATTTTGGGATGGTCATGATATTGACCAGAGTTCTTATGTGTTAGAAAATTGTTTTCCGTTACAATGTTGTTATTAATGTATAAATTGGTCCCTGCTTCTACTCACTTCACCCTGCATCAGTTTATACAAGTCTTCCTTGAAGGGAAGAATAAATACACATGTAAATATGAGCCCCATTTCTCTGTCTTTTATCTTTCAGTATAGTAATTTTTTGGATGTAATTTCAGCTTTCCAGAATGACTAGACCAATTCATGGTGCCACCAATATCGTATTAGTGAGTCAGGCTTCCTGAGACCCCTCCAACAACTATTATTTTTATTGTTGTCGTTTTTGTCAATGGGATGGACATGAGGTAGAACTTCAGACTTGTTTTCATTTTCATTTTGAGCATTTTTTTCATGTGACTATTTATCTAAATTTCTTCCTTTAAGAACTGTCAATTCATATTCTTTGACCACTTATTTATTGGGGAACAGGTGTTTCCAGTTTTGCCTCTTTGTCTTCTTGTGTTTCTAGGGCTTTTTTGTGCTTTCTTTGAGCCTGGGCAATCTGGTTTACTAACCAGAGGTGGTGATAGGAGTTGGAAAGGCAAATAGAAAGTGCTATAAATTGTTTTCATCAGTCTCAAAAAATAAATGTCATCCCTCTGAGCCTTGTTACTTGGGTGCTGACCACACTGGGCAACATATTGTGTGAAGTCTGAGGTAGGGAAAAGGTAAATGAAATTTCAGTTGTCCTAATTCAGTTAGGAGTGAAGGATGGGGAACAACAGGTAAGATGAGTGAGAGAGGAGATCTTCATGACCACCGATGGGGGCCCATTTGTGGGCGGAACAGATCTATTACCTGACAAGTACTGGAAATATGTTGAGTAGTCCACAAGTCTTTTGGCCATTATGGCAAAAGAGCCATAACACTACCCTGAGGATACTAGACAATGGAAAATAGATGGCAGTTGTGGAGGCAGTGTTGATGACAGCAACATAAATGAGGCTGAGCAGCAGGAGCCTCCAAGGCTCATTGGGAAGAACAGTCTGGGACAATCCTGCACTTCATGTCCATGCTAAGAAAGCATGTGCTGCTTCATAAACCCAGAGGCAGTATCAGAGAATCAAAAAGGAATTGGTAAATTGCTGGAACAGAGGAGGGTTGGGAACAGAGAAACAATAAGGTTAGGAAAAATGAAATTTAAGGGAAAGACAGGACCATGCCCTTCACTTGTATTGTGAGTTCTGTGGACTAGAAGGTCCAAGAAAGAGAAGCTGTTGCTGTACCTTGAGTTCTTTCCCTATTAGGTGATGGAGAGGTGTTCAACCTCATGGTGGTACTTGAAGTCAGAAAGTGATTGTTTAGGTCCTTGGGGAAGACAAGGATCACTAAAATAGTTGGTGGCTTGAGTAGCCTCAAGTTCTTTTTTGCAATGGAGAAGATCTCAAGCTCAAGGTAGCTCAAGGAGCCCACCAGAGGGAAAAGCTTTTTTGATAGAAAGCTCAGATCTCTGTCGTGTGTCATTAAACCTATGTCTTATGTGTTGGTGGGTGTTACTGCTTTCAAGGGAACTGAGGATCCCTAGAGAAGAGCTAGAAATGAGCCAAATTCAGATGAAAGTGGTTTCCCAGAATTGAACCTGGTCCATCTTCGAAAGACAGAGAGACTTTCCTCTTCCTTCTTCGTACCTCCAAATCAAAGTCAACTGTAAGTCATGTCAATCATCTTGACGTCACGGTCCTCTTCAAGAATGAAGGACAAACACAACCTTCCTACCTCCGTTCCACAGCACAAGAGTTATATACAAATGAATCATGTACTCAAGATTTTAGAATACATCGTTTTCAGGACAAAATTCTTTCTAGCAACTAGAAGAATTTAATTTAGACCAATTACAAATTTCTTGGTTTAATTAAATTTAATTGGTTTAATTTATATTACATAAATAATTACACTTACATAGCACTTTAAGACTTAAAGAGTACTTTTCTCATAATACTGTTGTGATGGTAGTGCCAATGTTATTATTTACTTTTTAAACATAAGGAAACTGAGGCTCAAAGGTTGTGACTTACCCTTGGTCCCACACCTAGTTAAGTATCAGAACTATAATTTTAATTTGTTGGGTGGAGCGTAAGATCTCCACCTTGCTAATACTTTGCTAACTCACTTCTAGATATCTGTTTTGGGAGATGTTTAATATCCAGCCCCCCAAAAAGACAAGACATATTTGAAATTTAATCTTCATTATCAACATTTTCTCCATCATTTTCTTACGACTAAACAATCAACAAAATGAGAAACCCAGTCCTGGTTTGCTGCTTTTGCTGATTTCCAAGGTGTAAATGCTCACGATAAAAATGTATCAATCAGCTCTTCTAAACAGATATGAGATAACTCCAGGATATCCCTGTGTAAGTTATGGTTTATTGGGTATGCTTAAAAGCAGTAAAATATCATCTCTTTTAAATATATATAAATATATAGTTAGTCTCCAGTCAATCCAAATGAGTGAGTTTTTGCTGTATTTTAATCTCAAAATCAATCATTAGGAAATTCTTCTAATCAGTCCCTAGAAACTGGACTCCCTCTGTCTCTCTGTCTCTCTCTCTCTCTCTCTCTCTCTCTCTATATATATATATATATATATATATATGTATAAATATATAGATGTATATTCCTAAGAAAAAGGACATATGTACATGCACATATACAAATAGCCATATACACAGACATGCTTGTACATGTACGTGTGTATATATGCATACATATAGATAGATACATACATATACATATATGTTTATTTAAAATTAGAAAGAAGAGGCATCTTAATTCGTCTTTAAGGGCCTTTTCCTTTAATTGAATTAGCTCTTGAGCCCTGCTCTTGGGAGCTTGTGATTTTGCTTTATTTATAAAAATTAGAACTTAGGGAATTTCCTTTTGAATGTTTCAAAACAAGAGCTGATTTTAATTGTAAATGAGACAGGTCCTCTCTGCTCATTTCTCTGTGCTCATGTTCCTTTCTCAGTGTCAATGCAGTGAATGGCTTTTCCTGTTCTGGTTAGAAGTAGGGCAGTACTATTACTACCAGGCCGCTGCTTCCCTCCTGCTGAGTTGTATAGAACAAAAAGAGACTGGCTCTAATTGAGGACACTGGATCTTGACACTAGGAGTTCTTAAATGTGCACATTTCCCATTTAGCACCCATGGAAATTCTGGCCAAGTATTTAAGACAATTGCATTAGAATAAACACAATTTGCTAATGTTAGCACCCTCTGCTTGCAATAAATTTCAGGTACCACAAGATCTTACTGGCATATTTTGTCAGGTACCTCTGCTTATAAGAGCTTGTGTCTTCTGGATAGACCACCGCACTCCGTGGCTTCCATGGAAGGAACTAGGAAGGTCAGCTTTGAGGGGGCTTCTATTAGTGTTTGCTGGCAGATACAAGGCAACTCTCATGACTAGAACAGAAAGCTGTCTACCTTTTAGTGGGACATGTGCAGCGTCAGCACTGGGCTCCCCTGGAGAGATGCAGATGTTGAGAGAAATGAACATATCAAGTCAATGAAAATGATGAGAGGAAAGTTTGGCAGAAGACCATGGGGGAAGGGAAACAAGAGACTGAGGAGATCTCACTTAATCTGAGCAGAAGGGAGCAAAACAGGTCATCTGTGGTGCAGATGAGTGGCTGTGCTGTGTGAATGTGGTTTTTTTAATCTACTGTTTTTAAAAAAATCAATTATTTAAGACCCCCCAAAATAGAATCTCTACTCAAGTTTCAGTGTTACAATCACCACCTGCTGGATGCCTCCCAACCTGCTCTCAAAAAAAAACACAAAACAATTTTTGTTTTCTATTAAGTTTTGTCTACTTCTCTTACTTGATTTTCAAAATCCTTTTTGAGTTCCTCCAGGGCCTCTGATCAATTCATATCCCTCTTGTAGGCTTTTGATGTAGGAGCTTTGACTCTGCTGTCCTCCTCTGATTTTGTGCCCTGATCTTTCTTATCACCAAAGTAAGATTCTATAGTCTGAGATCTTTTATAATACTTACTCATCTTCCCAGCCAAACACTCAACTAACTCTTTGTCAAGGTAGGACTCTGCTTCCAGTGGGGGTGGGGGTTCAGGGTTTTTGTATCAGCCACTTGATACCTCCCCCTCTGTGTGTTCAGAGCTCCAGAAGCAGCCTCTGTTGCTGCTGCTATCCCCACCCCGACCCCCACCACCCTGGGGCTAGTGCCAACCAGTCAGATCACATGTTCCTCTTTCACCCAGGTCTCAGAGTTTTCCCATTGACCTTTATGGCTTTTATGGGTTAAGAAGTCTGGAAACCACCACAGCTGCTGATGATTCAGTCCCCTGAGGCCTGCTCCTGCACAAGCAGCCCATACTAGACTTAGCTCTGCTCCCTGCTTACCTAGCCTTCAAAGATAAGTATAATCCTACAGGGGAAAAAAAGTGTGAAATTCATCAGTAATATCAAAATCTCGTAGAAAGGGGTCACTGGTCTGCATATTGAATTAGAAAATGACAAATTGACATTATATTTATTGTATTCTTATTTATTTGGTTAAATATTGCCCAAGTACATTTTAATCCGTTTCAGCAGCACTTGGGAATATTTCAGACAGCCTGAGTTGGACACTTCTAAAAGTCCTTTAGAATAGAGAACTTTCAAGCATTCTTGATGAAGAGACCAGAACTAAGTAGGAATTTTAAAATGCAAATAAAAGAGTAGAGAAATACTAAGAAAAGTAAATTTATTTGAGCCTGTGGAAGAGGCTGGATGATGATGTGGTGCTAACATTCTAGAAAGGAGAGAAGAAACAAGATATCTTCAAAGAGTATTGAGGGAACTAAACAACAGCAGCAAAAAAAAAAAAAAAAAAAAAAAAAAAACCCAGATGTCCTTCCTGGAGACAGAAAGGAAAGAATAAAAGGGTAGATAGGTGGCATAGTCGATAGAACATTGGCCCTGGAATCAGAGGAGGGAGGAAAATAGGGGGCTGCACCAGAGTTCCAATCCAGCCTCAGACACTTACTAGGTGTGTGACCCTGGGCAAGTCAGTTAACCCCAATTGCCTTGCCAAAAAAAAATATATATATATCTATCTCTCTCTCTCTCTCTCTCTCTCTCTCTCTCTCTCTCTCTATATATATATATATATATATATATATATATACACACAGAAGTAAAAAGAAGGAAGCACAAGACATAGCTATAATGGTTTCTTCAGACATCCCACCTTTTCTCCCTCACTGAAACTGTTCTCTTCACCATTTCTTCCGCATATTGAAGGATGAAATTATCATTAAAATGAACCAATAAATTATTAACTTCTCTGCTTTGGTCATGGAAAGAGCTCTAGAAGATGGTTGAATAATTGAAGTCCCCAAACATTTGCTACCTCCTCCTTTCCTCCCAGTCTTGTGCTTTATTTCCTGAATGTCTCATCTACTTCTTCTTTCTGTTCAGGTGGTTTGTAGAACAGAATCACCACTACATGACTTCAGTTTCTGCCTCTGTCTACTTTCAACCAAATTTTCTCCTCCATGCTTCCCACTTCTTTTTTCTGGATTTCCTTACACAAAGATATCTTCCAATATATTTTCTAACCAATAAACATTATTTTCATGAGAATTCTCTCTTTTTATCCTTGTTGTATCTTTTTTCCATAATAAATCTCAATTAATGGTACTCGGACTAAGTTGAAATATCAGAAGCTTAGAGCTGGAAGAGACCTTTGAGATCAATTATTTCAATCCTCTCATTTAAAGATCTGGCCCACAGAGGTTAAATGGCCTGACTAAGGTTATACAGCTAATCAGTAGTGGAGTCAGGATCTAGGTTATCATGACTCCCTATCCAGTGCTCTTATCATGCAATCTCAATTTTTAATAACCTTATACTTGTGCCCCTATATACTTCTTTTTGTCTTTTCTTTTTTACTGTCCAACTTCCATCTTTTTCTACTAATCTCCAATTTTTCTTCTTTTTCCTTTCCTTTTCCTTCTCCTTCCCCTCCCCCACCCCTTCCTAGCCAAAGACTTTACACTTATAATTACAGTTATAATTAACTTTACACTTACACTTAATACACTCACTGCTTAATCTTGCTGTCAATGATCGATTCAAAGAAGTTGCTTAAGCCACGTGTTTATAAAATATGCCTTATATCATTGGTATATAGAGAATAACAGTCCACTAGTAATTCTGGCAGCATCCCTGGGAGCTACATTCACTAGAAGATTAGAAGGCAGCCTCACCCACCCCAAATTTCAGTTCCAAAGAGGCTCTACTTGAGCCTCTATTCTCTACTTGAGAATAAAGGATGTGGTGCTGGTGCTAATTAATTCCTTTGCACACACATTCAAACTTACCTGGCTTAACCTTCCTTTTCTTTCTTCAACAAACATTGACTCTGCAGGTCTTGTATCCACATGAGTTTGCTGTTGCTAAAATAAATATTGGTAGTACAAAAGAAACTTTACTCTGAAAGCATTTGAGAAATCTAGAGGAGATTTAATATTCCGACAGATTAGCAGCCATTTTCTCAGCTGCCCTTTGTTTACTAAAAATGTTGTTATTTTCTAGGTAAAGCATGTGATCTGAAAACTCCAAGAATTCCTTTCATAATAGTTTTTAATGAAACTTCCTCTAAATGCAGAAGAGATTTTTAGTGACTGAGTGGCTCAGTAGTCAAAGCATATGAAAAGATGGTTTTCAAAAGAGGAAATGAAAGTAACCAGGATATGAAAGGATGTCCCAAATTGCTGATAATATGAAAAATATATATTTTTCTTTTTAGAAATAAGTTTTTTATTCATATTTTCTGTTTTGTACATCATCATAATATCCCACACAGTTCTCCTTCTCCTCCTTCCCAGAGTCATCCAATATAAAAAAAAGCATTTTGGGGGGGAGAGAAAAAAAAAGTCAGCAAAACTGATTAATAAATTGAAAAAATCCAAAAACATGTGCAATATATAACACCTGTGAACCTCCTTCCTCTGTTCCATTGTGCTTCACCCATAGAACAATGCCAATTTTTGCAGTGTTAGAGAAGACACTACCTTTTTCCCTACATTTACCTGTAAATTTCTCTATATCCAAGCTGTCCCACTCCTCCAGGAAACAGTTGCCCCTAGTTCCAACTCCACCCTCCCAGGACAAGTAAACAGGCACCAAATCCCCCAGGCCTCATTCAGTGAAAGGTCTTCATTTCCCTTCACCTTTAAGAGTATTTATCGGTGGAACCTCCTCCCACTTCCAAAGTAAGACCTCCTTCTTTTCCTCCCCTTTTCAATCTTTCCCCTCTCCTCCTCAACCACTTCTCTATAGGATCTTCTCTTTTGAAATAATAGAGGTCATCTTCCCTTCTTTGCTAATCCTTGATTTGACTCAGAAACATCACTCACTTCTCTTTATCTTTCCAGTCTCCTCTCTCCCTCCCTTTCATGTATTCTCCCTTGTTATAATGTAGTTCTACAAAAGAAGCATGTCACTATAGGCAGGGTGCTATAGATTCTGTCTATAATGACCCCTGTCTGCATCGTCACTATTACCTCTGCCAAATTTCTGCCTCCATCCTTGTCTCCTGATGTACATTTAGAAAGAAGTCTCTCGTTGGTCTTTCTGTGATCCTTCTACTACTGTCTCTGGATGCATTTCTTTACTCTTCCTGAATTTCTGCAAATAATCTCTTTAGTTCTGGTTTCCCTTCTTAAAAACTTTTCTTTATTTTTGAACATACCTTTTGTCCTGTTTGGATGAGCCCAGATTTGTAGAACAGGTCAGCTCCAATAATTATTCAATTCCATCCTCTTTTTTCTAGTGAATGCACAATAGTTTTGCTTTATTTGAATATCTTTTTCTTTGTGTCTCCTGGTCTTTCTCCTAATTGCTTGCAGGTTGTTTCTGAACTCAGTTGCTAAACTGGTGCCAAATTCAATGGAATTTGCCACCTTGAGTTTTGTCATTGTTGTTTTGTTTTGTTCTGTTGAGGCAATCTGTAAATTCTTTCTATTGGAATTTCATTTTCTACATTCAGAAGCTCTGTGCAATTCTCTTCTATTATTTCCTTACTATGGTGTTGAGGGATTTTTTTTATCTTGTCATATTCTTTTGGGAGACAGTGATCCTCTATACATCTTATCTTAGAGGTCTGGATGTTTTGCTCACATAGTAAACATATTTTCTGAACATAGTGAACATGTTTTTGGTTTTTGCTTTTTTTCTAGAATGTCCCTCATATCTTTGTATTTGAATTCTCAAACTATTTTTCTTTCTTTTGTTTTTTTGGTGAGATTTATTATTTCAGGTTCAAATTTTTCCATTCTGTTCATTATTTTTTGCTATACAAAACATACGACTTTCATAATTCTCATTTTTTTCCCTTTAAAAACAATAGTTAACATGTGCCAGGCACAGTGCTAAGCACTTTACAGTTATCACCTCATTGGATCCTCACGAAAACACTGGAAAGTATGTGTTTTTAATATCCCCATTTTACAGATGAAGAAATGGAGGAAAGCAAAAGCTAAGTGACTTGCCCAAGGTCACACAGCTAGTAAGTGTCTGAGGTCAGATTTGAATTCAGGAAGAGGAGTCTTCCTGATTCCAGACCTGACACTCTATTCACTGCACCACCCAGCTGCCACTATTTACTAGATATAAAGGCCATATTTCCTTCTGTTAATGTTTTTCTTGTTGATTTATCCATTGAGATCTTTGAGATTTCTTCTTCCCCAAATCTTTCAGTCCTTTTTCCTTCTTCTTATTTTCCTTATCATTCATTTCCTGACTCCTTCCCCTCTGATTGTGATTTCCTTGGGATCTGGATCTCAAAATGTCTCAGCCTCTGCCCACACTGGGTAATTCATGGTTCACCAGTCTAGGTCTCTAATCCAAGTGACTTTTGGCAGGTCAAAGCTGGCCCTAGCTGGATGCCAGGCTCTTTTCCTTGGCTTAGCAGAGTGCTGCTCAACATTCCCATCCACTCATACACATAGGGTCATGTCCTGGTGACCCAGCCTGCCCTCTATGTTCCTTAGTTCTGTGGCCCAGTACTGGTCTCTTAGAGCCTATTTTCCCTGGCACTGACAATTTAGAACTTTGCAGTGCTGGTATTTCTGGGTTGTAGCCCCCAGCAGGCTTTTATTCTTGAAGGACTATGGTCAGGCTAGCAGTCAAGTACCAAGCAAACTTCTGCATAAATGGTGGCTTCTATGTTCTTTTAGTTTTAATCCCATAGGCAGGAAATTTCCCTTTAGAATAGACAGAAAACCTTGCTTGGAACCAGCAAAATGGTTCCTCTTGGGCTTTTCTGTTTTATTCCTTAAATGTTTTAGCTCTCATCTCCTAGTAGATTTTCAGCCCTAATCACCAACTTTCATTGGAACAAAGAGTGTGATTCTTCCAACTAGCTAATGCTCTTGGGTTCAGTAATTTTTGTGAACACCTTTTCCTAGTCTAGGGGCTTTAGCCCCTCTGCCTTACCTCCTAATTTTAATATCTGAAAGCTAGACTCTAACAAAAGTAATGTCTATTTGTCCAACAATTA
This sequence comes from Bettongia penicillata ogilbyi, assembly GCA_023548195.1. Classification (NCBI taxonomy): domain Eukaryota; kingdom Metazoa; phylum Chordata; class Mammalia; order Diprotodontia; family Potoroidae; genus Bettongia; species Bettongia penicillata. Next base: position 464,259 of record JAJHZJ010000406.1, on the reverse strand, counting down.
CCAAATGGCTTTAGGGTTCAGGGTTCTCCAGGCTTTGAACCCCAAATTTCTTCTTTCTCTTCAGTAGAAGAGTGGGTGAGGAAAAGTCATAGACAATGCCAAACCCAGGCAAAGTCAAAGTCTATTCCACCTACTCAGTAGCATTAGTGGACCTTTCACATGCAAATGTATCTAGTTCAGAGACCTGAAAGACTTGGCATCATACTAAAAGAGTCACTAAATTGTACATGCCCTTTGACACAGAAATGTCACTGCTAGGCATGTACTTCATTGATGTGTGAGGGAAAGATCCCATATAGATAAAAGCATTTATAAAAATGTTTTTGCAATAGCAAAGAACTGGAATAAAAGTGAATATCTGTCAACTGGGGAATGGTTAAACAAGTCATGGGACATGAATCTGTAATCAGTGACTGTTCAATAAGGGCTTAAGCCTTTGAAACTGAGAGCACATGCAAAAGTCAATAATCAGTCAAAGCAATTTCTCTTCCTGGACTCATTGAAGTGATGAGTACAAACTGCTGGGGACCTTCTGGTGGAGAACAATAGCATAGGGCAGAGTACATTCAGTTCCATCTCAGCAGCCGATCAAAAGGCTTTTCTCTACCTCCCAGTAAGTAGATGGAAAGCATTCAAGGAATACTTATATTATATTTGCCACACTCTGATGTGGAGCTCTGGGTCCCTCCTTTCCATGTCATCATGAGCTTCCAGAAACTGGTTCATCATACACTCTTGCTCCCAGAACTGGGCCCTCATTGACCATTCCCCTGTTACCAATGTAAGGAAATGTGTACAGATCTCTGTTCTACTCCTGGTTTTTCTCCTGGAGTTGTCAGGTAACATACATCATATTGACTGTTCCTTAGCTCTTTCTGAAGCCACACTGACCCTCAGGTAGATGACCATCTTCCAAGTGAAGGACCAGCCTATTAAGGAGGATTATGGTAAGAATTCTATCAGCAATAACTGAGAGAGACCCCGTCTCCCTTGTGATTGTCACAGGACAATCTATTTCCTTTACCTTTATAGAGATGGACAATGGAGGCATCTTTGAACTCCTGGGGAATAACCTCCTCTTGCCACATAAGCTGGAAAATTTCAGTCAGCTTTTGTATAAGCAATAGTCCCCCTACCTTGTAAATCTCAGCTGGAATAGAATCAGCCCCAAGTGCTTTGCCACATGAAAGGAGCCTAATGGCCATCAAAACCTCTTCTTCAGTTGGAAATTCAGCTGAGGAGGGATTGACTTCAACCTGAGGTCTCAGTTTTGATTTATGATGGTCTGTTGAGAACTATGGAAGTGTTCAGTCCGTCTCTCTAGGATCCCATTCTTATCAATGTGACTTCATCAGCACTGAGTAGTTGAGATGCACCATAGGTCATTGGCCCATAAATAGCATTCAGACATCATAAAAACACTTTGGATTGTTACTATCAGCATAAAACTGAATTTCATCTGCCTTCTTACTTAGCCAAAAAGCCAGTATCTCTCTAAGTTTTGCTTGTACTTTACTTTTGATGGAATTATGTACTGCCTTCTTAGAGGTTGATGAACCATCTTGCTGGTAAACCTTGTGGAGCTCTTGTTTTTCATTTAGCACCTTCTGAATTTCTCCACCATTTTCATCAAACCAGGTCTTGGTGTTTGTGAGTGTTCTGACCCAGAACACCCTGACAAATGTAAGAAAATATTAATTTCCTGTAAGAAATGAGTAGGGTAAAGATGGTAGGGTGAGTAAGGTAAAGAAGCATGGAAGGTTTTTGTGAACTGATGCAAAGTGACATAAGTATAGCAAGATATACAAGGACTATAACACGATAAAAACAAAATAAATGAAAATGAATGATTGGAATTTGTGATGACTAAATATGACTCCAAAGAAGAAATTTTAAAAAGTATCTTTCTCCCTTCTTTGAAAAAGTGGGAGACTATGAATATGGAACACTAGATAACAAGAATTTATTGATGTGTTGATTAGCTTTGTTGAACTGCTTCTTCACATCACCATTTTTTAATTCTTTTTTTATCTCCTTTTTTTTAATAAAAATTTATTTATTTAACTTTTTACATTCATTTTCACAAAATTTTGGGTTCCAAATTTTCTCCCCTTTTATCCCCTCCCCCCACCCCAATACACCGAGCAATCTAATTTTCCCTGTCTCCAATCTGCCCTCTCTTCTATCATCCCTCCCTTCTCTTGTCCCCATCTTCTCTTTTGTCCTGTAGTGCCAGATGACTTTCTATTCCCCATTACCTGTATTTCTTACTTCCTAATAGCAAGAACAATACTAAACAGTTGTTCCTAAAACTTTGAGTTCCAAATTCTCCCCATCCCTCCCTTCCCACCCATTCCCTTTGGGAAGGCAGGCAATTCAATATAGGCCATATCTGTGTAGTTTTGCAAATGACTTCCATAATAGTCATGTTGTGTAAGACTAACTATATTTCCCTCCATCTTATCCTGCCCCCCGTTGTTTCTATTCTGTCTTTTGATTCTGTCCCTCCCTGAGTGTTGACTTCAAATTGCTCCCTCCTCCCATTGCCCTCCCTACTATCATCCCCCACCCCTTGCATATCTCCTTCTCCCCCACTTTCCTGTATTGTAAGATAGGTTTTCATACCAAAATGAGTGTGTATTTTATTCCTTCCTTTAGTCAGATTTGATGAGGGTAAACTTCTTGTTTTTTTCTCAGCTCTCCTCTTTTTCCCTCCACTAAAAAGTCTCCTGCTTGCCTCTTGAATGACATATAATTTACCCCTTTCCATTTCACCCTCTTTCCTCCCACTACATTTCTCTCTCACCATTTACCTTAATTTCTTTTAAGATATGGTCCCATCCTATTCAATTCACTCTGTGCTCTCTGTCTCTGTATGTGCATGCATGTGCATGCACACGTGTACGTGTGTGTGTGTGTATGTGTGTGTGTGGTCCCACCAACTACCCAGATACTGAAAAGTTTTAAGAGTTACAAATATTGTCTTTCCATGTAAGAATGTAAACAGTTCACTTTTGGTAAGTCCCTTATAACTTCTCTTTGCTATTTACTTTTTCATGCTTCTTCTCATTGTTGTGTTTGAAAGTCAAATTTTCTTTTCAGCTCTGGTCTTTTCATCAAGAATGCTTGAAAGTCCTCTGTTTCATTGAAAGACCATATTTTCCCCTGAAGTATTATACTCAGTTTTGCTGGGTAGGTGATTCTTGGTTTGAGTCCTAGTTCCTTTGACTTCTGGAATATCCTATTCCACGCCCTTCGATCCCTTAATGTAGAAGCTGCTAGATCTTGTGTTATACTGATTGTATTTCCACAATACTGGAATTGTTTCTTTCTAGCTGCTTGCAAGATTTTCTCCTTGAGCTGGGAGAGTTTCTCTTTTTGGATCTCTTTAAGGTGGTGATTGATGGATTCCTTGAATACTTATTTTGCCCTCTGGTTCTAGAATGTCAGGGCAGTTTTCCTTGATAATTTCATGGAAGATGATGTCTAGGCTCTTTTATTGATCATGACTTTCAGGTAGTCCCATAATTTATAAATTGTCTCTCTTGGATCTATTTTCCAGGTCAGTTGTTTTTCCAATGAGATATTTCACATTCTCTTCCATTTTTTCATTCTTTTGGTTTTGTTTGGTGATTTCTTGGTTTCTCAGAAAGTCATTAGATGCCATCTGTTCCATTCTAATTTTGAGAGAACTATTTTCTTCAGTGAGATTTTGAACCTCTTTTTCCATTTGGCTAATTCTGCTTTTGAAAGCATTCTTCTCCTCATTGGCTTTTTGAACCTCTTTTGCCAATTGAGTTAGCCTATTTTTCAAGGTGTTATTTTCTTCAGCATTTTTTTGGGTCTCCTTTACCAAGGTATTGACCCGTTTTTCATGCTTTTCTTGCATCTCTCTCATTTCTCTTCCCAGTTTTTCCTCCACCTGTCTAACTTGATTTTCAAAATCGTTTTTGAGCTCTTCCAAGACCTGAGCCCACCGGACATCCCCCTGGGATGTCTGGGATACAGAGGCCCCGACCTCCACATCTTTCCCTGATGGTAAGAATCCTTCCTTGTCATCAGAATTGAAAAGCAGGAACATCTGAACCCCATCAAAGTAGCTTTCTATAGTCTTATTTTTCTTCCCTTTTCTGGGCATTTTCCCAGCCAGTTACTTGACTTCTGAGATTCCTGCCCACCCCCGCCTAGATCTGCCCAGCTAGTGCTTGGGGTCTGAGATTCAAATGGGCTTTCCGCGGCAGGCGCAGCTGCTATTCAATGTGAGCCTACATTCTGGTGGTCGGGTGGGGGCAGGGCCACCTCCCAGGCTCAGTTCCCTCAGGGGATTTATGCAGAGACCTTCGGTAATGGCCCTGAAATTCTGCCTGCTGGTCCAGGAGTCCTGGGGGCCACCACCGCTGCCTCTGCTGCTCCCTCTGCCACTGCCTCCCAAGGGGGCCCGAGTCATGGAGACACCCTGCTCCCCTCTTGGCCAGCCCAGATGTCTCTCTCACTGACCTGGAGTGTCTGTGGGCGGAGGGACCTTCCCGGACGCCGGAGGTTCCGTCCCTGAAGCCTGCTCGGATCCGTTCCTCTGGGGCCGTGGCCAGGGCAGCTCAGGGGTGGACTCCGCTTTCTGGGATGTGACGGACCCTGGGGACTGCTCTCCAGGGTTCTCTGGAACAGAGATCTTTTCCACTGTGTTTCTGCGCGCCTTGCTGTGATCCAGAATTTGTGGGGAGTTCTTCTTGCAGGAAATATATGGGCTATGGGTTTGGAGCTAGTGTCCGTGAGTCTTTCTACTCCAACATCTTGGCTCCACCCTGCATTTTTTTATTCTTTATTGTAAAAGGTTGCTCTCTGGCACAAGGGGGGATACACTGGGGGAAATGATGAATATGGAGAATTTGGAGAAATTCAGAAAGACTTAGGCAAACTGATACAGAATAAAGCAGAATCAGGAAAAAAGTTGCATAATGACTATAATAGTATAAAGGAAAACAAAACAGAAAGACTTCAGAACTGACTAAGTCAGTGACCAATTGTGACTACAACGATGGTGGTGAAGTTTGCCTCTCATCATCAGTAAAGAGGTGGTGGACAATGGGTAGGGAACAATGCATACAATTTTCATGCCATAGCAAATGTAGTCATTTGTTTTGCTTGGATCCATCAATGAATAGTCAGTCTTCTTGTACTTATTTGTTCCCAAAGAGGATTCTATGAAGGAGTCATTGGAAAGTGACAGTGTTGAATGCTGAGGATGTGAAGGCAGAGTAAAACCAATTCCTGTCTTCAAAGAGATTTCCTTCCATTAAGGAGACAGTGTGTTTGTATATAGATATATACAAAAGTTTGTATATAGATATATACAGAAGATATATACAGAGGAGTAGGTCATCCTTCTTTATACTTTGTGAATAGAGTAGCACTCATAATCTCATTAATTTTCTTTTTAAGTGGCAAATTAAAGTCAGAGACTGTCTTTTGCCTCTTTTTGTATCCCCACTGATTAGCATAGTGCCTGTCATTGTTCTTCAATAGTTTTTTTTCCATCACATCCAACTCTTCCTGATCCCATCTGGACCTTTCTTGGCAAATATCCTGGAGTGGTTTGCCATTTCCTTCTTCAACTCATTGTACAGATGAGGAAACTGAGGCAAACAGGGTGAAGTGCCTTGCCTAGGAAGACATAGCTAGTAAGTATCTGAGACCAGATTTGAACTCATGAAAATGAGTTTTCCTAATTCCAAGCCCAATGCTTTACTCGCTTCACCCCCTAGTTGTTTGTGACTGGCATTAGTAAGTGCTCAATAAATATTTATTGTTTATTGATTTAATATTTGCATGATCTTGGTAAAAGTAGTAATTTGTGAACTTCCAGGAACTAGAGCAGAGTATCCTGGTGGCTAAAACTCTTCTACCCAAGCTGACTATGAGAAAGATATGTCAGATTCTCAGATCCATACACTCATGTCAAGATGCCAACCTGAATTTGAACCTCTCCAGAGAGAAATCCCAAGAAGTCACTAGAGATCACTGTTCCTAGAGAGAACTAGAAGAGGCTGTTCTGGGCTCCTCTTCAGAGTGGCCTGGCATTTTCACACAGAACCCAGGGGCCAGCCCTTTCTTTTTTGGGTCAGTTCCTTGAGCTAGAATCTTTGTTTTGTTTTGGAGCGTGGCAATCATTGATGAGGTTTAGAATTGTTAGAGGTGGTTCAAGTGTAAAAGAATTCACTTTGACCTTCTCTTTAGCCAAAGGGAGCTTTATTGACACAAAAGCAGTGGAAGAAGGACTAGCAGTTTACAGAGTGACAGGGGCTTGTTTTATAAGGACAGGACAAGGAAGACAAGAGAATCTTATGACCAAGGATGGAGGAAAGGAGATAAGGAATTCCATGGTCCAGGATAAGGGAAAAGTTTTATGTTATTCCAAGGTAAGGGGAGACTTTAAGGCAACAGGGAAAGAGCAACTCAACCCTTAGGGTACCTTTGTATCAAGAAACTTTAGGTAATATTACAGGATAAACCAGGGAAAGGCAACTCAACCTTTAAGGTGCCTATGTATCCACATATCATGTTTAAGTGACTTGCCCAGGGTCACACAGCTAGTAAAGTGCCTGAGGCTGGATTTGAACTCAGGTTCTCCTGACTTCAGGACCAATTCTCTTTCCACTATGACACTTATCTGGCATGGAGCTAGAGTCTTTGTAGCAGTTACATTCTTAGACATCTCACCTAATATGACAGAAATCCTAGAAATAGTGTTAGAAGATTCTATAGCTGAAAGAGAGTTTGAGTATTGAGGTAATGGAGCATCGTGCATGGGAGGGGAATGTCCATTCCTATAATGCTTTTGCATTTATAACCAATCCTTTCTCCTCAGATCAAAGTGGAAGAGGGGGGTGCTACTCTTAGAGAATCTTCATTTGTCAGATCAAGTCAGGAGACCTGAACTTAGATCTATCTTTGCCATACCATGTGACCTTGAGTAAGTCACTTCTCTCTGGGTCTTAGTTTTCTTACCTGTAAAATTAAAGACTTGGACTAGATAGTCTCTAGAGAAAGTCCTTTTCTGAGCCACTATTCTATGAGCTCTTGACTCAGCTATTCCTGGAGTGCCCCAATTATAAACTTGATTTCATAAAGCCAATTCCTTACAAGATAGTAGAAAAATCTGAGACTGGAATGGACCTTAGTGAGTATATAAGATTGATTGACTGCTAACCCTCATTTTACTGTCTAGGAAACCAAGGCCCAGAAAAGTTTAGTGATTTGCCCAAGGTCCCACAGCTAGTAAGTATTAGAAGTGGGGTTAGAATCTAGTGTTATTGGCTCTAACTCCAGTGCTTCCCCCTGCCCTCCCAAAAAACCCCCCAAACATTTGGCCTTGATTCTTGTGCTGTTTGATGAGATTTGTTTTCAATTTCATGACATTGAGAATACAAAAGGCAATCTTATCTACTGCTAAGAAAACCCTTCTCTTTGGACTATACTTTGGAGAGCTTTTTCAGGATTTTTAATCTTGTTAGAAGGGATTTCTGGGTTAGGCTGCCAAATTCACTGAGACCTAAGGAAACATAATTGCAAATGACATTTGCAAAATTTATTACTACCTTATGTAAACTGATCACCTGGTTCTTTCTCTTTTGTTTCTTAGAGTTGGATCTGGCACACTTGACACCCCTCCATGTTAGATGTTTAAAGGGTCAATTTTTACAAGATCAAAGACAATATTGTTTATGGATATTGTAGATGATGTGGTACAGGGACATGGAATCAAGGTCAAAGGGAAATAAACACCCCTCCCCATTTTTTTTTAAAAGAAAGCTATATTGTGCCAGCATAGGAATCAAGGCCAATGGTTTGGGTGGCTGCTATTGGTTCTTAGGGAAGGCCTCTAACCTTTCTAAGCTTCAATTTCCTTATCTCTAAAATAAGAGGTTGTATTTTGGGGCTCAATGGATATCAGTTGTAAGGGTGGTGTGGGGCTGATGTTAAATTTGGTTTTGATATCAAGGAGAACTTCCTAAAAATCATTAGAGCTGTCCAAAAGTAGAATAGATTGGTTTAGGAGGTGACTCAGTTGAGTTCTGTCAACTGAACAAAGCCTGGAAAACCACTTGTTGGCTATGTTGTAATAGGGACTAAGTTTTTCCATAGTGGTCACTGAGGACACTCCCAGCAATAGAATTCTGTGATTTGCTGACTAGAGAAGAGATATTTCAGATCCTCTAGGCTCTAACTTTTGATAGTTCCTGGAGGTTTACTCTTCTGCTTACTGGAGCCTCAAGCATTATCTATCAAGCCATTAACAGTGGGAGGGTTGATAAAAACAGTCCAGCTGTCCAGTGTGTTTTAGTTGGTTTTAAAAAGTCAGCAAGGATGCCATGTTTGCTGGCTTGGTTGGTTTCCAGCAACTTCGTGGCTATTTTTCATGAATTATTACTAGTGTGCAAGAAAGTTGGTTTTTTTTATTACTAAAGTTGGAGAACCAACATTTTCATAAAGAGAAGTGAGAATTCTTAGGTTCAGATACTCAAGTGGGTAAATGATTAAGCCATTGGACTTAAAATCCAATGGGTATTTGTTGTTTTTTTGTTTGTCTTGTTTTGTTTTGATAGTAATTTATTTATTTTAGTCAACATTCATTTCCATAAGATTTTGAGTTCCAAATTTTCTCCCTATCTCTCCCCTCCCCCCACTCAAGATGGTTTGCATTCTGATTACCTTTTCCCCCAGTTTGCCTTTTCCTCTGTCACTCAAACCCCTTGCCTATTCCCCTTCCCCTCACTTTCTTGTAGGGCAAGATAGATTTCTATACCACATTGCCTGTACATCTTGTTTCCCAGCTGCATGTGAAAACAATTTTTAACATTTGTTTTTAAAACTTTGGGTTCCAAATTCTCCCCTTTCCTCCCTCCACACCTACCCTCATTGAGAAGGCAAGTAATTCAATATAGGTCATACATGTGTAGTTGTGCAAAACACTTCCATAATAGTTATATTTTGAAAGAGTAACTATATTTTCCTCCATCTTGTCCTGCCCCCGCCATATATATTCTATTCTATTATCTCTTTTGACCCTGTGACTTTTCAAAAGTGTTTACTTCTAACTACTCACTCCACCAATCTGTCCTCCTTTCTATTATTCCCTCTTTATCCCCTTTCCCCTACTTCCCTGTAGGGTAAGCTGTCCAATTGAATGAGTTCCATTTGCTCCATTCTAATTTTCAAGGAATTATTTTCTTCAATGTACTTTTGGACCTCCTTTTCCATTTGGCCAAATCTGCTTTTTAAGGCATTCTTCTTCTCATTTACCATTTAGAGCTCTTTGGCCATTTGGGTTAGTCTATTTTTTAAGGTATTATTTTCCTCAGTATTTTGGGGGTCTCCTTTAGCAAGTTGTTGACTCCTTTTTCATGATTTTCTTGCATCATTTTGTTTTTCTTCCCAATTTTTCCTCTACTTCTCTTACTTGATTTTTCAAAATCCTTTTTGAGCTCGTCCATGGCCTGAGGCCAATTCACACTTTTCTTGGAGGCTTTGGGTGCAGGAGCTTTGACTTTGCTGTCTTCTTCTGCTTGCATGTTTTGATCTTCTTTGTCACCAAAGTGAGATTCTATAGTCTGAGTTATTGATGTTGTCTGCTCATTTTCCCAGCCCAGTACTTGACTTTGTAACTCTTTGTCAAGATAGAACTCTGTTTCTAGTCTGGGAGGGGTGGTGTACTGTGTACTGTCCCAAACTTCAGGGGTTTTGTGTAGCTGTTTTCAGGCTACTTCTAGGGTCCTGTGAATTTTCAGTTCTTCCAAGGTGGTATGATCAAAGGAGAGGTGTTTACTTCTTTCCTGGCCTGTACTCTGGTCTGTGAGTGGCCACAAGGACTTTTTTCTGCCTTGGAATTGCGAGGATCCTCAGCTGCTACAAGCTCTGCCACACCAACTCTCCTCCTTCACTCCAGGACCACCACCCAGAATTGTGACTCAGATCAAAGCACGGGGAAAGCAAGAGAATCCTGCCTCAGTACCAGCAAAGAAATCTCTGTAATTGCCTTATGATCAGCAACTTGATGCCCATACCATCTGTGGGCTGGGAGCTCCAGAAGTAGTCACTGCTGCTGCTGGTGCTATTGCCATCACTTCCCCTGACCCTAGCCAGACCCTGGCCAGACCTAGTTCCTCTTTTACCCAAGTCCCACAGAATTTTCCCACTGACCTTCTGCACTGTCTTTGGTGTTTGTGTGTGGAAAAATCTGGAAACTGCCACAGCTGCCAGTGATTTAGTCCCCTGAAGCCTATCCAGTACCCACATTAGATTGCACTCCACTTCCAGCTTGGTGCTATACACCTTTCCCATTGACCTTCCAGGCTGTCATGGGCTGGTGATTTGCTTCCCTCCATCATTCTGTGAGTTCTGCAGTTGCAGAATTTGTTTAGAGTCTTTTTTTAACAGGTATTTGGAGGAGTTTGGGGGACAGTTCCAACAAGTTTGTGCTTTTTCTCCACCATCTTGGCTCTGTTCCCTGGAAACAGAATGGGTATTTGTTCTTGTGGATTTGACTTCTACCTCTGATTTGTTTGAAACTGTGCAATTTTTTTATTTAAAAGGCAACTAAACATAGTATAATTCTGCATCTGAAAGGTATAGAGATGAGAGTATAATAGATATTTCTATTAAAGTCTCACTTAATTTAAAGCCCAGTCACATCTACTCCCAACATTGAACCTTGTAGACATAATGTGGAGCATGGGAGCCTGAAGTTTACTGAGACCAAGCCCAGACAGATTCACATGCACACACACACATACACACACACACACACACACCACCCCTCAGGTCTTTCAGATGATTTCCACGACTCTGTCCAGCATTAGAGACACTATTGCTTATGGAGCTGACTTTCTATGCCAAAATCAAATCAGAAGAATGCTTCTGGACACCTGTTATCTATAAGCCATGGTGCTACACCTAGCACAGTGAGGAATGAATGGAACATATAAAATAGCCCTCATCTTCAATGAGATTATAGTCTAGATGAGGAGGACAAGACAGAAGCAACTGAGCAACTTCTGTCACAATAAAAATTTCAGAATAAAAGGAAAGACTACAGTGGGAGGGAAAAAAAGCCAATATTAAAAGGTAGGGCTTAGCTGCTCAGTGTGAGCTTGGTGATGAATCGAGACCTCTGGAGGTCTGGGTTTTAGTGCCTGCTCTCTCATTGTGCCACCTTGGGCAAATATATTTTGAGCTAAAAGGGCCCATCAAGTCCAAATGCCATATTTTATAGATGACAAAACTGTGACATATAAAATCAAGTTGTCTGAGGTCATACAGCTTGCAAGCATCTGAAGAAGGATTTACTCAGGTCACCAACCTGCCTTCTTTTTAAAATGAAGGGGTTGGACTGCATGACCTTTAAGAAAGCTTCTGGCTGAAGTGAAGTGAGTAGAACCAGGAGAACACAGCACACAGTATTAGCAATATTGGAATGATGATCAACTATAAAAGACTTAGCCACTCTCATCAAGACAGTGGTCCAAGATAGCTCAAAAGGACCCATGATGGAAAATGCTCTCTACCTCCAGGGAGAGAATTGATCAATTCTGAGTACAAAGTGGAGCATATATTCAAATTTTTTCTTTATTTTTCTTGTTTTTGTGTATGTTTTCCCTTACAACATGGTGAATATGGAAATATGTTTTGCATACTGTATGTATAATTCATATGTATAATTAATATCAATTAATATCACTGTATCAACTCCTTCATATGTATAATTAATATCATTTTGCCTTCTCAAGGTGGAGGTTAGGGGGAAGGGAGAGAATTTGCAACTGAAAATTTTTTTTAAATGAATGTTAGAAATCTTTTAAAAATGTAATTGGGAAATATTTAATGAAATAATTAAACCATTAATAAAAAAGAATGGTTCTAACTCTGAAACTATAAATCTAGGAATCCTTGCAGATAGTTATTGCTATAGGAATTCAAAGGAGAAAGAGAGCATTGTAACTTAGATTAGTCAGGAAAATTTTAACCAAGGAGAGGATGAGAGGAAGTGAGTTCTAAAGTATGGGCATTATTTGGAAGGATGTAGATGAAGAGGATATTCTAGGTAGGGGAGTGTGAAAATGAACTAAACAAAATATGAAAAGGTAGGTATACAGAAGGCTTTAGGGGAAAAATATGAATAAACTCATGTGGACAAATGAAAAAATATCCATTCCTGCAAGCCAGTCCAAATTAGCCTTGAGTTTACTCAGACCACCTCAGGGAATTGCTATCCCAGCCTTCAGAAGCTTCTTGACTCAGAGAATCACTGATAAAATTAGTGGCTTGGAAATGGGGGAGGCTATGAGCCATGACTCATCCTGGCTTCCTTTGTGATTTGGAAAGAAAACAGTGAACAAAGGGCTTCTTAGTTTAAGTCCCTGGGTCTTGAGGTAAATATTTCGCATGTGTTTGACAGTTTGTTAGTCTTCATTTCTTAAGAACTAGGGGACTCGTTTCTTTTGTCATTCCTGAAAGAGTTTTAGAACGTCACAACTCTTCCAGAACGAAGAGAGAGTTGACATTTTCTCTTCTGCCTTCATATGGCACTAGAATTTGCGTTGTAACTAGAGCTTAGAAAAGAATAAAATCTATTTTGACTTATATGCAAAGTGGACCAAAACGTGTACTACTTATCCAAGGTTTGCTTTAACAGGAATCTCTATGAGTGGGTTGAAGACCAAAAAACCATGGTTACCTTGAAGTGTGACTTGTTTTTTGAAGGTAAATAAATTTGAACTAATTCCACATCCAAAGGAGAAATGGCAAGTAGCCCAGGTAATAGATCTTTTAACAGGAAAGTATTCCTACAACAGAGGTTTATGAAGGATAGCTTCCCACTGCATCCACTCCTTGTCTGGGAGCTGTTCTAGAGGGGAGGCAGTGTGGTGCTTTGGAAAGAATACTCACTATGGAGTTAGAAGGCCTGGATTCAAATCCTATCTCTGGGGTGGCAAGGTGGTACAGTGGATAGAGTGCTAGCCCCAAGAGAATCCTGAGTTCAAATCAGGCCTCAGATACTTATTGGTTGTGTGACCCTTGTCAAGTCACTTAACCTTGATTGCCTCAAGAAAAAAATATACTACCTCTGATGATTACTATGTATCTTTGGGCAAGTCACAACTTTCCTGAGCCTTGGTTTCCTTTTCTTTAGAATAAAGAAGTTAGACTGGATAGTAGCTGGATTTATTAGTCCATGATTCCTCTAGATTTCAGGACCATCTTTTACTTCCTGTACTTCACTAACCTCTGAAGACCATATTAAAGCACCAAAGCTCTTGGACTTTCCTGAGTCCTGGGTTGACTTAGATTCTCGAGTTCCAAGATCTTTTGGACTTGATTTCTAATTTACTTGTCCTCATCCTTACACTTTCCTTTAGCTATAACTACCATCTCATGGTACCCTAGACTTAGCACCCAATATCTCTTTCCCATCTACTCTTTGTCTCCACATACTCAAGGTCATAAAAGTGCTTTTTCCAGAATTTATTTATAAATAGAAATTTGGAAATAAAGAAGTGCATATAGAAGGAATCCTCTAGAAGTACTAGACTATGTAAATTTTCCAATCTAATCCTTAACTTAATTCGCCTAGTCCTAGGCAAATAGTCCTAGTGAGATATGGTACACCTCACAATCCCATAGCATTGGGCTTTCCTCTAGATCTCAGATAAGAATAATACATCTTCTTCAGAATTCACCCAAACTGATTAACAGATTTGACCTTCTAGTCTTCTTGGATCAAACTCATTTCTGCATTCTTCCAGTTCCAGTTTCTCTCTCAACCAATCTTAACTAATTGTGAGCTTGTGGTACTCAACTTTCCTTTCTCTGGAACCAAGGGAAAAAAAATTGCCAAAAGGTATAGGCCAGCATACCCAGACACAGCCAGCTTGTGTTCTATACATGCCTATATAAACAAGTATAGTCCCTCACCTCAAAAAATCAGAATGCAACCTAGTACACAAGTTACCTTTAAAGTTCTCAAAAAGGGTTCATTTAATGAATATGCAAAATATAGATATCCTTTTTTATCTTCTTTTTGGTCAAAGAGAGACTTGGAGCAGCTGAATTTAGACCATTCCATTCCCACTGATAGACTATCTTTACTACTCATTCGGATAAGTGCAATAGCCTTCTAACTCATCCCCTTCTTGTTTCTCTCCAGTCCCATCTATTCTACACCTACTGACAAATTAATCTTCCCAAATATATCTCTCTGATCATGGCATTCTCCTACTCAAAAATTTTCAATAGGTATTACCATGAGTAACAATGATGTTCAGTGGAAGTTGGATAACTGGGCTAACCACAGAGGTCAGGAATAAAAGTATTTATAAAATAAAATTTCAAAGTAATTCTCCTAAAACACTGGTCTGACTATGCTACCCCACCCCTACCCAATAAACTTCCTTAGCTCCCTATCACCTCCAGGATAAAATACAAAATCCTTTGTTTGGCTTTTAAAACACTTCACAACCTGGGCCCTTTTCACTCTTCTTAAACTTTATCCCCTTCCATGTACTCTAATATCTAGCCATGCTGGCCTACATGCTGTTCCTTGCCTGTATGACCCTCCATGACTATAAATAAGTCATTCCCCTGTTTGCTTTCCTTCCTTCCTTTGCCTCACGTCTTGTTTTAACGTTCAATCCATATGCTACCTTCTGCAGGAGCTTTACTATTCCCCATTTATCTTCCTCTACTGCTACCTTTCCTCTGAGATTAACTTCTATTTACTCTGTATCTGTCTTCCATTGACATTGTCATCTATACATTGCCTAAACCATCAGAACGTGAATTCCTTGAGGGCAGGGACTATGATACTGGGTAAGGTAAGATGGAAAATGCAATGACTCTCCATTATCTACCAAATAAAATTCTTTAGCATGGCAATCAAAGTTCTAAACAATTGAACTACAATATACACTTTTCTCACTTTATTTTTCTTTTATTATTTGCCTGATTTCATCCTACCTTTTCCTGTCTCTGCATTTTCTCAGACTGCCCACTCTCCCTGAAATGTATCTCTCCCCACACCCTTCCCTGCCCACCTTTCATGGCCCAGTTTCAGAGCCGCCACCCCTGAATTTCCTAGTCAGAGGTGATCTCTTCCATCTCAGACTCATTTAACACTTTCATGAACTGATGCAGAGGGACATGAATAGAGCCAAGGGAACAATCTATGAGATAACTACATTGTAAAGACAAATAAAGAACACTGCTCAACACAACCACTAGTCATGATTCCAGGGAACCCAGGAAGAAACATGCTCCCCCTTTCCTGATAGGGATGATAGGCTGAGGAGTGCAAACTGAGACATGGTTCTTTATCGAACCTGACCAATATGAGTGTTTGTCTTTCTGGACTATACATATTTATGACAAGTGCATTGTTTGCCTTTTTCTCCCCAATAGATGTATCTAGTGTATATATATACTAGATACATATATATATATATATAATATATATATGCAACAGAGTATATGTTGAACTCTCTTAACAGATTGTATGGATATAGTATATAAATATCTCCTGACTTGACCAACAGTATAGAACTATACATGTGTTTTTGAGGCAGTGTAAAAATTTTCAGCCACTCTGAAATAAATCTGAGATAATAGTTTATATCATTCTAAGTTATTTGAGAAGCAAATTGAATGCCAGAAATTCCTTGTCTGTCTGGGTCACTGTAAAAAGCTAAGTAATAGAAGAGGGAAAAGAAAGCATTCCGGCAAGGTGACAAAATAAGGAGACAAGTAGCAGGAAAAATGGTCTCATCTCTGGAAAATTTCTTTTCCAAGAATGGCTCTATTTTCCCTCATCTGAGAAGATGATAAAGCATTTCCAAGGAATGTTGATGGTCTGGGAAATGAGAGGATGACTGTGAGAAAAGAAAACTGGAGACATTGGGATAAAAACAACTTCATTTTCAGTTTTAAAAAAACAAAACCATCTCCTTAGAAAAGTTGATAGCTAGAAGGGGATCCCAGAGGCCATGTCATTCATTATAAAAGAAGAAAAATGAGGCATAGAAAAGTTAAGTGACTTGGGCAGGGTCATTCAAGCAGAAAGTACCTGAGGTGGGATTTGAATTCAAGTCCACTGATTCCTGAGCATTCTGTTCAGCCTCTCTCTCAGCCTCTTTTTGTTTTTGTCTGTGTGCCTGCCTTACTCTCTCTGTCCTTCCCTCCCCCTTCCCTCCTCCTCCTCTTCCTTTTTTCTTCTCCTTTTTTTCCCTCTCCTTCTCCTCCTCCTCCTCTTCTCTCCCTTTCTCTTCCCTCCTTCCCTCTCTTCCTCCCTCTCTCTCTCTCTTAGTTTTTAAGCCTTAGCATTGGGTCAAAGTACCAGCAAAGGATATATTTGCACTCCTAAGGAGAAAGAATGAAAAGGTATCACTCTTCAGTCATTCATGCTGATTTATGCTTTTTGTTGGTTAGCCCATGGATGACTAAGACAGTTTGGGAGTGGGGGGATAAAGGCAAGGAAGTAATACTCTTTTGTGGCCGGAGTAAGAATCTATATACGAGACATCATGACTTCTTAGGGCTCCCCGCTGAATTCTTTTTGGGAGTTTACATCCATCAGCTCTTTTTGTGCCTAAGTTTCCTTATCTGTTGAAAGTCAAGAAGCATTAAAAAAAAAAAAGCCACCACAACTCCTTCACCCAGCAGTTTCAAGAATTAATGTATGGCTATTGCTTGTTTTGAAATCTGCAGAGCGGGAGCAATAGGGCAGCAGATGAAACTGAGAATGAATCTCAGTCTAAAAAGATTTTGGAGAGAGACCAAAATAGACCCTGAGGCTCTCTGAGCAAAGGAGATGTGACAAGTGTGGGCTCTGATCGAGAGGCAATCTAATAAAAAAGAAGAAAGACCTAAGCACAGCAGTGACTCAGCATCTGGTCTGCCTTTTCTAAATTATAAACCATTTGTGTCAAATACAATTTATTAAAAGGTGGGGTGGGGGGAGAGAGGGAGGGTGCTGTGGGTTTATTCTTATGTCCCTTTTCTTGAAGTGATCCTTTCCCTGAAGCATATTACTGCAAATAATGTTCAGAAGAAAGGATTCTGTGAGTGAATATTCAACACCTGCCCTCCCTCCAAGCCCCAGTTTATCTAGGTTTCTAACTATTCCTCTTCCAGTCATTTCTTTGGGACTCATATTTCTGGTGTCATATTTTGTCTGGATGAATAGCTGCTTCCTAGGAGGGATTATAATACTTTGATGTTCTAGGTCCTGACATCAGTCTTCTTGAGAGGAAAAAAATATTTTCAGAGACACACGTAGAAACTGGGGCAAAGTAAACTGCCTTCTGTCCCCTTCTCCTTTAAATTCATATCTCCTCACCGTTCTAATTTACATAACCCTCTCACTTCTCTTTACTCCGACCTAGAGAAGGCTGTGGATCTTGGGCTCAGTTAGGCAGCATCCTCTGAGTTGGAAGGCATATTTGATATCTACTTTTGGCCTATGTCACACTCTGACCTCACTTGACCACATCACCCCTCCATCTTGCTGTTCATCAGTTCTGTTTGATAGTACCATATATGCTCAAATGAGTTATTCATGATCTCAGCAATGTAGGTGTTCCTCCAAAGATACAGATTGTAACTCATCTGTGCCTTCTCATCATGTGTGATTCTTTACCATGTCATCCCATAAAAACACCAAAGGGCTAGAGGCTTTTCTTGCTTACTCTTGATATCACGAGGTTGCCAGTGGAGTCAGGCACATAATAGAATCTTGTTGAATATCTCTACAAATAATTTCCATTTGAAGGTTTCATATTTTATCTCTTTACTCTCTCTCACAATCTGTCCTCTCAACCTATCATTACTAATATTTCATGTAAGAGCTAGCTTTACTGTAATGCTTAAAGACCTGAAAAACACTTTACATACATCATCCTATTTGAATTTTGCAACATCCTTGAAAGATAGGTCTCATTTTTAATCCTCATTCCACAGATGAAGAAACCAAACCTGAGAGAGGTTGAGGAATCTCTAGGTTGCACTGTTAGTAAGTGATATGCTCCTTCTCCTGAGATTCCTCATGTCAGTCAGTTCACAACTCCCATGAGCTTCTCCATTATACTTTGGGGGATACCCACCTTCAGTTCAGTAATACTCTTTGACTGGCAGCCATATAACATCTTTGGAAGAATACTGAAGTTAAAAAAAATGATTCTTGTTTTATGGAGACATTTAGGGTCTTTAATTTTTTAATTTTCCAAAAGTAATGCAGTTTGCTCTCCTTTCTAGTTCTGGGCCAATTCATTGTCTTTTTCAATATCTGTCAGACATATAAAATATACATACACATGTGTGCTTTATATGTAGATATATGTATATATGCATATATATGACACAGATATGTATATACTCTATGAATTTTACATTAACTGAATATCATAGTCTGATCAATGGACACTCTTCATCCACTTGATTTTTCCTGTGTGGATAGTTAGACTGAGTTCTTTGGATTGATTATGGATCTCATGCGGCAAATATATACAATTAATTTGGCTGTTTATTCTTTAACTATACAATATTTTCATGTCTCTGGTTTTCAACCTGATGAATTAAAATAATCAGATTTTAAATTATAACAATATTTGTGATGGAGTTTGATGACACTTAGCAAAGAAGACACAAAATATTTTCTTTCAAGACACAAAATATTTTCTTTCCTTATCGCATATAGTATGTACCTAGACAATTTCAAGGGTAGAATCTCAAAAGACGATGAAGCAACATGAATGTCTGTATGATGGTTAAAGGCCGAGCTAAAAGTAATGTTCACACTGGAGAAGAACAATTTTGCATTGGATGGACTGTTGGGCCTGGAATCAGGAAGACTTGTATTCAAATTTGACTTTAGATACTTAGCAGCACATATGTATGTATATGTTTGTATGTATACATATATGCACATAAATATATAGTATGTATGTGTATGTATACACACAAATACATATATAGAATCAGATGGGTTATATTTAATCCTAAATCCATCTCTGCTACGTATTAGTGTGATCTGAGGAACTCACATCACTGACTAGGCCTCACTTTCTTTATCTGGTAAATGAGGTGTTAGATTAGATGGTCTCTAAATTTCCCTACCCTGTGATCTGTATGTGGCCTCAAGTCACTTTTAGCTCCATCTCATAATGTCAGGTCATTTCCCATAGGCTGCCTTCTTGAATATTTGTCTGGAGCCATGGTTGGGTACATAGAACCCTAAGGGATGTTTCTACTCAGAGGTTGAAGCATCTCAGCTTAGTTTTCTTTCCCTCCTAGAACTTTCTCTTTTACCTGAGCAGGGACTGTGAGTATTTATTGGTATCATACAGTTCCTCTAGGGAAGGATAAAGTGGCTCCTGTGATGTGGCAGAATTGTCATCAATGAATGGCCTATGATTCCCACCACTTTGACTAAAGCAGGAATTTCCAGGACCCAAATTTGTTTCTTTCTCTTTAGTTCTGACAGCTTCCATTTTAATTCCTTCATTTAAAAAAGGAGTTGGGATTATATTTTTTAAAAATAATTTATTTTCTGGTATACCCTCCCCTAGTCAAATCCTCTTGTGTGAAAAAGAAAAACAATTAGGCAAACCCAACAAACCTCATTTGTATCATATGCCACATTTTGTGTCTATAATTCCCCCATCTCTCTACGTAGAAGAAGGAAATGTGTTCCGTCGTGTGTAACTACAAGGCAGTGGGATGTAATATTCTCCCTTCTCATTCCAAGTCTATAACTACTAACACCCACTATGCAAAAAGGTGACTTTGGGTTATCTGCTCTGTCTCTTGGGATCTTTTTTCATCTGTGTGTCCTTCCCCCAGGCATGGTCTGGATCCAGCCCAAACCAGTTCCTGAAGGTCATCCATGTTTACACTTTGGAAATCAGTAAACTACAAATCAAAGCTTGATTTGGTGATTGTCCAGACTTAAGAAAGTGATGGAGAGACTAGTAAACTTAATACTGTGTTAGGCATATGTTTCCCTTCACCCAAAATCAAGTGCTAAACATATATTAACAACCTCCTGCCTCCTTCCCTAATTAGCTTGTATTTAGCTACTTTCTATTTATTTGTACTTATTTATATTTATTCTCTCTATATATTTATATGTTCTTCATGTGAAATTGTAGCTGAAATATTATGAGATAGAAATAGATATTGAGATATAAGACTTAACTGAAGAAATCAATTACCACACTTCATTTAGGGTAAGTGATATCTTGAGGACATGAGAACATAACTCAATTGATCAATCAAAATCTTTGGACTAAGTGCAAAAAGTCAAGTGGAGTAACATTGCAGCCTTTTAACTGAGTCCAAGTTTTACAGAACAAATCCTCTTATTAAGCGGATTTATTCTGTGAAGTTTGGATTCAAGCAGAGGGTTACACTTGAGGACCTAGAGGGCCACATGTGACTTTGAGGCCACAGGTTCCCTATCCCTGCTCTAGGGGTTAAATCAGTGTGTTCCAAATGGGTGGTGCAAATGTGATTCAAGAGAGAACTTTCCAACCAGACTCCTCAAGGAAGGGGTGTGAGGTGCTTCCTTCTAGGGCTTCTTTTCCTCCCTCCTCTCCCCTTGGCCTGTGAACTTTGAAGGGTTTTTAATTTCCTATCTCCCCATCTGCATTCTCACTCTTTTTCCCCAGGAATAAGAGCAACTTCTGGCAATGTCTACCTGATTCGTCAGTTCAAGTAGGAGCTGAAAGCACTTAGAGCTTATTACATACACTGTACCATTCTCTTCATTGTAATGTCAATTTCTTGAGAGTAAAGATTACTTCATACCTTGTCTAACATAGCAGGAAATATTCTAAACTGTTCTGTAAATCAAAGGAGTCATTCTGGATGATCTCTAAGGCCCTTCTTAGCTTAAAATATTCGATCAATTCCGTAAGTTGATCCGAGTTCAAGGAATAGGGCTTCTCCCAGTTGTCATATTTATCCTCTAAGGCCAAAACATTTTTCCCCAATAAATTTAATATTTTATTAAAGTGAGAGACAAAAATTTTGGTTTTCCCAGTGCATATAAAAGTTATATTTACACTATATAGTACTTTCTTAATGGAACAACAGTATTATGTCTAATAGAAGAATGCACCTTAATCAAAAAGTACTTTTTTGCTAAAAAAGATGCTAACCATCATTTGAATCCTCAGAGAATCATAATCCTTTTACTGGTATAGAGTCTCACTTCAGTGTTGATGACTGTTGATTAATGAAGATGATGATTGATGAATATGGGAGTGGCAATTTCTATTTTTTTCTTTTTTTATTATTTTATTTGTTTTCAGTGTTCTATAATCACTTACATAAAACTTAGATATTTTTTCCCCTTCTTCTTCTTCCTTCTCCCCTTCCTCCCCCTCCCTCCCCAAGTCAGCATACAATTTTATATAGGTTTTACACATACTTTCCCACTAAATACATTTTCCTCTTAGTCATGTTGCATAGAAGAATTAAAATGAATGGGAGAAATCATAAAACAAACCAAACTATAATACAAAAGAAAATGATCTGCTACATTCTGCAATTGAATTCCATAGTTATTTCTCTGGTTGTGGAAGGGATTTTGCCTTAAGAGACCATTGGTAATATTTTAAGTCCTTGCATTGCAATGAAGTTCTGAGTCTACCAGAAAAAATCCTCACACACTGTGGTTGCTGCTGTGTATAAAGTTCTCCTGGTTCTGCTCCTTTCGCTTAGCATCAGTTCATATAAGTCTTTCCAGGCCTCTTTGAAGTCTTCCTGTTCATCGTTTCTTATAGTACAATAGTATTCCATTACATTCATATACCACAATTTATTCAGTCATTGTCCAATTGATGGGCATCCCCTTGATTTCCAGTTTTTAAGGCCAAAACATTTATAAAAAAACCTAAAATTAGCTGAGTAGACCTCAGCAGACTTTATTTTATAGTTCCTAGTCTGGAACACCAAACTGTGTAGTTCCAGTATTAATTATATGTGAACTAAAAAACAAAAAATTGAAATGAAATTAGCTGAATTATTCCTCATGATAATTATGTGAAATATAGACTGAAAAGAACAACACATGAAAAGACATATTGGAGCTTCCTAAAAAATGGGAAGACTGTACCTATAGGATGTTTATTATTGACTTAATAATGAATAGTAGAAAAATCAGGCTTGTATAGTATTTCACCTTGGAAATTAAGTAGGCTGGCTGGCTGATTGGAAACAAAGTCCTCTTCTCCATTTTGAGAAGCAAAAGTGAGTCCTGGCACACTTGCAAAACAGAGAACAGGTTTGTCCAACTCTAAAGCACACTGCTTCCTTGAAATAGTCAGTTAATTTGTGTCATTTACATTGTTTACCCTACTTTTTTTTCAGCTCCTAATCCAAAAGGTCATGCAGAACTGGGTTCCTTGGCAGCTTATTGCACCTTGGGATGAGGATGATTGCCTTTCTATAAAGGTAAGGTGATCCTTAAATAAAGAAGGAAATTTAATTCCAGTAACTCTGGCCCCTGACTTTGCTGTTTTGCTATAGATGTCATAAAGTCTACCCATAGAGTCTTATCTCACTCAAAACATCTAGCTCTCTGGCATAATGTTGGTTAAAGACAAACCAAAAAACAAAAGACGTTTGTTTGTTTTGAACTTGAAAATGATGTGTGAATTTTCACAATGAAGGAAGTCACCCAATTAGAGATGAATGATTTCAGTGGCTTTCATTGATGTTGCTACTATTAAAAATAAATGTATTGATGTCTAGGAAAGTAAACTTTATAAAGAAATAGATTCTGTTCACAAGGCTGATGCATTGAGCAGAATAAATTAAAACAATTGTTCAAATACATGCCAATAGGCTTTTACCGAAAAGTCATTGCTTAAAAATGCCCTAAATGGTATCAGTTAATTCACAGCCGCTCATTGATGCTAACTTACTTGGTGATAGAATAAAGAGGATATAGTGTTGAATTGGTTGTGGCCCTTCATTCTTGAGGAGGACCAAAATGACATCACCATGATAAAGCCAAGTTTCAACAAGTCTGACTGTGACTGATCAGGCCAGCACGAGCTTGAAATGCTCTACCACACGTTGGGCACAGGTAGTCCGTGTGAACATTTGGGATAGTTACTCCAAATTTGCACATCCTACATTTTCTTTGTGCTGTTTCAGTTCTGCTTTGCTCATCAAGCACAGCACCTTCTCTGATGTGGTCATGCCATGCTGAGTGGTCCTGTGCCAGGGTCCCCCATGTTGCACAGTCAAACCCAAAGTTCTTGAGAGAGACCTTGAGAGTGTCTTTGTATCGCTTCTTCTGACCACCATGCGATAGCCTGCCCTGTGCAAGTTCTCCATAAAACAGTCTTTTTGGCAAGTGTACAATTAGCATTCGAACAACATGGCCAGCTCATCAGAGTTGCACTCTCTGAAGCATAGTTTGAATGCTTGGCAGTTTAATTCGATCAAGGACCTCAGCATCTGGTACCGTATCCTGCCAGGTGATCTTCAGAATCTTCCTAAGACAGTTCAGATGGAAGTGATTCGGTTTCCTGACATGGCGCTGGTAGACTGTCCGTGTTTCACAGACATACAGCAACGAGATCAACAATGAGGTATCATGGTGCTGTCATTTTGGTCCTCTTCAAGAACGAAGGACAATAACCAACCAGCCTTGACCTCACCTCGCCTTCCAATACTTTATAGTTCCTTTGTATGTATTTTGTATTTATTTATCAGGGTACCTGTCATTATCCACAATAAAATATGTTTCCTGACAACAGGGAAGATGATTTCATTTTTTTTTTTTTTGTATTCCCAGAAACTAGCACAATCCCATTGTCAATGCTTAAAAAATGCTGGTTGAATTGAATTACCCGGAGTGACTCAGCTACTAGTTGCATAGATAGCCCTGAGTTGTAGAGTTGGGACTCAAAACCAAATACTCTGCAAACAAGTCCTTACTGTTTTTTATTTTGAAAGGATTCTAGTAGAGTCCTCCTTCCTAGCTGACAGCGCACCATTAATGATTACTCTTTGCGTTAGCCTTTCCCCCACTTCTGAATTTATTTAGACTAATCCTTGTCACTCCACCTTTTACATAGAACATTGTGAAATGTCTTGCCAAATATTTTACTAAAATGTAGGTAAATATAGATATGGAATTACCCAAATCTATTAATCATATGTGTGTGTGTGTGTGCTTATACCACAATTTCATCAATACAAGGAGCTCCCAGCGAGGAAATTCCCTCTACTTGTTCAAATGGGCAACTACTTTGTATCTAACAGAGAGTTGTCTGAGCTATGGAGATACAAAGTGATTTCTACAGTCACACAGATAGAACGTGAGATCATTTTCTTGAAAATGACTTCAGTTCTCCATCCTCTGCTCTAATCTAATAATAATGCAGCCATAAAAAGGAAATGAGGTTGACCAGTATGACCTTTTTTTAATGAAGTTACACCGGTTGGTTTTTTTGGGAGGAGGTGGGGGGGGCGGGGGAGGGAACCATAACTTTCTTTTCCAGGTGTTTGCTAACGTTTTGTAAGGCATTCTAGAATTTTGCCAAGTTTACTGGCTTATAATTTTGCAAATTCTATAGTCTTTTACCTTAAAAAATAAAGGTCAACATTTGGCCTTCTCTAGTCTTGGGGTACCATTCCATTCTTCACAGGCTTTCAAGGATCAGTGACAACAGTTCAGGAACCACATCTTCTTCATTGTGGTTGGATGTAGTTCAGCTGAGACAGGTGCTTTGAACTCATCAAGGGCTGCGAGGTTCTCTCTTACTATCGCCCTACTTATCTTCAGCATTAATCTCCTATGAGCAAATCTTGTTCTGTTCTTTCCAGTCCAGAGATCATTTTTCTTAGCAGAAGCTGAGTAAGAGCTGGACGACTCAGCCCTCTTTTCATCATCCGTGAAAGTCAGGCACTTTTTCCAGTGAAATGCTACTTCTCCTTTGATTCTCCTTTTCCCTCTAATATAGCTAAAAACAACTCTTCTTCTTGTTCTTTGCTTTCCTCACCAGCCTCTGCTCATTCACAGTTTTAATAATACTCATAGGACCATACCACACATTTAGATTCCCAGGAAGCCTGCAGTCTCAGTCAAAAACCTGTTGTTGCCCTAGGGTTGGGCCTCAAACTCCACATTTTAAGCTGAAAAGATTGAGACTCAGGCAAGAGCCTAATGGTCCTTTAACCTAAGCCTCAGACAACTGAGAAGAAAATGTCCCCAAACACCTGGACAGAGAAGCAAGGTTAAGTGCATGCTCAATATGTATATTAATACATGTACTTTCTTTCCCAGTCTTCTTGGGGCATAATTACTGATCAAATGCCACATTTTAATTCAGTCCAGTTTCTATGGAACCAGATTGTGGCCTGCAATCTCTGCCACCCTAATACCTAGTTCCTTGGTGTTTGTTCTACAGTGTCCTGGAAACCAGAGACTTCACACAATTGGTATATATGACTAGCAAGTTTGAGCTTCCTGCTTCCCTAATTGAGATTCAGAGCTATTGTCTCCCAAAAGCAAAAGTCTCTTACCTTCTTCTCCCCACCCCCACCACTTCTTTTCCTTTTATGCTTCTCTCCCCAGATACCTCATTCCCACCCCTCCAGTGTGCCTTGCCTCTTCTCCCTGTTTTTTCCATTGTCTACTTAATATGTCAGTGTCCTACACCCAGATCCACCATTAACTAAAGCTGCACCATTAAGACGTTTCTTTATTCCTATCAAACTCTTATCCTCTTACACTCACCAAAACCTGACTCTTTCTGGAAGACACTGGCCATCCTTTCTAGTGATGACTCTCCTTCTATTCTCCCTTCCTTCTCATCTCCAGTCCAACCAACTGGAATGGAAAAGAGAGCAGATAAACTGCAGCTCCCCACTGCCATTTCCTTCAGTAATCTCTCCTCTTCCAAGTTTCATTTCTCTATTTATGATAGTCCAGATCTTTGTTCCAATGATCTACGGGCCTCCAGCACACTCTTCTTCCTTTCTTAGAGACTTCAGTACCTGCCATATTGCTTTCCACTCCAAGCCCTATCACCATCTTCTAATAAGTACGAACACCCTGAACTTTTATTGACTTCAATTCCTATGACCAATCTCAGCCACCAAAATGGGTTACTCATCATTTAGATTTCACCATGACCCATAATCCTGCCACTTCCATGCCTTTGATCACTGAAATTCTCCTCTCTGAACATAATCTGATCTCCTTTCTTTCTCTCTTCCTCTCTGCCTCACTCATCCTGAGCTTACTCTTTGTTTCAACCACAGTCTACAATCTCTCTATCCCTCCCTGTTCTCCCAGTTTTACTCCAGTCTCACTTTCTTCCTTTCATAGTCTTTACTAGTTGCTATTATAATTGATTAATTCAGCTATAACCCTCTCTTCCATCCTTGAATTCTCCTGGCCCATTTTCTAACCGCTATTCCTCAACTCTGTTCTCCTAAAAACTAGGACATATGCCCATCACTGCCAGGCTTTCCTCTCTTTCTCTATCACACAGTGGAGTGATTATTTAGATTCTTATAATTTCCTCCCGGTGACTAGTTCCTTTTTATTCATGAGAACTGGATGAAGAATACACCTATCTACAGCTCTCTCTCTCTCTCTCTCTCTCTCTCTCTCTCTCTCTCTCTCTCTCTCTCTCTCTATCTATCTATCTATCTAAATTTTTAAGGATAAAATTATCCTTAAGGAAAATTAGGAAATTATTAGTACCCTGGTTTGGGTAAAATGAGCTCCTGCAAATATCTCTATAAATAAAAATTCTTTTGCTACTATATCAAGTGCCACACTTATAACCTATTTCGCAAATTCATTCTCTGTTTTTGTCTTCATGTTCATGTAATCTGTAGTATGTTTCAATGTCAATATCACTTCTGTATTGATCTTCAACTCAAATCAACAAGCTTTTATAAAGTGCTTATAACCAGTGTTATGCTAAGAGATGGAAATACAAATAAAATAAAAAAAGAAAAAAAATCCCTTCCCTAAAGGAGCTGCAAGGCAGTAAGATGGAGAAAGAAACCCAGAGTCAGAAGTAGGGTCTAGAGAGGAAGGAAGGAATAAATATGGCTGGCTTGGTTCTTTCCTTAAAATAAAGCTCCAAAAGGAACTTACTTGCCAGAGGAAAGGTCTACAGGGGTGGAAGGATCTTCCACAGAGAGAAAACTGCTAAGATTTGTTAGAGATGTTAAGTCTAGACAGTCAGGAGTGGGATCTAGTGAGAAATGAAGGAGTAAACATGGCTGACCCAATCCCTTCCTTAAAATGGGGCCTCTGGAAGGAACTTACCAGTTAGAGTAGGAGTTCCAGGGATGGAGGAGGTCTTCCAAGGTGAGAAGACAGGTGAGATTCAGTAGAGATAGATGTCTGGAGAGTCAGGAATGGGGCCCAGAGAGGAATGAAAGATAGTTCCTGGATTTCCTTACATGATCACATCATCTTAATGATATAAACATCAGTGGTTTACTCACTTCTTTTACAGATCTTTTTCTTCATGAATAAGGAGTATATTTTCAAAGATAGATTCCAATCACACATCTTATCATATTTTACCAATAGTTATAAAGTTAAATTCACCTTCTATCTTTTGTATTTCTAGTTGATTTTTCTTTTACAGAGGGAGAGAATCTGGTTGTTACTGCTACTTATATTTTCAATGTATAATTACAATGTAAAGATAAAATTGAATACGTTCATTGTAGGCTAATTGTAGGCTGTCATCTTTATTAGTGATCAGACTGTTCTTTAAAAGTTTATCCTCATTTCTTATTTATTGAGCCCCACTGAGTACAGTCTGAAACAGTTTAAAAAAGAGAAAGGTATGGGACCTGTCCTCCAGGAATTTACTCTATACCAAATTCCGTGCTCAGTTCTGACCTTTATTTCAAGTGCTTATCATGTAGGGGGTTGATCAGTTACCTGATTAGCTTGCTGAGTTTAAGGGGAGGAAGGCTGTGTCATTAATTGGGGATAAGTAACTTATTTGGAACTATTGTAGTCAAAGTTGCTCATTTCTAGGGGGTAATATATAAAAATGTGCTTCTTTTTGCCATTTTTCCCTTTTCAGGGAATAAACTAAAGACCTACAGAAAAAAGAGTAGACTTGGGCCCAGCGGTGGGAACTACAGGTCTTCCCTGGGAATCACCAGCAGTTTCCTTGGGGCAGAAGCAAATGAGAGCTCTCAACTGTTCATCCCAAGAATTCATCTTCCTTCCCTCCCTCCCTTCTTCCTTCCTTCCTTCCTTCCTTCCTTCCTTCCTTCCTTCCTTCCTTCCTTCCTTCCTCCCTCCAAATTGTATAGTTCCAAGTTATTCTCCAGAATGGTTTGACCAGTTCATAACTCCAAAAACAGTGCATTAGTGTGCCTATTTTTCCACTTTCCCTCCTGCATTTATTATTTTTCTTTTCTCTTATGTTAACCAATCTGATAGATGTGAGGTGGCACCTCAAAGTTATTTTAATTTGCATTTCTCTAATTAATAATGATTCAGAGCATTTTTTTTCATCTGACTATTGATAGCTTTGATTTCTTCTTCTGAAAACTGCCTGTTCATAAAATTTTGACCATTTGTCAATTGAAGAATGGCTCTTATTGTTATAAATTTCAACCCAAGAACTGAATGCCAGGACCCCAAGTTCACGCACCTAGTCTTGGAAGGATGATGTCAGAGGGATATTGAAACTGCAGATGCTCTCCATCACATGTATCTAGGAGAGGGGTACTATGCAGCCAAATAGCAAATGTTCCTAAATCCCAATCACAGAGCAATTGGATCATAAATTTAAAGTTGGAAGAGACATCAGAGGCTATATAGTCTAATTTCCTTATTTTATGGATGAGGAAACTGGGGGTCAGGGAGTTTAAATGATTTATTCAAGTTCACATTGGTAGTGAGCATCAAAAGCAGAGTTTAAAATCAAGCTATTTGAACCCATTGAATCCAGTGTCAATGCTGTTTCCACTGTGCTTTTGTGCCTCTCACGCTAGCTTTGGGATTGCCTCCTACAAACAGAAGATTCAAAGTTAGGGACCTATCCCTCTAGGGAGAAGAGGAGTTCCTAGGTAGCATAATCCTCTTGGAGAGAGGAGATCCAAGATCTATTGAGGGAAGTGAAAAATTCCAATATGTAGATCAAATGAGAACACATCTCAATTAAATTAATAAACAAGAAGTATGAACTAGAGGTATGAACCCTCTAAGGGTTCTGTAAAGTCATCTAGAAGTTGTGATTTGCATCAGAGGAGAGAGTATTCATGGAAAAAAGATCAAGGCCCTTTAAAGTGTTAAAAAAAAAAGTATTTTCTTATTTAATACTAGAAATCTGAAAGGGGAATATACTTTATTCTTTTTCATTCCATCTTAGCATCTATTCTTAAGTAGCTCCTAAGGAGGGTAAAGAGAGGAATCTCAATTATACAAATCCATTTAATTATTCTCAGTCTTGAAAGTTAATATTAAATAAAATATTTACCATTTATATGTGTTCAGTACCAAATCTTCCCAGTATTGGAAAGGTTAGGATCAATTTTTCTTAAAAACATTGTTATTCATTTTGCTTATGATGTTAAGTTTGTACAGTATGAAGACACGTGGAGATTTGATCTTTCCTTTTTCCCATCAGTATAGACAGGGAAACTGGATACTCAGACCTCAAAACAGAATTTTTTTTTGGCCTGAGTTACTCCAGTAATCAGACTTCTCTTGACCTAAATAGTACAGCCTGCACAGTTGGAGGAAGTCTCTTTATCCTTTTACTTTTCCTCAATATAATGAAAAAGAAAAGAATAAATGCTAGAAATTTTATTGAAGTCTTGAGTAGTTTCATCTTTAAAGTAATGCTAAAGAAATTAGACTGACCAAAGGTGTTTACACTTGATCTCTACCTCCATTTATTTCCTTCTGAGAGGAGAAAAAAAACCTGATATTTGGTCCTCATCCAGAAACCTTCCCTTTCCCCTAAACAGTAAAAGTTCAAAGAATTGTTAGTGGCTGTTGGAACCCTGCTATGGCATAGTGCCAATGTCTCTGAGGAGGAAAGACTAGAGATCCAGCCATCAACCTTGCATAAGCAAGGAAAGTTCTGGTTCCATAGACTTGAGACTGTGGAAAGGAGTGGTCTTAGAGAACATTGTGAGGGAGACAAAAATTTTGGCATCCTTCCACCTTTCAGTATTCACATGTGAGCTCACAAGCCTGAACTTGCATGCCTTGGGCTATATATGGAAAAAGGAGAGAGAGGGAGAGAGACAGAGAGATAGAGACAGAGAGAGAGAAAGAGCGAGACAGAGAGAGAATCCTCCAGCTTAAAATAACCTCTGTTATTTTGTTGCTATCAAAACATTCTCCCAGCCTGCTTTGTTTTCCTGGTGTATGGTAAAGTCTATAGGTAGACACATTTAACATGGGACCCCACAAACTATCAATAATTGTATGTGGGTCTTCAATGGTAGCTAGTTTCAAGGGATCAACATTATATCAAAATCAGACTATAACACTGTGCTCATAGTGACGTTTGACCTAGGAAAATTAGGTCATTGAAATCCACTACCTTTCTGTTGATTTTGATGATATGAATTCTGAAAAGTGGGAAAACAAATTTGATTCATAATATATTCAAGTATAAGTGGTTGGTTGTATCTATCTAAATGAGAAGTGTAAGGGTCTATGTATAATGTAGTATGCCCTGATAAAGGTTTATAATCGGATTATGTGTGGTAAGAGGAGCTAGAGTCAATAGATACAGGTATGATTGAGAGTAAATGTCATATGACGCATTCTTACGTATTGTTATTGTTAAACTGTGAGTCAAGGCTTGCCAACAGTTAGAACTACCCAAAAGGTCAATGGGCTGACTCAGGGGTGAGTAAAGAGTGTTTCTTTCGAGAGTTCTAAACCCAACCAGAGGTCTTCAAACAAAAACTATATAATTTCTTGGGGATGTCATAAAGGGGATTTCTGTTCAAGTATGGATAGATAGCCCTCCAAAACGAAGTTGTACTTCAGCCTCTAAGATTAACTGGGTTAGTAGAGAAAATAGGAAATGATTATACTATGTCTCTGATTCCAGTTAAGATCACAGCCTGACATTGTGCTTATTCAGCTGATGGCTGATCTCATCCAACTCATACAAAAAAATGTGCTTAAATTTATTGCTAGATAAAATGAGTAAATAGGAACAATTCACTTTGCTTTTCAAAGCAAACCTGATTTTAGGGTTACTGCTGGATAGTGATGAATTAGTGGATTTAGGCTTCTTTCTTTCTCTCTCTCCATCATTTTAAAAACTCTTTTCATATGCCAAGAGATCATCTTGAGGCAGTTAGGTGACTTAATTGCTAGCATGTTGGCAGACTTCAGTTCAAATCCTGCCTCAATCCCTTCTTAGCTGTGTGACCTTGTGCAAGTTACTTAATGTCTCTCAACCTCAGTTTCCCGGTATCTAAAATGAGGGCAATATCACCTACTTCTCCAATGTTGTTGTTATGATTAAATAAGACAATTATGTAAAGTACTTTGCAAATCTTAAGAAGAGCAGGAAAAATGCTGATCATAATTATGGCAGGTTGGTGGTACAGTTTTATCATCATCATCATTAGCAACTGTTAGACATATAGTAGGCACTTAATAAATGTTTGTTGATTGAATGAATGAACAAATGATAAAACATTTATGAAGCACTTACTAAGTATGCTAATTGCTAGGAACACAAGTAGAAAAAGCTGTTCTTAAGGAGCTCACACTTTCATTGGGTGATTGGAAAGCCCTAAGGGTCCTTTTGTTGCTTCATTAGGTCAGATGACAGTGCAGGGGAGAGTAAATGGCATAAAGGCCTGGACACCTTAGGATACCTTGACAGGGAAGATAGTAAAACCTCATGGTCCTCCATCTCACTGGGAGAAATAGAGTTAATGATTCCCATCTCATCCTAGCCATGTGTGGCTAGGCAGTTGACAGTCTAGGCAGTTATATATGCTGGACCTTGAGTCAGGAAAAGTCCAAATCTGGCCTCAGACACTTACTAGTTGTATGATCCTGGGATAGTCACTTCACATCTGTCTGCTTCCATTTCCTCATCTGTAATATGGGCATAATATCAATACCCTTCCCAGGGTTGTGGTGAGGATAAAATGAGATAATTATAAAGCACATAGCAACATTAAACATTAAAGCACTATGTAATTACGGTTATCCTCATTACTATGGAGCTCGGGTGACTTAGAATTGGAAGATCATTGCAAAAGCCCAGGTGAGAGGTGATTAGGTGCTGAAGTAGGATGATGGCTGTGTGAGCAGAAAGAATGGGATGTAGCCAAGAAACACAAGGAAAGAAATCATAAGATTTGTCCCTGGATTAGATATCTCTGGTAAATGAGAGGAAGGACTTTAGGATGAGATTGAGGTTGCAAGGCTGGTCATCTTGGGAGTTTCTAGCCACACTTCAGAGAGTTCTCTAGGACAAGGGTTTTGGATTCAATCCCAAATATAAATAGTTCAAAAAACAAAGTAAATGTTGTAGACTCTACTCAGCTAGCTGTCTGTTCTGGCTTTTCAGAGTGGGAGGTCTAGAGGTAGAGAATCTCCCTCTGAAGTTAAAAAGCCCACCAAAACTAGGATTCTGGGTACTGACTGACTTCCTTATGAGGAAGAAAAAAAAAGGGGGTTGAGTATTTTCTCTAAGGTGATACTGGGTTTTCATATCATAAAAGAGCTGATGTTTAAAATTGAAGTCTCTAGGCAAAAAGAAAGAAAGTAGACAGTTACTTTTTCTCCTTAGTTTTTAAAGGGAAAAGGTAGTGTCCAAGATGGGGGCTTCAGCAAATGCCAGAGCTGTGGAAGCATAGTAATGCTCTGTGAAACAATAATTAGTAATTACCATGAGAACAGTGCCTACCAGTCACAGTAATATTAGCTGTGCAATGTCAGATTACACTGGAATTTCTTGGTACCATAAAGCACTCAAGGAACTCTTTTGAATGACTGCAATCATATCTCAAGATAATTTGTAACTTCAAAGGATTTTAATACTTATCTGTGCCCTCTTTCTTAACCTATGTAAATATAATGATAATAGCAGATGTTACTTATACAAGTCATGTAAACATATAATGTTTACAAAACTTTTTACATGTATTGTCTCACCTGATCTTCACAAGGATGATGCAGATTTTATAGGTATTATTGTTCTAGTTTTACAGATAGGGAAGTGGAAGGGCAGAAAAATTAACTTGCCTAAGGTCAAACAGCTAGTTAATACTAGAGTTGCAGCTCAAACCTAGTATTATCCCATGACTCTATTTGCCATTTTTCTTTTATGAAAGCAAAATAGCATTGAATGATATTCTGGAATATTTGTTGTTACCCCTAGTGCCTAGCACAGTGCCTGGTAAATGAGAGGAGCTTAGCAAATGCTGGTTGACTGACCAGCTATTCTAGTCAGTACCTCTGAGGATTAAGGACTGATTCCCAAATGGAGTTGGATGACTTCACGAAGTAAGATCACAAGGTTTAGAATTGAAAGGGGCTTTAAAGATAATCTAGTCATCTGCTTCTTTTTCACTGGAAGTATTTCAACAGAGGTTGACTTACCACTAGTGAGAATTCATCATGGAAATCAAACCCAAGTCTGTCCCATGGCTCTATTTAGCTTTCTTTTTTGAATGAAGGCACAATGGTGTTATGTAAGAACCTACAATGAAACCCTGCATGTACAGAATTGTTCCATTCTTGCATAACGAAAGATATTAATTGCATAAGCCCTCTTGTTAAGGATTCATCTCCTTCAAAATTTAACGCAAGTCATTTCTAACATCCTTTTCCATAGGTTATTTTTCCTTCAGCAAACAGGCTTTTTTTTTTCTGAAAGCCACTGGATAAGCACCAGATAGTAATTTGGGGTGGTATAGTTTTGAAGAGAGCATGGAACTTGGTATCAGACAGACATGGGTTCAATCCTGTCACTGATATTTGCTATTTCTGTGGTCCTGGGAAAATCACAACCTCTAAGTTTGATAAAAATTGCTACAAAGCCCTTTAAGCAACGTCTAGTCTAGAAGGCAAATGCCTGTTAACCTGTTATTTCAAATACAGAAAAAACCAAAAGGTATGTTCTGTGCAATTTTTAAAAATGGATTTTAAAAAGTGAAATATATAATCTTTACAGTGCTGTTCCTTCACAGATGTCAACAACCCCAGTTTCTTCATCTGTAAAATGATTATAATATAACTCCAGCCTTACAGGGTTGTTATAAGGATCAAATGAAATGTTATCATTGTTAACACTGTTATTTTTATTACTACTCCCTTTCCCAGAGGGATTTGTAGCAGGCTGAACTTGAAGAACATCTGCCTCAGGAATTCTATTCAAAGGAAAAAACTTGCTGGGTTACTTTCCAGGAATCAAGTCTGTTGTTGTGCTCCCTCAGTATAGTGAATCATTCTTTATCTCTTCTTAGGATGGTTGTACAAATTACTCTGGATTTACTACTTTAATCTCAAGTATAATACAACTTCTAGAATGAAGCTGGATTTCTGTGATCAAAAGATTGAATTCTGGAGTGTGTGTGTATTCACACATACATATATACACACACCTATGTGTGTATATAGATGCATCCATACATATATATTTCTATATCGACTCCATTAGTCAATATTTACACAAGTTCTATATCTAAGGTTGAGTTCCATTGATGATGCTTTCGTAGTTTAGGGATGATAATCCGGAATCTCATCCAAACCTGCTTTCTGCTAATGTAATCTCAAGCAGCAGGGATAGAAGTATAGGCACTGGATCTGTGACTTCATTGGCATAAGGAACTACTAGGTTGGGAAATGTGTCCAGAAAAATGAGCCAAGGTTCCTACTGCACTCTCCACTGACCATATGCTCAGAGCATTGTGTTCAGTTTGGAGAAGACTTGGGAGCAGGAGTTAACATGAGAGTTATCTTCTAACTTTAGAAGGATTTGCTTCAGGAAGAATAATTAGACTTACTTTCTTTAGCTCCAAAGGTCAGAACCAGGACCAAGGGCTGAACGTTATAAAAAAGATTTCAGTTCAATATAAAGAAGAATTTTCACACCTTACTTATTTCAATGGAACTCAGATCCTGGGACAGGTCATCACACCATTATTCTTTCATATTTAATGTTTTTCAGCCTATTGTCCAGGTAGATAAAGTGACTTTCTTGGGATTGAATTTAATCGTTAGGAGGTAGGCTCATTGTCTGTTATCTCATAACAGCCATAACATAATCTCATGTTATCTCATAAACAATATCTTTGGGGCAATTCCAACAGTTTAATTGTAGTTATTAATATTATTATTAATCAATAATAATATTAATCGTGGTTATTCTTGAAGTAGTTATAAGCAAAAGACATGGCTAAAGGACCAAGAATTATTTTCCTTCTTTGCTAGGTTTCCTTTATCCACTTCATCTTTTTCCATTTTGGTAAATTGGATGCTTTGTAATTCTTGCTTCTCATATAACTTTCCAATATGGTCATTTCATGATGATTCCTTCTTAATACAGTCACAATTAAGAGAAAAGCTGGAAAATGATTGATTCTCAACTGATACCAATGGTTGAATAATGCTATTCCTTGGGCACAACATTCCCTTTCTCTGCTCTACAAAGGTTGTCCCCTATGCCTGGGTCCTTACTTAGAATCTCTGTTTTTCTTCAAAGCTCAGTTTAAATAAGTAATTATGCCCTCTTTCTGTAACCCTTGGTTAGTGATGGCTGAGTATGGATGTCACTATAGGGAAAATGGATTGAAAATGAAAGAATCAGTCCAACTCCACAGAAAAACGTTGTGTGTGTTGGGATTGGTGCCAGGTGATTAGAGGTAACAGAATTGTCCATCTAGATCTGACTGCTATAGACTCAGTTCCTTTTTCTCTGTAAAGCAGGCTGGGAACTTAATTCTAATATACCTATCGTTGAGAATTGCTGTCCTTTTAAAGAGAAGCTACTATGGAATTGGAGCTGTGTTGAGGGGGACAGGGCATAACTCTAAGGGAACCCCAAAGAGCCTAGGGAACTTTTTCAGTGTTTAAACATTTTTGGATTCCAGCTCAGAGCAGAGATTCCAACCGGAGCTGTGTATCTGCCTGAGAAGCCTCCAGGAAGAACATCAAAGTCCAACTTCTAGGAAAAGGCAATAAGTGTTTACCTCCACTTTGTCAACCAAGCAGAGATGTTTCAGAACTCCAGAAGACAAAGTGAAGAAAGAAGTGAGAAAATTATGGAAGTGGGAGAGAAGGAAGGAGAATTACAGAAAGAGGAGGAATCAAGAAACCAGACTAGAGATGATGAAGCCTCTACCTCAGGCTCCATGTTGACCATAGGTGCCACCATGACAGTTTCAAGTAACCCAAAGAACAGTGGGAGTGAAAAGAGTGCTGATGAAGAATTCGTTTTGCTTCCTTTGGCACCTCAGTTTGTCCCAAGACATTTTGAAGACTTGGAAGGTGCTCTCATATGTGCTGATCTTCCACCTGCCTACCAGACTGACAGCACTGATGTTAGTAATGGTGACAATCCTGATGACAGAAATGAAAAGTATGACAGCAGCAGTGATCCCAGTGACAATCACAGTCATGATGAGCATGCCAATGATGTCTGTCACAGTGGCTGCGTCAAAGTTCAAGAACAAGGAATGCACACTGGTGACTTTCACCAGTTAGAACACAGCTACACAAAAGCTGTAGAGAAGTGAAAAAACTGTAGGAGTGAGAGAGAAGGTGACAGAAGGACACAAAGAGAATGAAGCCATAAGTTAACAGAACGTTCAGAAAGCCCCAGTTTCAGGTTTCACTTTGGATGACGGTGACACCAGAGAGTGAGCCAGAGTACAGCAATAGTGAAGGGAGTTCTGATGAAGAATTCTTTGTACCCCCTATTTGTCCCAGAACAATTGGAAGATTATGCATCCCAGGATCCCACTTGGCTACCAGATAAAGAACAACAGGGAGTCATTCCTTGCTGGATGTATGGAGCCAGAGCAGTATCCCAGCTGCATTTCCCTTTCTTTTTTTTTTCTTCAACAGGGGAAATACAAGGCAATTGGGGTTAAGTGACTTGCCCAAGGTCACACAGCTAGTAAGTATCAGATGTCTGAGGCAGAATTTGAACTTAGGTCCTCCTGACACCAAGACTGGTGCTCTATTTACTGTGTCACCTAACTGTCCCTGCGTTTTCCTTTGTGATCTTTGCCTTCGTGAATTGATCTGAGGGAGATCAGGTGTTACTTTCCAATGTCAGCAGGAAACCCCAAGCAGCCATTGTGCACTCAGATTCTGGAGCCAGGCAGTGACCAGTAGAGATACTACGAGGGGTGTGATGATGAGAGCACTAACCTCTGGGATTTTCCACAGATTCTCTTCCACTTTCTCTCCTACTTTTCTTTTTCTCTAGGGGCAAATCAGACACAACAAAAGTCTTTATAAAAGAGAGGCCAGTCTCACTGCCCCTGCCTACTCTCTCCATTCTTTAGAAGCAGCTTTTAAGACTACTAAAAATTCAAGAACCACCTCAAAATAATAATACTGAATGTGACAAAATTATAGAGACAAACAAATCCCCAACAAAGAAATAAAGGAAGACTCCTCTATCCTAAAAAAAATAAAATAAAATTTTTAAAAGCACCCACAAAAAATCTCCAGTGGGAAAAGTAGCTTTCCAAATATCTCCTCTCAAATACTAGTGCTGTCCCCAAATTACTCTATATATATTTTGTATTTCCTTGCATATGTGCATGCTGGTTCCATCCATAACAGAATACAAACTCCTTGAGGTCAGGGATTATTTCATTTTTTATCTTTGTTTCTCCAGTGCTTAGCCCAGAACAGTCCTCAGTCCTTCCACCATTGTTCCAGGGCACAAGGATGGGAAGAAAGAAAATTGCCCTAACCACAGCCCTCAGACAAAAGTGCTTGAGATGGGTTATAGTTTACAAGGCCATCTTGCTGGACAACACTGGTTCCCTTCTTGCTTTCATCCGTTAGAACTCAGTTCCCCTTTATACCACTTTCCAATATGCCTTTCATCAAGGAAATGATGGGACACATAACCTTAATGTATGTTTTTCAACAGTTATACCATTATTTTCTGGTTCTGAGTTGATGGATAAAGTAATGCTTCCTGGACACTGAGTACAATACCTTCTCACTTGATTCTGACTCCTAACTTGTACTTCCCTTTCTGTTTCTTCCCTACCTCCAGACTCTTCAGGGCTTCCCCAGTCACAAAATGCTCCTAGTCTGTCACTAAATGCTTCACAGGAACATCCATGTTTCTGCCATGAGTCCCTCCTCTTCTGATCCATCACCTTCATTTTGTCTTGGAGAAATTATAAGAACTCAGAAAGCCCATTGAGAAGTTGGATGTAATATTAACAATGTTGATGAAAATCCAAAAAAATTACATTGCTCTCACTGCAGGAAGCTGTCCTTTTGGGTACCACATAGGTCACATAATTCTTTAAAGAAAACCATCATGTCAAGAGGATAACATTTTGTTCTCCTGAAGTTAAAAAAAATGCCTTAAATTATACTGAAGAAATACTCCAACAGGAAGGCAATGATGTTAAGTTAGTTACAGTGGTAGGTAATCTAATCCCATATACTATTTAATTATCTGTTAGGGCAGCATGGCAAAAAGAAAAATGACTCTAAAGTCAAAGGAATTTTATTCAAATTCTAGTACCTACTATTTATTAGCTAAAGTCCTTTCCAGGTCCTATGACCAGATGGGTAACAGAAGTATTTATTATTCCCTATTTTAGAAATGAAGAAACAGAAGCATAGAGAGGTCAGATGACACTTAAAGTCACTGGTCCTCAATTTCCTCATTTATAAGATGGGAAATTATAATACTCAGGTTATATATCTAGTCACAGAAACCAGATGCAGACATTTCATCTAGTCCAGCTTTTTCATTCAACATATTAGGAAACTCAGATCCAGAGAAATGAAATGACTTGCCCAAGGTCACATAGTAGACAGCAGCAGAATTGATTCAAAACTAGGACTTCTGACTCCAAATTCAGTATTCTTTTCCATTTTACCATGTTCCCTTCTTACAAGGTTGTTTTAAGGAAAGTACTTTGGACACTTTAAGTGATATATAAATGTGAGTTATTATTATTCTGTAACACCTTCTGAACATAACAGATTAAAAAATTGAAATTATTATATGCATTTCTTACAAGTAGGGAATTAGTTAATGAATTTCTCCATTGAAGTCCTCCTCCAATGTTGTGGTGTGACACAACACTGGGTTCCTTAAAGTTATGCCAATGAAATACAAGTTCTAAGAGGTCTTGCCAAGCTGAACAACTTTCGGGTGTGAGTCTGGTGATGGACAATGTTCTGTGGATCAGAGATCAGTCTCTCTAAGTCTGACAAACCTTCTCACTAGACTGGTCACAGTGCTGAATTTTTCAGCCAAGAAAATTACTAAACACTTTCTACAAGTACTTAGAGCTTAGTCAGAGATCAGAAACCAAGGTCATTCACTGCATCCGGGGCCAATCGCAATTTTCTGTACCTTTTGTTATGCCTCCAGACTTGGATCACTGTGGAAGAGAGAGTGAGACTTGATCCTCTGTGCAACACTACCTCACTTAAATTCTTTTCATACATAATCAAGACACTACCCCATGATGTCACTGTTCCTCTTCAAAAATGAAGGCAAATAACGTTAAATTACCAGTTTCTATTCTATCCTTGCAATTTCTTGCAGCACAGCAAAGCATTAATAGCTTCATTTTGTAAGTCACACATAAGTTAATGCCTCAGGAAAAGATTTCAGGAAATCTTTCGTTCAGGTCAGTCCCTTAGCAAGTTCATATTTCATATAGATACAATTTCAATGAGAGGACTAAAGACTTCAATTCTCCAGCTTAAAGAAGTAGAAATTTAAAACCATATTTAAAAGTTAATTTCACTTTATTCTATTTGTATTTATAGTAGTATATCTAGTTGATAGAGTGTGGAGTGTAGAGTGAAGACCTGAGTTCAGATCTTGCCACTGGCACTTAAAAAAAATCATAAAATCACCAAATTTGAGAGAGACCTTGGTGGTCATTTGGTCTAATACAGAGAGCAAAGAAAGACTTTCCTACTGTAGCACATCCAGAAAGTCATCATCCAATTTCTACTTGGAGACCTTCAATGAGGTGGAACCCACTAACTCCCGAAGCAGCCCATTCCCCTTTGGGGGAGCTCTAATATGAGGAAGTGTTCCTGATTGATATCTTGGCAGCTTCTCCTAATTGTTTCTGGTTCTACCCTCCAGGGTCAACTCTACAA
The DNA here is from genome assembly GCA_023548195.1 of Bettongia penicillata ogilbyi. Lineage (NCBI taxonomy): Eukaryota > Metazoa > Chordata > Mammalia > Diprotodontia > Potoroidae > Bettongia > Bettongia penicillata. The sequence goes on along the minus strand of JAJHZJ010000406.1, from coordinate 423,875 downwards.
GAGTAGTAACAGAGAGTATTTATATAACACTTTAAAGTTTGAAGAGTGCTTTACAAATATTATTTTATTCCCACAACAATCCCACGTTGCAGGTGCTATTATTATCCCTACTTTACAGAAAAGGAAACTGAGGCAGACTGAGTATAAGTTATGTGCTCAGGGTCACACAACTAGTAAGTATCTGAAACTGGATTTGACTTCATATCTTCCTGACTCCAGGTCCAGAGCTCTGTCCATTGTACCACCCACCATCTTCCTTTTTGGTACAGTAAGTATCAATTTCCCAATTTTATCTGACCCTTTGTGGTGTCTGATTTGTTGGTATTATTTTTCATTCTAGTTTTTCAAATAAAAGCATAGTAATCATATACCAAATTAATAACTATGCATAAAATCAATGATTCCCTCTCCCCACCCCCCATTCAAGGAGTTGGGATGAGTTGAAATAATACCAGGAATTCAGGAGTCCCTTGGTCATCCCGCTTGGCCAGGTGAAAGAAGAAACCTTTACTTTGGACTTTTTGTTGCTGTTAGTTAGTCTCTGGATCTTCTCCAGCTTGAAAACATCCTTCTTCAATTGTGGCAACAAGAACTAAACACAGGTGTGGTCTGGTCATGGAGCTTGCTAGTTCTGTGACCTTGAGCCAGTGGTTTAAACTTTTGGACCATTCATTTCTTAATCTGTTCTACATGGAGAATACTACTTAGAACATTTCCTGGCACTTAATAATGAATAACTGATTGATTTCCTTGTTTTACCAACTTCCTAGTAGTCCTGAGAGATTATATGTATTGTGCTTTGCAAATTTTGAAGGGATATTGAAAAGTTAATCGTAGTATTAAAATGTTACTAAACAGACCCTCCTACCAACAAGAACAGTTAACCATCTCATGCACTGGAATGAAATGAATCATTTTCAGTAGGTCTGTGGGTTGTTGGCCCTCTGGAAATGCACTTGACCTCAGGGTGTGTGTTTTTATGTTCTTAGGCTGGTCATTCCATCTTTTGTCTCTGTATAACAGAGGAGTTCTACAGCAGAGGAGAGGGTTACATTTTCTGGTACTATAGTTTCCAGTGATCCAAGACTAGATTGGATAGCATTGGCTCAAGTACACTATAAGACAGCCTAAGCATTACCCTATGAAAAATTGAACATTAAAAACCCACAGCATAAATTTTTAGCTAAAATATGAAAACCTTCAGGAAATAGTAACATGAAGTCATAAATAAGAACTGAAAAACTGTGTTTCAGCCCAAACTGCATATTTATGAGTTTACAAGGACATGTCTACAAATACTCATGGATAATAATAATGCACTTTTATATAGTGCTTTAAGGTTTACAAGGTACTTTGTATGCGTTGTCTCATTTGATTCTTATATTAGTTTTGTGCCATAGCTGCTAATATAATCTTTATTTTACAAATAAGGAAACAAGACATTTAAATAGACAAGTGACTTGCCCTGAGCCATTCAAGTAGTCAGTGCCTGAGCTGACAACTTAGTCTTTCTGACTCTCAGTTTAGTACTAACTCTACTATGCCACATTACTTTTGGAATCAAAAAGATTATTAAAATGGTCAGACCAACTAATTTGTCCATCCTTCTGGCCACACAATAAATTTGATTATGGTAAAACTAGATAAGTTGAGTTGAAAGATCTGTGAATCAAATTCACCGTTTCTGCCATACTGGACTCCAAAATGATGGAAATTCAAGAACATAAGTTTTTAATATGTTCCATGATGAACAATATTAGTAGAATGATATTGACAAAAAATTGTAGTAAAATGATATAAAAAACATCCAGCACAAACCTGGACCCTCACTACACATTTCCATCTCAGCATTGAAGGATTAGAAGAACTGTGAAGAAATCAGAGATATCATTGTTTTGGTCATTTGGGTACTTTCCAAAGTGAGGGACAATTGAGCTCAAAATGCCTTTCATTTTCTTTCTTATCTTCCTTGGATGGCAAACTGGAGTAATTAACAACATAAATTTCCCCATACCCCAAAATAGAATGTTCATGTTAAAATAAAAGGTACACCATTGTCCTTTCTTCATTTAGGCAATTTCCTCACAGATTCTTCTTCCACATACCCAATTCTAGAATAATTGATTAATTTGGAAGGCTCTCCTACCCAATGCTTGTGTGAGAACCTCTGTTTCTGAATTAAAAGACCTTCCCAGCAGTTTCATAAAAGAATTAATGCCAAAAACTGAGGCAGTAAGCTTTAATGGAAGAAAGACCAAACCTGAGCAAGACCCAGACTCAAATGTCCCCTCTGGTATTTACTGTGTCATCTTGGGCCATTTCACCATTATTTCAGCCTCAGTTTCCTCATCTGTAAAATAAAGATGATAATGCCTTTAGTGCTTACTCTACAGAGTCATCATGAGAACTGACGCACTTTGCAAACCTTAAAATGCTATATAAATGGTAGCTGTTATTATTTACCAAACTGAGTGTTGACTGCATTACTTCCTGGAACATTGCAGAAAGAAGAATTCTTAGTATTATTTTTGTTTGTTTATTTTTCTCCCTTATAATTAAAACTCATTGTCATTTCAGTCTTATTAGACAACTTCACACAACTTCACTGGAGAAAAATATGAAGCAAACCTAGCGTTATCTAGCCAAAATGCAAAAAGAATTAAATACAAATTTATTGCAGATGGATCACAATTTGATTATGCCATTCTGCTTTCCCAAATACAGCAGCCAGACTCTGGCCAGATGCAGACTTTAACATCCAAATCAAACAAAAATGAAACCAAAAGCCTCTTTGGGTATCTTTCCACCAATTTCCACTATGATGTTTTAAGGTTCTTTCAAATACCTATTTTCCCGGCATGTCTGTTTTTTATTTCCCTCCCCTGACCATGCTTACTTCAATTCCTTTGAGCTGGGACTTGTTTTGCCTTATATCCTTTCATTTAACATCTTATACATGGGAAACAAAAGACTTTCTGTTTCTGCTCATTTGTGGAAATTCCTTTCGATTTCAGGAATTCAAAATTTTTGTTTTAAAAGCAGACGCTTTTAATTTAGGGCCCGGATGATGCCTTTGATTTTCAATCTACTACAAAGGGCTATGAAATACCACATGAAGAGTTCTGTATAGTTTATGTATTGATTCTAGGGAGTCATTAAGCCGATTTTCTTAGGTAATGAGCCATTCACTGCCTGAAATTGTTCCACAGAAATATATCCTCCTATCTCACTACCTTCAAAACCCTCAGCAACTAACTTCATCATCAACTAAGTCTTCCATGATGTTTTCTTTTTCAGTTCACTTCAAGGTCACAAGATGTTGGCTTAGCAATTTCCAGATATTGTATTGTTTTTTTCTCCTTTGTTTCCTGAGTTATCATGGCCAAGGAATCCATTACCCGATGACCAAACTCAGGGTGATTAGCCTTTTGCCATGCTCAACCAGCCTTTCGAGCCTGACAGAATCTGCCAGAACTTGTACTGTGGTGGCACAGATTTGAGAATCCAGAATTATCATCATGCCACAATGATACACAATCCTAGAAGAAGAACTCCAAGAGTTTGGGTAAATGTTCCATGGTGGATTTATGGAAGGACATGGACAAGAAATGCACAGAATCAGGAAGAGTAGAGAGGCCTGATAATACTACAATGGAGGGAGCAATCACAAAATTAAGACAATAAGAGTACAAGTTACCAGAGTTTCCTCTTTCTCTCCACAAGACTGGTCCTTCAAAGGTGACAAAGCTGTCCTGGGGCTTGGTTAGCCCAGGAGCCAAAGATCAATTTGCATCTCCGTTGCAGCATCCTGGTAGCCTCTGGTCATAATAACCTGGCTTCAGGGTCATCTAACAGCATTAAAGAGGTACATTCATGAGGTGTAAGGCCTTTCAGACTTGGCCAATGTCCCGACTGTATGTGTCCTTTCTCCTTGCCCTGCTGATAAGATTCATTTCCATTTTGGAGAAGGTTCCTATTCCTCTCCCCATCACACATTAAGGGCTAGCTAGAGAATCATTTTTAACATTCTTTCTGTACTCTGACCAAGTAAAATCTTTTTGTTTACTGTTGAAAGATTTCGGAGTGCCTTATTTCATTCTGACATCAAACCTGATGTCGCAGAGCACCAGCATGAGTCAGACTTATCTCTAATACATGAGAAATATTGAAATAAATCACTGTAATAAGTATATATAGGATTTAAAAACTTTAGAGAAGGCTAAAAGAGCTTTGGTGTAGAGGCTTTAAGGGAAAAAAAATCCTCTGCCTTAAAAGGCATTCTTAGGCATTTTGTATCTTGTAGAATTGAGGCAACACAGAACCAAAGGTCCATTGAAGATGCAAGCAGACCCACTTTTAATGACCCTTGCAGTCATGATGTTGTAGAATCTCCAAAGGCTACTGACTGCTACTGGTTTGAGACACTAAGCATGAGATTTATAATGAGTAAAATTTCCTTTCTGATTTAGGTATAGGAAGTCTAGTCAGGCTGTTGGAGAATCGTTCAGCCTCACATCATCGTCTACAAGAAGTTTGTGTTTTGGGGGAGAATGGAACATATAGACAGTTTATACCTTCTTCCATCTTTTTAATGTCTAAGTGGAGGAAGTCAGATCTATGTGATTTTGGAGGGTACCTATTCATGAATTCAACATTGTCTACTCTGTTTAGATTAGTTCTTCATTGACGTTAGTGAGTCCTTGGTGAATACCTTGTCATAGGAATATTGAAGAGCTTTTTAAACCCAAATAATTAACCATTCCTTAGGTAACAGAAAGGCTATTAGCCCAAAAGAAAGCAATTGATGGGGAGAAGAGACAGAGAAAGAGAGACATAGATAGAGACAGACAGAGTCACTTTCCTAAGATTAGTATTTCATCTTTGTCCTAAGATGACAGAATCCACAAACAGTACTGAATGGGTCACAAAGAACGCGAGCAAAGGACCACATTCTAGTTTCTTCAGAATCAACTGCACATTGGACTCTTTAAGTTGGTTCACAATTGTTTGGGAAACACACATTCAGTCTGTTAAGGACAAAAAGCACAATTCCTCAAGTAAATACCAATTACGTTTGGAAGATTTGTGCTACTCTACTGAACTAGTTAAGTTTAATAAACTTCAGAAAACTGAATTTGTCATACAAGTCCTCCTTCTTGAGAAAAATGAGAAGTGTTTGTCATTTAAATTATGGGGAAAGTACTATGCTTCTCCTTCCATGTTCCATAAAAGTACCTGCTTTGTAGGATAAAGCACTCATCTCTGGGTGTTTTTCTGAAATCTGATTGTTTTCCTCAATGAGAATAAACCCAGAGGAATGTAATGTCAAATATGAATGCCATTAAGACTTTAAAAAAAAGTATCAATGTAGATAGTCAGATTAATGTAATTTTAATACATCTAATTAAAATCAACTTCAGAGGTGTCATTGATATTTATAAGTGCTTTTAAAATTTCTTGTTTACTATGAAATTAACAGACAACAATGAACATGAACATCTTAACAAACAAAGAATAGCAAAAGAGGATGAAACTGTGAAGTCCTACTTTCCTTTGATACTTTGTTTTAAAAAAATTTTGTATTACATTTAACATGAGTGTAACAAAACAGCTCTGCTTGTCTGTCTCCTTCTAAACTTTCATGTAACTGCTTCCTTGCCATTACTCTTATTAGTATGATAGAATATAATCAGAACTATATTTTTTCTTAGAATTTATTGCTCCTTTTGTAATTTCTTTGTAATCTTTAGTATTCTTGTTAGAAAAGAGAAATTCTCAGAGAAATGCTCCTTGAAAAATGGCTCTTGAAATCTCTCCCTTATCAGAGCTATCAAAATAATATTGTAGGTCAAATGATATGTTCCTTGATTAAGCTTTCCTCTTTTTTTCTACCCCCTCAAATCCTCTGCAGTTGAGCCTTTCTTCCCATTGGTAATGTCTTCCTTATTCAGAATGTGAGCTCCTTGAGAGCAGACTCTCTCTTTTGTCTGTGCTGCCAGGGTTTAACACAAATGTAAAGATCTTTCTTCCCTCCCTCCCTTCTTTTTCTCTTCTCCTCTCCTCTCCTCTCCTTCCCTCCCCTCCTCTCCTCTTCTCTCCTCTTTCCTTGCTCCCTCCTCCCTTCCCTCCTTCCCTCCCTTCCTCCCTCCCTTTCTTCCTTCCCTCTTTTCCTTTCTTCCTATGATTAAAGATTCAGAACAAATGAATAAAGAATTTTAAGGTTGGAGAAGCCATAAGGATAACCATTTTCATTCATACAGCACTTTGTAGTTTGGAGTGCTTTCCTCACAAGTAAAGCAAATGAGGCAAGAACAGGGAGAATTATCAGCCCAATTTGACAGAGAGGGAAATAGGCTCTGAGAGATTATATGATTTATTCATAGTCAAATCATTGGTAAGGGGCAATGGCAGGATTTAGATCCAGTTTTCCTGACTCCAAGTCCAGTACTCTTTTCCCTCTACCACATTATCTCCCATAGACATCATCTAATCTAAAATGTCCAAAAGACAGAATGGGAAGGCAAAATTAGTCTATTTCAGGGCAGCATCTTCCCATCTAATTAATACCTACTCCCTATAATCTACAGGCATTGCTAAGGGATAGAAGGAAGAAAACTTCATTCCTCTTGAAGTTCTCTTCTTTTCTTTTTCTCTCCTTTACTACCTTTTCCCTCCCTGCTTTTAAACTCTGACCCTTGCCTACTAAGGCCAACCATGAACTTCTCCTGTAAATTCATGCATTTAACCTTCAATACATTCACCCTACCCCTAACTTCATGACTAATCCATTAGGGTTAAAAAAAAAAAAAAATTCTCCATATGAAAAACTTAAGGTAGCTTGATTCAGTCTAATCTTCACATTTTATAGATGAGGAAATTGAAATTAAGAGAACTACAGAGATTTACCCAAGGTTATTGGCAGAGTTGGTGATAGAACTTACACTCTCCTGACAGCTAAATCTGAAATACTATTTTAAATAATGCCTTGGTAAAATCAAATTCAGTTTAATTTTTTAAAAATGTATAAAAAGTAGGATTCTTTAATAAGGCACTTAGCCTTTTAACTCTTCAGGATTCCTGTTAGTCAAAGAAGTCTTTCTGTCTTTAATTTTTTTTTATTTCATATTCCCAATATCACTGAATTTTCCAGCATGGATATGCCATACTTCTCAGTGTTGTTTATACCAAGACAGTCTTCTGTTTCTAAGACAGTCTTCTGGTTACACTGATTTAATAACTCTAATTTGGGGATTTTATTTTAACTTTTTGATAAAATACTTTGGATGAAACCTAATTTAGATAAAACTTTTAATAAAATACAGAATACATTATATTTTCAATTTATACAAGCCCTTGAGATACATGTTCAGTCCTCAAATTTAGTACTCTCTGAAACCAAAATTAATAAATAGACTGAGAAAACTTCCCAACAACACAATACTCTGAGTAAAAGGAGTGACTTTTTATAGTTTTGGGCTGCATATCTCACCAACATGTAAGGATAAGGGTGAGGAAAGATTCCTTTAACTAGCAATTCTAAACTATCATTCATCATAAACCTTTTGCTGAACCACATCTTGACACAACATTTTGTTTTGAATATATGTGCTTGTGGGAAAATCCTGCCTGTCACTGTTTGCTATCATCTTTGAAGTAGTCTGCAATGTTTTTTGGTTGCATCATGATGACAGTTTTTGTGGTAAGTTCAGTTTTTACAGAAAAGGGGAAGAAGGTATGACACTACTCTGCTTCAGACATTGCTTCGTAAAATGCATAAGGAGGATTTCCTCATTCTCGTGGTTTTTAGCCTCAACTCAGGTAACCTGGATGGAGAAATGTAACATGATACTCTCTGGTATACTGAGACTGATTTCCTAGTTAGTCAATCGGTGACAAAGTGTCTTGTTTCAGTCGTTTATTTCCTGTATGGACTTGGGGAAGTCACCCTATGGCTCAGTTTTCTCATTGTAAAATGAAATGGTTGCACTAGCCTCCAAGGTTTCACCTAACTAGAGCCAAACTGCAAATGGTTTTACATGACAAACAGTGGAATCTAGTCATAACAGAAAGCCATTGGTGCTTTTTGATCAAGAGAATGGCATGGTCAGGCCTGTCTTTAGGAATATCAGTTTGGCAACTGACTTAGGAATAGATTGGAAATGAGAGACTTGAGACCAGGAAAACCCAGTAAGAAGCTATCGCAATAGCCCAGGAAAGAGATGATGAGCTAGGATAATGGCTGCATAAGGAAACTGAAGGGGACATCATAGAGGTAAGATTGACAAGATTTGGTAAATGATTGCATTTGTAGAGAAAGGGGTGTTAAGGTTTGGATCCTGGATGATGAGAGGGATGGAGGTACCCTTGACTGAAACACACAAGTCACAATATTACAGAAGAAAGTTTTATTAAAAGGAGGAAAGGAAAACAAATTATTGTTTTAAAATAAAATTTTATTGATATCTTTTTTAGTATTACCAAAATTTTACCCAGTATCCTTCTCCCTCCCCCATGCCAAGAACTATCCCATATAACAACAATATTTTAAAGAGAAAAAAGAGGAAAGAAATCATCAAAACTGATCAATACTTTGAAAATATATTTATTAGTCTTAAAGATGTATGTCTATCTCCAGTCACTTATATTCCCAAATAGCAGGTCCCGTCTAGTAAAGCCAACCTTCCTTCCTTCCTTCCTTCCTTCCTTCCTTCCTTCCTTCCTTCCTTCCTTCCTTCCTTCCTTCCTTCCTTCCTCCCTTCCTTCCTTCCTCCCTCCCTCCCTCCCTTCCTTCCTTCCTTCCTTCCTTCATTCCTTGTTCTGGCTGGTGTTCATCCCACTGCTCCTTGAAGATCAAAGTGAGGTGGGTGGGATATTTTTGCTACAGTTTCCTCATGGCATTCTATCTCCAGAGGAGTTCAGCTGATTCACTGGGTACTCAAGCAAGAGAAGAATAACTTATATTGCTTGAAGGCATCTGCTCTCCTGCACAAATAGGCCAATTTCTTTTAAACCATAGTCCTATTCTTTTTCTAGGGTTCCTTCTTTTTTTTCTTAATTATTTTGTTTTTGGTTTTCTACAGTCACTTCCATATATCTTAGATTTTTTCCTCTCCTTCTCCCTTCCTTCTTTCCCACTCCCTCCCCAAGACTGACTGCAATCTTATAAAGGTTCTACACATACATTCCCATTAAATACATTTTCACCTCAGTCATGTTACATAGAAAAATTAAAATGAATGGGAAAAACCATAAAACAAAACATAACACAAGAGAAAATGGTCTGCTTCATTCTGCTATCCAATTCCATAGGTCTTTCTTTGTATATGGAAGGCCTTTTGCCTCAAGGATCCACTGGGAATTTTTTAGGTCCTTGCATTACTGTTAAGGACTAAGTCTATCAGAAAAATTCCTCGCACACTGTGGTTGTTGCTGTGTACAAAATTCTCCTGGTTCTGCTCCTTTCACTCAGCATCAGTTCATGTAAATCCTTCCAGGTCTCTCTGAAGTCTTCCTGTTCATCATTTTTTATAGCACAATAGTGTTCCATTACAATCACATACCATAACCTCAATTGATGGGTGTCCCTTTGATTTCCAGTTTTTGTCCACCACAAAGATAGCTGCTATAAACATTTTTGTACATGTGGGACCCTTTCCCATTTTTATGATCTCTTTGGGATACAGTCCTAGAAGCGATATTGCTGGGTCAAAGGGTATGCACACTTTTGTAGCCCTTTGGGGATAGTTCCAAATTGCTCTCCAGAATGGTTGGATCAGTTCACAGCTCCACCAACAACGAATTAATGTTCCAACTCTCTCACATCTTCTCCAACATTTATTATTTTCCTGTTTTGTCATGTTAGCCAATCAGAGAGGTGTGATGTGGTTCCTCAGAGTTGTTTTGATTTGCATCTCTCCAATCAACAGTGATGTAGAGCACTTTTTCATATGACTATAAATAGCTTTAATTTCTTCCTCTTAAAACTGCCTATTCATATCCTTTGACCATTTATCAGCTGGGGAATGATTTGCATTCTTGTACATTTGACTTAGTACTCTATATATTTTAGAAATGAGGTCTTTATCACAGACACTAGTTGCAAAAATTCTTTCCCAGTTTTCTGCTTCCCTCCTAATCTTGGTTGCATTGGGTTTGTTTGTGCAAAATCTTTTCAACTTAATGTAATCAAAATTTTCCATTTTGCACTTCATAATGTTCTCTATCTCTTGTTTTGTCAAAAATTTCTCCATTCTCCATAAATCTGACAAACACACTATTCCTTGCTCCCCTAATTTGTTTATAGTGTAAGTATTTATACCTAGATCATGTACCCATTTGGACTTTATTCTTGTGTACAGTCAGGCATTGGCCTATGCCTAGTTTCTGCCACATTGTTATGCAGTTTTCCCAGCAATTTTTGTCAAGCAGTGAGTTCTTATCCCAGAAGCTGGGGTCCTTGGGTTTATCAAACAGTAGATTGTTATATTCATTGACTACTATGTCTTGAGTACCTAACCTATTCCACTAGACTACCCTTCTATTTCTTAGCCAGTACCACGTGGTTCTGATGATTGCTGTTTTATAATACCATTTGAGATCTGGTCGGGCTAGGCCACCTTCCCTACTGTTTCTTTTCATTAGTTCCCTGGGGTTTCTTCTGGTACTCTTCCTCCTCAGGCATTCCCCTTGCTTTTTCTTCTTCCTAGCTACACATCCCTTGAATATCGCCCATTAACTCCTCCAAGTAAAGAGGAAGAGGGAAGGTGCTGAATATTCAGCACTTGTTAGAATTATTGACCCTGGAATAGAATGTGAAAGAAAGGGTGCTCAATAAACTAATGGGGGGGGGTAAATGGACAGGTTTTTAAGTTGCTAAGGAGATGGCTTATTGTGATATTATGAAGTGTGGTAGAGTAACACTTCACTTATCCAGAGGTCACTTCTATGGCAGATTCACCTATATAGAACACAGTAAATGATTAAGAAATGAGCAAGCAAAAAAGAAAGACAGAGAGATAGCAAGAGAAAGTCTCTGAGTTCCCCAAGAGATGTCCACAGCCCCTTTACTTTACTTAGCAGAGATCAATGAGGTCCTCGTTCACAGTGTATTCTGGTTTTAGAAGCATTACTAACCAGTTTTCTTATTTCTTTTACCAAATGGCAGCAGATTAGAAGAATTAGAAAATGGGAAGAGGTGGGATAATGCTAGAGGCAAGCACACTGGATAGAAGCAAAGGCAATTGATAGCCCATGGTGAGAAAAGTGACAGAAAATCTATAACAGATATTTAATGAATGTTTGATGAATGGATTGATTTATTGGATTACTTCTATAAAAATGGTGTGCTTTCATATGAAAGCAAATAAACTAAAAAAATAAAAATAATTACATTAGTCTAGAATGGTTGAGGCAACTGGTGGTACAGAGGATAGAGTGAGAGACTTGGAGAGAAAGACACTTGTGACCTTGGGCACCTCACTCATCCTTTCCCAACCTAAGTTTTCTCAGCGTTGGGTTTTGTTTTTTTTTTGTGGTTTTTTTTTTTTTTTTTTTGAGGCAATCAGTGACTCAAAAAGTTAAGTGACTTGCCCAGGGACACGCAGCTAGTCAGTGTCTGAGGCCAGATTTGAAGTCAGGTCTTCGTGACTTAAGGACAGTGCTCTATCCAGTGAACCACCTAGCTGCCTCAGTCTCCTGGTTTTAAAACAGGGATAATAATAGTAACTGCCTTGAAGAGTTGAATTAGGATTAAATGAAATAATACATGTAAAGTGCTTAGCAAACCTCAAAAATACAATATTATAATTTGATGTTGGAGTGAAAATCTCTACTCAACTGAAAGTGTCTTGGAGGCCTCATTGCTTTTCAGCACAGTACCATATCCTTCCCTTCCCTTCCCTTCCCTTCCCTTCCCTTCCCTTCCCTTCCCTTCCCTTCCCTTCCCTTCCCTTCCCTCTTTCTTCTCTGTCCACATGGGGTACCATGCAGTTAACTGAAGGTGCTCTGCTCAAAGTAAATTTTGATGGCTGAAACCTAGCAAGATATCTTGGGGCTTACTGGCTAGATTTTTTTTCTTAACAACATGCCTTAAACTCAGTTCACTTGACTCTCATTGATTGGCCAACAATAGGTTCCAGGGAAGCACAACTTAGCAGTCATTGTTGTCCCCCAACTCTACCCCTCAAACTCCCCCCCACCCCCACCCCATGGCTCTGAGTGAATATAAATAGTAATTCTTTCTGTTTTGCCCAGGAACCCTAGGGGTCTTCCCCTCCTAGATTGATTTATTTAAGTAGGTAAAAGGGGTCATCCCTTCACTCATTTCTTAACTAGCCTTAGTCACTGGATGGCGTTTGCCTCAGTCAAAATGAGACTTGGGAAAGAATTTAGCTTAGGCTAAGGCTGAAGTCTCCCACTGCATCCAGGACCATCTCCATTCCTTCTGATCTATATCTTGCCACTAGATACAGATGACTGGAGGAGAAAGTGAAGTTGGTGATCTTGCACAGCCCTCCCTCACTTAAATCCAATTCACCCGCAGGTCATAGCGTCATCTACCTGATGTCATGGTCCTCTTCCAGAATTAAGGACAAACAACCATTAAGTGCCTCCTATATAGGAGGCACTATACTAGGCACTGGGGATACAAGTGAAAAAAAATGAAACAATCCTTACGAGGAACTGAAATTCTAATAGGGGAGACAAGAAACACATATAAAATCCATATTCAGTTGGTTAATAAACATTTATGAAGCACTAGCTATGTGTCATTTTTAGTGCTGGGGAAAGATACAAACATGGACCTGCTGTCAAGAAAGCTCACATTCTAATGGAATATAAACAAATATGTAAATGCAAGATATGTAATATTTATTAAAAGGAAAAGAAAACATAATTCTTTAAAAAATTTTGTTGATAACCAGTATCAAATCAAAATGTTATTGACATCTTTTGTTTTTCATAAGGTCAGAATTCCTCCTCCCTTCCCCAAGAGTCATCCCATACAACAAATAATATTTTAAAGGGATAAAAAAGTGGAAAAAGAAAGAAAGAAGCATAAATATAAAACAAATAAGTACAAATATATACAAATTAGTTAAGGACAAAGTAGGTTAAGAAGGAGGGCACTAGCACTTAGGGAATGGGAGGAGAGGGGCAGGAAAGGCTTCATGTAGAGGATGCCTAGACTGAGTCTTAAAGAAGAGAAGGACCCTATGAGGTTGGGGAAAGAAGGAAGCAAATTCCAGATTAGTGAGGCAGGGTCATGACACCAAGACTGGAGACGAAGTGGTGAGAAACAAAGAGAAGTCAGTTTGGCTGGATTGCAGAATGCTGGAAGAGGAGTAACATCTGGTGAAGCTGGGCATATGAGTTTGGGTCACATTGTGAGTTTTAAAAGCTAACCACCAGAGTTTCCATTTCATTCTGTGTTGCTATTCGTCCTTTGTTGCCAAAGAAGACCGTGCCATCAGAGAAATCGTGACATGACTTGCACTTGACTTTGTTTTGAGTGAGGGAGGGCTGTGCAGGTCACCAGCCTTACTTCTCCTCCAGAGCCATCTGAATCTAGTGACTAGATATTCATCATGATGACTGCAGATGACCCAGGATGAGGCAATTGGGGTTAAGTGACTTGCCCAAGGTCACCCAGCTAGTGAGTGTCAAGTGTCTGAGGTGATATTTGAACTCAGGTCCTCCTGACTCCTGCACTGGTGTTCTATCCACTGTACTACCTAGCTGCCCCAATTTCATTCTAGAGGTAACAGGAAACAGGAAACTAAGTTGAATAAGGGATCTGCATTGAAGGAAGGCAGTGGAGTGTGGGGCAGACTGGAGTGATGACAGACTTGAGGCATCGAGACTAATTGGGAGATTGTTAGAATGACATGGGAGAGAGGTGATGAGGGATGAACTAAGGAGGTAGCTATGTGAGTAGAAAGAAGAGGTTAGAGGTGAGAAATGTCATGGAGGCAAAAATGACAAGATTTGGCAACTGATTGGATGCATGGAGTGAGGGAAAGTGAGAGGTTGAGGATAACACAAAGGTGGAGAATCTAGGAGACCGGTGGGGCCTTCAACAGGAAAGTTTAGAAGAGCAGAAGGTCTGAACAGGAATGGGGAAGACCATGAGTTTAGTTTTGGACATGATGAATTTTAAAATGCTTCTGGGAGTGTTAGTTGGAAATCTCCAACAGACAATTGGAAATGAAAGACTGAAGCTCAGTAGAGACTAGAACTGTACGTATGCACATACATGCTCATGAACATACATGCACATGCCTATATGCATATATGTTACTCAATCTGCACAGAGATGATGATTCAACCCACTGGAGCTGATCAGTGCCAACTAAGCTCTCTAATGCCAAAAAAAATTTAAAATCATACTTTTGTACAAAAATTGGTACTCTGGCATTTTTGTTGTTTGTTGTGGGCTAGGTGACTCAGTAGACAGTGTTGATCCTGGAGTCAGGAAGACCAAAATTCAGACGATCTCAGTAAGACCACTTACTAGTTGTGTGATCCTAGGCAAATCATTTAACTCTATTTGTCTCAGTTTTCTCATCTTCAAAATGATCTGGAGAAGGAAATGACAAATCACCCCAGTGCCTTTGCCAAGAAAACCCCAAATGGGGTCATGAAGAATCTGAACTGACAGAATAATAACAATGAAAATCATTTTTGTAATATATTCTACATTATTTTTGTAGAAATAACTTATTTATCCATCGAACATTCATTCAATGTCTTTGATATACAAGGGGCTGTGTTTGATGTGGAAAGACAAAAAAATAGAAATGATACGGTCCCTTCCCTGAAGATCACAACTAGGAAGGGAAGATTCAATGGACATGCCAATAGGACAAAATGGAATATGACGTGTTGCTTCTGTTGTACCTTCCAACGTCAAGCAGAAGGACCCCAGTACCACTTCTGAAGGACAGCACTTCAAATATTTAAAGGTCACCACCACATCCCTACCAAATCTCCTCCACTCAGCAGCCCTACTTCTTAAAAGTGGTCCTCATGTGGTATTATATTTGCTCTCCTACTTACCATCTTTAGGATGCTTTCCAGTTTACTGGGGTCCTTCCTAAAATGTGACAACCACAACTGAACATAATGCTTCAGATGTGGCTTGATGGGGGCAGCATGTGCAGAAGGCCTAGCATCTCTCTTGCCCTGGGCACCGTGGCTCACTGACTACAGTCTAGGATTGCCCTAACTTTCTTGCCTGCCATACACACTGTTGATGCATGTTCAGTTTTCTGTTCACTTGGGCCCTCATTCTCAGATGAACTGCTTATTTAGCTACACCTTTCCCAACTTACTTTTAGAGCTGATTTTTCTTGTAACCCAGGTAAAAGATTTTACACTTATTTCTGTAAAATTTCATCTTTTAAAAATAAATTCCTCCCAGTCAAAATCACTTTGACGCTTACACCTTTATTCAATATTTAACAACCAAATTTTGGAAAAAAAAATTAATGCATAAGAAGCTTTTAAGTTTAATTTTTTTAATGAAAATTTTCACCAACATTTTCTTAAGCCTAGATAATCAATAAAATAATAATTCAAGTCGTGCTTTATAGCATTTGCCTAATTCCAAGGTATAATAAAATTTAACAATTGGAAAACTGGAAGCTGGCAGTTTTGGACCTTTTTTCAAGCTTTGCACTATTGGCAAATTTGATATGCAAGGGCATCCATATTGTTGCAGTTGTATAGTGGATAGAACATGAGGCTGGGAACCAGGAAGACTCATCTTCTTGAGTTTCAATCTGGCCTCAGACACTTACTAGCCATCTGGCCTGTTTGCCTCAGTTTCCTCATCTGTAAAACAAGCTGGAGAAGGAAATAGCAAACCAATCCAGGATCTTTGCTAATAAAACCCCAATGGGGTCATGAAAAGTCAGAGACACAACTGAAAAGGACCGAACAAGCACAAATGGAGATCAACCATAGACCCCCTTGACTTGACTTCTCAGTTGTAGATTTCTAAGTGGACATCAAATTATTAGTGATTCACTTTGAGTATTCCCTCTGATAGAATGTAAGCTTGTTGAAAGCAAGAATTATTTGTTTTCTTTCTTTCTCTTTTTTTTTTTGGTCTGTTTCCCTAGTCCTCAGTACAGTACCTGGTACATAATAGGTATTTAATAAATGGCATATAGCAGCGGCTGAATAAATGCTTGCTGATTGACTTGGTGCCATTCAATCAAACTGGAACCTACCTGACTTTTCTATTATTGATCCCACAACTTGCCATCTTTTCCATAAGAACTGCTAGAGAAAACTATTCATTGCTGTGACCAAAAAACTAATCACTCTGTGGCCAGCTTGATGGTGAACCTCTCCAAACTTTGCTTAGGTCCTCAATGACCAAGAAACAATTCATCATTGACTAGAAATGGAGATCATAGAAGTTGAGGAGGTTGATGAATTGAGAGATCAGGATGTTACTAGGTCATCAATGTGATAATGAACTAGGCCTGATTCTAACTTAAATAACTGACTGACTGAAAAGAATTGAGAGTTTTAGTGAAAAAAAAAACAACTAAACATTAATGTTCTAATGCTATTTTAAAGCTAGTATTATATTAGTATATAATAATAGGGTATGATATATAACACCAGGCAAGTAATTCTTTCATTTACATTTGCATTGGTCATTTAAATCAACTTAAATCCGTGAGCATTTATTGATCAACTATTATATAGAAAACAGTTTTAGATGCTGGGGATCCAAAGGCAAGGCCAAACCAAATCCAGCTCTCTTGGAGGAGGGCTAAATTTTTAAATAGTGCCTGGGGCACAACAACCTTAATAAATGCTTTTTAATCGGTTGGCTGATACAAGGTGGATATGATATATATGCAGATAAATAATTACAAGGTAACCTGAAGTATGGAGAGAGAGCTCTAACAGGAAGGGGCGGTGATCAGGGACTTAGGAGGTCACCCCTAAGCTGATGCTTGAAAGGACACCAAAGGCAGGTGAGGAATACAGGGTATATGAAGGTAGGAAACTAAGATACAGAATGCCCAGTAGGTCAGCTTGATTGTAGAGGAGTCAAACAGGATAAGATCTGAAAAGACTATTTTAGTTTTCAAATGAGGTAGCTTCAAATGAGGGCTCCTAAGAGAAACAATAAAAATGATTCAAAGGATAGGCAATGGGACCTTGGGGAGAGCTTAAAAGAGAAAAGGTTTTTTTAGACTAGAAGAGGGTAAAATGGTGACTTCTATACATATGAAGAACTCTTAAAAAGATTCTGATCAACTGACTGTTCTTCATAATCACAGACAGTATAGCAAGAGGAAATGAAGTTAAATTTTGGAAAATTGAGTAAGATGTGAGAAATAGCTCAATAGCCTGGAGAACATTTAAACACTCCAGATCATAGTTCCAAGACAGGCCTATCATCTTGGAGGTCTTTATAGAGATGAGGACTGGTAATTTTATTACCAATTTGGTATTTATTACAAAATTGGTAAATTTATTACCAGTTACTGAGTGGTGTCAGGTCTGAACCAAATGATCTCTTGAAGTTTCTTATTATGATTTAGTGATTAAGTATAAATTGGTGATTATGGGAATTGCTAGGCCAATTAACTGGCCATTTCAAGAGATAAGAACATTCAAGTATCTTTGATTTTATAGACAACATGATTGGTTATTAAATGCTCAGAAATAAGGCTATTATAATTTTACTGTTAACATGGCTAATGTGGAAATTTGTTTTGCACGACTATTTATATTTGTAATAGATTTTGTTTTTCTTGTGTTCTCATTGGGTATAGGAGGGAGTAAGGATAAAGAGAGAATTTGGAACTTAAAAGAAGGATAAAAAAAAGTCTGTGCCAAAAAAAAATACTATTTACATATTTCTCTTGACATGAAATTTAAAAAATTGGAAAAAAAAACCCTTCCAAATCTCAACTAAGATGATGTTATAATCCATGAAGCAAAGGATGGACAAAGGCTGCAAGACCTGTGTGTTTAAATTTTGCTTCTGAAGGATCAGTTCCCCCAGAAAACTCTTTGAGATCACAGATTGCAGCTGAGTTGAGGAGATTCATTAATGCAATGAGTTTTCAGACTGTTTAATTAACAAAATGTCAGGTTGAGGCTAACTCTCCTCATTCCTTTCTACCTCCCAGGATGAAATTGATACAGTTGACAGAAAAACTAGAAAGTATTTCCGCCTCAACTCAGATAAAATATGGTCTTTAAATAGTCAAGGAAATTATTGGCTCTCAGTAAGCCAGTAATTTAGGAGGTTTAATATCATAATTGTAAAAAGTAATGACTGACATTGTTATGGAACTTTTCCATATCAATTTGCCTTTGGATTTTACTGAACTGAATGTTTCATAACGGGGAAAAAATGGAACCAATTTCAGAAGCCTGTGAAACCTCTGTTGATGTTTCCAAAAAAACATTTATCAACATTTATCAAAGAATAAACATTTTGCAACTGTAAATTTAATCTTTGATCCAGGATTCAGTTAATTAAGCAAACGAGTGAAGCACCTACTATATCAAAGCATATTATGAAAACCCTGAACAGCGTATAAAAGCCCTGCCTTGTAGTTGGGAAGAGCTGAGTTCAATTTTGACCTCTTACACGTACTAGCTGGGTGACTGGGTAGGCCAGCTCCATTCAACTTTTGAGAGGGAATGTCAAAATTTCCCCATCAAATCTATAAATCACAATTCAGAGCTTGGCTTATTATTTTGTTGACTGTCTAAGCTGAAGAAAGTAATGGAGAAAATGTTAACAATGCCAATGACACTTAAAGTTTATCTTGTATAATTTTTTTTTCCAGAGAACGTTATTAAATACACCTGACTGAACACCATGATTGATATCCAAGTGTTTTCAGTCCATGTCTAGGGCACTTTCTACAACACCAAAACATACACAAATAGGCTGAAGAAGTTTAGAAAATGGTTAATTCATAAAAGTACAAGCAAAGTACTATGAAAATCACTATCGGCTTGGGGATTGGGGAAAGCTTAATGGAAGAGGCATCTGAAGGCTTTGAAGGATAGAAAGAATTTTAACATGCAGAGCCTGGGTGGACAAGAAGAGACACATTCCAGGCATTGTGAACAAAGTCTCAAGCTGGGAAATGATAGGAGTAGTTGAGAGACAGCTGCTAAAGAGTGTGGCATTTTTTAGGGGGTAGCTAATGGAGATTGGTGCCAGGACAAGGCATCTGTGAGTCTAGGTAAGGTTTGAAGATGACTCCCTTGTGGTAGTAAACTCCATAGATAAGGTAAGCTAGGTGGCATGGCTAGAGTGTTAGATCTGGAGTCTTGAATTGCTGCCCGAGACATACCAGGTAAGTCATTCAGTCTGTCTTAGGCTTGCTTAGGTGTCTTTTCTGTAAAATGGGGCTAGTGAATGTACCTACCTTTATCAAACAAGATACTACATGTCAAGTTTTTTCAAACCTTAAAGAGCTATACAAATGCTAGCTGTTATCACTCACCAGAGACTTTTAGCCATTTTTGGACTTCCTACAAAATAAATACCTGTGTGCTTTGGAGAATGGAATTTTCTATTATTAAGAATATATGCATATAAAATAAATTACTAACATAATTTTCTATACGTAAAATTAAAAAGCATACCTCCTTAGAACCCTTGGGTAGTTTCCTATCTTTCATGCTCATAAATCCTGGCTCTCAGTGGGACTTACTGAAGATATGGTTTGTACAAAAGACAGAAGTCTTAATTAGAAAATAAAGATTCCCAAATCTCATCTCTCATCTCTGTCTCTCTGGAATACCTGTATATGCACAATCAACCTATGAAATAAAATGAAGACCTGACATTTCTCTTAAAATAGGAGTACTAAAAGGGCAAAGAGAATGAGCACTCAGATATTTAAAGCATTCCATAGTGCAAACATTTATCCAAAATTAATTTTGAGAATAAGTGTAACATAAAATGTAGCACCCTTTACCCAGTTCACATACCTTCAGTATACATGAAATTCATATATACAAATAAAAATTGAAATTTAGTAAGGAATCTTGAACATTTCCCCCTGGTTTTTTCTATAAATACAGGTATGTCAAAAGTCAAGTGGATATAGATGAGTCTTATTAGGTTGTATTATCCTTAATGTTGGTAGGATTCAAGCTTAAGTTACGATTTTTTTAAGTCTTTCACTTCGAAAGTGGTTTCCTTAGTTTTGGGGGCGGGGAGCCCACACTAGCCCACAAAAACAAAATACTAAGAGGTATTTTCTGATAAATTCTAGAACCCAGCTATCTTCAGGGTGTATCCAATAACAATATTTCAAACGATTTAACGAGGAGCCGCATTTCTATAGGACTCTAGTGGAAGAACAGGTTACTCAGGTAAAGGATCCGTTCCTTCAGGTAGATAAACTGGCGGCAGGCCCAGGGGGAGTAGGATGTCTTTGTTGCCAACGTCACTCCACCTCATTCCGGCTGCCAGGGATTCTGCGGGTAGTAAGCCCCTACTTTAGCTGGAGGCTAGCTAATGAAAATCACCTTTCACCTACTTAAAGCAGATTTTCCTGAGCTGATCTCAAAGCTCTCTGAGTCGTCTTTAAGTTGGAAGCTGCGGCTTCTCTGCACTAGAGGAATAAAAAGTTTCCCCTGCTTCACTTTTCTACCTGGGTAGAGTTCAACTCCCTAGATACCTGAAAAATTAAAACCGTTCTCCTGGCCACGGTGACCAGGGAAATGGCCATGGCAAACAGAGTAGAGAGCAGGTCTATGATGTGGGGGGTCTTCCTCCCAAAGCAGGTGTGCACCATCCCTGAGAAGCTGCAGGTGTCGGGAGCTGCTAGTCACGACAGGTGGGGCGGTACGCACCTGAGGCTGCAGCCCAGGTCACCTCGAGGACAGGACCCTAGGACTAGAGGGGTTTAGACGGGCAAGGGTCTGCCATAAGCTTGCAGCGCTCAGTGGCCACTTCCCAGGAATGTTCATTGCGTTAATGCATTTTCCTCCACTGTTTAGAGTAACTGACACGAATACATTTTTTAAGCATAGGAAAACACAGGCTTATAAGTCAAATAGGGCATAACACGGGAGTGTGATTTCAAGCTTTGATGAAATAAATTCCCACTTTTTCTGCACCTTGCACTCAGGGGGGTGGGGAGGGACCGGGAAGGGTTTCCCCCAGCTGCCTGAGGTCCAGAGCTCAGTTCTAGGTGGACCGCCTTACTATTTGGCGTGGCTAAAGCGCTTTGGTCCGAAAAGAAGGATTTTGGCTAAAACGTGTCAGTTAATGCTATTAAAAAGGAAGGAGCGAAAACCCGGGTGACTTCTACAGATTCTATGGCGGGCGACAGGAATAATGCGCTTTCGATTATTTGGAGGGAATCTCTGCCGCCCCGCAGCAGGCTGGAACCCAGGCTCGGGCGCTCCGCTGCGGGGACCTCCCCGCCAGCGCACGCCCAGCCGCAGAGGGAGAAGCCTCCAGCCGGGCGACTCCGGAGCCCCGGCCCAAATGACCTGTAGTAACCTCGCTCCTCCCCCTTTCCTCCGCTCGCTTTACTCTTCCCGGCCGGAATTCCATAGGCTCATCCTCTCACGCGCCACCGCCGGCGGGCCAATGGGCGACGGCGGCTCCTGAATATGCAAACGAGCCGCTGGGAGGTGCGTGTCCCGGACGGTTCGGGACTTAACAGACATTGGCTTCCCAGCTCCCGAGAGTGGCGGCGGCATCGGTGGCCTCGGTCTAGGGGCGGTTGGGACGCTGGGTGGCCCGGGAGGGAGGGACGAGGAGGAGGAGGAGGAGGGCTCGCTCCGCCTCGGAAGTGCGGCCGCGGGTCCTGCGCTCGGAGCCAGCGGGCGAGGAAGGGGGTGGGGTTGAATGCTTCCAGGCCTCTGGCCGGCTCGGCGCGGAGGCGGACGGGGAGCCGAGGCGCGGCGAGGAGAGCCGGCGTTCGCAGGCGGTGGCGCCGGCGCTGGGTGAGTGAGGGATGCACGCCCGGCAGGCCCATTGTTTTTCCTTCGGGTCGGGGCGAGCCGGCGGCCGGGCAGGGGCCGGGGAGCGTTGGCCGGCGCGCGGGCCCCGCCCCCAGCCTCCCCCGCCGCCGAGGGCCCTCGGGGGCGCGCACGGGGCCGCGCCGGGGGGATTGAGGGGGAGGGGGACGGGCGTGAGGCGTGCGCGCCCCCGGACCCGCGCGGCCCGGCCCGGCTGCAGCCCCTGGGCGGCCCTGGCTTGGGCGGGGGCCCCCGAGCGGGAGGGAGGGAGTAGCCGGAGGCTGCGGCCAAGCCGCGCTCCAGCCCTCCGGAATGATGGGGGTGGGCCCTGGGAGCCTCGCTGCCGGACCTGACAGCGTGGGGGCGAGGGTAGCAGAGCCTGGGGGAGGGGTCTGAGAGCATTGCTGCTGCATCAGGCTTAGCACGGGGGGTGCGTGGGGGAGATCCGGGCTGGGGGGCTCTGGGAGCATTGCTGCCGCTGCGTCTGACTTAGCACGGGGGGTGTGTGTGGGGGATCCGGGCTGGGGGGCTCTGGGAGCATTGCTGCCGCTGCGTCTGACTTAGCACGGGGGGTGTGTGTGGGGGATCCGGGCTGGGGGGCTCTGGGAGCATTGCTGCCGCTGCGTCTGACTTAGCACGGGGGGTGTGTGTGGGGGATCCGGGCTGGGGGGCTCTGGGAGCATTGCTGCCGCTGCGTCTGACTTAGCACGGGGGGTGTGTGTGGGAGATCCGGGCTGGGGGGCTCTGGGAGCATTGCTGCCGCTGCGTCTGACTTAGCACAGGGGGTGTGTGGGGGAGATCCGGGCTGGGGGGCTCTGGGAGCATTGCTGCCGCTGCGTCTGACTTAGCACGGGGGGTGTGTGTGGGAGATCCGGGCTGGGGGGCTCTGGGAGCATTGCTGCCGCTGCGTCTGACTTAGCACGGGGGGTGTGTGTGGGAGATCCGGGCTGGGGGGCTCTGGGAGCATTGCTGCCGCTGCGTCTGACTTAGCACGGGGTGTGTGTGTGGGGGATCCGGGCTGGGGGGCTCTGGGAGCATTGCTGCCGCTGCATCTGACTTAGCACGGGGGTGTATGGGGGAGATCCGGGCTGGGGGGCTCTGGGAGCATTGCTGCCGCTGCGTCTGACTTAGCACGGGGTGTGTGTGTGGGGGATCCGGGCTGGGGGGCTCTGGGAGCATTGCTGCCGCTGCATCTGACTTAGCACGGGGGTGTATGGGGGAGATCCGGGCTGGGGGGCTCTGGGAGCATTGCTGCCGCTGCGTCTGACTTAGCACGGGGGGTGTGTGTGGGGGATCCGGGCTGGGGGGCTCTGGGAGCATTGCTGCCGCTGCGTCTGACTTAGCACGGGGGGTGTGTGTGGGGGATCCGGGCTGGGGGGCTCTGGGAGCATTGCTGCCGCTGCGTCTGACTTAGCACGGGGGGTGTGTGTGGGGGATCCGGGCTGGGGGGCTCTGGGAGCATTGCTGCCGCTGCATCTGACTTAGCACGGGGGTGTATGGGGGAGATCCGGGCTGGGGGGCTCTGAGCATTGCTTAGAGAGGGAGAGTCTGGTGCTGGTTGGGAGCCTGGATCTGCACTGGGAGGATAGGAGAGCCTGGCCTGAGGGGTAGGGGCTCTAAGAGCATTGCTGCTGCTGCTTAACGACTTAACGTGGGAGTGGGAGGGGGAGAACGTGGTCTAGTTGGGAAAGGGGGAAGTTTAAGAGCTTTGCTGCTTCTCCTAGATCTGGCTTAGCGGGGGCGGAAGGAGAAAACCTGGTCTGGGTGGATGGAGGGTGGGGGGCCTTTCAGAGCATTCTGCTGCTGGATCCTGTTTAGCTTGAAGGTGTGAACGGGAGAAGTATGGTCTTCATTGGGGGGGTGGGGTGGGGAGGGTGTGTGTTGTTAAGAGCTTTGCTGCTGCTGGATCTTGCTCAGCCTGGGGGTGGGAGAGGGAAATGCAAAGCTTCTGGCTGGTCTGGACTGGAGGTGGGAGTGGGAGTTTTGTCTCCAAGTCTGTGTGTGATAGAAATTGAGGCATAAACTGGGGGTGGGGACGGGATTGAGTCCAAACCTATACCAGGGCCAAGCTAAATGCACCTGAAATTAGACTGCTTTATTGTTGTGTTTTGGCAGTTTTTGTGCTGGAGGGTGAGGGAAAATCTCTGGGCATGCGGGTGGACGAAATTGGGTTATGGGGCTTACTCCACCAATCCAAGTTGCCCTTCCTGTTTGGACAATACAAAGAACATGCTGTAGTTTTTTTGCTTTGAAAGTTATGGACATCCTTTTGAGAGCTTATTCTGATCCAGGCAGTCATTTGAGAATTAATTACACTTATTTTTACCTTAGTGCATGTTGGAAACTTAATCAGGATTTAGAGCTAGAATGGGACCTTCCAGGTAATAAAGTCCAGCTTTTGAGAAGAAGTGAGTTGCCCTAAGACTTTGCCACTTGGTATCTGTATGACCTTGGACAGTTCAATTCCTTTCAATGAAGCACTTCCTACTTGTCCTATGTGCAAATAACTTAACCTAAGGTTACAAATCTAGTAAACTGCAGAGCCCAATCATCTCTGAAGCCAGCCCCTGATTCCTACCCTAGTACAGATTTATAGTTAGAAGAGAATTTAGAGGCCTTCAAGTCCAGTAGTACCTTTATTTTACCGAAGAGAAAATTGAGGCATAAAGGTTAAGTAATCTGAGCAGGTAAGGGTCTGAAGCTGGATTTTAACTGGACCTTTCTGACATCCAAGTTTACTGCTATATTCCCTCCCTATACCATCCATGCTGCATGTGTTTGACTCAAACATAAAAACCTTCACCTTGAACCCTAGAAAAAAAATGAATCTAGTGAAAATGGATGGGGGTGGCAGATCTTCAAAGTGGTGTTTGGCCATTTTTACCCTGAATTCTTTGACTTAGGAGAGTTGTAGTTTGAAACACAGCTCCTTCATGAAGTTTAAAAAGCTTTGTCCTGTGGATGTGTCTTGAATTAGCTCTTAAGGAATTAAATGTGAGGATGAATTAGTCCTTAAGACACATTTGGAGAATTCATTAAGGAAGCATTGTGTCATGGGGAGTTATTTAGCACATTATTATGTTGCTTTTCTTCCTTGTCATGCAGATACATTTTTGAATTGCTTCATTATTTCCCTAGTCACCCCAGTGAATTTTCTTTTTAGATTTAGGTCTTGCCAATTTCTCTCATTAAAAAAAAAAATCTAGATGTCATCAGTGTGGCCTTGCATTTGAAAGAGCTGACTTCTCTTTGTCTTTAACAGGGTGCTCAAATCATTTAATCGTTCCAGGTTTAAGTTTGGTGAGTTGGACCAGAAGATCTAAGGGCCATTCCAGTTCTAAATCCATGATCTTAATCCATTAAATGAAAGGGTTGAATTAGGTAATTTTAAGGTGTTTTCCAGTTTTGTGACTAGATTTTTCTTCAAAGGAAGGTCTTACTAGAAAACAAATCATGAGTCTGAAACATGTGGAGTGAAGAGATCAAAATTCTGAGAACACTGAACATTTTTACAGGCTTTATTCCTCCAGATTACAGGTCCTAGAGCTAAAAGAGTAGTGGACTGTGGTAGACTTTTCTGTTATAATGTGGATATGGAAGTTAAGTTACTGTTTGTGCTCAGATACTAACACTGGACCCATGTACAATTGCATCACTTTGGATGCTTCTAAAAGCCAGATCATCGCACATGTAGACAAAACTTGGTCATGGGAACCAAAACTTTGGGGCCAGCAGTTAACTCCCTTTTCTTTCACCTTTCGTCTCTAGCATCCTTGCAGGCCATTTACCACGGAATGAGTAAGAATGGTTTTCAGAATAAATAGCCGCTCTGGGAATGTCACATTGGCTGTACAAAGGACAGGGAAGAAGAGGGAACAAGCATATTAACATACGCCTATTCTGTGTCTGGCGCTGTTATAAGTGCTTTTTACCATTATTATCCCATTGATCAAACAAGTTCATCTTTGGTTTCTAAGATAAAAATAATAATGGCTAACATTTGCATAGTGCTCATTCTGTGCCAGGCACTGTGCTGGATGCTCACTTGATCTTCAAGATAAGCTGAGTGCTGGTAGTATCTGTGTGCTAAGGTCCTGATTTCAGCTACTTCCTTTACTTTTCCTGACCATTGACCTTCGTTTACCTAGTTTGGAGACATTCTAGCCTTTTAATAATATGATTTATCTTGAAATTTAGTTTCACAAGAAAACAAATTCTTAAATCCCCTTTCGCTTATCAGATGTTATAAATTCCTAGAGGGATTTGATTTTAAAATAACCTTTTAAATTTGTCTTTAAATAGTGCTTCTTTATAATATTTCCCATTCTGCATAACTCCATTTGCTGTTCTTCTAAATGTAGTTATCTTTGTTTCTGATAGAGGCGGCCCTTCTTTTTTTGCCAAGGCCAGCCCCTCTACATGTATGCTTTCTTGCAGTGGTCTAGAACTTAATCTGCAGTATACCTCTGAGGTATATATGTACTCTCCTGCTCCTCCTACCTGTTTGTTGAATCTCTCCTCACTATCTTTTACTGTTTTTTTGTCCAGATCTGGCTACTTAAATGTGGGTGCTGTGTCCTAGACTTGATTCGTACTCCTATTAAATTCTGTCTAGCTGACCTCATCAGCTCTCATGGTTTAGTTATCTCTATTCCAATGACTCTCAGATCTATTTAATAATAATGATGGTGACAGTGATGATAATTACAACAATAATTCACACTTACAGTACTTTAAGGTTTGCAAAGCCTTTTATATATTTAACTTAGTTGATTATCAACAACCTTGTGATATTGTCATCATCTCCATTTTGTGAGGAAACTGAGGCACAGAGCATGATTAGGTCACAGATTAGTCACAGACAAGACTACCTGGGGCAGTGTTTGCACTCAGATCTTCCTCATTCAAGTGCTCCTTGTTCACTGCTGTTGTTCATTCTCGACAAGACAAGGACCAGTGATATCATGAGGGTGAAGTCTTGACTTGCTTGTAAATTGGATTTAAATGAGGCAGAATTGTCAGCCTTACCCTCTGCTCCAGAGTACTTGGAGGCAAGTGAATCTTCTCAGAGATTCGTTCCCTCATTACCA
Source organism: Bettongia penicillata ogilbyi (assembly GCA_023548195.1). Classification (NCBI taxonomy): domain Eukaryota; kingdom Metazoa; phylum Chordata; class Mammalia; order Diprotodontia; family Potoroidae; genus Bettongia; species Bettongia penicillata. The sequence continues at coordinate 396,804 of JAJHZJ010000406.1, read as the reverse complement.
GCTGCCTGTTGGACGTTTCACCTTGATATCCTGGAGACATGTCAAATTAATATGTCCAAAATTGAAATTATCATCTTTTCCTACAAACTATCCCCTCTTCCACACTTCTATTTTCTAGTCTCCTAAGATCTTAGTCTCAAGCATTATCTTAAACTTCTCACTGTCCCTTTTTCCACATATGCAGTCAATCGCCAGATCTTGTGGTTTCCTCTTTCACAACATCCCCTATCAGACCACTTCTCTCCAACTCTAACAGCTACCACTTTAGTTCAGGTCCTGCTGCACTCCTTTCTTCATTTCCACCTCATTCCTTACTTTTTCTTTTAGAGTGCTGTCTTCTACATGAAACCTTTCTTGTTCTGTTAATGTGCTTTCTCTCAAACTAACTTGTCTTAGCTACTTTGTGTACATTGATATTTATTCATTTGATGTTTATGAGTTTGTCTTCCCCAGTAAGATGTAAGGTCCTTGAGAACAGCTGTTGTTTTCTTTTTTGAACTCATCTTACACAGCATAGTGACTGATTATATAGTAGGAGCTTGATAAATGTTCAGTCATTTTTCAGTCGTGTGTGACTCTTGGTGACCCCATTTTGGGGTTTTCTTAACAGAGATACTGTAATAGTTTCCCATTTCCTTCTCCAGCTCATTTTACACAGATGAGGAAAGGAAACTGAGGCAAACAGGGTTAGGTGACTTGTCCAGGATCACCTAGCTAGTCTAGTAAGTGTCTGAGGCTGGATTTGATCTTAGGAAGATGAGTATCTGTTTTGTAATGCCTTTAATAAGGATTTGTTAATTGATTTGTAGGCTGCACTGGTAGTATTAGAGTGAAAACTTGCTTAAGAAGATCCCATGCACTAGAAAATCTTAACAGGTCTTTAAACTTAGGTTCCATCAACTTTAAAAATGGTATATTACTGGAAACCTTCAGTAACATATTGTTTTGAATTCAAATTGTTACTTAATATATGGTTTTTAATTAACATTTTATCATGTATTAGATTATTAATATTCATATAAAATTAATATACTGATGTTCACATGTCATGAAAATTGAAATTTTCATGTAATACATCTTGAGCATTTCGTTCACTACTTGTTTAACCATGACTGAGACTTGCAAACATATTAGGTATAGTAAACAATATGATTTCTGATAAAAAATAAGGTAGTTTAGCAAGTGGCAATTCAGAGACCAATAGGAACCAACACCTTTCTTCTCCTGCCTTTTGGTTGACTTGTTGACTGTAGGGGTTTAACTAGATTTCTTCCCTGTCCTGCTTGTCAGCTGAGATGCCTCTAAAGATAGTGTGAGCTTTATTAGCATTCCCTATGCACCTGCAAAGCACTGTTATCTGATGAGAGTAAGAGCCTTGAAGTACCTTAATATGGCCCCTTGGGTGGTATGAGTCATTGGGTAGCTCCTATTTTAGCAAAAAAGAAAATCAGTTTTCAGATTATTTGGGTACTTAGGGTAGGAACCTTGCCCATTTATTTCTGAAATCTTGGTTTCACAGATAAGTATTTTATGAAATTAGTAGGTTTCTCAGTGTTGGTCATAGGAATTGTATATGACTGAAGGTGAAATGAATTCTGTTAAGGTGCTAAGGCTATTTGAATGAGTTTATGTAGTCAGAGGAGGAGCATGATTAATGGTTGACTATCCATGCTCACAGAACAAAGTTATTTATGTTTCACTTTGACAGTGAACTTTTCTATTTATGTTTGCATTTTTCAGCAAAATAAAGAAACTACACTATGTAAAGGTCTCAGGAAGAGAAAAACTTTACGATATCTCTGCTTCCTGCCCATTTTTTTTTTAAACTCATTTCCTGTTCCATATTCCTTGCTGGAAATGGATTGTACAGGTTTTCTTATGGATGCAAACCACTAGCTTCCCTTTTAAAAGTCAGTAATTCACATCTTTCCTGGGAAATCAGTATTTTGGTTGGATGGACCTTGACTTTCAGTTCTATTGAATTGGAGTAAATAAAATCCTGTTAATATAATAAAGTATATTTCATAATAATTTTTTGGGGTAAGGAGATTACTTAGTGCTCAATAGCTTAATAGAACTGATATTGATGAAAAAATTATTTTTTATTGTGAACTTAAATTATCAATAAACATAAATATTTCCGCCAAGAAAAAGCAAAATGAGATTGCATATTAGTCTCTGAATCTTTTATGTACAGATTCTTTAAAAAAATATGTATTTTAAATTTAACAAAATAGTATCAACATTGCCTTCCTTGTTGGTATCCCATTCTAAACTTCTTTCTTCTCTCTTTATGTATTTTTGTTTCACTGATAACATTTTTCTTCCTTTAAAAAAAAAATTACTTATGCTACTACCCTACCTCAACAACTCCACTTGCCCCACTCCCACGTAAAATCTACCCTCCCTTGAAATAATATGTAGGCAAATGAAACAAATTCATTATTGATTATGTCTGAAATTGTATCTTTCATCCTGTACTTCTAGCCCATCTTTTCTCTGCCAGGAGATGGAAGACATACTTTGGTATCAGTCTTTTGGAATGATGGTTGGCTATTGCATTCATCAGGGTTTGTAACTTTTAGAGTTGTTTGCCTTTACCTTATTGTAGTCCTTGATAAACTGTTATTTTGATTCTGATCACTTCATTCTGTATCAGTTCATACAAGTATTCCTAGGTTTCTCAGAATCTGTTCCTTTTGTCATTTCTTACGGAAATATTCCTTTACATTCATGTATCATATGTTTAGCTATTCCCTACTTGCTGGTCATCCACTTTTTTCCAGGTGCTTCTTACAACAGAAAGTGATGTTACAAATATTTCTGTACATATGTGGGGGTCCTTTTCCTCTGACTTTAACCTCCTTCAGGATACATGCCCAGTAATGGTACTTAGATGGGGCAAAAGAATGTGTACAATTTGGTTGCTTCTTGGGTCTATTTTCAAATAACTTTACAGAACTGTTGGACAAATTCAGAACTCCACCAACAAGGCATTAGTATGCAGTTCTCCCAAAGTCCTTCTGACAAATTATCTTTGTCCTTTTCTCACTTTTGCTAATCTGAGGGGTATGAATTGGAACCTTCAGTTTTTTAAATTTTTATTTCTTCTTGTTATTTAGAGCATTTTCTGCCAGATAGTTGTTGATAGATTGCAAATGTTCTAGCTGACACTGATTTTAATGACAAATATCCTTTTATTCCTGTACAAAAGTAAGGGATGTCTCAATCTATTGTTTCAGTCTTACGATACTATGTTAATCTCAGTTTTCCTCTGTTTTCCTCTAATCTTTTTATCCCTTGGTGCTTTTTATGTGTGTATTTTTTTTGTTTTTGGTTCAGAGTACTTATATGACTATACTATTTCAGGGAAGCTTCATTTAATTATTTTAATTGGCTTTGGGCATGTCATTGTTGAACATTCTCCTGTATTTTTAAAAATTTATATCACCTAGATTTTCCCCGTGTTTTTCTCCTTTATTCCTCTCCGAGAGTCATCCTTTTTAAAAAAAATAGTTTTTCAAAAAAGAAAAAGAGAAGAAAAATTCAGCAAAAACAATCAGTACATCAAAACCCCCCTGTTTGTTTTTCTGAGCTGATTTCTTGATAGCAGTGCATCTCTTGTATTTCTTGACTCTTATAGGTTTTACATATTTCCATCCTTTCTTCTCCTCATTTTGCATATATTTTTGCTCTTAATATTTATTCTCATTCCTTTGTAATTCTGCCTGCCTATTTTATCATCATTCTCAGTGTGTAGTCACATGTTTTTACATTGTGACTACTCACTGAGGTATAGCTTGGCATAGTGGAGTGGACTTAAGGCCCTCCCCAGGGTTGGTTAAACGTGGGTGTAAGTCCTACGTTTAACACATGCTAGCTCTCTGACCATAGAAGAATAATTTCTCAGTCTCCCCAGGCAACTCAAAGTGCAAGCGAGTTGATATTCTGCACCTGTGGAGGGAGTTTCCACATTAGGAATTCTCTAAATTGATGAAATCACACTCTGATACCTCTCCCCATGAAGAACAATCTGTTACCAAAATAAAGGTTTAAATAATGCTCTTTTTAAAAAACATCTTTTATCAGTGTGTACTAATTTAATCCTCCCCTAGCCTCTTTTATCGAATATTTTTCTACAAATTGAATTAATACTTTAGGCAGGGCTGAAGTATATATCTTATTCTATTCTTGTGGTCCATTATGAGATATTTGTAAAAAGTGCTTAGCATCTAGTACTTGCCAAATGTTGTCTGTTCTCTCTGCACAGTTCTCCATCTGTTGTTCCTGTATCTCCATTCACATGACTACCCTCATTCAATTCCTTATTACTGCTCACCTAATCTATTGAATTGTGCAGTGGTCTTCTAATTGGTTTCTCTGCCAAAACAGCAGCTTAGAATTTCTTTTTATTTTGATTAAATTGATACATTTTGCTTTTACATTACCTAAATTTCCTTGTGTATCTGCTCCTTCCCACTTCTTCCTCCTGGAAGTCCTTCATAATAATTTTTTAAAAGAAGAAGTGAAAGAAAAATCAAGAAAACTACGCATTATTCTGGAAGAAAAAAATTGGCCAGTACATGGAATGTGCCATCCTTGTAGACCCCTCCTTCTTCATGTCTCTTCTTTGGGGACCAAACTTGCTTTTTTTGTCTGCTGCATTTAATTTTGACTGTTTCATGGTTGTTCTTTACATGTACAGCATTGTAATAATTCTGTATTTTGTTTTCTTTCCTCTGCTTACTTCAGTTTTATCAGTTCATGTTAATCTTTTCATGCTTCTCTGTATTCCTCATTTGTCATTTCTTACAGCACAGTCATTTTTCAATACATTCATGTACTACAATTTGTTTAACCATTCCGCAATCAATGGGTATCTGCTTTGTTTTCACTTCTTTGCTAAAAGAACTGACAAAAAGTACTAGCTAATACTTCTTTATTTGCCCTGGTGATGATTTTATTTTTCAAGAGGTGGTGGAATCAAGAAGAGTAAATTGTTGTCTGGATCTGATTCTTCCTAAAGGGAGAAACTGGTTACTTCACCTTGAGGTGAAGGTTTGTGATAGAAGAGAGTAAATCCAGGTCTATTGTGACATGATCTTAAGATTTGGGGAGAGTATAGTTCACAGAGTTCTGAGGAAATATAGGTAAGATACTGTAGGCTAAAGTAGTCCAGGAAAAGTAACATCAGCAGATGCTTAAGGATGAAATTCTGAAGGTATAAAGAGAATTCTTATGAGGAGGAAAAATGGAATTTGTCGGAAGAGACATGAAGGTGTACAGGGAACTCACCAAGGAACTTAGATTTTAAAGAGAAATGTGCAGATATAAAAGGAAGATCAGTAACAGAATATAAATAAATAGCATGTTGTGGTCTTGTAAAAATTGTGTCAGGAATGCTCAGAATGAGGTAAGGTTGGTGGGAGAAGCAAAGAAAAACATGAAGTTTTTTGTTTGTTTTTAGCTATAAAAGGACACAATAACTGACAGCAGTGAGAAAAGATGAGTTACTTAGTGTTTTCTGTTCTCTCTTCAAAGGAGGTCAAAGTGATAGAACAAAAATGACTTTTGAAGTTGATATCCAAAACTAGTATGAATTCAAATCAACTGGCTCAGGTGAACTATATTCTGGTTCCTGAAAGAACTTGTAGATGTGATTGCTGAGTCTCTTATCAGTTGATGTTTGAAAAATAGAAAATTAGAGAGATGCCACAAGATTAGGGAAGGGCAAACATTGTTTTGTTCTTGATTTTTAAAAATGTGGAAGAGAATAGTGCCTGCAAATATAGATCAGGAAAGTTAACTTGGATTTTAAAAATAAAGAGAAACATGTAGGTAGGGAAATGGTCTTTACAAAGGGTTAGTGTGGCTTTGTCAAGAATATGTCATGCCACATTAACTTCATTTCCTTTTTTTTTGACAGTATCACTAAATTTGTAGATGAGGGGAGAATACTGTAGATATATGTGGCTTAGGTAGAATTTAGCAAAGGATTTGATAAAAATATCTCATACTGTTCTTGTGGAGAAGATGGAGTTAGATGATAATAGTAGGTGAATAGAGAACTGGTTGGATGACTGGCTTCAACAGAGTTGCTGTGGATGGTTCACAGTCCACATAGTGGTAGATCTTTTATAGAGTATTCTAGGAGTTTGTGCTTGATCTTTTGGGCATAGATGGCATACTCATCAAATTTGCAGGAGATCCCTGGGAGGCATAGTTAACTACTGATGAGAAGTCAGGATGCAAAAGAAACTTGATGAGCTCTAGAGTATTGGACTTACTTTTGTCTTTCACTTGAGTACAAAAAAAAAAATCAACTCCATAAGTATAAGATGGGGAAAATATAATTAGAATGCAGTTATTCTGAAAAAGATTTGGTAGTTTTAGTGACCACAGGTTTACTGTGACTCATTACTGTGATGAGCTAATGCAATCCTAGGTGACATTTAGAGGGATATGGCTTCCAGGAATAAAGAAATGACATTCCTACTCTACCGTAATCAGGCCTCATCTGTACTAAAATGTGCAGGTCTGAGTGCCATGATTTAAGAAAAACATTGATAAACTGGTGAGTATCCAGTGGAGGGCAATAAAGATGGGAAAGGACCTTGGATCTATGATATGTCAGGAAGAACCTGGTGGTTACAGTGGAATTCCTGTTGTGTATGGGCTGAACTAAACTAGATAGCTACTTACCTCCCTTCTTGCTCTCAGATTCTGTGAAGTCTCTCCTTCACTATCCAGTCTCCCCACAGCTACCAAAGCAATACTCAGGCCTAAAGCATAGGTCTGACCAAAAGGAGGCCTGATCCTGCTGGAGAAGGTAAGTCTGGCCCCAGCTTAACCTTTGTAGCCATTAGAGATCATCTGATGAATAGATGTGCTATGTGTCACATGTCTTGTCCTTTACCCTCTTTGGTCCTGACACTTTTTCACACATCACACTATTCGATCTCCCATCTCCGTGTTTCTCTGTTGGCTGCTCTTCCCTATGCCTGAAATATACTTGCCTTCTCCTCACTTCTACCTCTTAGAATCTTTTATTTCCTACAAAGTTCATTCCAGATGCTACTTTAGTAGTGAATCCTTTCTTGTTTCATCTACCTGCAAATGCCTTGTATATATTTCATGTGTGCGTATGTGCGTGTACACACATTGTCTCCCTTCATAGAATGTAAGTTTTTGAATGTAGGAGCTGTTTTACTTTTTGCTAGAATCGTACCAAGTAATAGAGTGTTGTTGTTGTTTTTTTTTTTTATTTAACTTTTTACATCATTTTCACAAGATTTTGGGTTCCAAATTTTCTCCGCTTTTATCCTCTCCCCCCCAATACCCCAAGCAATCTAATTTTCCCTATCACCAATCTGCCCTCTCTTCTATCATCCCTCCCTTCTCTTGTCCCCATCTTCTCTTTTGTCCTGTAGGGCAGATGACTTTCTATTCCCCGTATTTCTTATTTGCTAGTAGCAACAACAATACTAAACAGTTGTTCCTAAAACTTTGAGTTCCAAATTCTCCCCATCCCTCCCTCCCCACCCATTCCCTTTGGGAAGGCAGGCAATTCAATATAGGCCCTATCTGTGTAGTTTTGCAAATGACTTCGATAATAGTCGTGTTGTGTATTTCCCTCCATCCTATCCTGCCCCCCATTGTTTCTATTCTGTCTTTTGATCCTGTCCCTCCCCGAGTGTTGACTTCAAATTGCTCTCTCCTCCCATTGCCCTCCCTACTATCATCCCCCACCCCTTGCATATCTCCTTCTCCCCCACTTTCCTGTATTGTAAGATAGGTTTTCATACCAAAAATGAGTGTGCATTTTATTCCTTCCTTTAGTCGAATGTGATGAGGGTAAACTTGGTGTTTTTTTTTCTCAGCTCTCCTCTTTTTCCCTCCACTAAAAAGTCTCCTGCTTGCCTCTTGAATGAGATATAATTTACCCCATTCCATTTCACCCTCTTTCCTCCCACTACATTGCTCTCTCACCATTTACCTTAATTTCTTTTAAGATATGGTCCCATCAATTCACTCTGTGCTCTCTGTCTCTGTATGTGTGTGCATGTGTTTATGTGTGTGTGCATGCACGCGTGTACATGTGTGTGTGTATGTGTGTGTGTATAATCCCACCAACTACCCAGATACTGAAAAATTTCAAGAATTACAAATATTGTCTTTCCATGTAGGAATGTAAACAGTTCAACTTTAGAAAGTCCCTTATGACTTCTCTTTGCTGTTTACCTTTTCATACTTCTTTTCATTCTTATGTTTGAAAGTCAGATTTTCTTTTCAGCTCTGGTCTTTTCATCAAGAATGCTTGAAAGTTCTCTATTTCATTGAAAGACCATTTTTTCCCTTGAAGTATTATGCTTATTTTTGCCGGGTAGGTGATTCTTGGTTTTAGTCCTAGTTCCTTTGACTTCTGGAATATCCTATTCCACACCCTTCTATCCCTTAAGGTAGAAGCTGCTAGATCTTGTGTTATCCTGATTGTATTTCCACAATACTTGAATTGTTTCTTTCTAGCTGCTTGCAATATTTTCTCCTTGACCTGGGAATTCTGGCATTTGGCCACAATGTTTCTAGGAGTTTCTCTTTTTGGATCTCTTTCAGGCAGTGATTGATGGATTCTTTCAATACTTATTTTGCCCTCTGGTTGTAGAATATCAGGGCAGTTTTCCTCGATAATTTCATGGAAGATGATCATGACTTCAGGTAGTCCCATAATTTTTAAATTGTCTCTCCTGGATCTATTTTCCAGGTCAGTTGTTTTTCCAATGAGATATTTCACATTCTCTTCCATTTTTTCATTCTTTTGGTTTTGTTTGGTGATTTCTTGGTTTCTCAGAAAGTCATTAGACTCCATCTGTTCCATTCTAATTTTGAGAGAACTATTTTCTTCAGTGAGCTTTTGAACCTCTTTTGCCATTTGGCTAATTTTGCTTTTGAAAGCATTCTTCTCCTCATTGGCTTTTTGAACCTCTTTTGCCAATTGAGTTAGCCTATTTTTCAAGATGTTATTTTCTTCAGCATTTTTTTTGCTCTCCTTTAGCAAGGTGTGGACCTGCTTTTCATGCTTTTCTTGCATCTCTCTCATTTCTCTTCCCAGTTTTTCCTCCACCTGTCTAACTTGATTTTCAAGATCCTTTTTGAGCTCTTCCATGGCCTGAGCCCACTGGACATGGGATGTCTGGGATACAAAGGCCCCGCCCTCCACGTCTTTCCCTGATGGTAAGAATAGTTCCTCGTCATCAGAATTGAAAGGCGGGAACATCTTCACCCCCTCAAAGTAGCTCTCTAGTCTTATTTTTCTTCCCTTTTCTGGGCATTTTCCCAGCCAGTTACTTGAGTTCTGAGATTCCTGTCCACCCCGCCGAGATCCACTTAGCTAGTGCTTGGGGTCTGAGATTCAAATGGACTTTCCGTGGCAGGCGCGGCTGCTATTCAATGTGAGCTTAAATTCTGGTGGTCGGGTGGGGGCAGGGCCGCCTCCCAGGCTCAGTTCCCTCAGGGGCTTTATGCATAGACCTTCGGTAATGGGGTGGGTGGGGGCAGCGCCATCTCCCAGGCTCAGTTCCCTCAGGGGGTTTATGCAGAGACCTTTGGTAATGGCCCTGAACTTCGGCCTGCTTGGGGACTCCCAGGCCGCTGCCTCTGCCGCTTCCTCCCGTGGGGTCCCGAGCCATGGAGACACCCCGCTCCCCTCTGGGCCAGCCCAGACGTCTCTCTCACTGACCTGTAGCGTCTGTGGGTGGAGGGACCTTCCTGCCGCCGGGGGTTCTGTCCCTGAAGCCTGCTCGGATCTGCTCCTCTCGGCCATGCGGCCAGGGCAGGTCAGGGGTGGGCTCCACTTTCCGGGGCGCGATGGACCCCTGAGGACTGCTCTCCAGGGCTCTCGAGTTCTTGCAGGAAATATGTGGGCTGTGGGTTCGGAGCTAGCATACATGAGTCTTTCTACTCCGCCATCTTGGCTCCACCCCCCCTAGAGTGTTGTTGTTCAGTCGTTTCAGTCATGACCAATTCTTTGTGATGCCCATTTGGTGTTTTCTTGGTAAAGGTGCTGGAGTGGTTTGCCATTTGCTTCTCCAGCTCATTTTATAGATGAAGAAACTGGGACAAACAGGGTTAAGTTACTTGCCAGGGGTCATACAGCTTTTATCTGAGATTGAATTGAACTCCTTCCAGGTACAGCACTATATCCACTGTACCACCTAGCTGCCCAGAAGTAATATTGTAGACCCTTAATAAATGATTCTTAATATAATTTGATTCATTGATGATTTATAAACATTTATTGAATGAGTACTTTAGCAAGAATTATTTTTTTGGTACATGAAATTGAAAGATCACCTAAGACAAGGCATTGTTCTCATGGGCTTAGAATTTGATACCATACTCCTTAATGTTTTTTTTTTTTTGTATCATGGATTTCTTGTGAGGTCTGTAGATCTCTTTTCAGTATAAGGTTTTTAAATGGATAAAATGAAATACATAGGATCACAAAGAAAATCAGTTATATTGAAATATTTATCAAAATATTTCCCCACTAATTAAAAGATTCTAGGTTAAGGTGTAATAGCATGATATGAAAACAGTAATAGTAAATTATAAATGATGAATGCATACAAAAGTGCAAACAACGACGTACTTGATCTAACATTGTTAGCTGGTTCTGTAAAAACTCAGGCAAAATGTTGTCACTAGGGCATTTCTCTTGGACAAAAATCTTATTATAGGAAGATATGTTCCTGAGCAGTCAAAATCTGAATTATAAAAGTTTAAAATAAATCTTTGTAAAAGAGAAATGATACATTGTAATAGGGAATGGAAATGTTTGGCATTTGGTTAAGCAGAGCTGCTTATACCCTCAGGCTGAGTGGGGCTGCTTGGTGTGGGTGCTGTTCCTTGAAGTAAGTGCTGAGAAATTCTGTTGCTTCTTTTGAGGATGAGCCAAAGTTTCTGAGAACCCAGCCTGTCTATAGGAAATGGAATGAATGATTTTGGTAGTAGATTCCCGGATCTCCATGGACTGAATGATAGCTTGTTAATATCAGGGAAAAAAAGAGGAACAAAAATAGTACTTTTTGCCAGATACTGCGAGCAAAAAATCTTAGATTTCACTCAAACCACTCATTTTCCTATCTTGTCATAAGAACCAAATAACTTTTAAAAGAACATCAACTACAAATAATAACTATTATACACTCCTTAAATTAGTTAATGTACATTACTCTGGATTAACTGAACTTTTTAAATAAATAATAAATTTATTTAACTTTTTACATTCATTTTCACAAAATTTTGGGTTCCACATTTTCTCCCCATTTGTCCTCTCCCCCCACCCCAATACACTGAGCATTCTAATTTCCTCTATCACCAATCTGCCCTCTCTTCTATCATCCCTCCCTTCCCTTGTCCCCATCTTCCCTTTTGCCCTGTAGGGCCAGATAACTTTCTATTCCCCATTACCTGTATTTCTTATTTCCTAGTAGCAAGAACAATACTCAACAGTTGTTCCTAAAACTTTGAATTTCAACTTCACCCCAAGTCTCCCTCCCCACCCATTTCCTTTGGGAAGGCAGGCAATTCAATATAGGCCATATCTGTGTAGTTTTGCAAATGACTTCCATAATAGTCATGTTGTGTAAGACTGACTATATTTCCCTCCCTGCTATCCTGCCCCCCATTGCTTCTATTCTCTCTTTTGATCCTGTCCCTCCCCAAGAGTGTTGATTTCAAATTGCTCCCTCCTCCCATTGCCCTCCCTTCCATCATCCCCCCCCACCCTGCTTATCCCCTTCTCCCCCTCTTTCCTGTATTGTAAGATAGGTTTTCATATCAAAATGAGTGTGCATTTTATTCCTTCCTTTAGTTGGATGTGATGAGAGTAAACTTCTTGTTTTTCTTTCAGCTCCCCTCTTTTTCTCTCCACTAAAAAGTTTCCTGCCTGCCTCTTCTATGAGGGATAATTTGCCCCATTCCATTTCTCCCTCTCTCCTCCCAACACATTTCTCTCTCACTGCTTAACTTCATTTTTTTAAGGTATGAACCCATCCTATTCAATTCACTCTTTGGTCTCTGTCTCTTTGTGTGCTTGCACATGTGTGTGTGTATGTGATCCCACCAACTACCCAGATAACTGAAAAATTTCAAGAATTACAAATATTGTCTTTCCATGTAGGAATGTAAACAGTTCAACTTTAGAAAGTCCCTTATGACTTCTCTTTGCTGTTTACCTTTTCATACTTCTTTTCATTCTTATGTTTGAAAGTCAGATTTTCTTTTCAGCTCTGGTCTTTTCATCAAGAATGCTTGAAAGTTCTCTATTTCATTGAAAGACCATTTTTTCCCTTGAAGTATTATGCTTATTTTTGCCGGGTAGGTGATTCTTGGTTTTAGTCCTAGTTCCTTTGACTTCTGGAATATCCTATTCCACACCCTTCTATCCCTTAAGGTAGAAACTGCTAGATCTTGTGTTATCCTGATTGTATTTCCACAATACTTGAATTGTTTCTTTCTAGCTGCTTGCAATATTTTCTCCTTGACCTGGGAATTCTGGCATTTGGCCACAATGTTCCTAGGAGTTTCTCTTTTTGGATCTCTTTCAGGAGGTGATCGGTAGATTCCTTCAATACTTATTTTGCCCTCTAGTTCTAGAATGTCAGGGCAGTTTTCCTTGATAATTTCATGAAAGATATGTCTAGGCTCTTTTTTTGATCATGGCTTTCAGGTAGTCCCATAATTTTTAAATTGTCTTTCCTGGATCTATTTTCCAGGTCAGTTGTTTTTCCAGTGAGATATTTCACATTCTCTTCCATTTTTCCATTCTTTTGGTTTTGTTTTGTGATTTCTTGTTTGCTTATAAAATCATTAACCTCCGTCTGTTCCATTCTAATTTTGAAAGAACTAGTTTTTTCAGTGAGTTTTTGAACCTCCTTTTCCATTTGGCTAATTCTGCTTTTTAAAGTATTCTTCTCCTCATTGGCTTTTTGAACCTCTTCTGTCAATTGAGTGAACCTATTTTTCAAAGTGTTATTTTCTTCAGCATTTTTTGGGGTCTCCTTTAGCAAGGCATTGACCTGTTTTTCATGCTTTTCTTGCATCTCTCTCATTTCTCTTCCCAGTTTTTCCTCCACTTGTCTAACTTGATTTTCAAAATCCTTTTTGAGCTCTTCCATGGCCCGAGCCCATTGAATATTTATTTTGGATGTTTGGGTTTCAGAAGCCTTGACTTCTATGTCTTTCCCTGATGGTAAGCATTGTTCATCATCAGAATGGAAGGGAGGAAATATCTGTTCACCAAGAAAGTAACCTTCTATGGCCTTATTTTTTTTTCCCTTTTCTGGGCATTTTCCCAGCCAGTTACTTAACTTCTGAGATTCCTCTCCACCCCAGCCTTGCCTTCAGATCTGCCCAGCTAGTGCTTGGGGTCTGAGGTTCAAATGCTGCTTCCCAGCCTCAGGGCTTTCAGTGGGGGCAGGGCTGCTATTCAGTGTGAGATTAAGTTTAGGTGCTCAGGTGGGGACAGGGCCGCCTCACAGGGCTCGGTTCCCAGAGGGGGTTTATGCAGAGACCTTCAAGAATGGATCTGAGCTCCTGCGTGCTTTGGGAGTCCCTGTCTGCTGCTGCCTCTGCTGCTGCCTCCTGAGGAGGCCTGAGTTATGGGGACACCCCACTCCACTCTTGATGAGCCAAACTAGCTCACTAACCTTTGGCGTCTGTGGGTGGATGGACCTGTTTGGCTGCTGGAGATTCCATCCCTGAAGCCTGCTCAGATCTGGTCCTCTCTGTGCTGCGCAGCCAAGGTAGGGCTGGGCTCTGCTCTGAGTCCAGTGTGTGACGGACCTTTGGTGTGGATTTTTCAGGTCTCTCTGGAACAGAAATATCCTCCATTCCGTTGTTGTGTGGCTTCTGCTGCTCCGGAATTTGTTGGGAGTTCTTCTTTTCAGGTATTTTATGGGCTGTGGGTTGGAGCTAGCATATGTGAATCTTTCTACTCAGCCATCTTGGCTCCTCCCCCCGATTAACTGAACTTTTGATGTGTCATACAGCCATAGGTAAAAGGTAGTTAGGGTTAGAACTTTTAATGGAGAAGGAAATCTAATAACAGGTTATCGGAGAAAGTCTAAAAACCTGAAACCTACATGCTCCTTTTTTGTTAGGTCTGAAGGTACAACCCTGAAACTTAGAATTAGTTTTCAGCGTTGTTAGGAACCTCAGTGGCCATCTACTTCTACCCATACCAGAAAAAGTGTCTTCACCACAACTCTGACAAGCTGTAATTACACTCCTTGTTATGGGATTTCTGTATCACCAAGGCAATATTCACAGCACTGGTGGTGACTGAATATGCCAGAGTATATATATCGCAAAATACAACCGACTTTCCAAAAAGAAGGCAGAAGAAAAACATGTATTCAGACATCAGAGAGCCAAAGCAGTCACAGTAACAAAAAAATCGATACACTTTAGCGTTGCAGGGAGCAAAGGCATTTCCAAGCATCTTCCCCTTTCCCCGCTTCCCACACTCAACAGCCTAGCTCTCTTTTTGCCTGCGCCCTTCCCAGCTCTGACCGACCTGACCGACTTCCTCCCCGCTTTGCTCTACCTTTCTTGTTCTACTGTTTAGCATGCTTCTCCCACCGCATGTGACTTAGGTGTTCACGTGATTTAAGCAGGTCCCATGGGCCTGTTAATGAGTGGGAAAGATCTTCCCATTTAAATTACTGTTGCAATCTCCCACTGTCTCTTGAGGTAGCCATTGTACCTTCAGGGATTCACATTGTTTGGAAGTTTATTCTGGTATCCAGCCTAAATTTTCCTCTTTGCAGCTTTGACCCCTTCCTTGTGGTTCTGCTCTCTCTGGCTAAGCAGAACAAGTCTGATCCCCACTGCTACATGGTATCCATTTCAGTTCTTGGAAGACAGCCTCTCCTGAATCTTCTCTAAGATGACAATTTCTAGTTCCTTTAACTGATCCTCATGGCATGGACTTCAAAGCCCTTCATCATTCTAGTTTCCTTCCTCTGACTCTTCATCTTAACAATGGCCTTTCTAATCTGTGGTGCCAAAAACTACACTTCAGATGTAGCCTGATCAGGGCACAGCTCCTTGAAATGGTACCATGTCCTTTTTTAGGGGGAGCTATGCCTCTCTAAAAATTTCTAATTTATATTTAACGTTACTTTAAAATGTTGGGTTCCAGATTCTCTTCTTCTTTCCATCCCTCCTTGACCCAAGGAGAAGGCAAGTAATGTATCAGTCATACATGTGAAATCATGGAAAACATTTCTGGATGACCATATTGCAATAAAAGAGAGAAAATTATACTTCACTTTGCACCTGGAATTCATCAGTTTGCTGTCTAGATAGAGGTGGATAGCAGTTTTTCACATGAGTTCTTTGGAATTGTTTTGGATCATTGTATTGATAAGAGCAGCCAAATCTCTTACAGTTGATCATTATTACAACATTGCTGTTACTGTGCATGGTGATCTCCCAGTTCTTCTCCTTTTACTTTATATCAGTTCATACAGGTCTTCACTTATTTTTTTCTGAAACCACTCCCCTAGTTATTTTTCCACAGCACAGTGGTACTCCATCACAATCCTATGCTACAACTTGTTTAGCCATTCCCCAATTGAAGAACATCCCATAATTTCCAATTCTTTGCCAGCACATAAAAAGCTGTTGTAAATATTTTTGTATATTTAGATTCTTTTCCTTTTTCTCTGATCTCTTTGGGCAACAGGACTAGAAACAGCCTCCAAGGGTGACAGAGCAGAACAAAGTAGGCTAGGCACAGGAGAGTTAAGAATCAAACAGAAGTTTAATTTCAAAGTGAGGGAAACGACTTACAGGTGAGGACACATGCACAGGAGTCTAGCTTCTAGTGGGTGGGATCCAAAGCATTGGATCCTCAATACTTAGACTAGTGACTGTGCAGTGAGCTATAGCTCAGACAATGAGAGGTAACTGGAACAATGTGAGAAGTTTGATTCGTAGCAGGACTTCTGACTGAACATGGGTACTGCAGGTACTTGTGCCTGCTCAGAGACCAGCCGCTGATGCTGGCTTGAATCAATTCTGGGATTTTGCCTGAGCCCAGATCATGCAGAGGGTGAGTGCTAAGGATTGTTATTTCAAGCTCAGGGCACAGCTTGCTTTGCTGGGCCTTAGCTCTGGAAAGTAGGGTCTCTTAAATACCTGGTTATTGGGTATTAGCTTAATGACCTTTGGGCACAGTTCTAGTTTGTTCTCCAGAATGATTGGACCGGTTCATTACTCTTCCAGTAGTTCATTAATGTGCCTATTTTCTGTCGTACCCTTCAGCATTTGTCGATTGGTTTGAGGTGGTACCTCAGAGTTTTTTTAATTTGCCTTTCTTTAGTCAATATAATGACTTTGAGCACTTTTTCATGTGACTGTAGAGAGCTTTGATTTTTTTTTTTCTTCTGAAAACTGCCTTTCTAAAAAGGCATTTGCTTATTTGGGGAATGGATCTTATTTTTATAAATCTGATATAGTCTTCTATATATTTGAGAAATGAGACCTTTATCAGAGAAACTTACTCTAAGAATATTTTATGTTACTTCATTGTTTATGTAGCTTTTTAGCAAAATGTAGTTACCCTGATTATCTTTATGTCTTATTATTATTATTTTTTTTGCTTTTGGTTTGTCTGAGATTGCTACCCCTGCCTTTTTTACTTCAGATGGAACAACAGATTATAGTAAACATTATTATTATTATTATAAATAATCCTTTATTTTAACTGTGTGTGTCTTTTTCAGGTATGTTTCTTGCACACAGTGTATTATTGGATTATGGTTTCTGATATATTTTTCTATCTGTTTGTCTTTATGAGTTAGCTCATCTTAGTCACATTTGCAGTTATGATTACTATGTATTTCCTTCCATCCTATTTTCTTTTGTTTATTGTTCTCTCTCTCTTTACCCTGTCCTTCCTCAAAATGTCTCTTTTGCTTCTGACCTCTTCACTTAATCCACCCTCCCTTTTATCATCTCCTATTTCTTCCCTACCTCCCCATATCTCTTATCCCCCTTTCCTCCTTTTTCTCTACTGGGTAAGATAAATTTCTGTACTCAGATGAGTGTGTATATGTATATATATTCTTCCCTCTTTGAATGAATTCTGATGAGAGGTCCAAGCATTGCCCACCACAATTCCATTTCTCTTTCCACTATAAAAACTCTTATATGTGACAATATTTTCCTCATCCTACCTCTCCCTTCCCTTTTCTCCCAGTAGATTCCTCATTCTCACTCCTATATTTTATTATTTTTAGATCATCTCAACATATTTGACTCATATCTGTGCCCTCTCTCTGTGCAGACTCCTTCTAATTGCCCTAATAATGATAAAGTTCTTACAAGTTACATGTATCATCTTCTTATATCAGAATGTAAACAGTTTAACTTCATTGAGTCCCTTATGTTTTCTCACATATGATTAACTTTTTAGGTCTTTTGAGTCTTGTGTTTAAATATTACATTTTCTATTCAGCTCTGGACTTTGCATCAGGAATGCTTGGAAATCCTCTAATTAAATATCCCATTTTTCACCCCTGAAGGATTACACTCAAGTTTTCCACTCAGGTTATTCTTAGTTGCAATCCTAACTTTTACTTTCTGGAATATATTCCATGCCCTCCACTTTTTTAACATGGAAGCTGCTAAATCTTATGTGATCCTGACCGGCCACATGATATTTGAACTCTGAATTTGGCTATAATATTCTTGGGAGTTTTAGAGATTCCTTTCTGGAGGTGATTGCTTGGATTCCTTCAATTTCTGTTTTACCCTCTGGTTCTAGGATATCAGGGCAATTTTCCTTGATAATTTTTTGAAATGTGATATCTGGTATCTTCTTTTGATCATGGCTTTCAGGTAGTCACATAATTTTTAAATGATCTCTCTAGGTGCCAGAGGCTAAGAGGGGTTGATGGTTGTAATGGATGTAATCCAATTGGAAAAGTATAAAGCAAGGTCATCAGTTAATGCCCAAAGGGTTTGGAGAGGCGGAGACATAGGAACAGCCTTTGTGTGTGTGTTGAGTCAACGAAGGAAGGACCGATGCCTCTGAAAAGGAGCCCATTTGAGAGGAGGCTAAAGTACACCTGTAGTCAGTACCACATGTATGTGACTTCACATAGCTTGTGCATAGGAATGCAGAAGATAGGTAGGTGACAGAGATGGCTCGTTGTTGGGATTCCAAGCATCAGAAGGGTATGCGGGAGGAGAATGAAGCACCCAGGGACGTTGCCTGGGAAAGATGGAGTAACGTGATGTTGTGATGTGAAGGATTGGGTTAGAAGGCAGACGGGAGATGGAAGATGGGTAAGTCATGGTCAGCCCCGTGTGCGAGTTGGGCGGAAGGCGCAGACGATAGGGGCTGAGGCTCTAAAATAAGTGGGATGTCCAGGTGTATGTTGAAGTCCTCATGTGTGAGGGGCGGGGATTGGAGCAGAGAAGCCCAGGAACTCATGAGGTCCAAGCCCAAGCCAAGACCCTTTTCCCTTGGAATAGGGGGGGGGGCTCCCCTTCCATTTCTCCCAGGCCAGATACTCCCTATTTTCTATTTAGCGTTTTTTGGATATTCCTCCCTTTGATCCTATTACCAGCCACTCGCAGCAGGATCCTCCCTGGGTTTGATCTGTGGAGACCTTCCCTGGGACCCGACACTACCTGGCGCACCTGCTTCTGGCGCAGGCCCTCCATTGTCTCTATCTCCTGATAGCCTCCAGCTGTTTCCAACACTTGACCTGTCACCCCCTCCTTGGACTTCTCAAGATACTCCCTAAACCCCCCCCTCCCATCACCCTGGACTACCAGACTACCCCCAGATCCCTCCTGCAGTCTTTTCTATATTTAAGATCCATCTTGCTTCCATGAAGGCGCTCGGATTCAGGCCAGCTCAGACTCTGTCCAGCTGAGATTCTCTGTCAGGCCCGCTTGCGAATACAAGCTTTACAAATGCTTAGGCTTCTTAAGAGCCAACCCAAGGTGGTGAATCTTTAATAAACTTTGTCTTTCTTTGGCTTTAAAAAGGTTTGAGTCGAATTTGTTTGAGCAGGACCCAGTGTGTAGGTCCCTGGCACCCTTAAACCTCATCAGAACCAGATGTTAGACTCCTTGAAAAAGGAGGGAGAATGACCTGGTGGCTGGTGTATATAGCAGGAAACAAAATCTGCTTGTTAAGTGATGGTATTGGAAGGTCTAGAAGTGGCAGTAAAGAGGAAAAAATGTATCTAGTCCTTCTTATGGTCCAGAGTACTGGTTGGAGGCATGAGAAATTATGTAGCCACTTACTGGAAAGAGTGGCCAGGAATCATCTGCGAAGTGGTAGGATGAGGGAGATACCAGGTTTGTGAGAGTGCAAGAAGACAGCATAATCTAAAGAAGGGTTAAATGAATGGAAACTTGTTACCATTAGAATAAGGATTCTAGAGGTCGTGAAAGAAGAATCAAAGCTGAAGGGAAGGGACATAGCTGAGGCAGATGAGGTTGAGGAATCGAGTAGTGGCCACTCAGTCTACAAAACATTTGTTAAGTACTTGACTATGTGACTGGCACTATGCCAAGAGCTAGGGATACAAAGAAAGGCAAAAACTTCCCTCATGGACTTCACATTCTCATGGAGAAATTGCAAATAATTAGGTATATGCAAGATAAATAAGGAGTAGACTGAAGGTAATTTAAGAGGGAAGGTCTTAGTAGCAGTATGTATGTGTTTTGGGAGAGGCCTCCTGTATTTTGTCCTTTGGCAGCTACTCAGTGATACTGATTTGATTTTTCTCCCATTTAGGAGAGAGGTGTTTGATGGGCAAGGAGGCAGAAAATTCTGGGTTCTCATTAATTATGATGAGCAGAATTCTGATTGGTTGTCCATATTGGGACAGCCTCCCCAGGCCTCTCTTCCCATTAATATGAAGGCTGCTTGTCCATGTGATTAAATATAAAGTTAGACTAAGATTGATTAAAGGAAGCCTAAGATTAGCCCACATGCATAATCTACAGTAAGATATGCCACTATATAGGAAAGGATTAGGGTTTCCAGTAAGAGATTCTTTGGGCTTAATATACAAGAAGGCTATTGGCTAGTTAGTACAGCTCTAAGGTGGAGGCCTGACTTCTTTCCTTTGGTGCATTTCATTTATTTATTTACTTTCTCACTTATCTATCTATTTAAATTTCTTTATTTATTTTTAGTTTTCAGCATTTGCTTCCAGAAGCTTTTTTTATACCATATTCTTTTTTTCCTTTAAATTAATTTATTTCATTTTAGTTTTCAACATTCACTTCCATAAGCTTTTGAGTTTTAAATTTTCTCCCCCTTTTTTCCTTCCCCCCTTCCACGATAGCTTGCAGTCTGATATAGGCTGTACAGTACATTCATGTTAAACATTTTCCCGTTAGTCATGTTGTAGAGAAGTATCAGGACCATGTGAGGAACCTCAAGAAAGCAGAAAGAAGCACAAAACAAAACAGCAACAAAAATAGGAGAGCCAATAGTGCGCTTTGCTCTACATTCAGAATAGTTTTTTTCTGAATGTGGACAGCGTTTTCCACCTTGAATCTTCTGGAGTTGTATTAGATCCTTGCATTGCTGGGAAGAGCCAAGTCTATGAAAGGTAGACTTTGTATCTTCCAGTGTGGCTATTATTGTGTACAGTGTTCTCCTGGTTGTGCTCACTTCACTCAGCATCAGTTCATGTAAGCCTTTGCAGATTTTTCTAAAGTCTACATGTCCATCATTTCTTATAGTACAATAATATTTCATTACATTTACAGACCACAACTTGTTTAGCTATTCCCCAATCGGAGGGTATCCTC
The DNA here is from genome assembly GCA_023548195.1 of Bettongia penicillata ogilbyi. Lineage (NCBI taxonomy): Eukaryota > Metazoa > Chordata > Mammalia > Diprotodontia > Potoroidae > Bettongia > Bettongia penicillata. Next base: position 375,948 of record JAJHZJ010000406.1, on the reverse strand, counting down.
TTAGTTTCCACCACAAAAAGAGCTGTTATAAATATTCATACCCTGTAGATCCTTTTTCCATTTTTATGATCACTTTGGGATACAGACCTAGAAGTGGTATTTCTAGGTTAAAGGGTATGTACAAAATTTTATAGCCCTTTGGGCATACTTCCAAATCCATCAACAATGCATTAGTGTTCTAATTTTCCCATCTTCTCCAACATTTATCATTTTCCTGTTTTGCCATGTTAGTCAGACAGGTGTGTTGTAGTATGGCAAGAGCTGTTTTGATTTGCATTAATCTAATCAATAGTGATTTGGAGCATTTTTTCATATGACTATAGATAGCTTTATTTCTTTATCTGAAAACTATCTGTTCTTATCCTTTGACCATTTATCAACTGGGGAATGACTTGTATTTTTATAAATTTGACTTAGTGCTGTACATATTTTAGGAAAGAGGCCTTTATCAGAGACAGTGGCTGTAAAAATTGTTTCCCAGCTTTCTGCTTCCTCTTGGGTGCATTGGCTTTGTTTGTGCAAAAACTTTTCAATTTAATGTAATCATAATAATTTGATTGCATTTCATAATGTTCTCTCTTATTTGGCCATAAATTCTTCCCTTCTCCATAAATATGACATAGCATTAGTCTTTATATTTAACTTATGTACCTATTTTGACTGTATCTTAGTATAGAGTATAAGATGTTAGTCTGTGCCTAGTGTCTGCTGTACTATTTTCTAGTTTTCTCAGCAGTTTTTATTATATAGTGTGTTCTTATCCCAGAAATTGGAGTCTTTGGATTTATCAAATGCTAGATTACTGTAGTCATTGACTATTGTGCCTAACCTATTCCACTGATCCATCACTCTGTTTCTTAGCCAGTACTAAGTAGGTTTGATGATTACTGTGTTATAATACAATTTAAGATCTGGTACTGCTAGGCTCTTCCTTTGCATTTCTTTTCATTAATTCCTTTGATATTCTGGACTTTTTGTATTTTTTTGGCTATATAATTTTTGGTAGTTTGATTGGCATGGCACTGATTAAGTAAATTAATTTAGGTAGAATTGTCATTTTTATTATGTTAGCTCGACCTGCCCATGAGCAAGTGACATTTTTTTCAAATTATTAGATGACTATTTGTGTGAAAAGTGTTTTGTAATTGTGTTCATATAGTTCCTGCATTAGGTAGACTCCCAAATATTTCATAATGTCTACAGTAACTTTAAATGTAATTTCTTTATCTCTTGCTTTTGGGCTTTATTAGTAATATATAGAAATGCCAATGATTTAGGTGGGTTTATTCTTATATCCTGCAACTTTGTTACATTTGTTTATTATTTTAAGTAATTTTTCCACTTGATTCTCTAGGACCTATGGTGCATTTTAAAATCACTACTACCCTCTAGGGGCAGCAATAATTTTTCCTTTTAATTAATTTCTCTGCAGAACTATAGCATAAAGATTCTTTTTGAATTGGGACTTAAAGCTTTTTTAAAATGCTAAGACTAAGCATTTTAATCTTACTCAGGTAATTTGGGGAAAGAAAGCTGGATTAGGAGTTAGAGGATCTGGATTCTTTTCCCTAAATCTGCCACTGATTGTGCTGTATTGTATAGTCACACCTCAGTTACCTTTCATCTCCTTCAATAGAGTTAGCATCTTGCTTATATGTTTGTGTGTGTATGCATATGTATATTTTATAACCCTTATTTTCAGGTATCTAGCAATCCTGGAAATGGGTTATAAACTGATAAATCTGCCCTTGAGATATTTATACTCTTTCTGGGTAGACAAGATGACTAGAATCCAGGAGACTGTGTTTCTTATAACCAGCTGTGTGATGTTGGACAAATTCCTTCTCCCTGGGACTCGTTTTCTTGTGTCAAACAGGAAAAATTTGATTAGGTGGATTTCTAAAGCCCTTTTCAGCCCCGTTATGTGCCCTGATTGTTTAATATAAAGTATAAACTCTGAATGTAGGTGTCCATGGCCTTCTACAACTCTACCTTTTCATCATTACCTCATGTTTTTCCCCTTTCCATTGTAGCCAGACTAGATTATGATTGTGTCCTCTGTTTCCTCTGCCTTAGCTTATGTTGTCCACCATACCTACAATAGATCCTCCTGTTTGTTTGATTTTTACTAGTTGGAAAGTCCTTTTTTCCTTTAAGGCTCAGCCTTTTTATGAAGCCTTCCTTGACACTCAAATCTTCCCCAAAACAAAAGAAAAATGAAAGATTTTCTTTCTCTTACTTTGGTAGACCTCTTTTTGTATATGTGATATCTTTCTTAATTAGAGGTTACTTTTTTTTTTATCTATGCTGTTCCTAAATCCAAGTCTTACTTTTCTCCTATCCTAACTAGATTTTGAATTCCTTAATAACTGAGTTTTTAAAAAAGTTTTATTGATGCCTTTTGTTTTTATGTCAGTCACACCGAAATATACTCTTCCCTCTTTGATTGAGTCCTTCTTGTAAAAAAGGGAAAAAATAGTTAAAACCAACTATGACATATTGACTTCTACTTCTCCAAGGAAAGGAAAGGAGGTGCACTTGGTTATTTTTTAAGCAATTGCATTAGGTAGCTCCAAAGGTTCCTTCCAGCTCTCAGAGTCTTTTATTCTCAAGGGTTAAGCTTAGTGATTAGAATTTTGTAAGTTAATTTCATTTTATTTTTTGTTTACATTGTTATATTCATGTTTATGTGGTTCTGTTTACTTTTCATCAGTTCAAGTTGATCTTCCCATGTTTCTCTGAATTGCTTTTAGTTGCCTTTTTTTATGGTGCAATAATATTCCATTGCTGTTCCCCTGTTTTGTTTTCTTGTTCTTTGTTGTCACAAGCAGTGCATCTTTGAATACTTTCATGTATGTGTGCATGTATGTATGTGTGTGTTTTACCCTCCATGACCTCCTTGGGCCAAAAGAGTAGCACTGGAATCATGTAGTTCCAAATCCTTTTTCATAATGGTAGGACCAGTTCACAACTTCAAAAATTGTTACCTCTTTTGATTTCTCCAACGTTCATTATTTTTGTCTTTTGTCATCTTTCTTAGTTTGCTGCGTGTGAGAAGAACTTTTAGAGCTGTTGTGATGTGCATGTCTCCTCTTAGTGACTTGGAGCCCTCTTCCATATGACTGTTAATAAAATACAGTTCATTTTTGGAGAATTATGTTTATCCTTTTTGACTTATTTGGGAATGCAACTTTTGATCTTACAGGAAATTAACACACATTCATTGTAGATATCAGACTTTTTGTTGGAGATGTTTAATGTGAAGATTTTTTTTTTAATGACCAACAGTTTTCCTTTATTCTAGCTATGTTGATTTTTATGAAATACATTTTCAACTTACTATAATCAAAATTGCCTTTTATCTTTTTAATTTTACATTATTTTATTTGTTTTCAGTTTTGCACAATTGCTTCCATATATCTTATATTTTTTTCCCTTCCCTACCATTCCTTCCCCTGCTCCCTCCTCACTCCCTCCCTGAGACAGCATGCAATCTTATATAGGTTTTGTATATACATTCCTATTAAATACATTTTCACCTTAGTCATGTTACATAAAAGAATTAGAATGAGTGGGAGAAACCATAAAACAAACAAAACGAGAAAATGGTCTTCTTCATTCTGTGTTCCAGTTCCATAGTTCTTTCTCTGGATGTGGAAGGCATTTTGCCTCAAAAGTCCATTGGAAATTTTTAGGTCCTTGCATTGCTGTGAAGGGCTAAGTCTGTCAGAAAAATTCCTCACACACTGTGGTGGTTGGTGTGTACAAAGTTCCGGTTCTTTTGCTGCTTTCCCTCAGCATCATTCCATATAAGTCTTTCCAGGCCTCTCTGAAGTCTCCTTGTTCATCATTTCTTATAGCACAGTAGCATTCCATTACAGTCATACCACAACTTGTTCAGCCGTTTCCCAGTTGATGGGCATCACTTAGTAATAGTGACTTTAAATTTAAATTTATTTAAAATGTTTATTTCTTAGTATTAGTGTTAATATGTAGTATTAGTGATATTCGGTCTATAGCATCTTTCTCTGCTTTATAACTTTTTGCTTCAGTTATTATGATCGTACTTGTCTAATAGGCATTTGGTAGGGTGCTTTCTTTCTGAATTTTTGGGAATAATTTGTGTAGCATAAATCTTTTTTTTAAATTCAATTTTATTTTCAGTTCCAGATTCTCTCATCTCTACTCCCTCCCTCACTCATTGAAGACAAGAAATATAATACTCATCATACATACGAAGTGAAGCCTAATAATATAAATCTTAATTGCACTTTTAAATATTTTCTAGAAATTACCTAAAAATTTATATATGGACTCAGAGGTTTTTTCCTCTTTGGTAGTTCATTTTTAGTTTTTTAAATTTTTGTGAGATTGGGTAGTTTGAGATACATTTTCCTTTAAATTATTTGTGTTCCTGGTGATATGATAGTACATAGTATTTTTAAATCATTTTTATTTCTCCTCAGTTGGAAATTCACTATGTTTTTATTTTGATAATTTGACTTTTATTGTTGTTCATTTTTACCATTTCCCCCCTTATATTTACTTAAGGAATTTTCAATATTTTTCCATTTCTGTATATTTTGACTTGGTTAATTTGTTAATTCTAAAGTTTAAAAAAACATTATGCTCAGTGCATCAATCGTCTTGTTTTTCTGTTTTGTTAAAATGTGTTTTTAAAGATAAAATTGCTTTCGGTGCATTCTCCTTAAATTTTTATCATTGTTATTCTTTTTCACATAATTAGTTTCTATGATTTGTTCTATAACCTCATAACTTAGGATGTCAATATTAAGACTCCCTGGTCTGTATCTTTTGCTTATATTCATGTATTCCTATCCTGTGGTTTGTGAGAGATGTTTAATGATGCTGTCTTTTTACTTTCATTTTTCCATATGTACTAATAACATGTCTGCTTTTGTAAAGGTACCATGGGGATACTGAGAAATGTGTATTCTTTAATCATGTAGATGTCATTATTTTTCTAATCTTAATTTCAGCTGTCTTGCTTAGCTTTCTGTTAGGTTTATTCAGTTATAAAGCCTCCTACATTTTAATAGTCTTTTTGTACTGTAGTTAAACTTTACCTTTATGAATTTAGGTGCTATATGCCATTTTATACACATTTAATTTAATATTTCTCCTTTTATTCCTCACTATTGAAGATTTTTTTTGTATATATATATAGTCAATTTTATTCCAGCCCTCTCCCATTTTCATTCTGTATGTCTTTATTTTTTAAATGTAGTTATTTGTAGCATCTTTTAAAAAACTATTCTTCCGTCTTTTATTGGATTGTTATGCCTGTTAGGTTTATGTTTTTCTCCTCTTGAATTGATTTCATCCTTTCCTTTTGTCAGATTTTAATGTAGAATCTTTGTGGTATATTGTTATAGTCTCTAAGTAGTCTTTTAGGTAGAATTTTTGCATTGATATTCATGAGTGAAATTGGTCTATAATTTTCCTTTCTCTGTTTTACCTTCTCCTGGTTTAGGTATCAGTGCCATGTTTATTTCATAAGAGGAGTTTAGTAGGATGTCTTCTTTGCCTATCATTCCGAATAATTTATTTAATATTGGAATTAATTGTTCTTTAAATGTTTGGTAGAAATCACTTGTAATCCCATCTAGTTCTGATGATTTTTTCTTAGGAAGCTCACTTATGGCTTGTTCAACTTCTTTTTTCCAAAGTAGGTTTATTTAGGTACTCTATTTCCTCCTATGATAATTTGGGCAGGTTATGTTAATTTTAAATGTTTCCATTGTTGTTTGTTAAATGTAATTTTATTGCATTATGATTTGAAAAGTATGTATTTAATATTTCTGCTTTTCTGCATTTAACCATAAGTTTTTATGGTCTAATATGTGGTGAGTTTGTGTAAAAGTGCCATTTACTGCTGAGAAAAAGATACATTCCTTTCTGTTCTCATTTGGTTCTCTCCAGATGGTCCATCTTATCTTACTTATCTAAGATTATATTAATCTCCTTGACTTCTTATTAGTTGGTATAGATTTATCTAGTTCTGAGGGGAAGCTTGAAATCCTCCACTATTTTAGTTTTGCTGTCTGTTTTCACCTGTAATTCATTTACTTTTTCCTTTAAAAATAAGAATGCTTTAGTGTTTGTTCCATGTATTAGTGTTGATATTACTTCATCATCTAATGTACCTTTTAACATGTTATTTTTCCATAATTATCTCTTAATTAAATCTATTTTACCTTTAATTTTACCAGAGATCATGATGTCTACCCTTCTCACTTTTTTAAATCAGCTGAAGCACAATAAATTCTACTCCAGCCCCCCCCCCCCCCTTTTCACCTTTTTTCACTGTGTCTCATTTTAAAATGTGTTTCTTGCAAACAACACATTGTCAGTTTTTGAGTTTTGAATCATTCTGGTATCCAGTTTGATTTTATGGGTGAGTTCATCCCATTCACATTTAAAGAATTTTTTTTTTTTGAGGCATTTGGGGTTAAGTAAGACTTGCCCAGAAACATACAGCTAACTTGTTAAATGTCAAGTGTCTGAGGCTGGTGTTCAGTTCAGGTCCTCCTGACCCCAGGGTTGGTGCTCTGTCTCCTGTGCCACCTAGCTATCCTTCACATTCAAAGGTATAATTACTATTTTTTCTCATTATTATCCTTCTCACTCTCTATTTACCCTGTCCCTCCTCAGAAATCTAATTGACTTCTGACCGCTGCCTCCTTAATCTGCATATACTCTTCTAAAAGTCTTTCCCTTATTCTATCCCCTTGCCCTCCTATTTCTGTGTAAGTTAAGGAAGTTTATATCCTTAGTAAATGTATGTTATTCCTTCTTTAACTCATTCTGATGAGAAGAAAGTTTCCACATTAACTGCCCTCCACCCTTCATCCTCTCCACTGTAACAGTTCTTCCATTCATGCCTCTTTTATGTGAGAAAATTTGCTTCATTTTATCTCACCCTTTCCAATTTCATTTTTTAGGATTGTCCCATTATAATCAACTCTACTCCAAGTCTTCAGTCTGTTTATACTCTTTCAAATTACCCTTAGCAATGATAATATTCTTAAGAGTTGAAATAGAACTTTACCATATAAGAAGTAAACAAATTCCTTATAATTAGTCTTTCATGTTTACCTTCTTATATTTCTCCTGATTCTTGTAAGTCGGATTTTCTGTTCCATTCTGATCTTTTTCTCAAGATTATCTGAAAGTCCTTTAGTTCATTAAATAGCTTTTTTTTCTTTTTTTAAACTTGAAAGATTGCATGCTTTGTTGGATAGGTTATTCTGGGTTGCAGAATATTGCCCTTTGGAATATTCTGTTGTGTACTTTTTGGTCTTTTAATGCAGAAGCTGCTAAATCTTGTGTTATCCTGATTGTAGCTCCACATTATTTAAATTGTTTCTTCCTACTTGTTTGTATTGTTTTCCCCTTGACTCTGGAACTTTGAAACTTAGCTATAATTCCTGTGAGTTTCCATTTTGGGATCTCTTTTAAAATTGTAGTGCTCTGTGGAGTTTTTTTTCAATTTCTGTTTTACTCCTTAGTTTTAAAACTTTAGGGCAATATTCCTCAGTAATTTCTTTAAGTATAGTGTCTACACAGCTTTTGATCATAACTTTCAGGTAGTCCAACAATTCTTATAATGTTTCTTCTCTGTCTCTTTTCCAGCTTGGTTGTTCTTTTAATGAGATGTTTTGCATTTTCTTATATTTTTTGTTCTTTTGATTTTTTTAAAAAAATTTCTTGATATCTTATGAAATCATTAGCTTCCCCTTGCCCAATTCTTGCCCAATAACTCCAAGTTTTAAGAGGTTATTCAGTAAATTTTAAGATCATTTTTCCCAATTGGCTTTCTTTTTATAATTTTCTTCCTTTTTTTGGGCATTACTCATTTCTTTTTCTAGTTTTTTTTTCAACTTCTTTTATTTGATGATTTAAAGCCCTTTTCAGACTCTTCCAAGAACTCTTTTGGGCTTATGACCATTTACATTTTTTCTTTGAGGCTATACAAGCAGCTATTTTATCTTCTCCCAAGTTTGAACCCAGAGCTTCTCTATTACCATAGTCTCTATCTATGGTCAGATTCTTTCTGTTTTTCACCCATTCTTTTTTTAACAGCCCATTTCTTGACTATTAACTTCATGTTAGAGTCAGACTCTGCTCCTGGGGTGTCGGGATAAAGTTTCAGGCTACATTTTTTTTTGTGCTGTTGTTTTCCGGGCTCTGTTTGGGGTCCTTTGACCTCTTAGTCCTTCCAGTGTTCTATAATCCAAGGCTAGGTGTTGTCATTGTTCCTCTGGTTCATACCTTGGTCTATGTAAGTGATCTCAGGTACTCTTCTCCACTCCTCAACTGTGACCAGAGCCCCCAGCACTGCTACCATCACACTCTTGCCACTATGGGCCTTATAGTGGCTGTAAGTGTCAGCTCACCTCTCTGCCCTAGAACTGAACTGGGGATTCTACTCTTTTGTGAGTGACCACAAACTAGTAGGACCTCTACCCCTGGGATCACACACGGTGGGTGTGTGCTTACCCCTCCATGACTGCAACCACAGCCTGGGACAGGGTCTGGTCAGCATTTCTGGGCCTACTGTCCAGCACCATCAGAGGGCTCCTGCAGTCTTCCCTGAGCAATTACTGCCCCCCCCCCTTCACCCCACTGTCTATGGAAGTTAAGGCTCTTGGCTTATATGCTGCCCTCCGGGTTTGCTGTTTGTTGACTTGGCAAGAAGTAGCTGCACTTCAGTCATCCTGGAAGGTCAGATCTTCCTTTCCTAAGGATCCTCCCATGTTGTCTTGGGCTGGATGACTGCTTTAATTAACTTTTAATTAATTCTGCTGCTCTAAAACTTAAGGTATTATTTTAAGTTACTTGGGAGAGCCAAGTAGTTTCCTGCCTTATTTTACCATCCTCACACAATTCACTCTTTAGTATCTTTAATTTTAGATTTACTGTCCTGATACACTTATGCTGTCTGGCCTCAGATACTAGCTTTGTTACCTCAGGCAAGTCATTCAAGTTTTGTTTGCCTCTATTTCCTCATCTGGAAAATGGGGATAACGATAGAACCTACCTTATAGGGTTGCTGTGAGGCATAAATGATCATTTTTTTGTAAAGTGTTTAGCACAATGTCAGGCACTTAGTGGTCATGTAAATCCATCTACACCATAACTTTGTCCTAGTTGATTGTCAGCACTTTCATATTTTTCTGGTTATATTTGTTTTATTTTTAAAATAAATTTCTTTTTAGTTTTCAACATTCACTTCCATACGTTTTATATTTTCTCCATCTCCCTCCTCTTTCCCTTCCCCAGGATGGCATGTATTCTGATATAGGCCCTACATACATACCTTCTCATTAAACATATTTTCCCATCAGTCATGTTGTATAGAAGAATTAAAAGGAATGGGAGGAGCCATGAGGAAAAGCAAAACAAAACAACAAAAAAGAGTAAATAGTCTGCTTCATTCTGCATTCAGACTCCGTAGTTCTTTCTCTGGATGTAGATGGCATTTTCCATCATGGGTCTTTTGGAGTTGTTTTAGGTCCTTGCATTGCTGAGAAGAGCTAAGCCTAAGTCATTGTGCAGTGTGACTGCTATGTACCGTATTCTCTTGTTTCTGCTCATTTCACTCAACATCAGTTCATATAAGTCTTTTGAGATTTTTTTGAAGGCAACCTGTTCATCATTTCTTATAGCACAGTAATATTCCATTACATTCATATACCACAGCTTGTTCAGCCATTCCCCAATTGATGGGCATCCCCTCAATTTCTAGTTCTTGGCCACCACAAAAAGAGCTGCTATAAATATTTTTGTACATATTGGGTTCTTTTGCCATTTTTATGATCTCTCTGAGCTACAGCCGTAGAAGCAATATTGCTGGGTCAAAGGGTTATGCTTATTTTTATAATTCTAGTTATTTGTCTTAAAGTAAGTTTTTATTGGTACCTTTTGGTTTTTATTTCACCTGTATTTACCAGTGAATACCTCTGTTTATGTTTTTGCATATTAACTTGTATAATGGATTTGTAGCTAGTTGTCCTTTCTAGGCAAAGGGACTATTGTTTTTCCAAAGAATCACATTATAGTGTTGTTTCCAAAATCACTGAATTTGTTGTTCACTCCTGTCCAATTCTTCATGACCCCATTTGGAAGTTTTCCTTTTTCAGCTCATTTTACACATGAGGAAATTGAGGTAAACAGGGTCAAGTGACAGGGTCTAAGTTTCTGAGTCTGTCTTTGAACTCAGGAAGCCTGATTTCAGGCCCAGCACTCTCTCCACTGTGAGATCCAACCACCATTAAATTTACCTTTTGTATAAACTCATGAGAAAACTAAATTTGAGTCTTCTTGATTTGATAGTGAGCCTATTTTACTTAATCTTATAAAGAAACCCTACTAAAGTTCACTTTCAAAAGAGGAATTTGTAAAATTTGAGCTTAAAAATAATTTGGACATAGATAGATATTTGAAGATGTAAACCTATTAATTTTGTAAGATAGGAAGGTAGGGCTGAGAATTAAATCAGCTAATTAAATGTTTTATGTCAATTCTACCTGACCAAATCTGTGAATTTTTATTATCCCTTTAATTTTGAAAAACATGTTCTGATTGAGCTAAAAGAATTGTCTCAAAAACAAATCTTTACAAGATATAAATCACAGTTAGGACTTTTATTTTCCATTTCAGGTTGACAGGCCAGGTCTTTGAAAATAAATATTTTTCTCCTTTTTTTCTCTTTAGTTTTCTCTGTCAGAATATGACTTGAATACTGTTTTATAAGGTTTTTTTTTTAAAATTTCAGTTTCAAAAGGGCGGGTAAACAATTTATTTTTATGGAGAAGAGTGCTTGTAAAGAAGTTCTTGTTGGTATAGTGGGGAAAAAAAAACCCAACATGTTTTAGAGTCATGGGACCTGACTTGGAGTTAGGTAGAGCGACTTAATGACCTTACCTACATCACTTAGCTTTTGTGGGGCTTAGTTTTGACCTCCGTGAAAGGAAAGAGTTGTATTTGGGGCCTTGAGGTCCCTTCCAGTTGGAAGTCCTGGGTGAAAGTTCTGCCTCTGCCACGTACGGGCCACGTGGGTCAGTGAAGGCGCCCTCTCAGCGCCCCAGGCTGGCGGAGTTTCCTCTTTGGGAGATCTCAGCAAGGAGGGTAGTAGTGAGATCTGACCAAAACAAGCCACAAAATCCCTCACAGTGGTCTTAGCATTTGGAGCCTGGCCAGGGCTTTGGGGATGACTACGTTATTGCAGGTTTGACAGAGTATTATGCGAAGCACTTTTCCCGGCTTTAAACCCGGCTTTCTGAATTTCCATCACCGAGAAATCGGTACCGATTGGTTAGTTACAGCCTGTGCCACGTGCTTCCAAGCCCAACGTACTAGATCTGACTTGGTCACGTGGAACCGGGAGGGGGGAGGGGAAGGTGAAACAGACCGGCCTGGAAGATCTGTGGGCCGTGCCCTTCGCGTTCCCCGCCCTTTCCCTCCTGTTGGGCGGGGCCGGGAGCCTTTACCTAGACTCCTGCTCGCTCCGCCCTACGTCATTGAAGCTGGCGGGGCGGGGCCGCCTGCTTTGTTGAGCCCTGCGCTCCCGTCCCGCACCGCCCTCTCTCCTTTCCCTCCCCTTTCCCCCCTCGCCCGAGCTCCCGCCTGCCTCCTCGGGTGATGGGGGGGGAAGGAGAGCACGCCCGCCCCTCGGCGCCGAGAGAGCCGGCTCCGAGCGCTGGGTGTCATGTGTGATGCGAGGGGCGGGCGGCGGGGCCCCTCGGTCGTCCCGCCCGTTGTCCGGAGCCGCTGGACGCCATGGGCTTTGTCGGGCTCCCGGTCTGCCTAATGCGGAGGGGCGGGCGTGTGCGCGGGTTAGCTTCCTCCCTGCTCTTGGTTTTCACTTGCTTGCGCCTTTTTTCTTTGTACTTTTTTGGCAGCGAAGCGGGATCTAGGAAGAATTAAGGTCCCCGAGTCATTGATGGTACACTGATGGAAAAATGGAGAACTGGTATTTACTGTGAAGTATCTAATTTTTTCTAGCACCTGGTAATTTACGGTACATGAATTGATACTGTGCCTTATCATCCTGCATAAAACTATTGCCACAAATAAATTTTTCCCATTAAGCTTTTGATAAGGAGCCATCCCAGAGCGCTTTTTAAAGAATCTGAACGCAGATAGTAATTTATAAGTTTACTTAGAATAGCTGTACGTTTTAATCCATGCGCCTTTAAATTATTGGCGTCATGCGGAATATTTGTGGAAGTTGGGATCCGAAGATGCGGCCCCGACGTTTACCAGGTTTAACTTGGGGTCGACACCTGCCCTGCTGTTCTCCAGAGGTGGTTGTGAGAATCTCGTGAGGTGTGGTAGCGCTTACGCGAGGCTCTCCTTGCTTTGATGTTAGGCCTGAAGCAGCTTTTAATTTGGGGGTTTGAGGTAACTACAGGAACTTCGTAACTCTTTACCCAGAGGGTAAAAAAAGGTATTTCTCAACTACAGTGTCACTAATTTCTACAACGTTTACAAAGATATCTGTACCTCCTGCATAGGTATAAATTGTAACTAAGGCACACTGCCTCATTGTGTAATGATACATCTCCACGTTGGAGTCCACCCAGTGCTGCCTGCGCCCATCTTTTATTGTCCTTGTTCGATACATAAGTAGCCCATTTCTTTTTTCAGGTTATAACTATATCTGATTACAAGCTTTAATTCCCCCCCCCTCCCCCCACGGCCTTTTTCATTTGTAATTTACTGTGATCTATTTATGTCCACCATACATCTCTTCCATGCCTTCTGGGTGATGTAATTTTGATTGCTCAGAATCGTGCTTTATGATTTGAAACTTTACAGCTTCACTGAAAAAATACTGATGTTAAAAAAGAGGGAAATATATTTCAGGGAAAATCTTGGTGCCACCAAAAGTAATGTATGGTTTTCCAGATGCAATCCACTCAGTACTCTTCCTCCCATTTGGTAGTGCTTTCAAATATTTTTGAAGTTCTCTTTTTTCTTTCCCTTTCTCCATAGGCTCCCTATAGGTCTGTGGTGTGGTATTGTTTTATAAGGGAAGAAGAAAAGGAAACATTGTACTCCAGGGAGGGGCTTGGCAAGTATGCTTTGGATTCAGGAACCAGACAGATAGTAAAGTCACTTATTTCTCTTTAACTGAGCCTTCCGGCAGAAGATGAAACTTCCCAAGTATTGCTGTCTTCTGGTTGTTTCTTCTTTAAAATGAACAGATCAGGTTACGACTTCTCACTCCCCACAAGATGATGGCCAAAGTCCCTATTCTTGCATTTTACCCCATTTCTACCTGTCCTGTCCCATCTCGGCCTGTTCTTGAACACAAAATCTGTGTTCTACTGAAACTAGTTGGTTGGCTTTCTTCTGTGTATACCTCTAGCAGTGAAGACTCCACTCCTCTCCCCCTCGTTCCATGAGGTCTTCTTTCTATGAACCAGCCACAATTTTTCATCTGAATTTATAACCCTTCTTACCCATCAGTGTCAGTTAATTATGTATTACTTAGAAACATCTCCTGATGTTTTAGTCTTCTATAATTGTAAAACTCTTGAATAGTTTAATTTTTAAAATTTGTTCTGTCTTTCCTCAGTTAAATATTAAGTTTCTTGAGGGCAGGGACTATCTAGTACTTTTATCTTCTATTTAAAAAAATACTCTAAGGTAAAGGTTGACAAAAAAATATTAGGTAATTTTGCTGGTATTCTGTTTGAAATAGGAATTCTATGTTAAGTGACATCATTTATGTATGAACAGTGTAATACAATATAGTCTAGATGTGGCATATTAAGTTCATGTAAAAAGATATGTTCCCTGACAGGGCAGGGATAGAAAGAAAATTTGTATTGCCCTTAAAATATTCAAAACTGCATCTACCCAGCTTTACCTCTCAAAACAACTCCCTTTTCTAAGTTCCCCAAGTTTTGGTTACCGAATAGCTTTGTTATTAAATGGTAATCACTTGCCTGTGTTTCCTTACAAAATCAAAGTGTACCTGCAAAGTCACAGACATTAGGAAGGAATTAACAAAGTCAAAACCCAGCTTTTTTCTACCACTCTTGGTACTGGACAATGGGGACCTAGAATTTGAAAGCTGTGCTCTTGTTTGGACCCTTTTCTTTTGTAGCTTTTATAGCTTTCTCTGTTTTGTTTGATGTTGGTAAAGGAAAATGAGTACTTCAGTTGAGGCTTTTGTACTCAAGATTAGTAAGCTTTTGTATGATAATTCACTCAGCAGCTGATTTGATACCAATGCCTACTCTTAAAGTAGAAGGGGGAGGAGAGGAGAGGGTAACATAGGAATTGGTATGTTTGTCTAACTGTATAAAAATATACTTTGAATTACCTTATTGATGCTGAGTAATTATTAAAAATATATTTTAAAAATCTAACCTTTAAAGTAACTTTACTTATTTTTTCTTTTTCTTTAGATTCTTTCTGAAGTCCATTATTCCAACTTGTGAGCAGTTATGAGTACCCCAGGAGCTTCAGCAACAGCTGCAATGAAGCTAAAACAGAACATCAACCCTGTTCTTTTATGTTTCATAAACTTTGTCATTTTGATCTACACAGTTTTAACGTACATTCCATTTTACCTCATATGTGGGTCAAGACAAGCCAGATCCAATCAACTTAAAGCAAGGCCTATAAGCAGACAGCCTAATGCAGCCTACCGCTCTGTCAACAGCTTGCACGGTTTGGCTTCTGCGCTGTACCCTGGATGTGACACACTTGATAAAGTTTTTAAGTATGCAGAGAACAAATTTAAAGACAAAAGGCTTCTGGGAACACGTGAAGTACTAATTGAGGAAGACGAAGTGCAACCAAATGGGAAAATTTTTAAAAAGGTAAGCAGGGCTTTACAAATCAAATGGGTTGGTAGCAGTGAAGGACTGAGTACTTTTGCTTCTCCAAGTTTTGAAAATTTCAAAAGTAGAGAAAATGACTAGATTTTTTATGCCCGTTCCTTAGTCATCTTCCAAGTACCCATAGATATGAGGGTCTTCAAACATCTAAGGCTAACAGGACTTGGGACAGATAATACTATACCTCCTGGCCTTAGGAGGATGGCCTCATAGACCCTAAATTTTCCAAATTACTCCAGTATTTGAAGTATTTTCTTCCTGTTGCCTCTAGCTTCAAATAGTTCAGAAGCTGACATAACGCCTTCTACCTTTCCAGTCTTCTTACATCTTATTCTTCAAAACATTTTTCTGTCTAATGACCGGCATTCTCACTGTTCACCCCATCTTTAGGCTCTTGACTCTAGGCACTAGTTTAGAATACTTTTCCCCCTGCAAGAGACCTGTTGATTTCTTTGGTGTCCTTTAAGTCCCAATTAAAATTTTACCTCCTATAGAAAGCATTCCTCTGACTCTTTCAATTCCAATATCTCTCCTCTGTTAATTATTTCCCATTTATTCTGTGTATAGCTTGCTTTGTATATATTTGTTTGCTTTTTGTCTCCCTTATTAGATTGAAGCTACTTGAAGGCAGGGATTACCTTGCCTCTTTTTGTATCCTCTGTGCTCAGGCACTTAATAAATTTTATTACTTGACGGGTGGATCTGATTAGCGTGGATGTTGAACTGGCATGGATTTCTGATAGCCTGATATTTTTACTACTATAAACTGCAAAAGATGAGGAAGAGCTGTTACAGTGATCAGAGGGCAGAGGAAAATAAGCTTTTATTTCTGTCTTCAATATCCATTTCTACATCATCCAGTGATAAAAGGGTGTTTTAAAATGTTCACTCCCTCATTTGTTAGTATAAAAGAAAGCACCGCAGTAAATTTGAACTGTATGGTAGATTTCACACACCAAAAAAGACTTTCTTATAAGGGTGTTTCTTTAATGCTTAAATGGTTATTATAGCAAATGCTTATTACGAAAAACACCCATTAGGCTGTATGGAGATCTCTAGTACAATTTCCTAGTATTATCTTGTGAGATAAATATAGACTTGTTACGAAAACGCTGTTACTGAGCTGGATAATTTTGATATCTGGTGAAAGTTAGTAGACAGTACTTTGGACCCTTATCCTTTGTTGGAAGAAATTGAATTTTGAAAAAGGCATTTGCTGAGATTCTGTGTGCTTGACCTTTATAGGGCCAATTAATGATGATGTTATGTGGTCACCAGTTATATTCCTAAGACTAGAAAGTTAATTTGTAAATACATTGGGAATCATGAAACATATACATATATAATTCTGTACCATAGCTGGTATAGAATATAAGATAATAGTTCAAGAGAAATACAAAGTGTTACTAGAAGAAAAGATCATTTCTGATTTTTGGTATCATTGAAGGAAATGGTATTGAAATGATATCCAAAGATCAGTATTTCAAAAGGTGGAAATATGGCTGAAACCATAATAGTCCACTTTGGCAGAATTGTTGTCCATATGGAAGAAATAAGTATGAGAAAGATCGGAAAAGGGAGATAGCAGCTAATGGAGGTCACCGAAGTGGCTTGCTAGGGAACCTGAACTTTATTTTATTGGGTAGTCAGTCAGGTCTGAAGAATTCTTGGCAGAAGAATGATGTGATCTGTGCATAGGACTTGTGAAGATGAAGACTTAGGAGAAAGGGATTGGGGTAGCGTGAGGACGGAGAGATTAGGTTCTTGGTTTGTGTTTGAGGAAAGAGGAGGAGACTTAGATTTTTGAGATGTAGAGGTAGAAACAATAGGACTTATTAACATTTTGGTTGTGGAAGTTAAGAAAGATAACAAAATTTTTATTATCATGATTGGATGAATGGTAGTGCTATTTCCAGAAATAATGAAGTTAAAAGTGGGAGTTACTTTGAGGGGAAAGTGGCTAAGTTGTTTTCTATATGTTCGTGATGGTACATATTTTCTTTCTATTCTTGAACTTTCCAGAATACTGTTTTAAGGAACAGATCTGGACTATATACATATGCATATGTAATATGTATGTATATCTATGTATATGAAATACATATTTATATGTTATGTAAATATGTATAATATATGTAGTATAGAATATTTACATAAGCTGAACTTGACAGCACTAGTTATTACTTCTGGTTTCTTTACTAACTTAGCTTTAGAGATAGGGAAACTCTTTTTACAAATTTACTTCAGTCATTTCTCTAAAATCTGTAGTCTTTGAAGAGTTGCCTAGAACACTGGGATTATTAAATGACTTGCTCGGGGTCACTGGTGAGTGTGTGCCAAGGGCAGAAATGGAACCCAGATCTTCTTACTCTGAGGCTGGCTTCCTCTCTGCTGTTTTTGTTACTTACTTTATGAAGATTTCTAAAATACATGAGATTCTGATGTGGGCTAAATTTTGAGAAAGCCTTTGATATTTGAATTCAAAGATTCTTAAGTCACTTTCTATCTCATCATGCTTCCTAAAAACTACCCTTTCCATATTTTCTGTTAGTCTGTCCTACAGTGGTTTTACAAGGGGAAAAGTTTAAGGTGTTTGTGGTAGGGAAGTTCAAGTTCCTCCTGATTCGTATAGCAATAGTAGGCACAAAATAGCATTTATAGACTCTAGAAGTTCTAAACTTACTGTAGCTATTCCCTGCTTTTGTCAGTTTCAAAGGAATTTCAGAATTTTGGAGCCAGAGATTTTTATCTCCTTAACAATTTATCCTGAATATTGTAACATAATAAGAATCTAGAAATGTTACCCATTGAGAAGAATAGAAAATGGCTATTGGAATGTGAAAAACACAACTCTTTTCTGGCAATAACATCTTTCCTTGTCCAAAGGACTTTACCAAAGATTTTAGAATATAAAAATTCCTTTCACCAGAGTGTCAGCCTGTTGTTGAATCAATATTTGTGACTATAAAACTTTGCTCAGTAGATCTTTGGACTTCTTATATTTATAAAAACTTGGTTATTTAATTTAATAATATTCATTGAAATTTTGATCAGTGAGAAGAAAGTGGAATTTACCCTTATTCTTGGATTTTTATTTTTAATAAACAGTAAAATTACTTTATTTCAACTTTATTTCAACTCTTTTTTAAAGGAAACTGCTCAAAACTACTTTTCACATTCTGTTATTCCCATTTATCAACTAATGCAAGTCAGATGATTTGGGAACAACCATTGAAGATTTTTTTTTAAACCCATGGGGAGTAGTCCAATGATATATTTTTGCTTTTTAGAAAGAAAAAACAGGTTAATTAAGCTGATTATTCAGGAGTAACTTAATTGCTGTCTTTTGGGTAAATTAATAAGTTGAAAAGGATATTATCTAGAATTTGGTTTAACTACAGAAAGAACTCAATAGTTACTTGAGGTGGTATGCCTGTTGCTAGACTATGCTTTATTCAGAAGATAAATCATGATCTATTAAAATATTTTACAGAAATTTGACTGCTCTGAGTTAAGTTGGCTTTTGATTTGTTCCCAACTAAAAGTGTTGAAATGGTAATTTGGTGGAACTTCAGTCTCCTTGTGGTTGGAGCAAGTTCTTTTGGGACTCCTGCCTAAAAGGCAGGGAAGACATCCATCTGGACAGGATTTGTCTCTGGGAAACTAATGAGGTTTCCTGGCCTCCCAGGTTATAAAAAGCCCAGCCCAGAAGGAGTTGATATCCCTCAGACTTGATGGGATGGATGTTCCACTGTACTGTGAATCAACAGAGCCTTCGAGCCTTCTATTTCAACAAACAGTTTCAAACAGATGCATTTTTTTTTTTTTTTGTGGAAACAGGCTGTATCTTCCTGAAGCTGTATCTTTTTAAAAATGCTATTCTTAAGTAAACTCGGTTTTGTTAAATGCGGTTTGGTCTATGAGGGCCTTATTGTTGTAATTCCAGCTCTGAACTACTGCACTGGTCTGTCAGACCTGCTTCAGAATATTCATGGTCATCTAAATGTTTAGTAATGCCTATTTTAAATCGAAGTAAAAGATAACTGCACAGAATTGTTGCTTTTTCTTTTTTTGTCATCTCCTTACACATCTTACACAGATGATGTAGTTTCCGTTCCAAACCAAATAATTTTTGTTGGTTTTACTGATATATTTGATGATAATTCTTTTACAATTACATCTAGCAGTTTCAGTAATTTTTTTTTTTGGTGGAAAGAGTCTAGAGTGTGATTTTAGCTGTATGGGGAACTTATATTATGAGTATTTTTTTCACCAGTGCATATTGTTAATTTGTTATTTACAATGTTAGAGAATTGATCACATTTAGAGATTTTTTTATACTAACTACTATTGATAGTTTTGATTTCTTTTTTTAAAAACTCCCTGTTCCTGTTCTTTATTTATCAGTACATTTATCAGTAGGAGAATGACTCATATTCTTATAAATTTGCCTCAGTTCCCCATATATTTGAGAAAAGAGGCCTTTATCAGAGAGCTTGTTTAACTGCCCCCACTTCCTTTTCCTGTTTTCCTTTCAATCTTGGCTGCATTGGTTTTATTTGTGTAAATGTAATTTACACAAATTTTAATTTAATGTAATCAAAATTATCCATTTTACATCCTGTAATATGTTATGTTCTTTGTATTGGTCATAAATTTTTTACCCATCAGTCTGACAGGTAAAGTATTCCATGTTCCTCTGATTTCCTTATGATATCACCCTTTATATCTAAAAATCATGTACCCATTTTGACCTTGTTTGGTATACTGTGTGAAGTGTAAGTTTATGCCTTGTTTCTGCCAGTCAATTTTTGTTATCAGCCACTAGGTTGCTATGATCATTTATTTTCTCATGCGTCTTTTGTACCTAATCTTTTTAAGTGATTCACCACTATATTTCTTAGCCAGTACCAGATTGTTTTGATATTTACTATTTTGTAATATAGTTTGAGGTCTGGTCTACCTTCCTTCACATTTTTCAAGTTGATTCCCTAATTTGTTATTCTGGACATTTTGTTTCTTCAGATGAATTTTGTTATTATTTTTCTTAACTCTCTAAATTGATTGGTATGGAACTGTATAAGTAAATTATGTTATGTAGAATTGTCATTTTTTTTTATTGTGTTGGCCTACCATGAGCAATGACTACTTTTCCAGTTGTTTAGATCTGACTTCGTTTGTGTGAAAAGTGTCGTGTAATTGTGTTCATGTAGTTCTTGGGTTTGTCTGGGCAGATAAACTACCAAATATTTTTATGTTGTGTGCAGTTACTTTGAATGGAATTTCTCTTTCTATCTCTTGTTGCTGGACTTTGTTGGTAATATGTAGAAATATCTGGTGATTTATGTGGGTTTTATATCTTACACTTTGCTTAAATGGTTAATTATTTCAAGTAATTTTTTAGTTGATACACTAGGGTTCTCTAAGCATGCCATCATCTCATCTGCAAAGAATGACAGTTTTGTTTCCTCATTGCCTATTGTAATTTCATTTTCTTATTGCTTTAGCTAGCATTTTTAGTACAGTATTGAATAATGAGTCAATAATGGACAGCCTTGCTTCACCCCTGATTTTATTAGGAAGGCTTCTATCTTATCCCTTTTAAGGATAACACTTGCTATTGGTTTTAGGTAGATATGATTTATTTTAAGAAAAGCTCCATTTTAAATTTATTTGTTTTTAGTTTTCAACGTTCATTTCCACAAGATTTTGAGTTCCAAATTTTCTCCCCATCTTTCCCCTCCCTGTACCCTATGACACCTTGCATTCTGATTACGTCTTCCCCCAGTGTGCTCTCCCTTCTGTCACACCCCTTCATTCTCATCCCCATCTTCTCTCTTTTCTTGTAGGGCAAGATAGATTTCTATACTCCATTACCTGTAATTCTTATTTCCCAGTTGCATGCAAAAACAATTTTCAACATTCATTCCTTAAACTTTGAGTACCAACTTCTCTCCCTTCCTTCCTCCCCACCCATCCCCACTGAGAGGGCAAGCAATTCAATATAGGCCATATCTGTGTAGTTTTGCTAAAGACTTCCATAATAGTCATGTTGTGGAAGACTAACTATATTTCCCTCCATCCTATTCTGCCCCCTATTTTTACTCTATTCTCTCATTAGACCTTGTCCCTCCTCAAAAGTGTTGCCCTCCCTTCTATCATCCCCCACCCCACTTCTCCCCTTCTCTCCTACTCTCCTGTAGTTTAAGATAGATTTCATACCAAATTGAGTGCATGTTATTCCCTCCTTAACCCAAATGTGATAAGAGTAAGCTTCACTTTTTCCCTTTTACTTCCCTGCTTTTCCCCTTCATTGAAAAAGTTTTTTCTTGCCTCTTTTATGAGAGGTAATTTGCCCCATTCTATTTCTTCCTTTCTCCTCCCAATATATTCCTCTTTTACCCTTAATTTTACTTTTTGAATATCATCCCTTCCTATTCAACTTAACCCTGTGCTGTCTGTGTCTGTTTCTCTCTCTCTCTCTTTCTCTCTCTCTCCCTCCCTATATATATATGTATACATATATGTATATATATGTATGTATGTATAATCTAACTACCCAAATACTGAGAAAAGTTTTGAGTTACAAATATTATCTTTCCATGTAGAAATGTAAACAGTTCAACTTTAGTGAGTCCCTATGCATTCCCTTTCCTGTTTACCTTTTCATGCTACTCTTGATTCTTGTGTTTGAAAGTCAAATTTTCTGTTCTGTTCTATTCTATTCTATTCTAGAAAGTCCTCTATTTCATTGAATGACCATTTTTTCCCCTGAGGTATTATACTCAGTTTTGCTGGGTAGGTGATTCTTGGTTTTAGTTCTAGCTCCTTTGACTTCTGGAATATCCTATTCCATGCCCTTCCATCCCTTAATGTAGAGGCTGCTAGATCTTGTGTTATCCTAATTGTATTTCCACAATTCTCAAATTGTTTCTTTCTGGCTGCTTGCAATATTTTCTCCTTGACCTGGGAACTCTGGAATTTGGCTACAATATTCCTAGGAGTTTTTCTTTTTACATCTCTTTCAGGAGGTGATTGGTGGATTCTTTCAATATTTATTTTACCCTCTGGTTCTAGAATATCAGGGCAGGTTTCCTT
This sequence comes from Bettongia penicillata ogilbyi, assembly GCA_023548195.1. Classification (NCBI taxonomy): domain Eukaryota; kingdom Metazoa; phylum Chordata; class Mammalia; order Diprotodontia; family Potoroidae; genus Bettongia; species Bettongia penicillata. Next base: position 353,968 of record JAJHZJ010000406.1, on the reverse strand, counting down.
AATAATTTTGTGAAAGATAATGTCTAGGCTCTTTTTTTGATCATGGCTTTCAGGTAGTTCGATAATTTTCAAATTGTTTCTCTTGGATCTATTTTCCAGGTCATTTGTTTTTCCAATGAAATATTTTACATTGTCTTCTATTTTTCCATTCTTTTGGTTTTGTTTTGTAATTTCTTGGTTTCTCATAAAGCTTCTATCTGCTCCATTCTAATTTTTAAAGAACTATTTTCTTTAGTGAGCTTTTGAACCTTTTTTTCTATTTGGCTAATTCTACTTTTTAAGGCATTCTCTTCATTGACTTTTTGGGCCTCTTTTGCCATTTGAGTTAGTCTATTTTTAAAGGTGTTATTTTCTTCAGAATTTTTTTGGTCTCCTTTATAGCAAGATGTTGACCTACTTTTCATGATTTTCTTGCATCTCTCATTTCTCTTCCCACTTTTTCCTCTACCTCTCTTACTTGATTTTCAAAATCCTTTTTGAGCTCTTCCATGGCTTGAGACTATTGCATATTTATTTTGGAGGTTTTGGATGCAGAAGTGTTGACTTTTAGGTCTGATGGTATACTTTGTTCTTCCTTATCAGAAAGGATGGAAGAAAATACCTGTTCACCAAGAAATTAACTTTCCATAGTTTTATTTTTTTCCCCTTTTTTGGGCATTTTCTAAGCCAGTTACTTGACTTTTGAGTCCTTTGTCGAGAGGAGGGTACACTCTGGGGACCTGTAAGTTCTCAGTTTCTCTACGGTGGTACAATTAAGGGAGAGGAGTTTACTCCTCTCCTGGCCTACACTCTGGTCTGGGAGCTATCAAAGTTTTTCTGCCCAGGATCTGCAAGTAGAATTCCCTTTCCATAGCCTCCACCAACTCTGTCACGCCAGCACTCTTCCTCACCCCAGGACCGCCACTCAGGGCTGAGATCCAAATTAGTGGCTCAATTCCCCCAGGGTCTTTAGGCTGAGGGCTCCAAAAATGGAGGCTGCTGCTGCTCCTGACACTGCCGCCTTGGGCCAAGGGTAGGGGAGGATGTTGCTGCCTTCTCACCCAGGTGAAGAGCTTTCTCACTGACTGTTGAAACTGTCTTTGGCATATGTGGGTTGAGGGATCTGGAAACTGCAGCTACTGCCTGGGATTCCAGCTCCGATGCCTGCTCCAGTCCTGTTCCTGCCTAGTGCCCCTTGGCCAAGCCTGGGCTGTGTTCCGAGCCCTATGCAATAGACCTTTCCTGTTGGCCTTACAGGCTACCTTGGGCTGGAAATAGCTTTCACTCTGTCATTTTGTGACTTCTGCTGCTTTAGAATTTTTTTAGAGTCATTTTTTATCCATATTTTATGGGCTGTGAGGAAAGAGCTAGAGTAGATATGTTTTTCTACTCCACCATCTTGGCTCTGCCCCCAGCTTCTTAGAGTTTTGAATGGGAATGAGTGTTAGGTTTTGTCAGAAGCTTTTTTCTATAGCTACTGAGGTTATCATATTTTAGAAATTGTTTTTGTTGTTGATATGCTGGTCCATTATGTCCATTATGCTGATAGTTTTCCTAAAATTAAATCAGCCCTATATTCCTAGTATAAATCCCCCGGGGTCATATAGTGTGTGATCTTTGTGTAATATTGTTATATAATCTCCTTGCTAGTATTTTATTTAAAATTTTTGCATCAGTGTGCATTAGGGAAAAATTGGTCTATAGTTTTCTTTCTCTGTTTTGACTCTTCCTAATTTAAGTATCAGCACCATATTTATGTCATAAAAGGACTTCGGTAGTTCTCCTTTGGCTATTTTTTTCCATATAGTTTATATAGTATTGGAATTAGTTGTTCTTTAAGTGCTTGGTAGAATTCACTTGTGAATCCATATGGTCCTGGGGTTTTTTTCTTAGAGAGTTCGTTGACAACGTCTTCTATTTCTTTTCCTGAGATAGGGTTATTTAAGTATTGTGTTTTATTTCTGTTAATCTGGGCAGTTGACATTTTTGTTGGTATTTGTCTATTTCACTTAGGTTGTTAGATTTATTGACATATATTTTTGCAAAATAGCTCGTAATTAGTCCTTGAATTTTATCTTTATTTGGTGGCAAATTTCACCAAAAATAATTTTTTTTTGTTTTTTAATCAAAGTAACCAATGGTTTATCTGTTTTATTTTATTTTATTTTTCATAAAATTAACTCCTAGTTTTATTTATTAGTTCAGTAGTTTTCTTACTTTCAGTTTTATTCATCTTTAATATTCATGATTCCTAATTTGGTGTTTAATTCAGGATTTTTAATTTGTTTCTTTTCTAGCTTTTTTAGTTGCATGCTCAATTCACTGATCTGCTCTTTCTCCATTTCATTGATGTAAGCATGGAGAGATGCTATGCACTGCTTTGGCTGCATCTGATAAATTTTGCTATTATCTTATTGTTGCCATTCTTTTTAATGAAATTAATGAATATTTCTACGATTTATTCTTTGACCCACTCATTCTTTAGGATTAGATTATTTAGTTGCTAATTATTTTTTAATCTTTCTTTCCTTGAATGTTATTTTTATTGCATTGTGATCTGAAAAGGGTATATTTAATGTGTCTGCTCTACTGCACTTGGTTTTGAGGTTTTCTTCCCCTGATACATGGTCCGTTTTTGTGAAGGTGCCATGTACAACTGAAAAAAAGATATATTTCTTTCTGTTCTCATTCAGTTTTCTCCAGAGATTTACCATATTTAACTTTTCTAAAATTCTATTCTTCTCCTTAACTTTTTTGTTTATCTTTTAGTTAGATTTATCTAGTTAGTCTGAGAGGAAAAAGTTCTTCACTAGTATAGTTTCATTATTTCCTCCTATGACTCATTTAACTTAAATTTAGGTGCTATACCATTTGATGTATATATATTTAGTATTGATATTGCTTCATTTTGTATGGTAACATTTAGCATAATGTAGTTTATCAGCTTATTTTTTAAGTTAGATCTGTTTGCTTTTGCTTTGTCTGAGATTATGATTGCTACCCTTGTCTTTTTAACTAGAGCTGAATCGTAGTAGATTCCACTCTAGTGCCTTATTTTAATTCTGTGTGTGTGTCTCAATTTCAGATATGCTTTTTGTAAACAACATATGGTTGGAGTCAGGTTTCTGATCCATTCTGCTATCTACTTGAGTGTGTCTCTGTTTAAAGTGTGTTTCTTGTGTAAACATCATATTTTTGAATTCTAGTTTTTAATCTATTTTCGTATCTTGTTTTATGGGGTGAGTTCATCCCCTTCACAGTTATAATTATTACTTAGCCCTCCCACCCTGTTTATCCTTTTCTTTTTCTAACCTGTTCCTCAAGAGTCTGTTTTTATTCTAACCATTGCCTCTCCCAAACTACCTTCCCTTCTATCAGCTCCACCCCACTTTGTTCCCCTTCCTCTCCTTCTTTCCTGTAGGATAAGATGGGTTTCTTTCCTTCGAGTTGAGTATTTAATGCTCTTTGAGCCAGTTCCAATGAGAGTAAGGTTCAGATGTTTGATTGCCAAACCCTCCTCCCCATTTTCCCTTCCACTATAAAAGCTCTTCCTTCTGTACCTCTTTTATGAGTTTTCCTCCTTCTACCTCTTTCTTTCTTGCCCCACATTTTATTTTTTAGAAATCATCCCAATATAGCTCACACACATGTCCTCTTTCTATGTTAACTACTTCAATAACAATGAATTTCTTAGGAATAGCATAGCATCCTCCCTTTATAGGAATGTGAGCAGTTTAACCTTATTGAATTCCTTATGATTTCTCTTTCATGTTTTACTTTTTTATGCTTCTCCTGGGTCTTGTATTTGAGAGTCAGGTCTTCTATTCAGCTTTTTTTCCCCATCAGGAATGCTTGGAATTATTTCATTAAATATCCTCTTTTCCTCCTTAACAATTATACTCTATTTTGCTAGGTAGGTTATTCTTGGTTGTACTTTTGCCTTCTGGAATAATCAGATTTAAAGCCCTCCAGTTCTTTTATGTAGAAGTTGTTAAATCTTGTGTCCTCCTGATGTGGCTTCATGATATTTGAATTGTTTCTTTCTGCTGTTGCAATGTTTTCTCCTTGACCTGGGAGCTGTGGAATTTGATTATGATATTCTTCAGAGTTTTCATTTTGAAATCTGTTTCTGGAGGTGGTAGGTAGATTCTTTTAATTTCCATTTTACCCTATGGTGCTAAAATATTAGGGCAGTTTTCCTTTACAGTTTCTTGAAATTACTATGTCTAGATTCTTTTTTTTATTTGATCGTGACTTTTAGATAGTTCAGTAATGCTTAAATGATCTCTCCTCAATCTATTTTTCAGATCAGTTTTTTTTCCCAGGGGAATATTTCATGTTTTCTTCTGTTTTTAATTTTTTTGACTTTTTAAAAAATTTTCTTGATAAATAATGGGGTCATGGGGTCATTAGCTTCCCCAATACTAATTTTTAAGGGGTTAGTTTCTTCAACGAATTTTTATAACTCTTTTTTACATTTGGCCAGCTCTGTTTTTTAAATTCTCTTCAGTGGATTCTCATATGTCCCCCTTACGCTGCTTTTTAAACAATTTGGCCAATTAGGTTTTTTAAGGTCTTATTTTCTTTGGTATTTTTTGGTGCCTCTTTTATCTAGCTATTAATTCTCTTCTCATAATTTTCTAGCATCACTCTCTTTTCTCAGTTTTTCCCTTGCCTCTCATATTTAATTTTGAAAATCCTTTTCAATCTCTCCCAGCAATTACTTTTTGGATTTATAGTCAATTCACATTTTTCTTTGAGGCTTTTCATGTAGCTGTTTTGACTTCTTTATAGTTTTGTTTCTTTATCAACTTGTTTCTTAATCTACGCTGTCACCTTATAGCTTTCTATTGTCAGAAAAATTTTGTTATTTGTCCATTTTTCTAGCCCATATCTTTATTTTTAACTTTAGGTTAAACTTGGGCTCTGCGACTGGGGTGGAGGGGACACTGTGTCACGTTTCAGGTATTTTGTGCCATGTTTTCAGTTAGTTCTCAGGGTCCATGAGTTTTTGGTTCTTCAAGGTGAATGAACTAAGGAGAAGTGTGGCTTGGTCTGTGAGCAGGATTCCTGCTTCCCCCTGTGGCAGCAAGTACTTTTGCTCCTTATGTCTTCGCTACCTGTTTTTCTACAGCCATAAGTGCCTTGGAACTAAGATGAGGGTCCTTGCATCGTTGTGAGCAACCACAAGCACTTTGTCCACCCTGGAACTGTGAGCAGGACCCCTTTCACCTTTGGCCACAACTAGTGCACTAGCATTCTTTTTCAGCATGGAACTGTGACCCAGAACTGTGGATGAATGGTGCTTCTGACCAGTTGGTCAACTCTATAAGAGTTTTTGGGATCTGCTGCTACCACTGATGTAACTTCTTCCAAGGCCTGTTACTGGGTTGCCAAAATGCAGCCTGACCACCACCCACGTGAATCATACCTTTCCTGACATCATCTTCAGTTGTCTTGGGCTGGATAATTATTTCACTGTGATCTCCTTCTCTTTTTTTTTTTTTTTTTTTTTTTAGTTCTGCAGCTCCATTTGAGGTATTATTTTAAAGTTGTTTTGAGGGGATTTTGAGATAAAGGCAGGAGCTTTTATGCCATCATCTTGGCTCTGCTTTTTGATAAATCCTGAGTAATATTTCTAGATCTCTTATATACCTATTTTTCATCCTGGAGGTCCAAAAGGGTCTGTGATCTTACCATTTTAGGTATTCTTTCATCAACAGACAACCTATTCATCTTGTATATAAAGTGAGTATATTGTTTTCCTACAGTCCCTCCAGTATTTGTCATTTTCTTTTTTTTTGGTCAACTTTGCCAATGTGATTGGTATAAGGTGGAACTTAAAGAGTTGATTTAATTTATATTTTTAAAATTATTAGTAATTTGTGACATTTTTTCATGGTGGTGAAGGCATGATTTTCTTTGAAATTGTCATTTGATACTGTTATTATGCTTTAACCACTCATCAGGTGTAAAAGAATTTAATCTTGAGCAAACATCTATACTGATGAATTCATACAGTCTAGGCTATTTAGATCATAGAATAAAAACATAACATGTACATACCTATACTTATATTTGTGTGTACACAGTTGGTAATGCCTCTTTGTTAATGGCATTTCCACTGATAAATTATATCAGTTTCTGATAATTAACCATTTGACACTGGGCTGGAAGCATTGCTATACTCTTGACTTCATCAGGGTCCTGGACTGTCTTTTGGTCTGAGTGGGAGTGGCTTGACCTCCTTGGTGCACACTACCTCCTTTCTCTCTCTCAGGATGCCTTGCTTCTTCAAGCCAGCCTGGCTTGCCTGTCTTGTGAGTAGCAGTTGGTTAGCATTTGGTGAGAAGGACTGGTAGCTGCTAGTGGACATGGTAGGATGTAGTAAGGATTTTTTTTTTTAAGGATGGGAAGGACATGATTGTGTTTGTAGATATCTGGGAAGGAACCAGTGGATAAGGAGAAATTGATGAGTAAAAGAGGATGTTGAATAATGGTGGGGGAAATCTGCTAGGCAAGATGTATAGATGGGATCAGGAGTATTTTTATTGAAATAAACTCTTGGACTGAGAAAGTAAGTGGAGAAGATAGTATGGAACACTGAAGGGGAGAAGAAGGGAAGGTTGAATAGGGAATCATTTAGATGAAAATAATAATAGAATTACCTGGTACGTTGAAAACCCAATTAAGATTAGAAAGCATTGTATTGTGGTAAACTAAGTAGGTAGTTTTTCCAACTCCATTCAGCAGCACCTTAAATGATTGGAGTATATACTTCCATTTAATCATTGTTTCCATAAAGAATTGTAAGCTCCTTGAGGTTAGGGACTGTTTTTAGTTTTGTATTTGTGTCCCCTGCATCTAAAAGTGCACCTTGTAGTCCATATGAAAAAGGGCCAGTGCGGGGAGAAGGGAGTAATTGAAGATATATGGGCGTGAGGGTGCACGATTACTATATCATGATTTAGAGGAGACAGGAGGAAAAAGAATAATGGACACAAGTAGAAGAATTAGTTTTAAAGGACTAAGGCTTCTTTACTCTCTGAAACATGAGGAAATGGGGAGAAAGTGAAAGGAAAGGCTGAGAAGTAATTGAAAATGAAGAGGCACTTTGAAGGAATTCCTCTTAGATGTTCTTAGTCCTTAGTCTTCTTTATGTAAGGCCTATACATTTATTTTCCTGTTTTGTCCTTGGGGATATGTAGGGAGGGAGACATTGTGACTTCTCCAAGTTTCAGGTGTGAGTTTAGTCTACAGTTTCACAGCAGAGGTAAAACTGGTACTAGAACCTATGTCTCTCTCTACTTGTATCATTTTGGAGCACTAAGACTGAGTGCTGTGTGGGAAGGAGTGTATTTGCTGGAAGCATTGGTAATTTAAGGATCCTGGAAATAATTTAAATCCATAGCTTGGCTTTTGTAGAGGTTTGTTTTTCCTGTTAATCTAAAGCTAAAACAAACAGTTCGTTCAGATGGTACTGAAAAGCCTTGAATGTTTTCCAGAACACAAGAAGGCTGAATTTTTAGTAAGTTTTTAGTGCTTAGTACTACCATAGCGTTTAACACTAATGTTGTTAACAGTAATTTAAGCATACAGCAGGAAAAAGTCTAATTTCAGTACCTTTGGTATTTGATACTAACACTTGGAAAACCAAAGTGAAGTACAGAAATGAATTAACTATAAAAGATGTTGATTAGGAATGTGATGGAAGATGAGGGTAAAATCTCATCAAGAGGTAGCTTCGTAATTAAATCTGGTCATAAGACCAGTAACTAAACTTGAAAGGTTTTTTTACTCAAAATTTACTTTTCCAGATTTATCTTAGAGTAGGTAAGCATGTTGAATGAATTGGAAGTAAATGCTACTGGTCAGTTTTTGAATTTTTACATAATTGTTCTAGTTTAAATCTGAAAGCAAATACTTTAGTCACATTATAATGTATTTATACTTACTTTCTCACTAGGTTATTCTTGGAGATTACAATTGGATGTCTTATGAAGAAGTTTATATTCGAGCCTTTAACTTTGGAAATGGTCTGCGGGTATTGGGACAGAAGCCAAAAACTAACATTGCCATCTTCTGTGAAACCAGAGCAGAATGGATGATTGCTGCACAAGCTTGTTTTATGTATAATTTTCAACGTATGTAAGGTTTTTTTAAAATTATTAATTTAGTTTTAAAAATTTCTTAAAGCATATTATCTTGGTATGAGATTGTAGAAGAAGTTATTGACCTACTTCCTTTTAATAATCTACAAGGATAGTAAATTGAGTATTGATATGCTTTCTACTCAATGGGTACCCCAATTTTTTTTATTACAGTTTGAATATGATTCCCTTCCTCTTCCAGATAGCCTCCCAACTAAGCATTTCTCTGATATTATTGGAAGAACAGTTGGAGAGGTACTATTAGAATCAGTTTATATATGATGTGCAGTGTTCAAATCAATTTTTAAATTTTTGTGACCATCATTATTTTTCTTTAAACGTTATTACTCTCCATTCCCTTGATATTGAAAGTATAGAATAGAGATGAGAAAAGTGGGAGAGTAGAAAAGGGAATAGTAAAGAGTAAAGCCCACCAGAAGTGACCTAAACTCCAAGCGTTGCTTTAGGCAAAAAAAACCCAAAACGTTGCCAAATAACCATCTTGACTTCACTAGCCTTTATATAAGAATATTGCCTTTTTCTTTCTGGTAGCCTTTTAGTGGAGGGTCATTATTTGATACTACACCTCAAAGGGTTGTGTGGATTTTGTTTGTTTGGCAGTTAGGAGCAAGATAAGAGAATATTCAAGAATGACTTAATGGCATAAGTGGTCATTTTGTTATGGACCAGTCACTTTGGCAGATGAGTGGAGGATGGACTAGAATGGGGAAAGATTTAAGACAAGAAGACCAGTAAGAAGCCTTAAGGTGTGGGCCTGCATTAGGGTAGCAGCTATGTGAGTAGAGAGACAGGGACCTTTGGTAGCTTTGTTAGGGGAAGTAACAAAGATTGCTGATTATTTGGATCTGTGAGCTCTAAGTGTAAGTGAGAAATCAAGACTGACACTGAGGCTGCTAGCTGAGTAACCGGGTGTAGGATTAATAAGGTATAAAGATCTTCCATGTACATTTATGGGCCTTTGTGACATATATATGTTCCCTTTTTTACTTGGAACAGGGACTGCAAAGGTAAGAGAATATATGGCTGATTCTTCTTCCTTGAAGTTCTGGCCACCCTTCTAGGAACATATGGAATCAATCCATGTTCTTTAGAACCACAGGTATTTTTTGCTTTATCAGTCATGGATGTCTTACCCCTTTGAACTCTGACCCAGTTCACAGCTGTAACACATCCTTTGCTGAGTCACTTAGAGCCCTGATGCAGATCCATTTAGGTTCTGGGTCATGTAGGCTTTCACACCTTCTGGTGCTGAGTCCATTAGTCAAAAGTGTAGATATATTCTGGGAGATTGATATTGCCTTGTGGCTTGCTCATGGGAAGGATGCATTGCCTGAGACTTTTTGAGTTCTTGGATGAGACTCTGGGTAGCCATTATTAGCTGCTCTTATTGCAGTAACAACATACTGGGGCTATGTTGGTGCCCTTGAATCTACTAGGAAACTTTGGTAGGTAGCTTGGGAAACAAGCTAATGAGTTCTGGATTGTACATGTTGAATTTGAGAGTTCTGTGTGACATCGAGTTTGAGTTATCCCAGAGCAGCTGGTGATGTGAGCCTGGAGTTCAAGAGAGAGGTTTGTACTGAGTAAAAGATCTGAGAATCATCTGCATAGAGATGACAATTGAGCCCATGGGGTCAAAGGACATTCCCAAGTGAGATAGTGTATAGGTAGGAGAGAACAGGACCAAGGACAGACTTGTAGAACAATTCCAGCTGTTTCTGAGCATGACCTGGATGAAAATCCAGCAAAAAAGAATGAGAAGAACCAGGACAGAGCAGTTTTATGAAAACCCAGATAGTAGATATCAAGGAAAAGAAGGGTGATCAGCTGTGTCAAAGGCCAAAGAGAAGTCAAATAATAAGGACTGAGAAATGGTTGTTAGATTTTAGTAATTGAGATCCTTGGTAACTATGATACAGTTGATTGTGTGGGCTTGTTGAAGATCATGGCAAAATATGATTGCCCAGAGAAGTTCATTAGTATTGTATGCTAGTTCCACAACAGCATACTTGCATGGGGTTCTGGATAATGGACAAAGCCCTCCTGCTTTCCCAGTCACCAGTGGAGTGAAGCGGGCCCTGTACTTGCTCCTATGCTTTTTTTTAAGCTTGATATTTTTTTCATCAGTATTGTCAAATGCCTTCAGCAAGGATGAAAATGGCATCAAGGTCAGCTGCTACACTGTTGGTAAATTATTTAACTTCAGAGGGCTATGAGCCAGGACTAACGTAGAGGTAGAATTGGTGCATGAGTTTTTTGTTTGCAGATGATTCTACACTCAATGCAGCCTCTGAAATGGGGATGCAACAGTGTGGATTGATTCTCTGGTCTTTGTACTAGTTTTGACCTGACAGTCAACACTAAGAAAAGATGTTCTCTACCAGCCAGCATCCCACCATCCGTACCTGGAACCATCAGTTACAGCAAATGGAAAAATTTTGAATGCTGTGAATAAGTTCACTTTCCTTAGCAGTATGCTTTCTGGAGATGTACCCATAGGTGATGAGGTTAATGTGTACATTGCTGGAGCTAGCTCAGTGTTTGGGAGCTTCTGAAGGAAAGTTGTGGGAGAGAAGGAGGTACTAGACTCCTGCCAAACTGAAGGTCTACAGAACATTTTGCTAACCTCGTTGTTTTATGCCTGTGAAATCTGGACAGTTTACCAGCACCATTCCAGGAAACTGAATCACTTCCATTTGAATTATCTTAGGAAGATTATTCTGAAGATCACCTGGCAAAATATGGTACCAGATACTGAAGTCCTTTCTTGAACTGAACTGCCAAGCATTCAGACTCCCTTGCAGCAGAAAGGACAGCTGATAGCCTGGCCATGATGTTCGAATGCTAACTGTACATTTGCCTAAAAGGTTTTTGTGGAGAACTCAAGACTAGTGTTCACACCGAGGCCAGAAGAAGCTGAACAAGGACCCTGTCAAGGTCTCAATAAGAGCTTTGGAACTGACTGTGAAACACTGGGATGGGACCACCCAGCGTGATGTGTCTGCATCAAGGAGAATTTCTTTGCTTGTAGAACAAAGTAGAATTGTAGTATCTCAAAAGAAATGTGAGATGTGCCAATAGGGAGAGATAGCCGCTCCAGATGCCCATATGGACTATTTGTGTCTGATATGTTGTACCTTGACTCTGACTTAATGGTATCATGTTGGTCCTCTGAGCACACAGAGCAGCAGACCATGGTGATAGCAGTTTTATTTGAATGAGATTGGTATGCGGAGCATTTAGAAGCTAGTGAGATGAGAGGAAGTGGAGGTACAAATCATGGCTTCCTCAAGGACTGGGTAATGCAAAAGTCCAACTTCAGTCCTGCCACTTTTAATGAATCTTTTTTGATTACTATCACCTACAGTAATCTTTTCTTGTGTTCATTACCACTTATTTTGGTGCTAAATCACATATTTTCTTGGATCCTTACATATTTCAAGTACGTTTATGCTTCATTTTCCCAAAACCAGCTTTGTGAGGTCTTTGTGGACAGGGGCTTTCAATTATTCTTCTCTCATAGCATTTAATGTCATGTGGTATTTACCAATATAAGGGGTTATAGTTTAAAAATTGATTATGTTTGTTAATAGTAGATAAACCCAGGTAAGACATCCAAGAAAGAAAAGCAAGTTGTATGTTGAAAATTGAAAATCTTGTGATTGGGAGTGAGAAAAAAGTTTGTGGTGGGTATAATTTTTGGGGGAATACAAATTAAAATTTTATAAATGGAAATAGGTTGTTTTTTTTTTTACAAATTGATTTAAAATGTTTATGTCCTCAGCCATTGGAATAGTGCCCGGCTTAGTAGGTGCATAATGAGTGCTTTTTTGATTGATAGATAGGTCCTAATGATTCCGACTATATCAGAAGCTCGTTCTTGTTACTTTCAATTAATGAGTGTACTGAAATACTTCAATATTTACATTATGTTTTAGTTTTTCTTTTTTCTTCCTTGTAGTTGTTACACTATATGCTACTCTCGGAGGTCCAGCAATTGTTCATGGATTAAATGAAACAGAGGTAACCAACATCATTACAAGTAAAGAACTTTTGCAAACAAAGTTGAAGGTAGGAAACACAGCTTTTTTGTAATGACATCTAACATGCTAAATATTTGTGGGGAAATTTAAGATTAATATGTGATTAATATGTTCTGCTTATCCCTTGCTAGATGGGCAAGGTCATCCAGGTCATACCCAGTAATACTTGATTTCCTCTCAGGCTTTCTTTTTTTCTGTCTGTGCTGTTCCTCTGGGTGATCTCATCAGAAAATTATCATATTCTGCAGATGATTTCCAGATCACTGTATTCAAATCCTAATTTCCTTAAGCTCCAGTCTCACATCACCTCCTGGACATCTCAGACTTAACATGCCCAATTCAGAATGAATTATCTTCTTCCAAGAAACCTCTCCCTTTTCAAACTTTGCTATTACTACTTAGAAAACCATCATACTCATAGTCACCCAGGCTGAAAACCTAGGTATCACCTGTGACTCCTCATTCTCACCCCTCATCCTGATGGCTTCCACATCTTTGTTCCACACGTTCCATATTTGCACTTACTCCATTGCCTTATGCCTTAGCATTTTTTGTTCTTGGACTAACAGAGTAGCCTTCTGAGGGTCTTCCTTCCTCAAGTCTCCCTGCTCCCATAAACCTTCCCTGCAGCTGCCTAAATGAACTTCCCTGCAGGGCCATGTTATCCCCCAACTCAGTTCTGCTGGCTTCCTCTTTCCTTCAGGAGGATCAAATATAAAATTTTCTGTTTGCCATTTAAACTGACCCTTAACTACTTTTCCAGCCTTCTCACACTCTACCCATCTCCACATGCTCTATATTCTAGCGACACTGGCCTCCTTACTTTTCATTTTCCCTTTTCTGGAATGTTCTTCTTTAAATCTTCCTCCTTTCTCCTTTCAAAATTCAGTTCAGATCCACCTTCTGCAGAGGGACTAACACGTGTTCTCTCAGTTTGCCTCATGTCTTCTGTGTCTAGTTTTTTTCACATTGTGACTCTTCTCCATTAGAGTATTTTTGTCTGTCTTTGTATCTCTATTAACTTAGCATGGTACCTGGCCCACAGTAAGCACTTGATAAGTGCTCATTTATTGATTGGTCATCAGGCTGTAAGAAACATCTAGGCTTTGAAATGAAAATAGATGTGAATGGGGTCCCTAAAGTACAAGTGGTGCCAGGGTTTGGAAGTGACTTTTTTCCCCTAAATCTGTAGGCTGCACATTGAGAGAACATAGGTTCGCATGATAAAGGAGTGTTGGATTTATTTTACATTCCCTTCCTCTCAAGAGTGTCTTAGAGGGGGTTAGGCTTGCTGATGATCTCAGAGGTCCTAAGAATTCTGTCTTTAACACTTATTAGCTATGTTACGCTGAGCAGATCGCTTCATGTCCTGTGGATTCAGTCATCATAATGTTCCAGTTTCTATATCCAGCTCTCACCTCAGCTGAGCTTTAGTTCTGAATGGCCAATTCCACATTGTTCATTTTGAACAGAATGTCATATCGGCATTTCAAACTAGATATGTCCAACCAGAGTTCATTGCTTTTCCCCTAAACTCTTCCCATTTTCAGACTTAGCTGTTTCTGTTGAAGGTACAGACATTCTTATTGTCACTCAGGTTAAGGTTATCTGGATTATTATAATCACTTCTTAATTTAATTGATTTCTTTTCTTTAGGACTTTGCCTTCTTCAGTCTGTTCTCCATACAGTTTGCAAAGTGATTATTAAAATACAGTTCTAACCCTGTCATTCCTTACTCAGTAAACTTCAGCAGTTCCATGTTAACTTGAGGATCAAATGAAAATTCTCCGTTGTTTAAAGTCCATCACAGCCTGGCTCCAGCCTGTTCTCCTGGTTTTATTACGCATTGTTACCCATCAGGCAATTCTTGGTCCAGCCAAACTGGCCTTGCTGTTGTTCCCTCACAGCATTCTACCTCCCTTTTCTCTTGATTAGCATAGATTCTCTCCCTCTCTCTCCTTATAATCTTAGAGGCACTGTTATCCTTCAAGATTCCGATGAAGGGCCACCTCTTTCATGACTTTTTGTTGTTACCTAATCTTCTAGTAAGTACCTCTCCTTAAAATTGCCTTGTATTTCCTTTTTATGTGGTTTGTGTATTCATAATGTATAGTTATTATTTTCCCCAGTAGAATGTTAAGTTCCATATGGAGGTGAGTGTTTCATGTCTGTTTTTCATCCCTAGAGCTTATTTAGTAGAGATTTAGTAAATGCTGGTTGTTTGATTAGCTAAAAAGAATAGAATTTACACACAAATCAAAGTACCATTCTGTCAGTTTGACAAAGTATTTTTTTATGCATAGCATGATAAAGAAAATCAAGATTATATGAAGAAAACTTATTTAAAAGCAAAATTGTCATAACTGCTTATAATTGTTTTTAAAGTGCACACTTATAGGAGAAATTATAGCAGAATAGTAAAACTAAATTTAAAAAATTGTGTCAGTTGATGTAGCTGGTCTAGACTTATGCTGTTAAGCTCTCAGTTTTATCATCTGTAAAATGGGGATAGCAACACCTCCCTCAGAGTTGTTTTGAGGATTAGGTGAGAACATACGCGAAATGCCTGCCATATGTCAACACATATAAAACTGAGTTGCTCTTAGTTAGACCTTTCAATGTAGAACATTACATGAAGTAATGATTGTTATTTTTAACCTTCCATATTTCCATAGGATATTGTGTCTCTAGTTCCTCAGCTGCGCCACATCATAACTGTGGATGGTAAGCCAACAGCTTGGTCCGAGTTTCCCAAGGGTGTCATTGTTCACACAATGGCAGCAGTACAGGCTTTGGGAGCAAAGTCAAACTCAGGTATGCTCTATGTTATTCATTTCTCTTCAACTGTATCTCTAGTCAGTACAGAACTCTATTAGTATAGTATGTTCATGAATGTTCCTTTTAGACATCACTTTTATTAAACAATTATTCTGCTTTAAAAGCAGTTTTGATTCAAAATTATCTTTTAAAAAAATTACATGCTTTTTTCCATTTTTTTCTTTATTGATTTTCCTAAATAGTCAGTAACATGAACTTCATGATTAAACTCTATTATGAAATTTGTTTGTGTTAATAATGGTTAGATAAAAATGTATATCCAAAAATTATTGAACAGTATTTGTGACTGGATTATTTGCACTGTGTAGTTTTGTTCACCAAAGCTTGTGAGAGAGGAGGTTGCTTTTATTCATCTGTGTAATAAATAGTGACTAGATGTAGTTGAACTGGAACTTATTATAGTGATGTGTTAAATACACTTTTGAAGGTTGGCCTGAGAACTTAACCCCTATTTAAAATGGTGATTCTTTTGGAAAATTTCTGGAATATGAAAACATTTTTGTATAAATAAAATTCAACATGTTTGGAATATGGCCAGCATAAGTCAAGTCTTGTATCCCTTTCAATAATATGGCTATCTATAATGGTCACCTGACTAAATGAAACTAGTAGCTTTGAGATAGAGCAGTTCCTGGACTACTTGTTGAAGATGCCTAAATTGATATGTACAGAACTGGGAGTTAACTGTACATCATTTAAAAAATGTCTTTTCTAAATGTGTGAATTAAGGATTAGCCCAAGCAATACTTCTAAGTGCAGGCAGTTTTTCTGATTTTCTCTTCTGTTTATTTCGTTGATTCTTTTTTTTTTTTTGAAGACACTACAATAAGGGCTACGTGTTTGAAACCCTATTGATAAGTACAGTTCAATAGGTTTTACTTAGTCGATTTGTATGATCCTTTTTTTTTCCATCTTTAAACGAATTTTATTTTTAACTTTGATCTCTTAATGTTGATGTAGAAATGCAGGCCTCTCCTCATTTCATATTCTTTACAATACATTTTGAAAGAAATTTTTCGTTGCCTCTTTTCAGGTCATGTAGATGGTAGATTGAACCATCTTTTTGGTGGGCAGGATAGATGTGTAATATGTCAGGATTACAAATTGGGGCTTTTCTTCCCTAAACATAGATATTAATTTATATGTTCTTGGAGCATGTATCTCTCCTTTGCTAAAATTTTCTTGTCCTCTGACTCAGATCTTATGTTATTATCTACCTGCCTGGCATCATTGACATGAGGGTGGAGGCTTCTGACTTCATCCTTTCCTCTTTCCTTACTTCCTTTGCCCCTTACCACTTGTCACTTCTGCCATCTGTCCACATGCCAGTGCACCTGGCTTCTTCCTGTTTAGCTCTCTCTTACTTCCGGGCATCTGCTCCGTGTTCCCCTACATGTCCACATCCCACCTGTCTTCCTCACTCTACACTCTCCCCCCAGTTCTTGCCTCCTGTCTTTTCCTTTCCTTGCCTGTGCTTCTGCCTTTGAACCCTTTTCCCGTTTACCACCCCTTTTTGTCTCCTGTTGTTTCTTTTTTCTGCCTCTGAATCCCTTCTCCGTGACCATGTTCTTCATTCCACCTTCCCCCACCACACCTCTGTGTCTCCCCTGTCTTTGTGTGGACTGCATTCGTCATCCTGATGCTTCTCTCCCTCCTTGCTGCTGGTCTTCCTGCTGTTTGATCACCCATCTTAGCTGGCTCTCGACTCAGTGATCTCCCTTTATTTCCTGTCTGTTAAGCACTTACTTTTACTCACCCTTTTCTAATGTTCATGTCTTCTTACCTTCAACCCAGTTCTCTTTTTATTTTCACCTTGGGCCATCCGGTATTGCATCCTGAATGTATTTTGCAGAGCATTAAGTTGTAGTCAACATATAAGCATGATCAAAATCTATAATGAATTCAGAGGACAACCCAATTATTTGATTGTAATAGGATTTTGTAAAAATAAGTTATTTATAAGAAATAATTTTTCTAGATTATAGAAGTGAAATTTAACTGATAGCTTCCTTCTCAGTAGTGAATTATTAAGTAACCTACTTCAGACTCCAGGGATAAGAGAGATGTGTCTATCTTTATACACATTTGCAATTCTTAGCTTCCAGATATTTTGTCCATTTTATTTTGGTAAACAGTTTTGGAGGTTTTGTGGTTGTGGGTTATATTTAGGTGCTGTAGTTTTTTTTTTTTTGAGGTACCAGTATTAAGAAGAGTTGAAAGAAGAATTTCTACTTGATGGTTTTAGAAAATAAAACTTTGATTAAAAAACTTCAGTACATATATAGCACAACTCTATTCTTAATACAGAATGTTCTTTACACCTTCTAGTTCTAGAAAATGATATATGTCCTATGTTCTAGAGAGTTTGGCAATAATCAAATTACTAAAACATTTCTTTGGCCATATTCAAAATATTAGATTCTATAAGCAAAGCTTTTTTTTTACAATTGGGTCAGGTGCTGAGTGCCAGACCTGATAGCAAGAAGACCAGAGTTCAGATGTGCCTCAGACCCTTGCTAGCTGTGTGATCCTGGGTGCGTCACTCACTCTTTCTGCCTGGGTTTCCTCAGCTGTAATATGGAGATAATAATAGTTCCTGTGTCTCAGCATTGTTGTGAAGATCAAATCAGATAGTGTCTGTAAAGCACTTAGTACAGTGCTGGGCACATTTAAACGACTAGGACATAGAGTATGTATATAGGTACATTAGAATTAGTAAAGGATCCTTTATTATCACACCAACTAAACAGTGTCAGAAGAATTGAATATTTCACCAGTGTTGATGTGATATGATGATAGAACTCAGTTTCTTAGATTTTTATGTTTTCTTCCACATTGTGTCTTTTTTTAATGCAGTAAATACACCTGAAAGCCGGCCCACACCCTCAGATATTGCTGTAATCATGTATACAAGTGGATCTACAGGACTTCCAAAGGGTGTTATGATCTCTCATTTGAATATTATTGCTGGTATAACTGGGATGGCTGAAAGGATTCCAGGCCTGGGGTATGTCCTAAGGATCAGTAGACCAGCCAGTTCATTTAGATTTAACTAGGGAAATAATTAACCTTATTTCTTCAAAGTTTAAGATCTGATAAATAGTACCATTTGAAAAATAGCATAGAAATGAAACATTAGACCTGCTATTTCTACTGCCTTTTACTGGATATCAGAGATCTTTATCTGGGTATTTACATCAAATTTTAAGTTTCTTTAAAATTTTTTTTTGCTATAATTGAAAATTTTTAAAAATAGCAATGCTATTTTCTGTGGTCTTTTTTAAAAACAGCTCACTTATTAAACTATTAAGTGAACAAATTGTGACAATACCTAGATAAGAGGAACAGTCAAGACAGTTTTAGTATACTAGTGAAATTTTAGAGATTTTTACTTGATTTTTATGATGTGCTGCCTGTCATGTAAACGGAGATTGATCTTTTATGTAGCTTTTAGAGTCCCTAATTCACTTTTCATTTCTCAGTGCCAGTAAACTACTTATCTGAATCCTCCTTTTCCTTTTTAGAGAAGAAGATGTTTATGTTGGATATTTGCCTCTTGCCCACGTTCTCGAATTAAGCGCCGAGCTTGTCTGTCTTTCTCATGGGTGCCGCATTGGCTATTCATCACCGCAAACTTTAGCAGATCAGGTATTCTTGACTAATCTCATCATGGAAGATAGGTTGTTAATTTCAGTGCTTTTTGAGAGTAAGAATCCATGGTTTGTTTTCAGCTGTGCCTTTTGAGCAGTTTTCTTTAGAATGAGGTGTGAAGAGCGCACGCTTTTACGCCGTGCTGCCTACTGGTGTCTTCAGCCCTTAAGATCTCTTGTTTTCACTTTCAGTCAACAAAAATTAAAAGAGGAAGCAGAGGAGACACGTCCACGCTGCGGCCGACGCTGATGGCGGCTGTGCCGGTAAGGGCGTTGTGCGTGATGGCGCTTGCGTGCCGCATGAATCGGCTTCAACTTTGCCCTAACTCCTTGGTCTTCTTTTTCTTTTTTTGCTCTTACGTACTGCAGTATATTCCCGTAGTCACTGCTTATTTTAGATTACAAAGTTGTCACTTGTGAGGTAGTTGGTATATCTTTTGCTGCTGATTTATTAAATAGTTCGTATGTAGGTGCTTCAGTCATTGCCTGATACCTTTATCATTTTAATCTTATTAATCCAAACTTAGTTTTGCTTTCCATTTCTTCGTGCCATTACAGTTCCTCTCCTTAATGATTAATCTATTATGACAAGAATTATATCTATAATTATAATATCTGTATTACATGTAATATACTGGCACATTAATATATAACACTGTAATAGTTATATGTATAATTATAATTATTCCTCTACTTAATAATTCATTTGCTGATATTTATTTGTTTGTTTCTCTGAAATTTTATCCAGTAGCTTAGCACGATATGCAAAGATAGAAATAACCATAATCATGAAGGGAGAAGGAAGGAAAACTCTTGGCTCCCATCTTAGTGCTCTCATTGGCATTGCACAAGTGATAGTACTGGCACCCAATGAAGCTCCCTTGACACATACACACAGGCTAGAAAAGGGCCCATGTGGGTGCAGCTGGTACCACAGCAAGGAGAGGTCTCCTGTTTGTGTCTTTTGAACCAGTCTCTGCATTTTCCCTCAGGTTCCTTATAGATAGAGAAATCTCAGTACAATGCATCTCATTACAAACCCATCAATCTTTTCCTCTTCCCTTTGCATCCCAGAGAATGGAAAAGATTGTTAGGGATGGGCAGTAGGATCCCAGGGAAGTAGGATCTCAAGGAGTTGTCTCCAGTACCCTATTTGTTCCTTGTGTTTCTTTACCAGTTATAGATCATGTTTGGCAGGCAGTTGCAGAGGGTAGGTGTTCCAGAGCTGATGGTCAGAGAGGGGAAAAGTAATAGGAGACAGGGTGGAGGGTTCCCTGTAGTAGAGGAGTTTCCATACTTTACAGCTAACCAAGAGATTAAATTCTTCTATTTTCTGATCCTGTGGCAAGATCATGAGGCTTTTCTTGAACTCAGCTTCCCCCATGGTGCTCTCCTCTCTTAAGGACTTTTCTACCTAGACTAACCTTTGGGTTCTGACCTTATATATCGTAATGACCCACCTCTAAGTCACCTCTCATTGGTTGAATGGAGAGATAATCCCCCTAGTGTTAGCATATATTAAAAATGGAACGTATTCCATCTGTTTCCATGTCTCGTATCTTCTATCCAGACCTAATGATGTCGTCTTGCCCTTTGCTCTGCACCATTCAGTAAGTTCCAATGATTCTCTATTAATTTCCAGCATCAAATATATACTTCTCTGTTTGGCTGTTAAAGCCCTTCATAACTTGGCTCCATCTTACCTTTGTAGTCTTCTTAAATCTCATTCTTTTCCATATACTCTTCAGTCCAGTGACACTGGTCTCCTTTCCGTTCTGCCAACAAGACATCAATAAGTCATCTCTTGACTTGGGACATTTTTTTCTGGGTGTTCTCCATGCTTGGACTGTTCTCCCTCCTCTTCTCTACCTCCTGGCTCTCCTCAAGTCACAGCTAAAATTCTACTTTCTACTGGAAGCTTTTGTGATCCTCCTTAATTCTGCTAACTTCTCTTTGAGTTTATCTACAGTTTATCCTTTGCATATCTGGTTTGACCATGGCTGTTTGCATGCCATCTCCCTAGTTAGGCTATCAGGTCCTTGTGTGCAGGGACTGTGTTTTTTAATAATTTCTTTTGTTTTTTATTTTTTTAATTTTTTAAAATTTTTTTTTTAATGTTTTACAATCATTTCCTTTAAAGTTAAGATTTTATCCCCCCCCACCCTTCCCCCACTACCCCCCTCCCTCCCCATGACAGCATACAATTTTGTAGAGGTTCTACATATACTTTCCTATTGAGCACATTTTCACTATAGTCATGCTACATAGTCGAACTAAAATAAATGGAAGAAATCATATAACAAATCAAAATATAATACACTGAAACCCACCCACACACAAACATGATCTGCTACATTCTGCAAACGACTTCCATATTTCTTTCTTTGAGTGTGGAAGGCATTTTGCCTTAGAAGACCGACATTAGGATTTTTTTTTTTTCTCTCAGTAAGTTCTTGTGTTATTACAAAGTTCCAAGTCTACCAGAAAAAACTCTCGCACACTGTGGTCGTTGCTGTGCACAAAGTTCTCCTGGTTCTGCTCCTTTCGCTCAGCATCAGATCATATAAGTCCTTCCAGTCCTCCCTGAAGTCTTCTTGTTCATCATTTCTTATGGCACAATAGTACTCCATTACATTCATATACCATAATTTATTCAGCCATTCCCCAATTGATGGGCATCCCCTTGACTTCCAGTTTTTGGCTGCCACAAAGAGTACTGCTATAAATATTTTTGTACAAATATATCACTTTTTTTTGAACCTGTTCTTGATAATAACCCCAGTATCCTTCCAGGCACCCATGTTTACAATCTAAGAATCCTTCTTCACTTGCCAGTCTCAGTCTTGTCAGTTCTCATTTCATGACATCTGTCATATCTACTACAACCCCAATTTAGACCCTTTTCATGTTTTACCTCTACTGTTGCAGAACTATGCTAATTATTCCCCTGTCTCAGGTCTGTTCTCACCCTAATCCTTCCTCCACATTGTTGGTAAAGTGATTTTCTGAAAGCATAAGTCAGAACATGGCACTCCCTTGCTCAGTTTGAACCTCAGGGGTTTCCTTTCCCCTTCAGAATAAAATATAGACTTTTCCATTTGGTATTTAAAGTCCTTGACAGTTTCTTTTCAGCCTATCTTTCCAAATCTTTTTATACTTTAGCTTTCCTCAGTCCCCCATGGTTCAGCCAAACTGACTTTCTGGATGTTCCTCACATGTGACACTTGGTCCCTCACCTTGGTGGCTTTCCACAGGTTTCCCCCAGTCCCACAATGGGTTTCTACCTTGTTGTCTTAAAATCACTCATTTCCTTTAAAAAGCATCTCAGGTGCTTCTACTGTTGGACAACTCCAGCCTCTTCTGATCCTACCCTTCAGCTGTCGATGTCTTCTGTATTATCCCCCTCAGTTACCTTGTGTTTGTTTTTGTCTCTTTTGCATTTACTTAGAAAGTAGATTTGCTTTTTTCCCACAGAGTGGAAGCTCCACCAGGGCAAGAGTTGGTTTCATTAATGTGTTTCTGTTTGAATCCTTCCCCATCACTTAATGACAACAATAAATAATAAGTAATACATATTATGACTAGAAAAATAAATAGCAAGTATTTTGTTAATTTGATTAGGCACTGAGGATACAGACATGAAAAAACAGCCCTTGCCCTCAAGGAGTTGGGGGGATGTCAACCACTATGTTGATAACTATGATAACCACAGTTATGTATAATACAGGGCGGAAAGAGTGATGGGTGAATGAGTGCCTAGACAAAGCCTCCAGAAATGTTTGAGGAGGGAGTATGATTTGTACTGGGAAAGTGAAGCTTTGGAAGGCTATCCGAAAGACGTCATGCGAGAGGGAGGGAAGATAAAGTCCAGCATTGCACGATCAGAACAAAGGGCACAGAGGTGAAAGAGGAAGTATTGTTAGGGAAAAATCACTAGGAGGCCAGGTTGGTCAGACTGAAAGCGTTTGGAAAGGGAGCTAATTTATAATATAATTTATAATGAGATTGGAAAGGTAGGTTAGGGTTGTGGTATTCTAAGCCAAATAGACTAGTTGATGTTTTATCCTAGAGGTAAGAGAGTGTGACTAGAAATTGTTGAGTATGGGCATGATGTGGTGTTTCTGGTAACAGAATTCTTGCAGTGGGGATAAGATGGAAAAAGTAGATTGGAACCAGATTGTGGAAAGCCTAAAATCCTCGGGTAAGCAGTATTCTCACTTGGTGGTTTTTTTATCCATTAATTCCATTAACTATCTTAATATTATAAATATCAATATCACGTTGTTAGGGATGTTACTGTGTTAAAGTTCTGGTATTAAATATATTTCTTTTTATACTAGGAAATCATGGATCGGATCTACAAAAATGTCATGAATAAAGTGAATGAAATGAGCAGTTTTCAACGCAATCTATTCATTTTGGCCTATAATTACAAAATGGAACAGCTTTCAAAAGGCTATTGCACCCCACTTTGTGACAGGTAGCTCAATTTCCACCTTTGCTCTTCAGTTTATATTTAGTAACTGCTGAGTTCAGATGTGGACATGAAGTCACATCATTCTTTTAAAAAGTCATTAAAGTGAATCACCTTTAGGTCTGACTGATTTTACAAGAACAGCGAAATTGGCAGTGGTTTTTCTTCAGTTTGTCAGTTGTATTAATGGTATGGTATTATCCATGTTTTCCAACAGGTTTAGTTTCTGCCAATTTCAGCTCTAATTCCTGTTGCTTTCACATTTATTCTAACAAGCATAAGTCAAAAAAAGAGAAAGCAATAGTTAATGAAAAATTGTTTATAAAAATTGTTATTCATATTATAGTTTTTATGGATTTACGTTATAATTTGTGAACAGTGCCATCTCTGCTTACCTTGGTACAAACTGTGCAGATACGTCTGGGATGAATTGCCTCTTCAGCTGTGCCTCTTAGGCTCCCTTGTTCCTTCGTAGCTCAGCTGATCGGCCAGCCAGTCCCTACATGAGGGATTTTCTGATTCCCCTCACCCCATCTTCCCTTACGCTTATTTGGTGCTGTTGGTGTGTTCCTCTTTGCACGTTAGTCTCCTTTAAAATGTGAACTTCTTGAGGGTGGTATTGGGAATTGGTTGTTTTCCTTTGACTCCCCCAGCACCTGACCCAGCGCTCTCCACACAGTTGTTGATGGATTGGTTGGAAATACTTTTACATGATTAAGGTATCTTTGATTTTGTTGCTGTTGTTGAGGGGGGAGCAAAGTCCAGACCTGTGATTAGTGTGTTAAAAATAATAGCTAAAAACTTGGGTTTCCATACTTTACTTGAGAAGCGTTTCTTTGTTTAAAGACAATTAAGACCATGTAGTCTGTATGTCATTTATAACCCTGAAAGGGAACTGATCTGGGCTGTAGACCCAATTCAACTACTTGAACTGATTGTGAATGTGGGGAGAAGCAGGAATGAGGGGACGATAATCTTTCATGACTAACTCTGACCCTGTGATTTCTAGATTTGTTTTCCAGAAAGTACGAAGCTTGTTAGGTGGAAATATCCGCCTTCTGCTATGTGGTGGTGCTCCCCTTTCCGCAACAACTCAGCGATTTATGAACATTTGTTTCTGTTGTCCTGTGGGTCAGGGCTATGGACTCACTGAATCAGCTGGGGCTGGAACAATCACTGAAGGTCAGTGTTAGCCTGAAATGTAATTCCCATCCATTTAATGGTAGATTTTTCTCCAAATGAGGAAAAAAGTGGCTTGGAGTTGTTTTAATTTATTTTGAACAAACATGAAGCAAATTTTAGGAGCCATTGAAGGAAAGGACAAGTAACTCTAGGTATTACCAAAATGAATTAATGCAGCAACTTGAAATTTTTCATCCACTAATGCATCCAAATGAACTTATTGAGTAAAATTATTAGTTTAAGAAAATGCTGACATTTTGAAATGATTTTTGAAACAGATAAATCTTAACTGTAAATTTTTTTTTATTCTGGACATGTTTCAATATGCTTCAAGAAAAAATCCAGTTTGTTATATTGTGATTTAGGTGCTATATTAAGCTACTTTGAAGACTATAAATATAAATTAACAGGTAGGAACCTCCAAAAGAATACAGGATTCTCTCAGGATTCAAACTGCAATTAAATTTTAAAAGATTGAATTAAGGTAAATTTTATATTGATTGAAACTTTAATGGAATTAAATAAATTGTTAATTTTTGAACTTGTCTTTTTTAACTCCATAAAATAATTTTAAAATTACTTTCATTTCCTTTTATACATTTAACTCATTTTGTTTATATCCTGGCAGTGTTTTGTAAATGTGATGAGCAACATGTCAGATGTGCTAATTTTTCCATATTGTAGTTGATATATATTTTTGAGCTCTTGTCAGTTGAATGAAATATGAGATTGCACAGCACAGTAGCTTCATGATCCTAGATGGTTCAATTATCCTAACTATATACACATATGAGGGCTCCAAAGGAAATAAAAGTAATTTTAAAATTATTTTTCTGGAGGTTCAAAAATATGTTAAAATGATTTGCATATATACATATATATGTATATATGTATAAATAACAGATAATAAATACTATATTTATATAGTATAATAAATACTATATATATGCATACCATATGCATAATGTTTCCTATGTGCTGAGTAGACACTGTGCTAACCACTTTATGGTTATTCTCTCATTTGTTCTTCACAATAACCCTTGGAAACTATACTAATAATATCCTCATTTTACAGATGAGGAAACTGAAGCAGAGACTAAGGACTTACCCAGGGTCATGCAGCTAGTGTCTGAGGTTGAATTTGAACTTGGGTCCTCCTGATTCCAGGGCTAGCACTTTGTGCATATAGTGCCATATAGATGCTGTGTTTGTGTATCTATATGACTGTATTATGCGCATGCACACACACACACACACACACACACACACACTCTCTCTCTCTCTCTCTCTCTCTCTCTCTCTCTCTCTCTCTCTCTCTCTCTCTCTCACGCGTTCACATCTCTGACGCTTGCTGAAGTTGCAGAAGAGGCATCAGCCTGTATTTGCAGGGGGAATTTCTTCTTTTAAGGTGTTCCTTGTACCAATTAAATTACAGGTCCAGTTCCTATCATGTCTCCAGACATATACATATGTGCTATTTTGGTCTGAAAAGTTGTGGATCATATCCATAAAATGAGGACTTGTGTCTTTCTTCCCAGGAACTTAATGTTAGTTACTAAATACAAAATTTGAACTGAAGTTAAAATCCTTATTGAAAGTTAAAGATGTCAAATTACAGCTGTACAAAGTGTTCCACAAAAACTCTCAGTCCTTTTTTAAGCATCGATAACTTAAAATAACTTTTTAAAATTTCCCTTGGAACCTTTAATCATTGTTAACTTAAAACTGTACCAACACTTTTGGGACACCCTGTACGAGAGAAACAAAGTCACACCATTTATTACAACTTAACCTATGCCAGAAACTATAAAGTTGTGTTAATTACTTTGGACATAGCAGTTTACAGATACCACCAAGAAAATTTTGATATTTCTGAAAGAAGTACAACTTATTGACAGAAGATAGTAGTGAATATACTGGCAGGTCATATAAACAGGATCCAAATAGATGAGGGGGAAAAATAAGAAGCTGTATAAAATGATGATAGTCTCTTTAAAAGTTCTCTTAGAAAAGCTGTATGTAGGGAATCACCTTTTTTTTTTTATGATACAGAGAAATGCATATAGTCTTTCCTTTTCTCAGATGTAACTTTTTTTTCTTTTTAATCTAGTTTGGGACTATAATACAGGCAGAGTTGGAGCACCATTAGTTTGCTGTGAAATCAAATTAAAGAACTGGGAAGAAGGTAACAAAAGTTTTGTATAACGGCATATTAATATGTGATTGGACTTTTAAATTTGAATTGAATTTTATAATAAAAATAATCTCTTATAATGAAAAAAATCTCTTAATGTATACTTATTTTTTTTCCTGTATAGCAATGATATTTTGTCAAGGTATAACGATCTCAGTTAATTTTATTTTTTTTAAAGAGCTTTTGTTTTTGAAATTTTTACTTTTTCATTTATTATTTGATTACAAACAGCATAGTTAAATTGTACCAAAATAAGTTAGAAATTAAGAGAATAAGAATAGATAAAATATTCATAACCTCATTAGTCTCTGTCAGCAAAAAACAGATGAATTTTTAGAATATTGGTATATGATTTTAAGATATGTTTTATAATCAGTTCAATATATTGACAGAAAATTATTGATCCATGAGTGCATGATACCATGTAAGTATCTAGTTTTTGCTGCTCAAATATAAATTCCAGTAATAATCACATTTTGTTCTACTAAAAAGTAAAATCCTATATGATCTGGTTGAAGTAATTTCTTCAGTGTTCTGTTTTCTTAGTAAATATTCTAAAGCTATTTGGTTGTTATTTTAATAAATTATCTCTCAATGTCTAAAACATTGCCATGTGCACATGATGCATATAATAATTAATTGCTGAAATGTGTTGAATTGATTTGTAATTCAGATTAGAAAAATATTTAATAGTCATTTATTCTCAGAATTCACAAGTTATAAGCAAGGAATAGTTTAAAATGCAACTGATTTTTAAACGGTTGAATCATTTTATTTAACAGTTGATTCATTTTATTGCTCCATTTAAAAATGAAGTTTCTCATCAGTGGCAGAATTTTTTAAATCTTCTCATTAGTAGAGTGATTTTAAGTTTAGATAATATTTTCCTTCTAGCAATTCCATGAGGATAGGCCATTTGGTGATTCTTTGACTATGGCAACTTATGAAACAAGGAAAAATATAAAATGGCCCTTAGTCCTGATAGTGACGTAGTGACCCTTTTTTACATCTGTTATGATAGTGTTAGGGAAGGAAAAGTGGGCCAGAGCATGCTGGACATCACACAGATTTTTAGACTGTCTTTAAATGTTGAAAGTTGGTGTTGTACATGTAAGAAGCTTGTCTCTTGACCAGTGTACTGTTGACTACTGAATGAAATGAATTCTATAAATCTTGACATTTCCACCATGATTGGAATTGGTAGATAAAAGTAATTTGCAGTTGAATGGAAGGATAGATCCTAAGTTCTCTTTGGTCAGGCAAAAGGAGTTGGTCAAATTGGTTTTATTGTGCATTCATGGCAACAGAAAGTCATTTCTTGGGACAGTTGACAGACATGTCCTGCAGTCCAGTGTTCATGATGAACAGTTGCAAAGAGATCACCAGGAAAATTATTACAACCTGTGCTCCAGCATCTGTCACTGAGTTCAGGGAGGTAAAGAAGTCTATTAAGAGCTTGATTAAAGCCTCCAGGTTATATCAACATAATATTTTAATACTTGGGGACTTCTGTGAAAAATTGAGTAGGAAACAGGAGAGTGAAAATTGTGTTGGAAAACATGGTTTTGGAGTAAGAAAAAGAGGTCAGTAATAATTGCTTGTTTTATACTGTACAGAACTCTTATGCCATTTATTGGTAATACTTAAATAGGAAAGTTTAAGCACTGAAGGTGAACAACAAATGGCACCACAAAAATTTAAGTTGATTACGTTCTTTATAAGTCAGGAAACAGCTGGTTATAGATAATAATAATTTCCAGATCCTTTCTTTATATTTGAATTTTCATTAAAATGAAGGAATGGAAAAAAAAAGCATTTATGAAGCTCTTACTGGTGCCAAGCACTGCTAACCTCCAGGAATCCATACAAACCATGGCATTCTTTGCTTTAAGCCACTCACATTCTAATTTGGGGAGAGAACACATTAGGAAGGTTCAACTAAAGGAAGAACAGATGGAAAAATGCTCCTTAAGACATTGACATTTTGCCCTTGGACAGTAAGCTGGCAAGAAATTTAGCAGAAGAGAATCTAACAGAGATATGGTGGAAAGACGATAGGACATGCAATTGAAGTTGAAGTGACTCCAACCTTGTTTTTTAAACAGCAGTTGAAACCAAGAAGTAGGAATCAACTGTCACAACTTGGAAATCAAATGAGCATAGTTCAGTTAAATACCTGATTTTAATGTCACAAGGAGAGAAATGGCAACCACAAGCTGTACTGCTTTAGATTTTGAACATGTTTGTAAAAGGTTATGAAGGATAATGGTGGAAGATTATTAGTAGCATCACTTCATAAAACTAAGTAAGAAACAATTCAAGGAAAAAAACTACATTATTTTCAAGGAGTATTTCCTTTTAATTAAAGAAAATTGACACTCCCCCCTCCCCCCAGTCCTCTATTGAAATAAAAAAAAAATCCATTCCTTTTAGTAAATATAGTCAAGCCAAAAAGAATCTGTAATGTTCTCTAATTGTGGGTGGCATTCTTGATCACTAGAATACCTTAATAAGATCTTTCTGAGAGCATTAAGGATTGTACTTTAAGGAAGCCCTCAAAGAGATAAAAAAATTCTTTTAATAAAGTAAGAATCATCTTATTTGTACTCTTAACATCATAGATAATAGTAAAAAATAAAGATAGGAAGAGTAGCTGGACATTGTGTGTGGAGGAAATCGCACTGAAAGTGACAGGACTAAGAGCATTTGAGGTTATATTCTCAAGGTAGTTGAGCGAGAAGGCTACCAAACATTTGGAAGGAATAATGGCCTTATTTTCATCAAAAGAGATAATTGAGAGAATGTCAGTAGCTACTGACCATATTTCTAGTTTACCATCTTCATAAATTCTGACATCATCAATTTGAAGGTATGAGAATAGACCTCATAGGCTTTCATAAATTATATTCTAGATCAAACCATATCTGTAGTTGTACAATTGACTAAAATGTGTTAAATTCAGAATATTCCAGTGTTCTGTTTTTTAATAGCATTTGATTTGGATGATCAAAATATTGTTCTAGTGGCTCCCTTCTGACAGGGTGTATTCTGTTCATGTCAAAATCTTACAGGATTCTTTGGAAAGGATCACTGTATATTTAGTTTTCTGGGTGTTAATATCAAACAAGGTATGGAATAGAGAGGTGAATGCTTTCTAAGAGTATTTGCCACTGTCAAATCCAGAGTAGAAGAGTGATTTTTCTCTAAATGATAGAGTGCTTCAGAGACATTTTTTCAGATGACTTAGTATTGGTTTCACCCGACTCTGGAACTTCGTACAATTTTTCCAGTGAGATCTGTGATCATCGAGGGGTGTTCTAACTATCCATAGAAGAATAAAACCAGCTGGATAAAGATTGTCTCTTAGCCAGATTATGACATCCAGTTATGTAGATAATCCATAGTATTGTTCTACTAGTGCCTGTCTTAAATGCTCAGGATGGACTGTGATGAACTAAATAAGAGGAGAATGAGTGGTATTACCTCTGGGTAAGAACAGTAATGTCTTTCCGGTGATTCTATATGGCATCTTGGAGTACCAGTTTCAAAATAGTTAAAATTGCATGTCACACAAAGAAAAGCAAACAGAGAGGCATGGTAGGCATGAATGCAACATATTGCCAGTGCCTAATTATACAGAGGAAGCAGCACAATAGGATACATCATGAGAGGTGTGCTTGTACAGGGAGGTAGGCTGGGGACAGAGAATAACCACCAGGCAGCCTACATCCTCCATTTGTATCCATGCATTGTTGAAAAAGCTCCCAGCGTGATGCAGACTCCTTGTGGAGAATTTATGATAGCAAATGAGCAGTATGTGCATAGGATGACAAGGTGTTAATGACTTGTCACCTGTATCAGCAGACAAAGCCCACAGTGAGATCATGGAGCCATCAAAGTGCGCTCTGTAGAATAGATGAGAAGTCAGTTTGAACAGTTGTTAAAAGTTGAAATTTTTTAGGAAAAACATTTTTATACTTCAAGCTTTGCCTTCTTTTCACTCCTTCAGACCCCAGCCCGTAGGTGCACCTTGGCAGGCACCTTCCTTTCAGGCCTTCCCTTTGACCATTGTCATCTTTACTGCATGGAGCAAGCTGATGGGGAAGAGTGGCAAAGACTTCTCACATGACTTGGATGGGATTGGAGTCATATTCTAGTTCCTCTGGAGAGATGGGGGATTGCTAGGCTTTATCATTTACTCTGCTTCAGATTATCTGGGTTCCACCATTTGTCCTGTGTTTATGCCCTTCGGACCTCTGAGCCTTTGCCATTTGCTTTGTTTCTGTACCTTTAGGACTTCAGGGCCTCTGTCTTCTTTGTGACTGAACTTTCTTATGTCTTGTTCCCTCCGAGATAAAGTATGATCCTTGATAGCAGAGACTGTCTCATTTCATCCCCATTATTAGGACAGTGCTTGAGACATAGTGTTTCATAAAAGTTTTTCCATTAATTTATTCTACTTAGACAAATTTGTTTAACCAGAACACTTAATTCTGTAGTAATCTTCATAACCTTTCAGTGCTCTAAGCTGTTTTCTTAGAATCATTAATATAAATTATGCCAGTTATTAATGTAATTGCTATTTTAATGTTATACAGTTTACAAATATACCTTTGCTCTTGTGTGATAAAAGTAAAGATAGGAATGGTCCTTTACAACATTTTATGAGAGGAATTTATGAGAGAATCACAACAAAATATCCTTTACAACATTTTATGAGAGCAATTTATGAGAGAAAACTGTACCATGTTCTAATTTGATGAAATCAATACTATTAAGATTAGCAATCTCGGGGGGCGGAGCCAAGATGGCGGAGTAGAAGGACGCACGTTTACGAGCTCCGAAACCAAAAGCCCATAGATTTAATGTAAAAAGAGTCCCCCATAACTTCTGGGTCAATACAAGGTGTGCAGAAGCAGAGGTGAAGAGATTTCCGTTCCAGGGAGCCCTGGAGACCCATCCCCAGAGTCCAGCGCGCCCCGGAAAGTGGACCCCACCCCCAACGCTGCCTTGGCCGCGGCACCAGAGAAGCTGATCCGAGCAGGCTTCAGAGACGGAAGCCCCGGCAGCCGGGAAAGTCCCTCCGCCCACAGAAGCAGGTCAGTGAGAGAGGCCGGGCTGGAGGAGAGGGGAAGCAGGGCGTCTCTGTGACTCGGGCCCCCTCAGGAGGAAGCGGCGGCGGCAGAGACAGGGGCAGGAAGCGGCGGAGGCAGAGGTGTGGGCGGTGGCTGAGGCGGCAGCGGACCGGGACCCAGGAATCCCCCAGCGGCAGGCAGGATCTTCATTACGGAAGATTCCTGCATAGGAACTGACGGAGTTGAGCCTGGGAGACGGCCCTGCCCCCACCCCGCTCTGTCACTGAAGGCTTCTGCTTAAAGCCCCCAGGGGAGCAGGGTTTGGGAGGCGGGCCCCCCACCCCGCCCCCACCCGCTCCATTCCTGAAAGTCTCTGCATAAAGCCCCTGAGGGATCAGAGTCTCGGAGGCGGCCCTGGCCCCACCCCAGCACCTGAACTAAAGCTCACTGATTGACAGCCGGCAGGAGGAAAGCCCATTTAAATCTCAGAGGACAAGCACTAGCTGGGCAGATCCAGGCGGCGGTGGAAAGGAATCTCAGAAGTCAAGTAACTGGCTGGGAAAATGCCTAGAAAAGGGAAGAAAAATAAGACTTTAGAGAGTTTTTTCCAACAAATGCAAATGATCCTGACCTTCGGATCTGATGATGAGGACGTATCCTTGCCATCAGGGAAAGACGTGGAGGGCGGGGCCTCAGTACCCCAGACACCCCAGGGGGGTGGTGGGTGGGCTCAGGCCTTGGAAGAGCTCAAAAAGGATTTTGAAAAGCAAGTTAGACAGGTGGAGGAAAAACTGGGAAGAGAAATGTCAGAGATGCAACAAAAGTATGAAAACCGGGTCAATACCTTGGTAAAGGAGACCCAAAAAAAATGCTGAGGAAATTAACACCTTGAAAAATAGGCTCACCCAATTGGCAAAGGAGGTTCAAAAAGCCAATGAGGAGAAGAATGCTTTCAAAAGCAGAATGAGCCAAATGGAAAAAGAGGCTCAAAAGCTCACTGAATTTAATAGTTCTCTCAAAATTAGAATGGAACAGATGGAGTCTAATGACTTTATGAGAAACCAAGAAATCACCAAACAAAACCAAAAGAACGAAAAAATGGAAGAGAATGTGAAATATCTCATGGGAAAAACAACTGACCTGGAAAATAGATCCAGGAGAGACAATTTAAAAATTATGGGACTACCTGAAACTCATGATCAAAAAAAGAGCCTAGACATCATCTTCCATGAAATTATCAAGGAAAACTGCCCTGACATTCTAGAACCAGAGGGCAAAATAAGTATTGAAAGAATCCATCGATCACCACCTGAAAGAGATCCAAAAAGAGAAACTCCTAGGAACATTGTGGCCAAATTCCAGAACTCCCAGCTCAAGGAAAAAATCTTACAAGCAGCTAGAAAGAAACAATTCCAGTACTGTGGAAATACAATCAGGATAACCCAAGATCTAGCAGCTTCTACATTAAGGGATCGAAGGGCGTGGAATAGGATATTCCAGAAGGCAAAGGAACTAAGACTCAAACCAAGAATCACCTACCCAGCTAAACTGAGTATAATACTTCAAGGGAAAATATGGTCTTTCAATGAAACAGAGGACTTTCAATCATTCTTGATGAAAAAACCAGAGCTGAAAAGAAAATTTGACTTTCAAACACAAGAATGAGAAGAAGCATGAAAAAGTAAACAGCAAAGAGAAGTCTTAAGGGACTTAGCAGAAGTGAACTGTTTACACTCATACAGGGAAAGACAATATTTCTAACTCTTAAAACTTTTCAGTATCTGGGTAGTTGGTGGGACCACACATACACATGTACACGCATGCACACACACACACATACACACACATACAGAGATAGAGAGCACAGATTGAACTGAATAGGATGGGACCATACCTTAAAAGAAACTAGGGAAATGGTGAGAGAGAAATGTAGGGGGAGGAAAGAGAGGGAAAGGGAAGGGGGTAACTATATGTCATTTAAGAGGCAGGTAGGAGTTTTTCTTAGTGGAGGGAAAAAGAGGAAAGCTGAGAAAAAAAAAAAAACAAGAAGTTTTAACCTCATCACATTTGACTAAACGAAGGAGTGAAATGCACACTCATTTTGGTATGAAAACCTATCTTACAGTATAAGAAAGTGGGGGAGAAAGAGATATTGCAAGGGGGTGGTGATGGAAGGGAGGGCAAAGGGAGGAGGGAGCAATTTGAAGTCAACACTTGGGGAGGGACAGGATCAAGAGATAGGGGAGAAACAATGAGGGGCAGGTTAGGAGGGATGGTAATCCAGTTAGTCTTACACAACACGACTATCAGGGAGGTCATTGGCAGAACTACACAGATATGGCCTATGTTGAATTGCCTGCTGTCCCAAAGAGAATGGGTAGGGAGGGAGGGATGGGGAGAAGCTGGAACTCAAAGTTTTAGGAACAACTGTTTAGTATTGTTGTTGCAACTAGGAAAGAAGACATACAGTTAA
The DNA here is from genome assembly GCA_023548195.1 of Bettongia penicillata ogilbyi. Classification (NCBI taxonomy): domain Eukaryota; kingdom Metazoa; phylum Chordata; class Mammalia; order Diprotodontia; family Potoroidae; genus Bettongia; species Bettongia penicillata. The sequence goes on along the minus strand of JAJHZJ010000406.1, from coordinate 319,888 downwards.
GGAGGAATAGAAAGTCATCTGGCCCTACAGGAGAAAAGAGAAGATGGAGACAAGAGAAGGGAGAGATGACAGAAGAAGAGAGGGCAGATTGGAGATAGGGAAAATTAGATTGCTTGGGGTATTGTGGTGGGGGGAGGGGATAAAAGGGGAGAAAATTTGGAACCCAAAAATTTGTGAAAATGAATGTAAGAAAATTAAATAAATAAAATAAATAAATAAAAAAAAGAAAAGATTAGCAATCTCACTAAACAGTGAGATTAGCTAGTAAAAAAGATGAATGTGAGATATCTGATGTCTTAGACTAAAAAATTTTTATAGAATATAAAAAGTTCCCTTTTGTTCCTGCACAAGTGTGGGCTCCCTCGTTCCTTTTTCCCAGGAATATTAGGAAATGTTAGATTTCACATAGTATTGTGCACATAACTGTAATATATATTGTTATATATTATATTACATATTGTAAATATAGCATTTCTCCAATCTATTAGTATACTTAAGCTAGCTGTAAAGTTTTTTCTAAAATATTCGTAGCATATTTTCATTTGTGTAACTGTATATTTCTAGAAGTTACTTTGGAAGCTAAGATAGATAACTAATTTGTACTGAAAAGTGTAGAAATACATGTATGTTTTGTTCTTTTGGTGCTTAACAAGATCCCCACACAGTGGAAAATGTTTTTTCTGTTAATTAGGTGGATACTTTAATACAGATAAACCACATCCAAGAGGTGAGATTCTAATTGGTGGTCCGAATGTGACAATGGGCTACTACAAAAATGATGCAAGAACAAATACGGATTTCTTTGAAGATGAACATGGACAGAGGTGGCTCTGTACCGGCGATATTGGAGAATTTGATCCTGATGGATGTTTAAAGATTATTGGTGAGCTATCTGATGTGGATGTTTGGAAGTAAATCCTTTCTAATACAGTGTCCCAAAAATCTTATTTTAATTTTAAGCTTAATGTAGCATAAAACTGCACTTATCTTTTTGTGTCATCCTGTATAGTCACACAAATTAGAGAGTTTATAAGAAATAAATTTTAATCGTTTTAGCCTGAGATATATGTGTGTGTGTGTGTGTATGTATGTATGTTCCACTTTCTTAGAATGCATTAGACTATAGACTGCATCTGAATATAGATTACCCTACCATATATGCACACTGATTTCCGTAAAAGTATTGTATTCTTTAAGTTTCAGTAGAAATATCTTTAGTCTTTTAATTAAAACAAATACTCTATGATTATGATTTATGATTATATTCATAATTCTTTTTCAACACTTTGAATTTTTTAAGCTAACATTCAGGTTTTATACAAGCCAAATTTGGGGGCAAAATGAAGCCTATATTCAGACTAAGATGGTTACTTCTCCTGTGGTTATAGCGTTCAGTACTTTTTTTATTGTGGGCTTCCAATAAATGCTATGACAATAATATTTCTAGTATTATTATATTAGTATTTTTATTTCAGTCTATGTAGGCAGCACTAGTTTGTGTGACCTTTCCTATTCACTAGATATTAGACAAGGCTTTGATTTTATATTCCTGAACAGTCATGTTTGCTTTGTCCTTGGGGAGAGTTCCTATTAAATGAGGCAGCTCAACTATTATCATTTACCTAGAAAGAAATCTTGGGTGTCTTATCTGTCTCTGTGATCTCATAAAACCACTAGTATAGAGGTGTTTTGTAGGTCATTTTTACCGCTATTTGGCCACATGAGTCAGTTTAATTCAGTAGACATGAAGTGTCAATATCTTCTTTGCACAAGAACAGTGGGCATTAGGAGAATTATTTTGGCAACTGTGTGGAGCAGAAATTGGAGAGGGAAGAGAGGAGGTAGTGAGACCACTTCTTAGACTGAAAATTTCATTAACAAACTAAAGTGAGAGGATGTGAAATCCTGAAATAAATGACTTATTGGAGAGAAAGGGACTGGGTGCTACTAGTGATATTATAGAAGTGGAATCAACAAGCTTGGGCAACTGAACATGGAGCATGAGGAGAGGGGATAATCCAAGGTAACCCCAAGGTTTTGAGCCCAGATGACCCATATGATGGTAGTATCATCTCAACAAAAAGTGGAAGTTGGAAGGAAGGCTAGATCCACAGTGATCATATTTGAGTCCATTTATGACCTTCCACTTTTATATTTGGAAAAAATGATTAGGTTATCCATCTTCATTTATTTTAGTAAATATAATTTCTCCATGTATTCTAATTAGACCCTTCATCATTTATATAGTTGGTCATATTTAACAGTTTTTAAAAAATATATTGGGCTAATATGTTACTCTATTTTGAATGAATTTCTGGCATATTCATCTGAAGGATATAGTTATTTATCTTTGTTAAAATGTTTCCTTATTAGATGAAATGCTGGAGCTATTGATCTTTGCTTGAATTTGCACTGCTAGCTATCATCTCTTATGTAATAATCATATATTTTATAATGTTCAGTTTGTTTTAGTTATTTTAAAGATCAATGGTTTTTTGCCTTCATGTCAACTGGAGACCTTTTCACATTCTTTATTTCCTGAACTTGCCCAACAAAAGTAGAAAAATTAGAGGTTGCTTGATTTTGATACTCTTTATTAAAAAGACATTGTTTGGCTTCATTTTTAAAATTATGTATTTAATATTGCTCATTAGAGCCTGTTCATGATAATTGTTTTTTTTGCTTAGGCCTCCTATTGTAAATTTAGTTGATAACTAGCTATTTAAGGATATTCAGTGAGTTTATTTAGTGGTAGTTTCATTATATAAGTATATGTAATTTTCATCTGGTAATAAATTTCTTTCTTTCTTTTTTTTTTTCAAATAACAGATCGTAAAAAGGACCTTGTAAAGCTTCAAGCAGGAGAATATGTCTCTCTTGGAAAAGTTGAGGCGGCTTTAAAGAATCTCCCATTAATAGATAACATCTGTGCATATGCAAACAGGTATGATAAGAAGTTTAATGCTACTTTATCTTTTTTAACATTTTTATTTCATATGATTATCTTGGGCTCTCTTTTTTCTCCATTCCCTTTTTCTCAGTGATCTCTCATTAGTGTCCATGGGTTCAGTTTTCAACTTTAGGCAGAAAACTGTTGAATCCATACAGTGAGCCTAGCACAGTACCTACCATATAAGTAGACCCTTCATCAATGATTTTTTTCATTGATTATTCTTAAATACCAAACTCGGACAGGTAAACTTAAAGTTCTTTTATAGTGTTTTACTCCAGTTAGCTCTGCTAAGCTACCAACTGAACTATCACTTTGTTCAACTATCTGAGTTTTGTTTCATTTGTTTTATTGGTTTACCTCAATATAACAGAAAAACTTTGATATTCTCCTAATTATCAATATCAAGACATAAAACCAGGAGACAAATACTCCCATAAGGAATCCTCTCTACTGCTTAATAGAGCATGTGTGTGTTCATCCTTCATTGCTGAAGAAAACCATTCCATCAGAGAAATGATGACATGACTTGCACTTGACTTTGTTTTGAGTGAGGTGGGGCTGAGCAGGTCACCAGCCTCACTTCTCCTCCAGAGCCATCTGAATCCAGTGACCAGATACTCATCAGGATGACTGGAGATGACCCAGGATGAGGCAGTTGAGGTTAAGTGACTTGCCTAAAGTCACACAGCTAGAGAGTGTCAAGTGTCTGAGGCGAGATTTGAACTCAGGTCCTCCTGACTCCTGCCCTGGTGTTCTATCCACTGTGCCACCTAGCTGCCCCTAATAGAGTATGAATGCACTACAGATGGCAGTGGCTTCCAGATTTTCCTTTTTGTGGATGACATCGAGCTAATTTCATCAAGCCCCAGAGTTTTCTCCAGCATTTTCTTGTAGATGTTCATGATTTAAAAAAACAAAAACAAAAAAAGAATTGGTCTAATCTACACAACATAAATCAAATGGCTGAATTATGTATGCTGTCCAGAATATTTTATAGAATTGAATTGATTCCTTATCAGTTCATATAAGTACTCCCACGTTTCTCTGAATCTCTCTTGGTCGTTTCTTACAGCAGAGTGATAGTTTACTCCCTTCTTAACATGCCATTCAGGTTGTTGGTGCATCTCTCTTGGTCAAGCCCTTCGTATGAAAGGTGAACTAGACCCGGAATCAAATGGAAGGAAGAGAAAGTTCAGTTTTGCTTTGGGGAAATTGTTCACTGCTTTTTTGACACTTTGAAGGTGCTTCTGAAAGTTAAGAAAAACTTTTTAAATACCAGTTTTTTAAGTTGTGGACTACATGATCTCTGTAGAATCAAAATTATGACTGACATAAAGAACAATGAAAAGTCTGTCTAAAGAGACTATAGAATATCACTAGAGATGACTTGTGGAAGAAGGGACACAAAGCATAAGATTAAAGAAATGTAGAATTGGTCATGAAAAACTGCAAAGGATAATGGGCAAACCTTCCTGATTCTCTATACTAAAGTTTCATCATCCATAAAATGAAGATGATAACGTTTGTTTTATCCCACCATGTTGAGTTGTCTTGCGATCCAAATGAGAAAGAATATGTGAAATCACTTTGAAAACCATGAAACACTCACTACGCAAATGAAAGGTGTCTGTGATATTTTTGGTATTATCCAAAGCCATAAGTGTCCACATCTGCATTGCTAACAACCATGAATTCTAAAAAGCATTGTGAGAGATGTGAAATATTGAAGGAATAGATGTAATTTTGTTTAGTGTAAAATACAGTACATTCAGATGTCATATTTACAAAGTAATTAGAGAACTTTATAATTTAGAATTTCTTAGCTGCAGAACTTTGAAAATATCAAGTAAGTATTCTTACCAGGTGTTACTAATTCTTCACTGCTATTTTAGCTAAAACCTTTACTGTTATTAATGCATGACCTCCTATCTTTTATATGTTTCAGTTATCATTCTTACGTCATTGGATTTGTTGTGCCAAATCAGAAGGAACTAACAGAATTGGCTCGACAAAAAGAACTTAGAGGTACTTGGGAGGAGATCTGTAACAGTCCTGAAATGGAAAAGGAGGTACTGAAGGTGCTCTCTGAAGCTGCTTCTTCAGGTGAGTGCTGTGTTAAACTTTACAGAGTTAACGGAAAATCTCTTATAAGAAGTGGGAAAAATCAGTGTGGTTCTTCCAGTATTACACAATATGATTCTATTCCAAACTTGAATTACGTCATTCTCCTGCTCAAACAACTTCCATGACTCCCCATTTCTGTAAGCTAAAATTCAGATTATCCAGATTTATTCAGGACCCCATTAACCACATACATCGGCTTTTTTCTTCCTCTTTCCTTACATGAAATTTCCTTTTTCTTTTGAACTTACTAAACATCCCCAAAACCAAGCATTTCCCCGCCCAGAAGAACATAAAAAGGACTATACGTGAAAATGTGAAAGCTGCGTTATGCGTAGCAATGTGTATTTCAGATTCAGCCTGTTCCAACACTGGTCTGCTTGTCTTTTGTCCCTGTCTAACCTGCTGTTACTCTCTTGTGATACGTTTTTAAATGATTCAGTTGGCAATCTTTTTTTGGGGGGAGGGGTCGTATTACTATCAAATGCTGTATTTTCATGAATAAATACAGTCAAATAAAACTGGCTGAAAATGAACATCTCATTCTGTAGCTCTCGTCCATAAACTCTTCCAAGAAGTGGGGCCCATGGTGAACATTGTATAAATTTTTCCCTGGTTTTACTCACTTTATTCCTCATCTTTCATACAAGCACTTCCAGGTTTCTCTAAATCTCTCTCTGTGGTCATTTCTTACAGCATAGTAACATCTTACTCTCTTGTTAACTCTTTGCATTCTGGTTTTTGACCTCCTGCTCTGTCTGAAGTTACTGATTTCTTAATTGCCTTTTCTTATGCCTCATCCTTCTTGGTCTCACTGCAGCCTTCGGTGGTCTTTGCACACCACCCACCTTTCTTAAGGTCTTTCTTTAGGTTTTTATGACTCTGCCCTCCTCGTTTTCTCCTCTTATGTATTGCTCTTTCTTGTTCTCCTCTGCTGAATCTTCATCCAGGTCATGCTGTAAACTGTGAACATCCCCCTGATCTCTGGGATGGATCCCCTTCTTCATCTGTATATTTTCACTTGGCGGTCTTATTGTCCCATGTATTCATTTATGCTGATGATTCTTGAATCTACGTACACAGTCCTAACCTCTCTGTTTTTTTTCTCCAAACCCTACCCACTTCCAAAGTTCCCTGTTACTCCTGAAGAGGTGTGTCACCATCTTCCCAGCCACTGAGGCTCAAAATCTAGGTGTTATCCTTAACTGTTCATTTTCATCCCCCGAATCCAGTCTGCTACCAAATCTTGCCAATTTTACCACCTTCACATCTCTCCCATAGGCCTCCTCTTCTGGAAACTGCCACCATCCTAGGGTACATCCTCATAACCTCACACCTGCACTGTTACAGTAGTCTCCTTGTGGGTCTCCCCACTCCAGTACATCTCTGCTCAACTGCCAAAATGATCTTGAAGCACTGATTACCCCTCCTTATTAATAAAGCCCAGAGGTTTCACCTGTTTTCTCCAGAATGAACAATAAAATCCTCTATTGGAAGTTCAAAGTTCTCATCTCTCCAGAATTTTATACCTCATACTGTCCCATGTACTCTGAGATTCAGTGAAACTGGTTACCTTGTTGGGTAAACAAGATGCTCCCTGTTCTCCCCTCCCCCAAATTTCTGTTTATTTTCATAGGTTGTCCCCGTTGGAATGATTGGATGCCTTCTCTTCCGTGCTTCCTAACTTCCTTCAAGTTTAAACTTAATATCCTCCTTTCTATGGGAAGCTTTTCCCAGTCTCCTTTTTAATGCTAGTATAGTACCTTCTCTCTGTTAACTATTTGGTATTTATCCTGTATATTTATGTGCCTAATTGTTTACTGTCTTTTTTTGTATCCCAAGTACCCAGCACAGTGCCTGGCACACACAATAGGTGCTTAATTAATGTTTATTAACCAATATTATATTCGTTTCTTTTACATTGATTCAGTCATTTCTCAATTAGTAGTAATATTTACCACTTTATTTCTAATTCTTTGCTATAACCCAAAGTACAAATTTTCTTGTAGCTATTACAGGGTCCTTTCCCTTTTTCTTTTGATTTCTTTTGGGAGTATGTGAGTGGGGGAGTGTGTGTGGGTAATATTATTTCTGGGTGAAAGGGCCCCTCTCCTTTTGAAATTTGTTCCATTACAATAATATTTATTTCTTAACAGAACTTTTCATGATATTTGGGTAACTTGAGAGAAGAAATGGACTTTTTAAAAAAAACCATTCCTTTTAAGTTTTACCAGTAGTAACAATGAATTTTTAAATGGGGAATAGCAAATGCACGTTATTAATGGGCATTTTTTATGCTTTTGAATTTTGAAACTTTTTTTTTAATGTCATGGCAGCAGGTCTGGAAAAGTTTGAAATTCCAGTAAAAATTCGTTTGAGCCCAGATCCATGGACCCCTGAAACCGGCCTGGTGACTGATGCCTTCAAGCTAAAACGCAAAGAACTTAAAACACATTATCAAGAGGATATTGAGCGAATGTACGGGGGGAAATGATCATTTCTTTTTGCACCTGTTTGCTACAGTGAGCTCAGATCAAATAGGAAAATACTTGAATTGCATGTCTCAGCCTTTGAGACAAACACCATTCCTCATTTTAAGCCTAAACTGTTATTTCTCATGACATCACCATCATTAACTGACAGGATTAGTAAAATTTTAAGACAGCAAACTTGTGTCTGTCTCTTCTTTTTTTTTTTCACCCCCAATTTACTTCACTACCTATGACCTTTGTCAGTTTGTGGGTTTTCCTGAATCATATTGGGGAAGCAATGATTTTAAAACTTCAGATTTTTAAAAATGATTTATATATCCTGTATAATGTTCAGTTTGTAACTTTTTAAAGTTTGGTTGTATAGAGGGATAACTAAGAAATATTAGAAATGGTTACTTTGGGGCCTTTTTTACTTACAGTATTTAAAAACAAAAAGCTTATTGATGTGAAATTATGTAAATTTCAAATGCTTATGAATCAAATCATTGTTGAACAGAAGATCCGATTTGTTGTGTAATTATTGTCTTGTATGCATTTGAGAGAAATAAATATATCCAGGCTTTTTATGATTTAAGAAATCAACACCTTGTGAATATGTGCCTGACAATTTCTTCTTTAAATATTTAATTTTAAAATGGGACATAATGAAAGTTGGTCATGGCACTGTATATAATGAAGCAATACTACAGGTCATTCTTTATTAATTCAGAAGATACTTAACATAGCAAGTGTAATGCCAGTTAGTAATTCTCCTCTAATGGTTTTCCTTCAAAATCTGTTCAATTTTATACAAATGTTGAAACTAGGAAGACAATGAAACTGTTAAAGGAAAGCAACTGAAAGTTTGACAAGGTATTTTTTTAAAGGTGGGAGTTTAAAAAGCCAAACATCTTTTGTCTACATTAGCCTTAAACACATTCAAGTTTCTATGTTTTGCTACACATGAATCATTGAAAACTGTCATATCTCCTAGCTGTACTCCAAATGGCTTATTTCTTGTTCTTAATTTAGGATTATTTTCTTGGATATAAATTTGCACCAGGTTGTATTTATTTTACATTATATATGTTGGTTGGATATTTGACCTAAGTCCTTCTTGTAAAGAAGTCTTCAACTTTACTTTTTTACTAATTAATTATAAATGTTCTTATCTTGAAGGTTGTGAATATGATATATAAATATAAATGGGGCCATCTCGGACTGGAAAGGTGTTCTCATCAAGGTTACATGATAATTTAGAAGATATTCTTCTTATTAACCTTATAATGAGAGAAGTGTCAAGATTTAATTCGCAGGTTTTTCTGTATCACTCGACACTCTTACTGATTCCTAAAATGCTGCCTGTCTAATAGATAGGCTTTTTGAAATACTTTGGATTTATAAAACATTACCTAAGGAAATAGAGAATATGGCATCAAAGGTGATCACACAAATTGAAATGTGCACAAATCAATGCTTTTTTAATTCTTCGCACTGCTTTCATCAACACGTTACATGAAATATTTTGTACTTATTAACATAAAAGCACAGTTCACAGTAACTGCATCTCAGCCCCTTTAGGTATAAAAATAAAGGCAAAAATATTGGATGTTTGGCCATGTACAGTTTGGGTAAGACTTTAGAATGTTGAGAAGGGCCTAAGACAAAAATGGATATGTTGCTTGGTTGGAATACTTTAGTTGCATCACAAAGGCGTCACACTTGGAGAAAGATTTCTTTTCTGGCTTCTTATTATCATGTATTTGCATATTTCTCTCTATCTTAGATGCTTTCTTGATAAAGTTTAGAACAATTGCCTAGAGGAACAGCTTTTCTTAAAATGAGAAAAGAATGAAAGGGATGAATTCTCTTGAAGTGGAACAGGAAGGGCTTTCTACATCAACTTTAAAATATATGAAGTAGAAAGTCTTGGATTCTAGGAAAATAGAGATTAGAAATATTTAAATCACCAAGTTTATTGCATACATTTAACATGGCACAAGGATTAAGAAGAGTAAGAAAATGTAGATTGGCAGCAAATGGAATTAAAAACAACTTTTAAAAAGAAATGTAATTCACATGCTATTTAAAGCCATGTTTTGTTTTGGGTGTTTTTTGACCCCATAGAATAAAATTCCCACAAGAGGGCCTAGTTTTCTAATTTGGGATTCTGTTGCATTATACTTTCTTCTGGTAGGGGGATGTGCTTTAGAAATATGTGCTTAATAAAAGTTTTGCCGATTAGATCATCAAATTAGCATGTATTTCAGAACTAAATTGAAAGTATTTTTGTTTTTCTTTCCAGAAGCAGCTAAGGAGTTTAGCTGACTTCATTATCTACCTAGTCTCTTATTTGTTGATATCTTTGAAGTTGAACATTTGTTGTGTCCACCAAAACCTATGAGCACAGTAAAATGAGTGTTGAGACTAATAAAACAACTTCTGTTTGTCCTTCAATTAATCTTGCATTGTCATTAGGAAAATTAAATAACTTTAAAATGTTTTATTGTGAGAGATACTGTTATTTTGGTGACGGGACAGGTATGAAAGGAAAGAAATCAGTTATAAGGTGTTTCCTTAGCTATGGCATTGTTTCTGAAAAAATTAAAATATCTGTTGAACTGCATCCAATGCAGATATAATAAGACTTAGTCTTAAGAGAATTAATTTCTGGAATTAATTGAGAAAGTGAGTTGTCTGAAAAGTTCTCACAAATTTGTTGATGCAATAATATCCACAATTTACAAAAGATAAGATATATCCACCAAGGAAGCATTCTTCCATTAGTAAAATAGTTTGCTGAAACAGTAAGCTAGATGCAGTGCAAAATTGAATCCTTGGCATTACATGACGCCAGTTCTCTAAGTATTAATCTTTTAGAAATGTCGACTTGATAACCTCTATAAAATCCCCATGGAGCTTGTCAGTTTTTCCAGCACCAACCAGCAAGAATAGGGTAGCTTGGTATACATTTTCGTATTTGCTGCCAAAATTCACAAGCTTTATAAACATTTTTGTATTTGAACTCTTAGAGACCCTGTGATGCAACTTTTTTTTAAAGCTGTGATGTGTGTTCATTGTCTTGGGCTTGTAAGAAAATTGTATACATCTGTGTTTTATATAAAGTGGTCCACTTTTAAGCAATGTACATATTGGACCGTACTGAAAATGTAACTGAATGACCAGTTGTATATTGTAATTGGTTATTTAATGTAAACTCATTTTCAATGTATTCTTGGTTGTCGCTCTTACCTGCCTGAAAAAAGTGTAAATCAGAGGTTATGTTGTATGGATTATTTATTTGTAATTGGACAAGTTTCAAGAATAAAGAAATGTAAAATACGTTTCTCAAATTAAACTCCGAGTTTTTCACTTATTGGGTGTTTCTGTATATCTTAAAAAGACTTCCTCATGACTAGCACTTTAGAATACATATTTAGCACTGTAGAATACTTTGAATATTACTTAGAAACTCTTAACTTTTCCTATTGTTTACTGTTCCTTCCCCTCCCCTTTTCATGTAGTCTTCCCTTTGAATGAAAATTATCTTCCCTTTACCATTTTAAAAGTATTCTGTGATGTAAGCCCTAAGATGTTTTAAATTCTTTTTTTTAATGCTGCTTCTTCCATTACTTCCTTATGAGCCCTGTCTCATTTTATTTAGAGTCTAAAACTACTTTTGTAAGAATGTTTTCAAATGAGAGGTGGCAACTGAACTGTCTTGTACACTTAGAGATTAGAAATGACATTACTCAAATTTGGAATATTAGTAGAGATTTGTGCTACTTAAAACATTTGTTTAGAGCTTGATATTTTTATATGCAAATGAAATAAAGCTTGTGGGGGAGGTCATTCTTTGGAAGACGCTGACTACTGTTTGTGTTTGAATACAAAACATTTGTCTTTGGATAACAGTTGACTTTGAGTATTGGTATTAGGATATGCCTGATAGCTCCATTTAGGTTATTAGTAGTTAGGTTGATCTTTGTGTAGACAAAATGAGATGGGGAAGGTTAGATATATAGACATAATCCTAACAGCTGGCAAATAAACTTGTATTTAGTAGCATTGAATTACATAACAAAGGTGAATTTCTTTTTCTCCATAATAGAGGATTAGATGGGACTTCATAGGTCATTCATTCTTACACCTAGATGAAGAACCAGAGCCTCACAAGCTTGCCTATTGTCACAAGGTAGTAAATAAGAGTTAGCATCTGAACTCTCTCTAACTTATTTTTCAGATTATTTTGTTTTTTAACATTCATTTTAAAAATTTTTGAGTTCCAAATTCAGCTTTCAATCACACCCCTCCCCACACTGAGAAGCCAAGCAGTTTGATATAACTTATAAACGTATAGTCATGCAAAAGTTTGTTGGGGGTGGGTTAGGGGTATCCAACCCAAGCATGTAAAGACTTGTGGTGGAATGGGTAGAGGAGAACGCAAATTTGTTTCAGTGGTCAGGAAAGCAGCTGAAGCAGGCAATGTGGAGTGCTTAGAGCTTGGTATTTTCCATAGTAGTCATGTTGTGAAAGAAAACTCCCCAAAATAAAAAAAGTCTTAAAACATGTGTAGATCTGCGTTTTGCCTTTTTTAAAATTCATTTTTAATTCCAAATTCCACTCATTAAGAGAAGAAAAAGAGAACCCATTACAAATATATGTAAGACATGCAAAATAAATATTGCATTAGCCATGTTCCCCACACTACACCCCCCAAGAAAGGCAGGAAAAAGAGAGAAATAGAAGAAAATATGCTTTAGTCTGCACTCTTAAGTCCATCTGTTCATTAATTTTATACAAGAGGGCCATTTTCCTCTTTCCTTCTCTAATGCTGAATCCAGTTCTCCATGATTCCAGTGTTTTCTCTTTACGTTCAAATTCTTGAGTTGTTACTAGTCTTTTTAAAAGTAGTTGCTGAAAATCCTTATAAAGTTCATGATCTTTTTCGCTTTTGCATTGTAATTGACCATTGATTACAGTTCTGTTGAATAATGAACTCATTTTTCTTTTTACGATTTTAAGGTCTACCTTTCTCATACTTCGGGTTTTTCTATTTCAATATCCTCTTGCAAATGACCAGATTTATATGCTTTGAAAGTGTAAGCTGAGGCTACTTGACTTAGACCATGATGTCATAAGACTACAATTTTCTGTTTCTTTCTTACACTCCAAAACTTGTTTAGGTAACCTTTGTATGGGGAAGTTCTAACTGGCTTCAAATGCTTGGGGTCAAGGCACATAATTTTTATCCATATAATTATTTCATGGAATGTTTTTTGAGACATGCCCCTCCTAACCCAGGAAGCTCAATTTCTACATAATGTATATGTTTATTTGGAGGAGTAGGAGTTATTTAATTACAACTGATTGAGTAGAGGCATATTTTTAGTCACACATATAACAAAAACTTGGAGAAGGGTCAGCTAGATGACACAGTGGACTGCAGAGCTCTGGGCCTGGAGGCCGGAAGACTCTTCAGTTCCTACCTCAGAAACTTGCTGTGTGACCCTGGGCAAGTTGCCTCAGTTTCTTCATGTATAAAATTAGCTGGAGGAAGAAATGGCAAACTACTCCAGTATCTTGGCCAAGAAAACCCAAATGCGTCATGACTCAACAACACCTGGAGGTTTATCTGTATACTGTTTTCTTGGCTTTGCTTACTTCATTCTAATAGTTTATATAGAACTTAACATATTTGTCTGTTCCTCACATACATAGTTTTTTGCATCACAGTAGTATCCTATTTAACATATATATATATATTTTTTTTTACTAATTCTTTGCTATCACTAAGAGCGCTACTGTAAATATTTTGGTGTATGTGAAGATTTTTTTTTTTAGTGACTTCCATGGGCCCAGTAATGGAGTCTCTGGTTCAAAGGGCATGGACATTTTTAGTCACTTTATATACATTAATTCCAACAAATTATTTTCCAAAATGGTTGTAGCATTTTACAGCTCCACCAACAATGTATTAATATGCCAGTTGTTCCACAACCACTTGAACATTGATCTTAACATCTTTTTGTTATTTTTGCCAAATTTCAGGGTGTGAGATGAATGTCAGTTTTTATATGCATTGCTTTTATTACTAGTGATACAGAACATTCTTTTGTGTGCTTGTGAATACTTTGCATTTCTTCTTTTGAAAACTATTTGTTCATGTGCTTTAATCACCAATCTATTGGATAATGGGTAATATATATATATATATATACACACACATATATATGTATATACATATGTGTATATATATATATATATATATAAAACGTAAAATTAAGTGTGTGTATTTAGAATATATCGTAGAATATGTTACAAAGTATTAGTCTAAGGCTAATTCCTACCAGACAGCTTTCTAGTTTTCCTAACATGTTTTTCAAAAATCAAATCAGTTTTTCCCTAGGTAATTTATATTTTCCCTTTTCATCATTCACTGGGTTGAGTTTCATTGTTTCTGATTCTTCTTTGTACGTCTGTTCCATTCATCTCTGTCTGTCTCTCTCTTAACCAATACTAGATGGTTTTGATGATTGCTGCTTTATGATAAAGTCAGAATTCTGGAAGTGCTGTTCTCCCTTTATCCCTATTTACTCATTACCCTTGATATCCTTTTTGTTGCTTTTCCAAATGAATTTTATTATTTTATTAAATTGTATAAAGTATCCCCTTGGTAATTTAATGGGTAGAGCATTAAATTGTAAATTTACTTTGATAGTATTTATATTTTTATTATATTAACACAGCCTAGCCAAGAGCACTGAATATTCCTCCAGCTACTTAAGTTTCTTTATTTCTTTAAGGAGCACTTTGAAATAATTGAATTTACATCAGTTTGTATGCTTTGGTAGGTCACTTCTTGGGTAGTTTATGTATTTTCTAGTTAATTGGAGCAGTTAATTTGTATTTCTAGTGAATTTCTATTCTTTCTTCTTGTATTTTACTATTATATAGAAATGCTGTTGATTTTTGAGGTTTTATTTTGTACCCTGTAACTTTTGTTTAAACTACTATCTCATTTAAAATCTTTACTTTTTCTCTAGGATTTTCCAAGTATTCTACCATATCATCAGCAAATAGGGATAGTTTTTGCTTGCCCCTGTTTATCTTTATGCCTTTTAGTTTATTTCTCTCTTACTGCTTCTGCTATCATTTCCACAACTTTATCAAGTAATGGTGGGGAGACTGGGCATCTTTGCTTCATTCTTGTGTTTACTGGAAAAAGCTTTAGCATATTCTTACTGTATATAATACTTTTAGTTTTAGATAAATACATCTTATAATTTAAAAAAAGTTTTTAATGCCTATATTTTTTGTAGGGTTTCTAAGCATAAATGTTACTGTATTTTGTTGAAGGCTCTGCATCTATTGAGATAATCATGTAGTTTGGGATATTTTGGTTTATGATATGATCAGTTATGTTCACTTACTAATCTTGAACTATCTTTACATTCCTGGCATAAATCCAGCCTTGGTTATAATGAATGATTTCTTGGATAGATCACTCTAGTCTTCTTGACAGGATTTTGTTTAAAAACTTTTGAGTCAATATTTGTTAATGATATTGGCCTTTTATTTTCCTTCTGTGTTTTGTTTTTCTCTAGTTTAGGTATTAGGACTATATCTCATGAAAGGATTCTGGTGCTTTCTCAATTTTTTGAGAATACTGTGTGAAGTATAGGTACTAATTGTTCTTTAAAAGTTTGATAGAATCTTCCTGTGAAGCTATCATACCAGAAATTCCCCACTCCCCACTTTGGTAATTCCTTTATGGTAAAAGGTTTTGTTTTTGAAAGTGGGTTATTTCAGATCTCTGCCTAGCTTTCTGATAGTTTAGGTATTTTATATTTTTGCAAATATTCCTCTTTTTAGTTCTCAGTTTTGTTAGCATAGAACTATAATACATTATCATTCATTTCTTCTGGTTTCGTGGGTTTTGCTTTGATATTAATTTGATTTTCTACCTTTTTTAATCAGATTAACAAAGGTTTATCAATTTTTAAAGAGTTAGCTTTTAGCTTTATTTATTGTTTCTATGGTTTTTTTGTTTTCAACTTGTTTCTTCTCCAACTGCCAATATTTCCTTCTTTGTACTTATTTTAGGTTTATCTGTTGGCTTTTAAATTTTTTTGAAAAGTGATGATTTTTTTTTTTTACTCTTTCACTGTAAACATATTAATTACTATGTCTCTTCATTTGCTTTAGCTCAATTTTAAAAAAGATGACTCTATTCCCACTGGTCCTCATCTCACCACTCCTAATTGCTTCCTTCCATTTGTTACTTTTCCTTTGGAGTTTTACTTATTTCTTTTTCTTTCCTGCTTTTATCTGGTTAGTTAATTTGTTTTCTTTTTTTTTTTCAGCCAAATAAATTTTCCCTTCCTTTTTTTCTTCAACTAGTCCTGTTCAAAGTGTGTGTGTGTGTACCCTTTTCCCCAAATTCTCTGGTTCAGGACCCCTGTCATTATTTAATCCCGCTCTAATCTCTGTATTCCATGTGGGAATCAGAATTTCCTGAAGTATCCATTCTCTGCTCTCCCCTCTTGGCAGTTTTGCCTTGTAGAGCTTGGTTCAAGGATTCCCCTTTTCCATTGTGCCTCACTTCCAGAAAAATGTGACAGAATATTGCCCCAAGTACAAGATTCCTTCCTAGACTCCCCAAACTCTGTTTTTTGTCCTTACTGTGACTCTAATCCCTTGACCCCTTAGTTCTCTTCTAAGCCATTTTTCCTCCACTGATTGCATTCTCCTTCCCCTTTTTGATTTCTTAGGAAACCAGTTCAGTTTTACTTTCTGCTCTTGAGTCTCTTGAACTTCTTGGCCCTGGTTTACCCTCAGCATCTATTGCCTTCACACCTACTTTTTAAAAAAATTTTAATAGTTTCATTTATTTTTGGATTTTGACATTCGTTTCCACTCAAAATTTTTCTCCCCATCTCTCCCCTCCCCCCACCCCATAACACTTTGCATTCTGATTACTCCTTCCCTCAGTGTGCCCTCCCTTTTACCACACTCCACCTTTCCCTTATCCCCATCTTCTCTGTTTTCTTGTAGGGCAAGATAAATTTCTATACCTCATTACCTGTATTTCTTATTTCCCAGTTATATGCAATAACAATTCTCAACATTAGTTTCTAATATTTTTAATTCCAACTTCTCTCCCTCCCTACCTCTTTTGCCCATCCCCACTGAGAAGGCAAGCAATTCAATACAAGCTATATATGTGTCTTTTGCAAAAGGCTTCCATAATAGTCATGTTGTGTAATACTATATTGCCCCCATCCTACCCTGTCCCCCTTTTTTATTCTCTCATTTGACTTTGTCCCTTCCCAAAAGTGTTTACTTCTAGTTACTCCCTTCTCCCATTTGCCCTCCCTTCTATCATCCCCCTCACCCCATTTGTTCCCTTCTCTCCTACTTTCCTGTAGTGTAAGATAGATTTTCATACCAAATTAAGTGAGCAAGTTATTCCCTCCTTAAGCCAAATATGAAGAGAGTAAGCTTTGCTTTTCCCCTCTCACCTCCTCCCTTTTCTCCTACATTGAAAAAGTTTTTCTTATCTCTTTTATAAGTGATAGTCTGCTCCATTCCATTTCTCCCTTTCTCCCAATATTTTCCTCTCCCCTTAATTTAATTTAATTTCATTTTTATGGATATCATCTCTTCTGTTTCAACTCAACCTGTACTCTCTGTCTATGTGTGTGTGTGTGTGTGTGTGTGTGTGTATAATCCTTCCAACTGCCCAACTACTGAGAAAAGTCTCAAGAGTTACAAATGTTATCTTTCCATCTAGAAATGTAAACAGTTCAGCTTTAGAAAGTCCTTTATGATTTCTCTTTCCTGTTTACCTTTTCATGCTTCTCTTGTTTCTTGTGTTTGAAAGACAAATTTTCTTTTCAGTTCTAATTTTTTCATCATGAATACCTGAAAGTCCTCTATGTCATTGAATGACCATTTTTTCCCTTGAAGTATTATGCTCAGTTTTGCTGGGTAGGTGATTCTTGGTTTTAATCCCAGTTCCTTTGACTTCTGGAATATCCTATTGCAAGCCCTTCATTCCCTTAATGTAAAAGCTGCCAGATCCTGTGTTATCCTGACTATTTCCACAATACTTGAATTGTTTCTAGGTGCTTGCATTATGTTCTCCTTGACCTGGAAACTCTGAAATTTGGCCACAATATTCCTAGGAGTTTCTCTTTTCAGGTCTCTTTCAGGAGGTGATCAGTGGATTCTTTCACTATTTATTTTGCCCTCTGGTTCTAGAATATCAGGGCAGTTTTCCTTGATAATTTCATGAAAGATAATGTTTAGGCTCTTTTTTTGATCATGGTTTTCAGGTAGTCCCATGATTTTTAAATTGTCTCTCCTGAATCTATTTTCCAGGTCAGTTTTTCCAACGAGATGTTTCACATTATCTCCAACTTTTTCAATCTTTTGGTTTTGTTTTGTAACTTCTTGGTTTATCGTATAGTCATTAGCTTTCCGGAGCTCCACTCTCATTTTTAAAGAACAATTTTGTTCAGTGAGCTTTTGAACCTTCTTTTCCATTTGGCTAATTCTGCTTTTTAAAGTCTCCTCCTCATTGGCTTTTTGGACCTCTTTTTTCCAATTGAGTTAGCCTATTTTTAAAGGTATTATTTTCCTCAGCATTTTTTTGTTTCTCTTTTAGCAAGCTGCTGACTCGCTTTTCAAGCTCTTTTATGACCTGAGCCCATTTCATATTCACTTTGGAGGTACTGGAGGCAGAAGCCTTGACTTCCTCTGATAGTATGCATTGTTCTTCCTCATGTGAAAGAATGGAAGGAGATACCTGTTAACCAAGAAAATAACCTTCTATGGTCTTACTTTTTTTCCCTTTTTTGGGCATTTTACCATCCTTTGTCAAGGGGAGGGTTCTAGTGCTCCTCTTCCCCCCCAGGACCCTGCTTAGCGCTGAGATTCAGATCAGCTGCTCAATTCCCCCAGAGGCTGAGCCACTGGTACAATGGATGCAGGCTGCTTCTCTGCTTCCCACCGCCCACTGCTGCTGCCACTGCTTCCTCTGCCACCACCTGGGATCAGTGCTGGGGGGACCCTGTTCCCCTCTCACCCAGCTGGGGAAGCCCTCCCACATTGACCTTTGAAGCTTTCTTTGGCACTTGTGGGTTGAGGGATCTGGGACCCTCCCTTCTGGGGATTCTGCCCCAGAGGCCTGTTCTGGTCCTGTTCCTCCCCATGCTACCTGGCCAGGGCTGGGTTCTGCTCTGCTCAGCGTCCTGTCGGCCTTCCAGTTTACCTTTGACTGGAAATCTTTCACCCTGTTGTTCTGTGGCTTCTGCTGCTCTAGAATTTGTTGAGAGTCATTTTTTACAGGTATTTTGTGGGCTATGGGGGAAGCGCTAGAGCATATGCATCTTTCTACTCAGCCATCTTGGCTCCGCCCCCCCTTCACACTTACTTCTGAAGGGAGTTTTAGAATATCACAGAATCACTGCAATTTTATGTTATGCAAATTCAGCTGGGACGTCACTGGTGCAAGGCAATCTTTTTATACCAACCTAATTGATTCACTTTCTCACCAGAGCAATTTTTCCATACTTTTTCATCTTTCCTCCAGCCTCCTGTAGCTCCACTCTTCTCACCCTCTCAGCTGAGAATTTTGCTTCATTTCACTGAAAAAGTGGAAGCCATTTACTGAGAGCTTCTCCTGTCCTCTTGTATTCACATCTCACCAGACTTCTGCCACTACTCTGCTATCATGCCTGTCTGACATAATGAGGTGTCCTTTCTCCTTACCAAGGTAAACCCCTCCACTTAAACAAGTGATCCTGGTCCATCTGTCTTCTCCAGGAGCTTGTTCCCTCTATCATCCCAATATTTTCATCTCTTCATTCTCTCCCTATCTACCAGTGGCTTCTGTGGTCAACAAATGCCCATAAATGCGTGAAAACCAAGAGCTTGTTTTGTGCCTGGTACCAAGCAAGACAGTCCCTGTGAAACTCAAGGAGCTTATGTTTTAAGGAAGGCATCACATAGTTGGGAAAGAGAAGAGGAGACTTACAAGTACAATAACATGGAATGAGGGGTGGGGCCTTCAAGTCTAGTGTGAGGAAGAGACTAGAATTCACTGAGATGGCTGAATGGCATGATGTCCTTGACTCAGGGTAAGATAAAACGAAATCTCATCAACCAGATCTCAGAGTAGCTGTTTGGTAGTTAGTAAATATTTTTTCTGTCAATTATAATTTTTTTTTTGGTAATAATAAGATCCTATATTTTCCCTCTCCTTTCCTTCCCCTCCTCTCAAGTCTTTGGTCTCTTTCTTCTTTCATATTCTTTGAGAATCAGTTCATCAGTGCCCATAACGCTGGGAGACCTCCATTATGGATCTCCTCCTGGTATAGTTTATTTAATTCAGAGATTCCCCAAATGAGAGATACAGCCCCAGGGGTGCTCTAAGATCCAAGGGAGTAGTGGAAGCCTCAGGTGAAGTTGGGGCACGTTGAATAAAAATAAAGGGTCAGTAGAAGCATAAGGAAAGAAGAGAAGAAAATATTGAAAAACCTTTCATACAAGTTTCATCTGTTGTATAACAGTTAAATTATTTTAAATTACATTATTTTCCAAATGAACACACAAAATGCAAGGTATAGCCAATCAGTGGTCAAGCCCAATGACAGGCCTTAACAAGGAAGTGTTGGCATGCCAGCGTGCCACAAGTTGTTAGGAAATCCAGCGTGCATTGTCTGGAATATCTTTGAGTAATGATTTGTTTACAATACCATACAATACCATTATGTGACCATATTTGGTCACATAATGTAATATTTCATCATCAAAATTTCAAATCAGAAAAAAGGCTACAAATTTACAATAAATTATTAAATTTAGGATGTCATTTAAAAAACTTGAAATGATGCAAATCTTTAAAAAATACATTAAAAAAAAGGTTAAAGAAAGATTTCCAGAGGGGCACTGAGTAATTTTTTTTCTTTTTTTGAAAAGGGAGTGGTAGGCCCAGTGAGTTTGGGAACCTCTGGTTTAATCCATTCACTTTACTTTCTCATCTTTATGTTTTAGAATGCCTTTTCTAGCCTCATCATGTTGGAGTTTAAATGTGGTAGGTCCACCACACTTGATGGTAAGTGGTGTTCTAATCATTGCTCCAGATAGTTCCCATGTTCATCTATCTGTTGTTATGTTCCCAGTTTCATTAAGTACACTCTATAATTTCATTTAGTTGGGACTCTTCTCAAGCTTTCATTAAACTTTTCTGTCTAGAACATCTCTCTGTTTTATGAAACCATCTTGCTTATATCTTCTACCATACATCTCCATAAAATCTTATAATTGATTTTATACTCTAAACTGGTGGTGCTCTCAGCTGCCCTGGCCCCAAAAGATTTACAAGAAAGCACTTCCCCTGATTCTTTTAAGTTGTAATGATAGGGGACAACTATGGTTGTGGAAACATGTAATTTTAAAGTTGAAAAAAGATGATTAGTTTTTTTTCCTTTTTAAAAATTCTTTATTATAAAGGTTTTTTTGGAGGGAGTGAGAAGAGTTGGGGGAAGGTTATATTGGGAAATCCAGGTGATATGAAAAAGTTATGAATACAATATTATTTTTAAAAATTGTTCACAGAATCCACGATTTGTAATTAGATGTAGCTCACAAGTTAATAAACTTGGTGAAATGGGAGTGATTGAATAATGGGACGTTTTTGTGTCATAAAAGAGTACCTGGGAGTGGGAGAGATAAGGGAAGAGGAAGCACCAAGCTTTATTCTTGGAGACAGAAAGTCTCTTATGATGACAAATTCTAGGATATACTCAGGTCGTTCTGTGTGATGATGTGGAAAAGAGATGAAAATAATCACAGTCAAGGAGGAAGAGTGTGGTCAGGTATGTAGGTTTTCTTCAACATATCATAGATGGTGAAATTACCTGGGATGATGGCAAGGAGTAGGAACAAACAAAGAAAGTGAGGTAACCTGTAAACTAGAAAGACATATGATGGATGGGTCGTAGAGAAATGACAAAGATGGAATGCTATAGATTGAGGTCACGTGATACAAATTCCCTCTTCTCCTCATTCCCACGTTTCAAATCACTGCAATAACATCCATCATTATCTTTATTCCTTATCTCTTCTCTCAGAGGATCCAGTACCAAGCCCTCTGTTTCTGGCTTTGATCCTATCCTGCCCAGAAGCTTACCTCTTTGAGCTTTCCCTTGCCCAAATTTTCAACTTCCCCTTATTCACTCATTCTTCTCTTGCTGCCTATAAATGCCATCAGGTCTCCATTTAAAAAAAAAAAGTAAAGCTTCATTTAGCTTTATGTTGTCCTCAAACTATCATTCACATCTCTCTTCCCTTTTATAACCAGACTCAGAAAAGGCTGTCAATATTTCAATGCTTCTGCTTTTTCCACCTTCTAGTACCTCAAATAATAATATTTGTTAATGAACCCATGCTGATGTGCCAGGAGTTTTCCAGCTTCTAATGGCAATAGCCCAAGAATCTGAGTCTGGTCCTATGCCAGTTAACAGTTTTATCAGTAATTTAGATAAAGGCATAGATGGTCATCAGATGTATAGATGACTCTAAGCTGGATCCAGGTGTCCAGAACATTGAGGTGAATTTAATAAGATGAAATTCAATAGGGATACATGTAAATTCTTGCTTTTGGGTACAAAAAAATCACTTTCCCAAGTAGATGAGGGAGGTATAGCTAGAATGAATGATGGTTGTTCTGGAAGAGACCTGTGTTTTTTTAGTTAACTGAAAACTCATGATTTAGCAGTGTAATGTAGAAACCACAAGAGCTGAAAGGACCTTATGCTCCTTTAAGAGAACCCAACTTCCAGGAATGGGGAGATGATAGCCCTACTGTACTTTGCCTTCATCAGATCTTATCTGGCATATCATATTAAGTTCTGGGCAACATGGTTTAAGAAGGACATTAATAAGTTGGAGATAGCTATTCTCAGCAATATAACGATCCAAGACAATTCTGAAGGATTTATGATAAAAATGCTATCCATATCCAGAGAAAGAACTGATGGAGTCTGAATGCAGATCAAAATATGCTTTTTCTTTACTTTCTTTTGTCTGTGTTTTCTTTCACAGCATGACTCCCGTGGAAATGTTTTGCATAATTATACATAACCTGTATCAAATTGCTTGCCTTCTCACTGAGAAGGAAAATAGAAGGGGAGGGAAAGAATTTGGAACTCAAAAGGATTAAAAAAAGAATGTTAAAAGTTGTTTTTACATATAATTGGGGAGAAATAAAATATTCCATAAAAAAATAAGCTGGAGAGTGACCAGAGGAAGGCAGCCAGGATGGTGATGGGGAAGAGCTGTTTAGCCTGAAGAAAATAAGACTTGCAAAACTCCCTTTCCTTTTTCCTTTCTTCTCTCTGCTGAGAGTGTGACCATTCTTACAGTTACTCAGGTTTGCAACCTGGGAATCATCTTCAATCTTTCTCTTTATTCACTTCCATATCTTTAAAAAAATGATACGCTTTGTGTTTTTACATCAATTTCATTTTCTAATATTCCTTTCTTCTCTTTTTCTCCCAGGGAGAACCATTCTTTTTAACAAGAAATTGGAAAGAGGGAAAATCATTTTAGCCAAACTCACTAATACATCATATGCAATGTTCCATACTCTTAGTATCCTGCTCATGTAAAGAGGGGAAAGAGATGCCTTCTCCTCTCTCCTCTTTGGGGCCAGAATTGGTTACGATTATTTTCAAAACATTTAGTTTTGAATTTTTTGGTAGTTATTTCCATTTGCATTGTTGATGTCATCGTGTATATAATTTTCTTGGTTCAACTCATATTTCTCATTTCACGTACATCTTCCCTTCCTCTTCAATATCCAACCATTCACCACATTTTGTGTGTTCTACCCTTACCACGTCTCACACCTATCTCCTCCCCACCTTCAGCATAATCACCCCAATTAATTCAGGTATTCAACACCTCTCTCCTAGTCTACTGAAATAGCCACTTCACCAATTTCCCTCTCCTCTTTCTAATCCATCCTCCACAAAGCTGCCAAATTGATGTCCCTAAAACCCAGGTCTCACCATATTACTGCCCTTTCCCAGAAGCTTCTGTGGTTCTTTGTTGCCCCTAGATAAAATACAGATTTCTTTCTTTGTCATTTAAAATCATTTACAATCTGGATCAGCTTATTTTTCCAGTGATTTCTCCACCAATCTGGTCTAGTTTTTATTCCTATGTGTGCTGTTACCCATCTTGCCTTTGTACAGGTTGTCCTGTACGATTTGTACCTGGAATGTTTTCCTTACACCTTTTGACTTCTATTCCAATACTGCTTCAAGTGTTACCTACTAAAATGTTCCTTCCTAGACTCCCATAGTGGTTAGGGTTCTTCTTATCATCAGAATCGCCTTTTGTATTTTGTATCTATCTTATATTGACCTATCTGTGCACCCTTTTTATTCCTAGGAAAATGTAAACTACTTGAGCACAGAGACTGTTGAGCATTTATTTTGTTTCTTTCCAGGGCCTATTTTAATTCCTAGCGTTACTGTCCTTCATTATTGTCCTGACTTTTTGTGATGCTATTTGGAGTTTGAGTGCCAGTTCCTTCTCCAGCTCATTTTTACAAATCAGAAAACTGAGGCAAACAGGGTTAAGTGACTTGCCCCAGGGTCACACAGATATAAGTATCTGAAGCTAGATTTGAACTGAGGTCTTCCAGACTCCAGACCTGGCTCTCTATCTTCTGTACCATCTAGCTACCCTTAGTTCCTGGCATAGACATGCTTAATAGGTGCTTTTTGATTGTCCATTTAATATAGATAAATTGCCTATATTTCAAACAGTGAGAAGCAGAGATAAAGGTCCACAAATCATAGTAGGTAGTGAGAGAAAGTTTATGCTATTTTTCTTGTATTGAGTTGGCAGAAGTTGGACAAACATGAGACCTTTTTTTATTTCATCCTCATTCGCCTACTTATTTAAATCCTACCCATCCTTATAATACCTGCTAAATCTCCATTTTATCCATGTAATCTTCCCTTTCAGTTCTTGACTGATTTTCCTATCCCTTTGAATTTAAAAGCTAACGTAAAACATACCACTTAATTACTTCATGTGTTAAATTGATTTTGGGTGTTTCTATGGAAATTGTCTTCTTGCCAGCTATATTGTAAGTTCCTTGAGGGTAAAGGTTATGACTTAATGTTTCTTATGTTTCCCATAGTAATTCACTAAATGAAATTTATGAAAGCATTCATTAAATGCTTTTTTGAGAGGAAGAGCGATTGATCTCAGTAAATGACTCCCCGGTCCAAAATGTTGACCCTATCTCTTGTAACTGAACTGTAACTGTCATAACTTTATTCCTTTTGTGTTTTAGGTTTTTTAGTATTGAAGAATCCATTTTAAAAATGAAAATCCCTACAGGAGGAGGTTGCACCTGAAAGTATTATTAGCTAACAATGTCAGTTATCAGGAACGTTGGTAAGTTGATTTATGTGCCTTAATGTTCAGTATTCAAATACTGAAATGCATTGGAGACCCCATCAAAATGCACATTCCCTTCAGTGTTGACTGAAACCTATCCATGTTTGTCCATCATGTGTGACTTTTATCTATGTACTTTCATAAGTTTGCCAAAGGAGATCTATCCAATGATTTTGGGGCCTTACTTGATTTCTTCTAATACGGTAAATGTAACCTGAGTCCAAAGCCCATTGATATATGGGACATTCTCTTTATTGGTGATCAGTGCCCCACACCTGTATGAGGACCAGGACAGAATTGGCAAGAACAGAGGAGAGAGATTCAGGATCTTCTAGCTGCTGTTGTCAAGAAAGAAGATGTTCACAATTTCATCTTCTCTTTAGGTTTTTAAAGAGAGAAAAAGACTGGGAAGAAATCGATATAAGAGTTGCTGGCAATCTCTATGATGTCTCCCTAAGAGAAAGTGGGGCAAGGAGAAGCTAGAGCTATCTATTCTTGCCTCCTGATAGGTCACATCAAGGCAGCCATATATTACATAAGGGCACTTAGGAAGCACCTGAGCTACCCATCGTTATCATTTTCTCCTGGTAATTTTCCTATCCTATTTTTCATGCTTACATTTTTGATGATATCCTTTATTTCACTTTTCCTTCATAATTCCATTTATAAAGTTCTACAGCCTTCTCAGGGTTGTCATGGGCCTCTCCATTATTCTTTGGGATTTTTAATGTTAATTCTTTCCATTACTCTCATCCATAGAAAGATATCAAAAGGTGGACCTTTGTTTCAGGGAGAAGTTTAGGATTGTGAAAACAAAACAACCCAAAAACGATTGCAGTTTCCTAAGGACAGTTTAGTTCTGTTTAATGATGAGTCCAACTTGCTATCAATTTGCAGTATTTATTTAAAAATATATTTATTGATGGATGAGCTTTGTAGATTGTTCATTCAACTTCCTATTGTTAGTTAAGCAATAAGTCTTCTTCATCCACTTTATTTTTCCTCAGTAAACAATAAGACCAAACTCTTTCATAGGATCATAGGATCATAGGTCATATAGGTCATAGGGTCATAGCTGGAAGGGACTTAGAGGTCATTTAATACATTTTATATTCAGGGAAACTGAGGTGCAGAGAGATTAAGTGACTTGTCCGGAGTCATATGCGTGTGAAGCAGAGTTTGAGCTCATGTCTTCCTGACTAAAAATCCAGTACTTTGTCCATTGAATCCATAATGCCTCTCTTTATGGATTTAATTTAGAAGGATATAAAAATTAAATCCTAAAATAATAATTTAAGAGAGAGAAGTTGACAGCAACTTGAGGGCAAGAATGAGATGTATATTAGTCACTCAGGGAGTTAGAGGAAGGGATACCTGGGAATGGAGACTTTGGTAAAGAAGTAAGGGATATAGTCTCACAGAAAGAGCAAAAGATTTAGTTAAAGTATGAAAACATGATTTAAAATCCCAACTGTTAATATCTGTGTGACTTTTGGCAAACTTTACGTCTGAGCTTCAATTTTCTCATCTATAAAATAAGGAGATTGAATTAGATGATCTCTAAGGGCTCCTTGCCTTTGGACTATTTGGAAATTTTAGGGAGGAGGTCAACCACACCAAAGAGAGATGCTTTCTACTGTACAATTTAGCTTTGATCTAGCACGGAATATGTGCCCTTTCTAGCAAGTGTACTGTAAGTTTCTGACCCCAAGTTTTCACTCAGGACACCATGAGGAAATACTTGAGGCTTTGGAAGAGGTTGGGTGTAGGAAGTCTTACCCTGGGTCGGTTTCTCTACTCTCCATCTGGTTTAGGATCAAGATGCCCCAGACTCACAGCTGCCTTCCTTTTACAGAGACAGGTGATCATGTTAATTGAGGGGATCATTAATCATTTCAGTTATGAATGTCAATGGGGAAATATGGAAAAAGGCTACTTTGATAATAAATTTATATATATGTACAGTAAAATAATAATGTTAGAACTTTTCTCAATTTAATAAAAGTTGGCAGTGAGCTATTGACTTAACCAAGGAGTCCATGCATAGATAAGAAAGAATCCATGAATTTGAATAGCGGAAAAAACCATCCTTATTTTCACTAATCTTTGATTTCTTTTGTAAACTTATATCTTTTATTTTATGTATTTGTAGATATTATTCTGAGAAGAAAAGTCTCATCGAACCGCCTGATGGGTTCACATCACAGAAAGGCTTAAGAATTTCTAGTGTCTCATTGTAGTATCAGAGTTGACTACCAGAAGGCTCTCTGCTTGACCTGTTTCTGATGTGCAACCCTATCAAATCCTTCAGAAGATGGCAATATCTCCTCTTGCCACTAGAGGACAGCCAACACCCATCTAGTCCTTCAATGGCAGCTATGGCAGGGTCTTTTTGTCTCTTAGCTGCTAAGAGTAGCTTTCTCTTTTCTTATGCTGTGACTTTCTGAGTTCACAATTAAAGGATGATTATTGATATTATGATTAATATTTAATATATCAAGTACTTCTATTGCCTTTGTTCAATTACCATTTGTAATAATTTTCTCTCAATTTCTCTTCTCCCTTTTATGCCAGGGAATCAGGAAACATTTCTTGGTGTATGTATAATGGGTATGTACTTCACTGCAGAAGCAGTAAAAAATACCTTAAATCCTGTTCCTTTTTAGCCAATATCTCATCCCTGATACTTGACAGTCATCAGTCAACAAATGTTTATCAAGCCCCTACTGTATGCCCGGTAGACACTTGTAAGCGTGGAAATACAAAGAAAGGCCCCAAAAGTTCCCGCTTTCAAGAAGCTTGTATTCCAGTGGATAGAAGGGACCTCTGTAATGTGAATTCTGATAATAATGGATTTTAATAACACAATGGAGGTCTTAGTGCTATTGGCTTCTACGCCTTTTGTCCACCTTACTGGGCTCACTATCAAGTAATCTCAATTTTAGCATATAATAGAAGAAAATAAAGCTAGCTTAAGTGGGCTTAATAGGATTGTAAATGACAAAGTTAACTTAACTGAGCTTTTTCTGATGATGCCGCTCATATAGTATCAGTTGCTCAACACCTTTCTACTATCATTTGAGTGCTGTGGATTTGGGGAGCTCTGATCATTTCCTAGGCTCCTCCCTACTTCTCTGGTCTTGACCATCCGCAGACAATGTTTGGTCCCTGGGACTGGCCCTTGCAGTCCAGCAGATCAACTGTTATTCACCTGTAAACAGATCAGCAACTCTAGAGCTGTTTCCTGCTTGGAGGATAGTGGTCCTAACTCTCAAACTCAGCCCATTTATAGCAGCTTCTCACCTTCTAGTGCTTAATGTAGGAACTAGGAAGTCTTAAGGCCACCAGAAGGAAAAGGGAGCCCATGCACAGATCTATCATTTTCCTATCCGTTCTCTGTCATAGGGAGAGTTTTCTTTCACATTGACTCACAATTCTATTTCCTACTTTGGGAACATTTAGGCTCCCTCACTGATGAAAAACAGTGCTATAGAAATATCTCCTACATCGTTACTGGGAGCATGACTTCATGTCTCCCTTACCCAAGGAATTGGAGAATTTCACTCTCAACTTTGAATGAAGTTAGAATCATACTATTTTTTTTTTTTTAGAATTAGAGTAAATCTTAAATTATATAAAGCCCAGTTTTCTCATTCCACAAACTGAGAGCAGGAGTGGTGAGATGGCCTACCTTGAATCAGTGTGCTGTCATACAAAGAACATAAAGTCTGAAAGCTATCATTTTCTTTTTATAACATATGACCCTGCCGGTCTAGTGGATAGAGATGGTGACACATGGTCAACAATTTTGACTTGGAGTGAAAGGCTCTATCAGTCCTTCTCCCCTCTCTCCTGATGTTCCCCAGTACTCTGAGTATTTTGTCTGTGTATGGAGATATATGCAAACACCTTGGCATGGCTATTTGTGAAATGCAACCATGGGCAGACTGGCAAATTTGGCCAAGGTCAATAGTCATGTTTTATCCATGAATGAAATGCACCAACAAGTTAAGGCCCAGTGTTTGTAAAAAAATATGGTTGTTTGGAATGCAGGGGGCCTGAAACAACACAAGGACAAATCTCCCTAAACATAGGATCCATTTATCATCTGTCCTGGTTCCATGTTACAATGGGCATATAATTAACCAAAAGTCTTTGAAAGGACAACAAACTTCCAAGGTATTCAGCTTTCCAGATGGTTACTAAGGTAGTTGTTCACAGACAGCTAGGACTAGAAGAGACTTTAGAAGTCATCTGGTTCAACACATTTTACCCAAGATTTTTTGCTGACCTCCAAAGCCCTATAGGTGATAAGTGGTAGAGGGAAGACAAGAACCTCAGTCTTCTGATTCTGAGGCTGTGTCAATATCTGGGGCAAAATGGGGTTAGCAATACCCTAGCTACAACAAACAGGTTGGTGGGATGGTGAGGGGCAGACAATTGGATGCAAAATAACTGAACTTTTGGTGTTTTGCAGATTCTCCCACATACTAGTGATAGTTGGACAGAAATGTGAATATGATAGAACAGCATCCAATCCATAAAGCACCAATGTCTAATACTCCATATTCAGAGATTTCCCAGAAGCAATATTGAGAAGGGACAGTAGGAGTCAATATTGTTTTTGTGGAGGCAGCCCCTAACTGTGGACCTAATCCACATTTGCCTGGAGTTTGGGATACTGTGCCACAGGTTACATCTTCTGGGCTGTCTCTGTGGACTTACAGGTAATTAGGAAATAGATTTTTTGACTGTCTAGAAGCCCAGAGGACTTTCCTTTTTGTGGAGTAGAAACTTAGTATTTCCTCCTCCTTTTGCTTTCTCTTATTTTTGCTAATGTTCCATCTTTACTTTTTTTGTGTGTAGCACCAAGGCAGACATGATCCTGGAGAAACTTTGCACAGTTATATAATGACATATTAGAAGTGAATGTGCAAGCCTACTCAGCTGTAGATGGACTGTGCCTTGTATAAAATTATTAATTGGTGGAGAGTCTAGAAACTGTATGCCTTAAGGATGTTGTTACAGATCCCGGGGTAGTCTGAGAGGACGCATTCTGGAAAACAGGGTAGCTGCTTCATGGAAGGAATTTCCTGTTACTGCAGTCTCCCCAGGTCCCTAGATAGCTATAGGATTAAATATAGAGACCAATGTACTCTAAGGCTTCAGTGTATTTCAATGTACTTCTGAGGCTGGTTTCATTTGCAATGACTGCAAATATTACTTGGCTAGAGAAAGGGTTGGTTTGCTCACTTAGCAGAGTGATAAACCATTGTTTAGGACTTTTGATTAAATGGAGGGTAGGAGTTTCTAGAAGCCCTAAGTGATAGGGGTCAGGTTGCCTAACAGCTTTAGGTGTGTATTTCCTCTGGAGGAGTAGAAGAAGGCTTGTTGTCTGTATGTGATTTTGTTATATAAGAGGGATTCCCCAGAATATTGAGGGAAGGTTGTCTTACCAGCATCCCCAAGTTTATTTCTCTTTTGAGAGGAATTTAAACCACAAGGGAGTACTTTGAGCCTAGAGAACTGTAGCACCCTAGGGAAAGATGAGATTTGCTGAAGAGAGAGAAGAATTGTATTGATTATTTAAATGAGGTTCTTTTTTTGGGGTAGGATTTTCCTACCTTGTTGGTGCCAGATATCAGGGGTAATTAATGGGCCAGATCCCAAGGCTGTTTGGCATAGAAGCTATAACCTGCTTCATATTTCAATCCTTCCTTAGGTAATTTGGTGACCATCCATGGACCTAGTGCAGCCACTCAATCAGCTAGAGTCCTATGCAGGTCAGAATCCCCAAACTCAAGTAATCCAGTTTCACCCCAGTTCCAGATATTACAGTTGTATGCCAACCATACTCAGCTTACTATGAATTCTTTTTTCAGTTTTCTGCCTTTTCTGTGGGGTGGAATAAAGGCTGTCCTATGCCTGATAGACACATTTCTAACTTACTTATATAGCTTCAGGGGGACCCCTTTAACTCAGAGCTAAACATGACCTATAGAAGTGGAAAGAATCTTAGGGGTCATTTAGTCTAACTGAATTATTTTACAGATGAGCAAAGTGAGGTCCCAGCAGAGTTAAACAGTTTGCTAAGGCTAGGCTGCAAGAAAGCAGGAGGGCTGGGATCTGAACTCAGGTCCTGTGACTACATTTGAGCTTCACAGATTTTTCAGTGGCAGCTCTATGTGGGGACAAAGAGAGGGGCACTCTTAAGATTGAACTGGATTTATGGAAGTTCAAAGCTTGGAATACCGGGTTGCAGGCTCCAAATAGAAAAAGCCGTCTTTCACTTGTTTGTCAAGAATTGTTTTCTGTGTTGTTATGGTATCCCAGGTGCTTAAAATGATTCCTTGTTCACAGAAGGAGCTTAATAAATGCTTATTGGATACAAAGACAATAACAAAAAACTTATATTCTAATAGGAAAAGACAATACATAAACGGGAACTGAAAAGGGGAATGGGTAAGACATAAGGGGTGAATTCCAAGCTAGGCTGCTGGGGAGAAGGTAGAGAAGTCTAGAGAGTGAGGAGTAGAGTTGGGCATGACATGAATATTAACCATACATCTTATGAAATGGTCATGAAGGCCAAAGACTCACAATTAAGAAGAGAGGGATGCAGAGTGGAAGTCTATGGAGGGTGAGAAGTCTGTTTTACCTACTTTTTAGTTCAGTCATTGAAAAGGTACAGAAGAGATAGAGGATAAGCTAAGTATAGAGTATAAACTAAGTATAAGTATAAGAGTATAAACTAAGACATTTTTTCATGTGAGGTTTTTGGATTTAACCCAAAATCTAAACTGTTCAAAATTCATTGAATGTGGTTTTGACTAGTATGTTTTTTTTAGTATTTCTAGGATCCTTGAGTTTAATAATGCAGACACTGCCTCCACCTTCAGAGATCCCAATGCTAAGATGCCTTATTAGTCAGTCTCTCTGATTTGCCCTATTCAAAATAGTTCATTTCATGGTGGTCACCATTTTGGTGATGGGGCTCCCTGAATTTAGCTAGGCTGGCCTCCAGAGGGTAGACTTCAATTGTCTATCTGTTGCAAGATCTTGAAGCTTTTCCACTTGGTAGTACTTATCAGAACATGTACTTCATTGGTGTAGCCTTCAAGGACCTTGAGTCACCCAATTATTAGAGGCAGGCATTTTTGGCTCATATTTCTGTGTTGTTATGGTATCCTAAGTACTTAGAATGATTCCTTGTTCACAGAAGGAGCTTAATAATGCTTGTTGGATACAAAGACAATGACAAAAAAGTTCCTACCCTCAAGGAGCTTGTATTCTAATAGGAGAAGACAACACATAAAGGGAGACTGAAATAAATGTGATGTGCTTTAGGGTATAGCAATATTTGTCTCTCTCAGTAGGCACTTAGCTCTTTTATGTTATTGTAGGTCTTGCCTCTTCAACCACACTGCAAGTCTCTTGGTAGCAGGGAATGTTTTACGCTTCTCCATATCCTCAGTGCTTCACATCGTGGTTTTCAATAAATGATGGTGACAAGAATGATTATGAGGAGGAGCCTAAATATAATTAAGTCTAAAATGTACAAAGAAATCATCGAGACAGATAATGTAAGCATTAGTATATCTCAGTTACTCATACTCCACACCCTTTGAAGCTCAGGAAGATCCTTTGTTTAGAATTTTTAAAAAAATTTACTTTTGGTTTTTTCATGTTTTTCCTTTCAGTTTTATAAGTGAGTGGCAAGCATTATGTTTAAGTGGATTTTGAATTATTTGAGAGGTTGGTTTGTGTTCAAGGAATTGCCAGGGTATTCATGACAAAGTGTATGATGAGCAAAACCAGGAGAAATTCTAAAGCAAAGAAAGACTAACTTTTGTGGGAGGTTGACGTAGAAGCTGAAATCTTTTCTTGTCTTGCCTCTTCTGTAAAATTTACAGGAAGCAAAGGGTTTGTTTTTGTGGATATAATAGATGTGAACCTATCTGAATGTGAGGCAGCTACATATCTCATCCTGTGAATCACTAAGTCCTAGATTCTGCCAACCCTCGCTGATGTATACAAGATCATTAAATGTTGGGAAGAGGTGGGGCTGCCTTTTAGTCTTCCCCAAAATGGTGTACATGGAGCACTGCTCATTCTGAATGGTGTAATTGATATAATAAAGTGCTGTTTACATAGGCAGGCAGGACTAAGGCAGACTGCCATCTAAAATTAAATACCTTTCCCCTTCTCAATAGAATTAGTAGTTATTCATCACATCTATAAACTAATAATGATCAATTACAATCTGAAAACAAATTTTTACTTTTATTCTCATTGTTGATTGGATTCATTTTTGCAGTGGTTTTAATTCTCTCAAATTTGATGCTGTCGCAGAAGTTCATTTCTTCAACACCAATATTTCCCTAGTTGGCGTATTTTGGAAAGAAACAAAATTATAATTCAAAAAGCAATGTAAAAATGCTTGGTGGACTTATAAATGAGGCCAACTATAATATATTATCATGTTGACTTATGCATATGAAATACCATAAAAGAAATTATTAAGGACTTGTATGGCTAGAAAAGGAGGTTGACAATCATGTAGCAAGACTAAGAGGTAAGAATCATGAACAATGAGAAGGCATGGAGAGGGTTGTGATCTTCTCCAGCAGAGAGAATATCTATACCAATGAAACTATATGTATATCAAAGTATCAAAGCAAATTATATACCCTTTTGATGACAAGATAATTTTTTTCTTCTGTACACTGGTTTCATCTTCCTGTAGCCCTTATGTTAAATCTTTCTGACATGAGGGACGTGGGTATATTTTTGGGAGATTCTACTCAGATGCCTGGCTCATTTTCCCTCACTCAAATCATCTGGAAACTTTAGTGTTTGACACTCTCTAGAGTGTGGTCACCAGCTGCCCTTATAAGAACACATATTCACAAGGTGTAAAGAATGAACTGTAAGCATGGAACTAGATGAACTGATACGCAGTGAAGTAAGTAAAAACAAACAAGATACACAGTAATTATAACAATGTAAATAGAAAGTGCAAATATGCACCAAAAAACCAAAATGAAATGTAATAAAATTATAAAGATCAAGTAGGGCTTGAATAAAGTGATATGAGAAGACATTGCTTATGGAAGCAGAAGTTCACAGGTGTTTCACATTGCACATGTTTTCAGACTTTTTCAATGTATCGATCTGTTATGCTGATTTTTTTCCTCTCTGAAAAATCCTCTTTGTTATATGGGATGACTCTTTGGAAGGGGGAGGAGAAGGGATACTTGGGATAACTATGGTGATATAAAAAAACAGAAAATAGAAGCAAAAACTTATTTTTAAAAAAGAGTGAATGCTGCATTTTAAGTCAAGTTAATTATAGGGTCACATCAAAAGTCAATCAATAATCTTGTTTATGGTGTCCAGTATAATGTCTCTCTCTCTAATAGCTCCAAATGGGTAGAGCTCACATGGCATTATACTTCCTATTAGGATCATGGCTGCATTGAGTTCACCATGTGCTTCAGTTTGCAGTTCTCCTAAGTTTCTAGCAGATGATGGTGCCCTCTCATGTTGGCTCAGTCCAGTTTTGTAGGCCTATCTCAATGTCTTCTAGTAGATTTCTATTGTCTTTTACCATGATTCTTGAATGATTAGCATCTCAGTCCAATTACCCCTGAAAGTGGTGTTTTCCCATAAGCTGGGGAACAGAGGACAAACAGAATTCCTTGGATTAAGGACTCAGAGGGATGGGCTGTGTATTTGGTTCATCTAAATCCATGAGCTGGGGAACAGAGGACAAACAGAACTCCTTGGCTTAAGGACTCAGAGTGATGGGCTATGTATTTGGTTCGTCTAAATCCATTTGACTGTTCCATGAGAGCACTGCTGTTATGTAGGTGTTAATTACCCTAACATTTTCTTCCCCT
The DNA here is from genome assembly GCA_023548195.1 of Bettongia penicillata ogilbyi. Taxonomy (NCBI): domain Eukaryota; kingdom Metazoa; phylum Chordata; class Mammalia; order Diprotodontia; family Potoroidae; genus Bettongia; species Bettongia penicillata. The sequence goes on along the minus strand of JAJHZJ010000406.1, from coordinate 284,951 downwards.
TAAAACAACAACCACCACTACCGCCATCATCACCATAACTAAAATAGTTTCATTCTCATCTTTTTTCATGGGGTTAAGATAGAAATGATCCTGGGTTAAGTTGCTTTTCTGCTATTATTTTTTTTATAGCTGAATGCATTGTTAACCTTTGCACAAGTGAATGTAAAAAGCTTATTTTTGTAGTTGAACAAAAGTATTATATATGATTTTTGTCTCCTCTTCTTGGCCTCTATATTTTGAAAGAGTGAACTCTTCAAACTTGGGCATTGTGAGTATTTGATATGGCAAAATGTTTTGACAATATTGTTCTCATGTTTTTATGGACCATTGCCATGACTCTGTAATGCAGACAACAGTTTGATCTGTGATAATGATTTATTTTCAGTGCAGTTTATTGGCTTTCTCCAAGATATGGGGATTTTTTTCTGTTAGTCCATAAGAGGTAATAAGTTTCTGTTGTATATTCCAGCCACCATATAAAGTCTTCCTGTGTATTCAGTAGGCACTTAATTTCTTTTAGTCTGATTACAGAGCTTCTATCATTTCCTTACATACTCTCTGCTGTTCACAAAGTCCGAGCCTCTTAAGGGTGACCATTCCATAAAGTCCAGTGGTGATGACCTGGTACCGAATTGCTATTGCAAAGTCCACCTTTTCCACAAACAAATCCATGCAATGAAGCTGTTAATACTTTGCTGTTGTTTAGTAATTTCAGTTGTGTCTGACTCTTCATGACTCCATTTAGGGTTTTCTTGGCAAAGATAATGGAGTGGTTTGTCATTTCCTTCTCCAGCTCATTTTATAGAAAAAGAAACTGAGGCAAACAGGGTTAGGTGACTTGCCCAGGGTCACACAGCTAGTAAACGTCTGAAGCTGGATTTGAACTATGAGGATAGGTCTTCCTGACTCTAGGCCTGACACTCTATCTATCCACTGCATCACCTAGCTGCCCATTTGAAACTTATTTGACATATTAATGGCTGAGTTCTTGTGGATGAAGGTGGATCCCTTCTGGGATCTTCACTATTTCATAAAATCCATCTGGATGTAAACCATTTTTGTTTACATTTGACAAACAGGATGGTGTGTACTTGTTATCAACTTTTACTTTTGTTCAGTGAAATGATGCCTATTTATTCCAAAAGTATTTCTGTACTTCTAAAAATTTACTCTCTGTATCATGAACTCTAAGAATATCTGTCATCCTTCTCCTCAGTGAATATGTGTGAGCCTTTCTATAATTGCTTTTGGGTGATGAGTCTTATGTTATGTTCATGACATTTGGGGAGGATGCTGTCCATTTTTGTTATGGTTCTGAAGGCATGCTTTTTTGGTCCATTATTGTCATGAATCTTTTTCTTCTCATCTATTTTGATGGAGTTCAGATTGGAATGGTTCTGGGACTAGTCTCTGTCCTGCTATTATTTCTATTATAGTTAATGTTCTGTGGGCTATTGCCTAGATGAATCAAGTGACTGCTTTTTATAGTTGAATGCAAGCATAGTATAGTATGAGGAGCTAGGTGGAGCAGGGCCTAGAGTCAGGAGGACCTTAGTTCAAGTCTTTCCTCAGACACTTATTAGCTGTGTGACCCTAGGCCAGATACTTAACTCTGTTTGCCTCAGTTTCTTCATCTGTAAAATGAGATGGAGAAAGAAGTAGCAAACCAGTCTAGTATCTTTGCCAAGAAAATCCTAAAAGAGTCAGACAGGACTGAAATGCCAGAACAGCTACAATAATGTAGTGAGCCCATCCTTTGAAAGCTCACTTAAAGCATTCTCAGTACAGCCCCGGGATGAGGGGCACAATCCACATCCAGGTGATTATTGGCAACAGTCCAGTCTGTGATAAGGCTTCATCCTTGTGCAATTTATTATTTTGAGTTCCCAAAGATATTTTGAATTCTGTATTTGTCATACTGGATTTTGTTGTTTGTCATTCTATGAGAGCTTCTGGTACATAATTATAGCCACTAGGTTTTGCTGGATTTTGGCCAGGCATTAGATTTTAGCAATCTCCCGAAATGTGGGGCATTACATTTCTACCTTTTCCATACATAACTTGCACTGGTCAATCTATCTGGGCTCCTTAAGTATAACCCTTCTATAATTCTTGTGGCAATGACTGTCCTGAATTACCAGCCTAAACTTCCCTCCTCCCTCACTCACTGCCTTGTATAAACAAATCCACAAGACTCAGTTACTCATTGGATGCTTTGTTGACAGTTGTTTTCCGAGTTCACTGGATGAACTTGCTCTTGAATTTTAGGGGCCTCATAAACACTATGTGGTGGTAAATCACTTTCAGCTACATTCTTAAAAATCCAATGGTGTACATTTGTTAGCTTTTATTACCATGTGGGGAAGCAATGTCTACTTGTTCCAAAAGAATTTTTGTAGGTTTTGGAACTGAACTCTGAGGTGTATCAAAGAATATAACACAATATACTCTAAGAATGTCTAATAGTAATAAAAAGAGTAGTAATGAGAGCTGGTCTTGAAATTAGGACGTCCTGGATTTGAATCTTGCCTCTGATACATACTTCCTGTAGGACCCTGGGCAAGTTACTCAACTTATTGCTCTCCAGTTTTCTCACCAGGGAGTTCCCTATACCAATCAAACCATAGGCCCAGGCCTATCCCTATCCTTTCCTACTGTGATTACTCATCTCCTTTGGAATATATCTAGATTTCCCCTCATCACCCCACTTGTCCTTACCAAATATATACCCTTTTCTTAGGGCTACATCAGGGAACCATACTCCATCTCATCCCACTGATTGTTGAAGTTGCTGCTAAAAATAGAGCACAATCCTGAAAAATTAAAGGGCAGAATCTTCCCAATGGCCATACCAGGATTTGGATAGGATCAGACTGGGTGGAGTGAGGATGGGGGAGGGGGATGTTCCTTAGGATCAGGTCCAGCTGAAAAAAGGAGATGACATGATTCGTTCTAAAAATCAGCTCCACAGAGATGAGAACTGTGGGTTCCTCCACCATCCCCTCCTCAAGGAGGGGAAAGAATCTCAGGACTAACCACTTAAAGAAATCATTCTGGGGTTAAGATGATTAACTTGATGTATATTTCCCAGGATAATAAGCACAGATCTTAATAGCTTTGAGACATGTCACCTCCACTAACTTCCTGTCTTGATGCATGCGACTGTCTCAGAGGGACCTAGTTTAATTAGGTCAGAATGGAAGCTGAACCTTTTTTTTCCAGGCCCTGAAACAAGAGGATTTAGAAAAGAAAAAAAAAAAAAAGAACATGTGTTCTCTCCAGGCTCCCTTCCCCTCTGTCAAGTGCATTTTGGGGGAGGGGAAAGGAAGTTAGGGTGGCATGGGGTGGAAATAAGATTACCCTGAGACTGTGGGTCTAGAAGCTGGCTGAATTTTTGCTGTTGAGTTTTCTGAACCTTTCAAACTTTTCTTTAAAAAAAAATCAATCTCTTTAAGGTAGACAGAATTGAGAACAACAGTAACCAACCCTCCCAGGGCCCCTTGGGGAATCATATTGTGGGAGGGCTTTCCCTAAGATTCCATCTGGCCAGAAAAAACATTTCAGGGAGTGCTGGGAGCGATGTCCAATCTTCAGTCTCATCTGTGTTCTGGTGAGGCAGGGTTCACTGTATATCCTGTCTAAGCACGGCTGCACATGGGCTTGCGGTCTCCAAGGAGCAGCTACCCAGTGGAGCATGTGGGATCTGGCCACTTGATTCAGGCCCCTCCTCTCTACTCCTTCGTCCTCTGATGAAGTACTTGCGTAGCTTTGCTCTCTTTTGCTTTGGTTGTGTTTAAAAGTTCAAAAGAAAAAAAGGGAAGACTTCCCATTGGCCCCATTCCCGAGTCTTTCCAAGTTTTCTTTCTGCACCCGAAGGCCTCTGCTCCTGTTCACCAACGTTGCCTCTGCCTTTACTCGCCTCATCTGTGAATTCTTGTTAACAGCTTATTAATTGCTCTCTCTGACTTGACTTTCCCCCACATCCAGTCCATCCCTTAGTAACCAATCTTCCCAGTGCTTAGGATCAGAGGATTACGAATTCAGAGCTGAAACTGACCTCGGGTTCAGTTCCTTCATTTTACAGTCGTACCCTAACCTAACCCTAAGCCTAAGCCCAGAGATGAGCCAAACGGATCACAAGTCGCAGTCAGGATTTCAGCTGAACCTCTTTGACTCCAGATTCAGTACTTTCCTCCCCTGTACCATTTGAGAACCCCAAAGTGGGACTGAGATGTTTTTTGGAGCAAATAACATATTACTCCTTAGTGCTGGCTTACTTGCCTGATGCCACAAGAATAAAACCCAAGTCTCTTAGCTCGATCATCGAGGTCATTCACCTGCCTTTCTAATCTCCTGAGTAGGAAACCTTTAGCTCCATCTCAAATGACCTGACATTGAACGCAGAAGCCACTATGCTCATTCTTATTTCCAGACCTAGGTTTAAGACTTTCCTTTCCCACCAGCAAAGCCCTGACTTTGCCCCTCTCCTTATCTGAACGCTTCCCATCCTTCGTGGCCCTATCAGATCCCCCCTCCCCAGTAAAAGCTTTCCATGATGACATTAGCCTAAGGACATTCTGCCTCCCTTGAGCATCTAGGGCATTTATTCTGTGCCCTATTCATTGGGCACTGGCACTCCTAGTTGGATTATACATGTCCTGAGATAGGAAAAATGTCTTACTTGACATGCTGCACATAATAAGCATTTATTAAATATTTGGTGAGTCGATTTGTACAGTCGCAGTACCTGGAGCAAAGCCAGTCCTCAATAACTATAAGTTTGTTGATTGTTACAGGTTGTTTGTTCCTCAGTTTGTTCAGATGTTTCTAGGGATCTTTAAGCCAGAGAGGAAGAAACCAAGAGAGGATAGATGTTTTCAAGAATCTGAACGGCTGTCACAGGGAAAAAGGAACAGACTTGTTCTGTTTGGTCCCTGGGGAAAGAAATAAGAACATTGGGTGCAATTACAAAGAGTCAAGTTTTGTATGGATCTAAGGAAAACCTTCACTCAAAACTGTCCAGATGTAGAATAGACTGTCTCCCTGCCTGGAGGGCTTTAAGCAAAAGTAGGATGTTTGCTTGTTGGGTGTCTATCTGGTAAAGAGATGTTCTCTTTCAATTCCAGGTTGGACTAAATAGTCTCTGAGGGTCTGTGAGGTGCCATCTGTCAAAGTGAGGGGGGCAGATGTCTAGGGATGCTTCAGCTCCTAATCTTTCAATCCTAAGAACATTCAGACCCTATCCCTGTCGTTTACTCTCCTCTGCTTCCTCACCCACCAAGAGCAATCTCAGCTCATGGTGAGGCAATCTATGATCTCCATTTTACTACATGACTCCTATACTTCCAGCCTTGAGTCCCACCTTTGTCTCCTTACTCTTCCAAGTATCCAATTCCCAGCTGCATTTAAAAGACAGAGATTCCTTAAGTGATGACCATTCTCTTTTGTCTAAAAATGTATTGGGGAAAACATATTCAGTGTCTTCTCTAGTTTTCATAAGGTTTGCTAAGGACAAACAGATATCCTTTTAGGTTTGACCATGAGAGACAAGCTCTTTTAATTTCTGGAAGCCCTTGCACCATGACTGTTTTAGAAAGGACCTTGGCTTAGCTTCCAGAAGCAGAGAAAAAGGAGCATGATTTAGAAAAGAGCCCTAGACTGTAAGTAAGGAGATCTGAACTCACAAAACATATTGAAAGGGAAGCTGTGTGTCTTTGAGCAAGTCTCTTCAGAGAGTTTGGAGGATGGGGAGGTAGACAGAGTATGGCACTAGAAGTCAAAAGACTTGGATCAATCCAATTTGTACCTTTTCCACTTACTAACTGTGTGACTTTGGCCAAGTCCGTTAACTTCTGTGGGTTTCCGTTATCTGTAAAATGAGGAGGCTGAATGATCTGATTTCTAAGGTTCCTTACATCTCTATCATTTGATGCTTCTATTTTCCCTTAGCATTTCCCATGCATAGGTGTATAAACTTGTAGATACATGCATGGACATGCACACCATTGACATTTTTCCTTATAAAAGCCAATGTAATTGCCTGATGCCATCTGTGACATGACCTAAAAGAACAATCTTAGGTTGCATTTTTGGTGAACTAGCTTTGTTCTTTTCCCATGATATATACAGTCTTCCTTTTATATGATGTAAGAATCTTATTTAGTAAAAAAAAATGAGAAATAAAAAATTTATCCTTATATACACATATATATCAATAGTAACTCTTTATTAGAACCCTGTCATTCTGACATACTGTAGTTTCGTCTGCCCCTTTTGGTCTCACGGATTGACAACGATGGCAAATGGAGGTTTGGAAAGTGACTGGCTGTATCCTGTGATATTAGACTCTTAGGCATTTGAGCAATGCCCTGTTTCATTGCTGGAACTATAAGGATGCATATGTAGAATCATGGGCAGGACCCAGGACTCTGGAAAAGTAGAATTGTTGAGACCCTAGAGAAGCAATCTTGTGTTTTTGCACTCATGTGACTTTTTAAGAATCAGTTAATTTTCTACAATTCTCTCCAAATCAGCCATGGGTTAATGAACTGTTGAGCTCTAGAGAAGCAATCTTGTGTTCTATACATATGTGACTTTAAGAGTCGTTTAATTTTCTACAATGCTCTCTAAACCAGCCATGGGTTAATGGACAGTCTAGTTCCTGTTTCATGAAGTGAGTGGTCTATTATAAGGCACTACATATTGAAGGAGCTCTGTCTCCTGTCTGTGTGATGTGACTAAGATTAATGAAAGAAATGACTTCATCCTACAAATGGTCTCTGCCTTGGAAAGAGCTGGATTCATATTCCTTGATTAATAAGACCTGTTTTTTTCTATGCATGTACTCATCTAATTCAATTATGTATGTAAATCATGACTTAGAGGAAGGTAAATAAATGAAGCAACATGAAAGGAAGGCAAAGAAAGGTACCTGGCTAACCAAGTTAGTGGGGGATAGAATGAGTCGTATTCTTAGATGTTGATTCTGATGTAAGGGTTATGAATAATTGGAACAGACTTTGAGTGATTGATTAGCCAAATGCCCAATGCTCTTGGATTCTGTTTACAAGGTCCAGACTGTTATCTTAACTGCAGTTGTTAAGTAAATTTTGCAAAATTTTGAAATGAACATCATGAAAATTCTTCAAAGTCTTATTTTGGCAAGGTAAGAAGTCAGTTGAATTGTGGTGATGAGAAGCAGGGGTGTGCTGGAGACTGCCCATACCAGCTCTAGAGGGTTGATTATAAAATTTCCAGTGTGAATATTCAGAAATCAGCAAATGATATCAGCCAGGTCTTGATTTATTATTTTGCTGATATTTTGCTGATTGCCTAGACTTAAGAAAGTGGTGGATAAAATGCTAATAATGCAGCTTAAACTTAATCTCTCAGTCAGTCCACATGGACAGGCGAATGTGTTCAATATGCAACTTAAATTTGAAAAGTGTCACTTGTGTTTTTTTCGAGAGGCAGTTATTAGACATTTCTCAGCACATCTCTTCTAGGAAAGGAGAAGCTCTTGTGATGGTTAAGATGAGAATGCTAACAGAAGGAAGGACAATCAAGCTAAGGGAGAGCTCTGCATAGCAGAACCACACACTTGAAGAAGAAAATCAAGCCTCAACAAGTGAAATGACTTGCCCATAATATCCTTTTAATGGTCTAAATGTGGACGTGACTTCAGTTCACAATCTGGTGTATTTGATAAGTAGAGGAGGGATGGCAATGAAACTTTTTTCAGGGGTGGGAGGTTGGTGTATCCTAAATAACCTAAAATTCCTATTTACCTCTTTGGAAAAGATGCAGTGTACAGGTTGGCCACGAGGTGGAGGACTAACTCTGTTTACAGATGTCCCTCAAGCAAAAAGTAGAGCTAGGGACTTGTTGCGAGATGCTGGTGGACTCCATGTAAACCTGGGAGAGTTGATATACATTCAAATGGAAGGGACAATCAACAATCTTCATCATCCTGAAAATGTCTTAGACACTAAATGGACCTAATCTCTGACAGGAGCTTGAAATGTGTGTTTAACGTTACCCAGTACACACCAGTATTTTCAAGGAGAAACTTTCTAGTACCTCTTTGTAAAGAACACAATCATTTCTCTTAATTGCATCATAGGCAAGTGTATTATTTTGATTACAAACAGGAATTTTTCCAAGACAGTTATATTCCTGACCTCACATCACCCCACTGGGAAAGGTCCAAGCAAAAATGATATACTCCTTCTAATGCAATTTGGAAAAGTTTAAGTCTTCTAGTGCTTTTTATACATTAAAAAATTGTATAAAAACACAAATCCACCCACTTCTAAAGTGATAAAAGCAGAGATGTTTATTTTTACCTTCATTCCCAGGCACAAATAAAAGTTTGTTTCAAATGAAGGACTAACCTACGTAGACAAAGTTAGCACTTTACTTGAGCATTTTTTCGTTCTTCTTTCACCATATTTTTGGTACCTAACAAGATTTGGAATAAGAAGGACCTCATAGATAATTCCAGGCATTTCTACAGATGAGGAAACTGAGACCCAATGAAATTAAATGACTTGTCCAAGGTCACACTGGTAGTAAGTAGGAGAACTAGGATTCCAACCCAGGTCCTCTGTGTCTAATCCCAGTCAATTTTCTACTGTAGCATTTTGCCTTTTCTTGAAATAAGATGCATTTAGTAGATTTTGGGGCAGCTAATTGGTGCCATGATGGATAGAGTGTTCAGCCTGGAGTTAGGAAGACTTATTCTGATGAGTTCGAATCAGACTTCAGATAAATATTAGCTGTGTGACCCTGGGCAAGTCACTTAACCCTGTTTGCCTCAATTTCCTTACTTCTAAAATGAGCTGGAGAAGGAAATGACAAACCACTCCAGGATCTTTGCCAGGGAAACCTCAAAAGGGGTCACAGAGAGTCAGACACAACTGAAACAACAGAATAACAAGAGTAGATCCTTAACAAATCTTTGTCACAGTCAAAATGTTTGTTGGAACTAAATTTTGATGGATGCACCAAAGGCTGTTATTTCTCCTTCTCCTTCTGAAGTCTTAAAGCACAGACTGTTATTGAGCATGTTCATGTTGGACTTTCTGGTTTCCTTGCAGAATCTTAATTTTTCAGGGGGAGCAATGACCAAAGGTAGCCCTATAAACCCTAATTCCATATTATTTTCTAAAACAGTGGAATCAACGTGTAACTCTGCCAACAATGAATTAGTTGATTTTCGGTGTTTCATCTGAAAAATGAGAGAGGTGGACTCAGAGGTCTCCAAGGTCTCTGCCAGCTCTAACTCTCTGATTCACATAACTGCTGAAATGGAATTTTGTAATCATCAGTTTGTTTAAATTTATATATCTCTGGTTATTAGTGATCTGTTTTTAACACTTTTTCAAAAGATTGTTGATAGTTTGTGTTTCTTTTTTGAGAATTTCAGGAAGCTTTTAAGATAGTGATCCTCTGATCTGACAACTGAAGGGAATTCAATAATTAGACATAGCTTTTGAGAAGCAAGAATATACAGTGGTTACTCTTGAGATGATGACTTTCCAGGGTATAGGATAAGGAAGAGCCTCTGGTATTTGAAAATAGAAAAGTCTAATTCACAGAATCTAAAAAATGGTATTTGGATTTTGTTTTTAAAGTGGATGCCCTATGGGAGAACATGGACAAAGCTTGCCCAAGTGTATCTGCACTATTGGGAGGAATGTCCGTTATCAATGAAATAATAGATATAAGTACATATAAGTATCAGTCAGAAATGAGGCTGAAAGTAATGGGTTCCCTACCCCCATTTTTAAAGAGTAATGGGTTCTTATGGATATCTGTGTATGAACTCCTTTGACTAGCTAAGTTTTCCTTCCTTCTGTCCCTCCTGTTTGTGTCTTTGAAATTATATTATAATCTAACTAAGTTTAGTAAATGCCTGTGTGACCATGGTGCAGACTTTATACACTAATGAGTGAATCAGACCATTTCCCTAGGTCCACCTTTTCAAGCAGAGGTCATCAATACAGACTTCAGTCATTTGGTGAAGTCATCAAGAGTCAAACACATGCATAATACATCCATAGTAGTGACTTGATAAACATGGTTTCCTGTGTTGAAAATTATTTTCCTCTGTCTATTCTCATAACACTTTATGCTCCTTTTATACTTATTATCTTCTAATTTAGTTTTTATTTATCTGTGCATATTTCTCATCTCTACCTACTAGATTATAAGTGCCTTGAGGGCAAGAACTCTCATAAAAAAAAAAAAATCCCCAAACTCCAGTGCCCAGCATAGATCTTTTTATGAAACAGATAATTAACAAATATTTGTTGAATTGAATTATTTCATAATCTTCAGCCCTAGTCCTTCTGTCCTCTTTCCCCAATCCTGGCTCCTAAAGGACCCTTACTCATCCTCTGACTACACTTTAAGAAAATGCTGCCTAGAAAACATGAGCTTATGGTCTTCTGTTCCAAAGACACTTGATCTTTAAGGGAGGTTCCTGGGCATATTTAATATCAAATAATTACTTCTTGATAAGGGACAGTGTGTTATGTATGATAGGGGATGATGGATTTGGAGGTAAAAGATTTGAATTCAAATCCCATTTCTGCCACATATTTCTCTGACCATAGTCAACCCATTCAACTCTTCTGAGCTCTGTTTCCTTATTTGCCAAATGGAGACCATAAAACGTGCTCTGACCACCACAAAGAGTTTTTGTAAGCAAAACAGCTTTTAAGGTTTAGGGTGCTATATGAATGGCAATTATTACTAGAGTCAAGAAAAATTCACACACAAAGTATGCATAGGATTATACCAGAGTTGGTGGTTAGTGCTGTATCACTGATACTTCCCCTCTTTTCTCCTCTAGAAGCCATGGGAATAGAAGGAATAAGAAAACCTTAAGAGTATAATACCCATTTTGCATTTCATAATGTTCTCTATCTCTTGTTTGGTCATAAATTCCTCCATTCTCCACAAATCTGACAGATAAACTATTCCTTGCTCTCCTAATTTGCTTATAGTGTCAGGCTTTGTATCTAAATTGTCTACCCATTTGGACTTTATTTTGGATACAGTGTCAGACTTTGGTCTACACCCATTTTCTACTATACCATTTTCCAGTTTTCCCAGAAGCTTTTGTCAAATAGTGAGTTCATATTCCAGAAGATAGGCTCTTTGGGTTTATCAAACAGTAGATTACTATAGTCAGTTGACTACTGTGTCTTGTAGCCAGCACCAAATAGTTTTGATGATTGCTGCTTTATAATACAATTTAAGATCTGGTAGGGATAGGCCACCTTCCCTAGCATTTCTTTTCATTAATTCCCTTGATATTCTGAAACTTTTATTCTTTCAGATGAATTTTGTTATTTTTCCTAGCTTTAGAAAATAATCTTTTCGGTAGTTTGATTGGTATGGCACTGCATAAGTAAGTTAATTTAGGTAGAATTGACATTTTTATTATATTAGCTTGGCCTACCCATGAGCAAGTGATATTTTTCTAATAATTTAGATTTGACTTTATTTGTGGGAAAAGGTGCTATTTTAAAGATGAGGAAGTTGAGAGCTCCTTTCCCCTTCCTTTACTCTTATTATTAAATGATTTGTCCAAATTTGACACACATTTGACAAACAGTAAGTGTCTGTGGCAGAATTTGAACCAGTTCTTTCTGATGCCATGTCCAGCATTCTCTCTCCAATGTACCATGTTGCTACCTTTGGTAGGGAGAGAGTGCTTGCCATGAAGCCAAGATTAAAATCACATAATGCATACAAAGTGTTTGCCAACTTTAAAGCACAACATAAAATAAAGCATCAGATAGAAAACTAGTATTTAATCCAGAAGACCTGAGTTTGAGACCTTCCTCTGACACCTACTGTCTTGTGATGCTTCTTGGTGCTCTGAGTAGCTTTCTAAGATGACCAGTTGCAGAGGAGGTGCTGATCTGCAATGGCGGAGGGAGTTTCCTCACCTGGGTATTCCATGTACTAATAAAATCACAAACCTGATCCCTATCCCCCAGTGATTATTATTATTCATCCTGTGTGGAAGCATATCAGTATGGATTCATCTAGAAGGTTGGTTGGTCTTGTCAGGGCCTTTCGTCAGTATGTGAAGGTTGTTGACCATATCACATCTTAGCAGGAAGATGCTCAAAGGTTAAAAAAAGCCTCACTTCTCTTTGCTAAACTACATTACACAAGGACCCACATGAAGATATCCACTCAAAGGCTCAGCTTATTGGGTTTGCCACTTAACCAATCACCACTATAAATTAAGTTAAAAATCACACTGTGAATGTACCAATATTATTAACCATCCCTATTAGGCCTTTAACTGATTAGGCTTCATCAAGTCTCTGACTCATCATTGATTTCTGAGTTAACAGCTGGGGTCTCTGAGCCCAGAAAGAAAGGAAGATTTTGATTTCCTCTATTTGCTGTTGAGTTGTTCTTAAGAAAAACTTCTCATTCTGTGCATTTTGAAAAATGGATGCAGCCACGAATAGACTATTCTATTATCACCTAGGTAACTTCCCAAGGTCTTGAAAAGATGTTACTTTCCTAGGTTTGTTATTTCTGCTAATGAGGCCAGAGGGCAAAACATCTTGGTCTTATTCTTCTCGAACATAGATGAAAGGGAAGGTTTCCGAGTTTTCTTTCACTAGGAACCACTTTCACTCTCTTTCCTTTCTCTGAGACACCTCTCTAAATGAGACATCATTAATCCTTCTTCTCTTTTCATTGTTTGTAATGTGTTATAGCTTAAGCCCACTCTCTGCCCCTCTATTGCCCTTTGGGTGATTCTGTAGTCCAGTTCTTTGGAGAATATCATGTTCCAAGACTCAGGACCATATCCACTGCCAGAAGAATATTTAGTGTTAATTAAAGTTGGTTGGTCTTTTGTTTCGAGGAGAAGCTTACAGTTGTTAAAATAACTTCATAATTTCCATCAATGAAACAATCAACAGCACACATTTATTAAGCATCTACCATGTGCCGGGCCCTGGACAGCTAACTCAACCCCTCTTAGTCCCATTCACTTCTGAGCCCAGCTATTTTTTTTTCCATTTTCAGATTCTTTCTGGGAAGACCTGGGTTTGTCTCACCTCTGACATATTGTCATACTGACTATGTGACCCTAGGCAAGTCATTTAAGCTGACTATAAGTTGCACAGAAGGTGATGATCAGCATCCATGGGCATGTACTCATGTAGATGTTACCTATATCCATGAAAACTTAGGTCCAATTCCCATCCTCCATCCCTTCCTCCTTTTCTTACTACTCTCTTTCTTTTTCTTTATTGTTTCATTGGTTTCTTAACTGTCTAGATTTAAAGAAGTGATGGAGAAAATGTTAGTAAGTTATATTAAACTTAAAGTGTGTCATGCATACCTTTTGTGGGGAGCCAGTTGTTGTTTGCCAGCACACCCCTCATTCTGCCCCTTAAGAAGCTTATAATCAAAAGAAGAGGGAAACAACACATATGGCACATCATGGAATTGAGCTTAAATTGTAAGTTCCTGGAAGGCAAAGATTATTTCAATTTTTCTGTTTCCAATCCTAGCTCCTAACAATATGCAGAGAACATAATAACTACTTAATAAATCCTTGTTCAATAATTGATTGATCCATATGCAAATATAAAAATTTTAATTCCAACATCTAACTATAATCAATCAATAATATTTATCAAGTGCCTACTATGTGCCAGGCACCATGCTAAGCTCTGGGGATACAAAAAGAAGCAAAAGATAACCCTCGTCCTCCAGGAGCTCACAGTATATTGTGGGAGACAATAAACAAATCGAAGTAAGTCATATATAGGATAAATAGGAAATAATCAAGTTAGAGAGAAAGTGCCAGAATTAAGAGCAGTTGAGAAAGGCTGCCTGTAGAAGGTGGGATTGTGCTTGGGACTTAAAAGAAGCCAAGGAAGTCGGGTTGGAAAGGATAAGAGGGAGCATTCCAGGCATGGTGGACAGCCAGGGAAAGTGGCTGGTGCTGAAAGATAGAGTGTCTTGTTCCTGGGACAACCAGGAGGCCAATGTCACTGGATAAGAGTAGGTGTTGTGGAGTATGGAGTGAGAAGACTGGAAAGGCCAGGAGGGCTAGGCTTACTTCCTCTTCTCTGCTCCTGGAAGATGAGGCAGCCCTATCTTTTGCTGTGCCTCATTCTTCTAACTGTGTCCTTAATCTTAGCCCCTTGGCTTCCTCCAGGATTTTGTTCCACTGGTCATTTCCTCTTTTTTTCTCATCTTCAGTTTCTCCCTTTGCCTACAGACCTACTCAGGACTTTCTTATCTTCAAAAAACAAACAGCAGCAAAACTTCCTTTGACCCTACTACTCTCTAAAGTATTATCGAATTTATCTCATCTTTTTCTCTGCTAAACTTCTAAAAAAGTTTTCTATTCTTTCCTGCCTCCATTTCCTCTCCCCATCCACCGCCACCTCAGCCCCCTGCAGTTTGACTTCCCTTGGCTGACTCTACTGAAACTATTCTCTCCAAGGTCATTCATGAGCCTTTAAATATCCAGTCCAATGGCCTTGACCCAGTCCTCACCTTCCTTGACTTCTCTTTGGACTTTTCCTGACTTTCTGATCACTCTTGATCTCTTGGTTCATGTTTCTTTCTTGACCTCTAAAGGTAAGTATCATCCAAGAGTTTGCCATCCATCTTCTCTTTCTATGATCTCTTCCATAGCTATCTCTTCTACTGCCATAACTTCAGTGATCATCCTCTTTAAATCTTAATTAATATTTATATGGCACTTTAAGGTTTCAAAGGGATGTGCATATGTTATCTCATTTGAGGTATTACCATCTCTATGCAATTGATTCCAAAGTTATACCTTTATCTTCTACTACTCTCTAGTCCTCTCAGTCTGGAATTTCTACCTGCCTGATGCACATTTCCACCATAATACCTGGATTCCTCAAATTCAATATGCTCAAAATGGAACTCATCCTCCATGTGTCAATGCCCAGGCAGCTAGGTAGTGCAGTGACTAGAGTGTTGGGCCTAGAGTTGGGAAGATTGGAGTTCAAATTTAGCTTCAGGTACTTACTAACGTTGTGACCATGGGCAAGTCACTTAACCACTCTCTGCCTCAGTTTCCTCAACCATAGCAATATCTATTTCTTGGGATTATTTCATTAAATGAGAAAATATTTCTAGTTAGTAGAATGCCGGGCACATAGTAGGAGCTTAGTAAATGCTTCCTTCACTTTTCTTTTGCTCGTTCCTTCCTTCCTTCACCTTTTCTTTCCCACCTTCCTTTCCTTTCTTTTGGGAGAACATGAACAAGAATCCCAAAGAATAGGCAGTCATGGATGATTCACATTCTATTTAGTCTGAAGGAACTCCCGAATTAGTGAAATTAGATCCATGTGAGTCTTAGAGAGTACTACCATGAACTACAGAGCTGGAACTCAGAATGGAGCAGACTATTTTCCATTTTGTTATGTTTTGTTTTGGTTTGGTTTTTCTCATGGTTTCTCCCATTCGTTTTAATTCTTCCATGCAACATGACTAATGTGAAAATGTGTTTAATAATGTGTGTGTAGAACCCATATAAGGTTGCATGCTGTCATGGGAAGGGAGAGGGGAAGGAGGGGGAGAAACCAAGACCCTAAGTTACAAGTAGGTGCTGATCTTCATGGATAAAAGACTTTCCCTGTACCAGTGGAATTACAGATTCATTCTCTACCTTTCCTTCCACTTCCAAACCCCAAGCAAGCACTGGTTTCCTCACCTTCCCATTGCTTTTTCTGTATCATGTGAATCTTCCTCACTATGAATCAATGCCTTGAATGACAAAAAAACCACTTCCTCTGAACTGCTGTCCCTCAGTTCCAGTCTTTAGACTCCTTTATCTTTTATGGATGATTCACAACCTTCCTCCTTTTCCTCCTTGTCCGTTCCCATTGCTCTGTTTCTTTCTAGAGACTACAAGGCTTAACTCTACTCAACTCCCTCCTGATGAAAAAAACAAAGCAAGAGAAAACAAAAACAGACCTCACAATCCTTCAGATTCAGGAACATTTCTTTCCCGCTTCCAATTGATCTGAACGGTCCACTTAAGTAGGACATCAGCTTTAATCTCCTATCTCAGCAAAGTGCTTGAAATAGTATTTTCCCCCCAAGTTCTCCAGTCACTTGCATCATACTCTACACCTGGAACAATCTCAGTTCAGCAGAAGCTAAGTCTCCCTCATGCATATTCTTTGCCACTGCTCTCCTTGTATCCTGTCAGCAGCCCCTATAGTTGCTTATAGATCCTGTCTGGCCATTCGCTTCAAGGAGATTACTATATGAACCAGAGCATGTGTTGAATAGAAAAGGAGACATCCTGGCAACCATCAGAGCCTTCAAGGCAGAGTAATAAAAAGGAGAACTCAAGGCCTCTCGCTCCACTTATAAGTAGGTCTATAAACTCCCAGAACCTACAAAAGAGAGTTACAGCCAGTCATTAAATGACTGTGCCCAATCATGAACCATTCTAGGTTAGCACTACGTTAGAAATCAGGACACACAAAATCTGACCTCAGTTGTTTCTGAGTCCCCATCTGACCATGATAAAATCACTTACTTTCTCCATGTCTCAGTTTCTCCATCTATATAATAGAGATAAATAACAGGAGATAATAATACATCTCACTCTCCTCATTTCCTACAAGTTCTATCATTGGGATAGTCCATAGTTTAGAGCTAGAAGGGACAATAGAGTCACCGAGCCCAACACTCTCATTTTACAGAGGAGACTTCTTATGCCAAGTGTGAGTGACTTGCCCCAAGATCACGAAGCAGTAAATGACCAGAGGTGAGGTTTGACTTAGGTCCAAAGCCCGTGCTCTCTCTATTGTCATGATGTTTTTCTTAGTGGCAACATTATCTTAGTTGATATATTCTGCTTTTCTCTTTGGCCTTCATCAATTTAGGCAGAGCCAAAGAGAGTGCCGAAATACCTGGTGTGAGAGTAGAAGGACTCTGTGTGTAACTTATTTGTAAGGGAGAAGATATGGAACCCCCAGGGACATGCAGTAATGGCCATTCTTGACCCTGCTGGAAACTATCAAAAACATGAAAACAAGAGAAAATGAAACCAAACTAAACCTTTAGGAGCACTAAGGTCACCATCAGTCAGTTAGGACTTAGTGCAAGATAGTGGATAGAGTACGGAGCTTGTGAGTTCTGAAAAGCTAAGTTTGACCCTGCCTTAGCTGGGTAAACCTTTGGCTAGTCACTTCCAGGGGAAGCCACTTTGAACCTATTGAAAACAAAAAACAAAACAGAACCCCAAACTTGCAGACTCAAAAGTCAGAAATAATAATTGTAAGGGAATAATAATAGGGCAGCTAGGTGGCGCGGTGGATAGAAAACACTGGACCTGAAGTCAGGAGGACCTGGGCTTCAGATACTAACTAGCTATGTGACCCTGGACAAGTCACTTCACCCTGTTTGCCTCAATTTCCCCACTGTCAAATGAACTGGAAAAGGAAATGGTAAAGAACTCCAGTATCTCTGCCAAGAAAACCCCAAATGGGGTCATGAAGAACTAGACATGGCTGAAACGACCCTACAACAACCAATTAAGGCTAAGCATTGAAATGTCTGAGATTCTGACTTCAATGAAGAGCTTATATTCTCAGGCAGCCTAACAACATTGAGACAGACAGACATCAAAAATCATACTATAGAAACCAAGAGACAAAGGAAACTCCTGTAGAGCAGATTTGGTGTTGGGGGACTCCTGGTTTTTTACTCCCTACATATGGATCTCAGGCAAGATAGTTCCTCACTGGACTTCATGGAGTTCTTATGTGTGCAATGAAATAGATAGACTAGACAATCTCTAAGGTTCCTTCTGGCTCTGAATTCTATGATTTTATAGCTTTAATATAGAATTTTTAATATAGAATATTTTAATTAATAAAATTAGCATTTTAATATACAATACAGTTTTAATCAAATGTTTAAGCCACATAACTGAAGTCCCCTCAACCCCCCAAAACCCATTTCCAACTCTTCTACTCTCTAATTGGGTTGCCGTGAAAAACGTGGAGAGGCCATTTTGTGAGTGACTTGACCAAGGTTGTATGGGTGCTAGGAGTCAAACCTGGGTCCTCCCATTCAAAGTTCACTGTTTAGGGGTCCATCTTGTTGCTCAATTTCCATGTTTTAATTTTGTTTTTTGTTTCTTTTTCTGTCTCCACAATTGCTAAGAACGTAAACTCTGTATCGAAGTCAGGGACTGTCAATAATTTTTACTTCACCAAGGGGTTACCAAGGAGAAAGTAGGAAGTTTTAGGAGTGTGTGAACATGTGGGACAGATAAGGTAGTCAATGAAGGGAGAAGCTAAGAGGCAGGAGAGGAAGTGAGAACAGAATTGATTTTTCTTCTGTCTGTTTTTCAGGTTGAGGAGGCAGCAGAAAATCCCCACTGCACATAAAAAAAGAGTTGGATTTTTGATTGACCACAGGACTGCCTCCTGGGCTCAAAGGGAGGAGGGGGGCCAGAGCACTGTCTCCATGTACAAAGTTCAGACAGAGCATCAGCCTCTCCATTCCAGCTGGCTCTTCCCTCTGTTTATTTTTCCTTTCCACTCTCTCTCTCTCCCCCTAGTTATTAGGAACCTCCCTGGAAGTCTGTCCAACTGGAGTTTGCAGGAATATAGAACCAGACTGACTAACCAAAAAGCCCACCACAAGGACCCTGGGGCTGCCCACAGACTTTCTCCTGCTCCAGGCTCCTAGGGCCAGATTTTATAACTTTTTAAACAGAAGGCATATTTTGATTCAGAGCTTGGTTTCTCATGGCATTCCCGGCACTTAGACTTGGTCACCAGAGGGATGATATTGTCTCTTCCTGTCTATTACAGGCAGAATGGAAGATTACCCATATGCCTGTCTCAGTCTCTTGGAGTACGGGGGACTAGGCACTGGAGATGGCACCAAATGTGTCTTTTCTTGCCTTCTCATAATCATTCATTTGAAAAGTATGTATAAAATATGTATAAAGTACCCTGTGTGGTGTTGGGGATACTAGTGCAAAAGAATGACACAATTTTTTCTCTTAAGGAATTTACATTTAGATGAGAGAATCAGCAGTACATGTGAAAAGATATAGAGAATCAATATAAAATGAATACATAAAAAATATACCAAGAGGTTAAATATAAAGTCTTTTGGGAGAGAGGCCATAAGTATTGTGGGGATTAGGAAAGGCTTCACATCTTTCCTAGATAGTGTCTAAACTGCATGTTAAAGGAAGAGAGGGATTCTATGAAATGGGGGTAGGGAATGTTCACACCAAAAGTTTGAAGGGGTAGCTTAGGTACAAAGTCAGATGGGCTGTTATGAGTGACAAGGTCAGTTTGGCTGAAAGACAGAGTAAAGGGGAGGGAGTAATATCCATGAGGCTGGAAAGATAAATTGGGGCCAGGCTGTTCAAGGTTTTAAAACCTGAACAAAAGAGTTTCTATTTTATCATGGAGTTGGCAGAAAGCCACTAGAGTTGATTGACTAGGAGAGCCACAAGGTCAGATCTGCATATATAGAGAAATATTTTGGTGTAGGATAGATTGGATTGGGGAGAGACTTGAGGCCAGGAAAGACAATTAGGAGACAGTTGCAGTACTTGGGGAAGGAAATCACCTGAACTAAGGTGGCATCGCTATGAATGGGCAGAAGGGATCAGATGCCAGAGATGTTGGGAAGTTAGAAAGGGCAAGATTTGGTAACTCTCTTGGAGTGAGTGTTCCTGAAGCAGGACTGGCTGATTAAGAAGGCATTCTTGGTGCATGCCCAAGAGACATGGTGCTGGGCAGCGCATCTATGAGCGTTCTGCCTTTGTTGGATGAGTAGTTGGTTGACTTCTTATGGCATGTATAGACTACTTGACCTGCTCTGGACTGTGCTTAAACTGTCAGAGTAGGGGTGTAGATCAAACAGGGTACCATATGTAGAACCTTTTATAAACCTTAAAGTGAAAAGTGATATAACTCCTATTTTATTATTTTTAGTGATGGGAAAGTCAGGAGTTCAGTCATTGCTGCCTCTTTTTTTCTAGGCATAGACAGAACATTCTTGGGAGACTGAGGGAGGGATGATTGTGGTATGATCCCTCTCCACTGGTCTAGTATTTTTTTTCCTATGTGAATTCTAGTTGAGATGAAAATCTAGAGAAGCTTTGATGAATGTAACCTAGAGTGGTTGGTAAGGGGAAGTGGTGAAAGTAGCCCAAGGGAACTACAGAAGAAGAAGGTCAGTTTCAGTTAACATGTTGATGTTAATTAAGTTTTATTTTAGAAATAATAGCAGCCACAGCAATAATAATTAGCATTTTTAGCTGGCGCTAGTAGTCACCTCCCCTAACCTGGAGAGGAGTTATCCCTAAGTGGTTGCCAGGATTGACAGTGAAGGTATGGGAAGACTACTTCTGATTTAAAAAAGGAATAAGAATACAGTGGACCTTCATACATGATCAACAACACTCTTAACTGATGGATCACACTGAGGCTCTTAAAATGAACCAGACTTTATTGGCTTGACAAAATTCCACTTTTAACAATTTAAATCACCTGAGAAGCATCATAGGGTAATCTAAAGCATGCTAGATTTGGGGTTAGTAAAATCTGGAATCAAATTCTCCTTTTGTTCCTTTCTAGTTGAGTAGCCATAGGCAAGTCGTTTAACCTGTCTGAGCCTTAGTTTAAACATCTGCAAAAGAGTCATGATGATAATGACAGTACTTACCTCCCAGGAAAATCATGAGGCTCAAAGGAGATCATGGAGGTGGTGTCATTTGCAAATGTGGTCACTTTGTGCATCTTAAAGCACTTTACAAATGTCAGTTATTTTTATAGAATTCTTATTATAACTTACTTATCATCCACTCAGCTCTTCTTAGAAGATTTCCCTTTTTAGACTACTGGAAACTAGGATTCTGGTTTAAAAGAAAGAAATGCCTCAGGCAATTTGAAGTCTAGGCCGTGAGAAATACCATCTTAGCCAGGCATTTATACTCTTCTCTCCATGCCTTCTAGAGAGCTCTGTGGAAGTGCCAAACCCCCAAAAATTCTCTGAGAGCCAGTGATCTTCTTTCTCCTTGGTATGCTCTTTCTGACTCATTGCTCTGGTTCTGATGACTGTGGTTATGTGGATTTACTCAATCAGAGTAGTTCTCAGCCTCTCTCCCCCTTCCTGAATGCCCTACATTTCACTGAGCCCAACAAATAACTTGACAAGTCCATAATAATGTTGTTGACCAGACAAGGTCACAAACGTAAATACTGAAATGAACACAATATCTTTGTTTTAATTATTTACAGTTAGGCATAGAATCATCAAAGAAATACAAATGAAAAAATACATTTCAATATTAATATAAAGACATGTATCTATAGGTTCTTCTAGACTCTGGCCACCCTCAACCCAGGACTTACAGAAAAACAGAGTTCAAGTGTCTAGACTTGGGCATTCCATCCATCAACTGTGCCTTCAGTTCAAGCAAATACTTCCCTAATGCTGTTCCACTCATCTATGGAGGAGAAGGCTCAGTCTTTGGATTGTAGGCCAAAGCTCAGGAGTCAGTAATGACTCTCAATGTGGCTACTCTTCCATTCAAATTACTGGCTTCAACCTGGATTGATCCTACTCTCTAACTTCTTACTGGCTTTGTTGTCATAAGAGCAAGTAAGGTAGGGTTTTTGTTTTTTTCTTGGAGTTTAGTTTCCCAGACTCAGGCTAAATAGCAAACATATGAAGGATTAATCTCCTTTGAACCCTGATAATTCATAGCTTTGCTGAGTCATGTAGGTTTCGTGCCTTCTGACTCTGAGCCAGTCAGGGACTGAGTCTTTGTTGTATATTCTGGGTGGTTGGAATTTTGCTTTGGGGCTCACTCTTGGGAAGAATGTGTCTTTGTAATTTCCAAATGAGACTCTGGGTAGCCATTGTTAAGGGGCTCTATCCCCCCACTATAAATATAAATGTAGACCCAGATGTTGGTGCTCATTGGTCTGGTGATGTATGTATCTTTATTTTGTTTAGACAGTTGGAGCCCTGTCTATTGAGTTCTTTCTTGGATACTCACGTCTCTCTACTTATATAATTTGTCTTTCTGCATTATTTAATTAAAGTAAATTTAAATTAAGTAATTATTTAATTAAATTAAAGTAGTTTAATTTAATAAGAAGCTGTCTTTCCTTCAGAAAAGCATATCAAGAACCTGTGTTAGCAGCCCTCCTTTGTGCTAGTGTTATTGGTCATATACTTCCATAGCAGCTACTAATAGCATTTCCCCAATAGTTTTTAAGTCATTTTTCAGTTGTGTCCAACTCTTTGTGACCTCATATGCGGTTTTCTTGCCAGAGATATTGGAGTGGTTTGCCATTTCCTTTTCCAGTTCATTTTACAGATGAGGAAACAGAGACTAACAGAGTAAGTGACTTGGTCAGGGTCATAAAGCTAGTAAGTCTCTAAGGCCACATTTGAATTTGGGGAGATGAATCTTCTGGACTCTATACCTGGGCATTCTATCTTGATGTTAATAATTGGGCTTTGAATTCTTCTTTCAAGCTTGTTCATAGCTGGTAAAATGATGAGGTACAGTCAAAGGCAGGCAGGCAGGCCAGATGCAAAGTGAAGCTTTCTTCATTTCTGCCATCATTTTATCTTCCTTGTCACTCTGAGTCTTTTTATTTCCCTGTCTCTTTTTTTATTGATCTGCTTGAGTGAGAGGGGACTCAATCTGTTCCAATAGGCAGCTGAACTTAGTTACTTCTTCCTTATAGCAGCAGAAAGATAAAGGGGTAGAGAAAGGGTATTATGCTTATATTTGCTGATTTTAGCAGTACACTAATCTATTACATTGACAATTTATTCAGTCTTTCCTCAGTTTTTTTTTCTAGATTTTTTCGGTCTTACAAAAAAAATCTAAGAATATTTTTGTAGACACAGAACTCTAAAAAAAAACAGTGAACCAACCAAAAAATCCCCCAAATCTAACAACTCAGCAATGTATTAGCCCTAGTTATGGTATTAATGGGTCAAAGGATATTATCTATTTTATAAGTCCTCTAAAAAAATTATACCAATTTATAGTTCCACAAATAACATGCCTGTTTCTCTTCAGTCCTGGTAACACTGAATTTCATCATTTTAACCTATTTAAAAATAACTTAATGAGCTTGCTATGGGGCTTTAAAGTTATTTAAATTTCTTTCTCTGATTATTAGATGTATGAACAATTTTCCAAGTGATTATTTACAATTTGTGGAGTTTTGAGGGCACTTTTAAAAAGGAAAGTGTATTCATATCCTTTGGTTGTTCCTGTGGGGAAATGGATATCATGCCTACAATTTATATCAGCTTATTATGGATGTTAATCAGATATATTTACTGAAGAGGTTGTTTGCCTTTTTATTTAGTTATTTTTTCTTGTTATAGAAAATCTTATTATTTTTATGTAATCAAATCCATTTATTTTGTCCTCAATATGTCCTTCCAGTGATTTTTGTAGATTTTTTTCTTTTCAACTGAGAAAAAGGTATCATTCCTCTTTCTGCCATTTTAAATCATTTTTCCAATTGATCTTCATTGCAGTTTATAGTGTGAAGCATGGTGCTAGATTCGTTCTTTTTGACCATATCTCTATTTAATATTTCTCCAAATTAAAAAAAAACATAATTGACATATTAAGTAGTATTACATGAAATCTATAAATTTCTTAGGGCAGCTAAATGGTGCAGTGGATAGAGTGCCAGATCGAAAATCAGGAAGAGTCATTTCTCTGAGTTCCAATCTGGCCTCACACATTTACTAGTTGTGTGACTCTGGGCAAGTCACTTAATCATATTTGTCTCAGTTCCTCATCTGTAAAATGAGTCGGAGAAGGAAATGGCAAACCACTCCAGTGTCTTTGCCAAGAAAGGTCCAAATGAGGGCATTAGAAGTTGGACATGATGGAACGACAACAATAAATTATTTTGGTAAGCAGTCTCATTTTTACTAGATTGGATCAATCTAATCATGTAAAGGAGATATGACATCATTTGCACAATTCCTTATATTGAAATAATTAAAATTTGTCTTTCTATAATTTAATGACTAAATGTTTAACGGTTTGTCCTTAGAAGTGTTATTTTTATTCCCCTCATTTTTCTGTTATTATCCAGTGATGAACGACTAGGTAGATAATGTCTGTGTGTTATTCGCACAAGAATCATTTTTGCTAAAGTTATTTATTAACTTATTTTTTTTCCCATTTAAATAAAGACTAGATCATAAGTTGTTGGGGATGTTGTAGAAGAAATTACTACTTAGATTCATGTTGCACCATGCCCAAAGGGCTATAAAACTGTGCCTACCCTTTGATCTAGTAATACCACTACTAGATCTGAATCCCAAAGAGATCATAAAAAAGCAAAAAGGACCCACATGTACAAAAATATTCATAGCAGCTCTTTTTGTGGTGTCAGAGATTTGGAAATTGCGGGTATGCCTGTCAACTGGGGAATGACTGAACAAGCTGTAGTATATGAAAATAATGGAATAATATATTGTTCCATAAGAAGTGGTAGAATTAGAAAAACCTGGAAATGCTTGCATGAACTGATGATGAGTGAAATGAACAGAATCACGAGGACGTTGCACATAGTACCAGCAACATTGTTCGATGACTGCTTTGTTAGCCTTAAGTCTTCCTAGCAATGAAATGATCTGAGAAAATTCCAAAAGAGTCATGATGGAAAATGCTATCTACATCCAAAGAAAGAACTATGGAGTCTGAATGTAGATCAAAGCACACTATTTTCTCTCTTCTGTTGTTGTTTTTTGTGTTTTCTTTCTCATGGTTTTTCTCTTTGATTCTGACTCTTCTTTGCAACATGACTAATGTGGAAATATGTTTAATATGATCATACATGGAGGCACGCTGTGGTGGTTTGGAGTAGTGGAGTGCATGGTGGTTTGGAGTAGTGTGGGAGTCAGGGGACAGACTCAAAGACCAGTCCTACCTGCAACATTGGCTCATTATGTCATGTTGGACAAGTAATCAGTTTCTCAGTGTTGCAATTTCTGCATCTATACAATTGAAAACAGATTAGATGTCTCAAGTCAGCATAATGGCTCTATTTTTATGTGGTGTTAAGGGGCATTGACAGTGCTTTCACTGATCTCCCTGTCCTTTTAGTCAAAAACTTCCCTTCAGGTATGGTGGAAGGATCACCAAAATGGAAATGGCAAAGTTCTTCCCAGCCCTGTCTCTTGCGATCTGTACCACTTTGGCCATGTGACTTAACCTCACTTGCCTCATCTGAAAAAATGATGATAATGATATTTGTGCCCCCTTCTTTATGGGGATGTTGTTTCCATCCACTGAGACACTACCCATGAAAGTGCTCTGAAATCCTGAGTAGAACTCAGGAATATTATTCACGGCTGCCCCAGGCTTGAAAAAGCACATTGTTAAATTTTTTGCCTCAGATCAGAGCTTTTTTTATTGCTTTGTTGATTGCCCAGGTTTAGGAAAGTGTTAGTAATGCATATTAAACTTACAAATGCATCCTGCATACTTTTCTTTTTGAGACTTGGTTGTCAAACATTTGCCAGCACACTCAGATCTTGCCCTATAAAATATTACGTGAGCTCAGTAGGACTGCAGTAGGCATAGGGTAGAAATGACCACCATGCCTGAGGACTGGAGCCCGATAACAATAATGACCTATGATAAGAGTAATTGGCATTTATGCGGAACTTTAAGGGCTTTGCCTCCGTTAACTCTCTTGAGCCTCACAATCCCCCTGATTCAACCTGGCCAGCTTCAGATGCTGAGAAAGCAGGATGCTCACTTCCTGGCCCCCGTTAGTCACTTTAGAAAGACTTCTGGTAATTTTCCTCTCTGCAAACCGAGCCTTTGCCCAGCCTGAGAGTGGGATTTCTCTGCCTTCCTTTTCAGTGACACTGCATGAAGTAAGAGTTTTCTTATTTCCCTTCTGGTTATTTCCTCTGACACAGAGACACTAGGGAAATGTAGCTGAGAAACTTTCAGGGGATCCCAGGCAGCTGAGAAGAATGAAAATGTCATGGAAGAAAAAAACCCCAAACAACGAACCAACCAAACGAACAAAAACTAGAGTTGCTGAATATTGGACGTGACAGACTCCCTCCCTCCCTCCCTTTCTCTCCCTCCATCCCTCCCTCCCTCTCCCTCTCCCTCTCCCTCTCCCTCTCCTTCTCCCTCTCCCTCTCCCTCTTCCTCTCCCTCTCCCTCTCCCTCCCTCCCTCCCTCCCTCCTTCTCTCTCTCTCTCTCTCTCTCTCTCTCTCTCTCTCTCTCTCTCTCTCTCTCTCTCTCTCTCTCTCTCCCTCTCCCCCCCCCCACAGGCACACATCTGTCATCCTGTCTCTATCCATTATCTGTCTATGTCCTATCAACTATCCATCTACCTATGTATATGGATGTGCATTAGGAGGTGTGGTTTAGTTGCAAGAGTTGTAGTTCTGGGTTTATTTTTTCTCTGATATTAACTGTTCCTGTGATCTTGGGAAAATCAGTTTCTCTTTCTGTGTTTTTTCATCTATAAAATGAGCCGCTGGGACAGACAATTTAAGGTTCCTTCCTTCCAGTTCTAAACCAATGAACTTACACACACACACACACACACACACACACACACACACATTCCTTCATATTTTTGTTTTCTCTTTTTGGATAAGAAAGGAAGACACCATTTTAACTCTTAAGTGGAATGATATCTTTATGGCTGTGCCATAAATTTAGGATACCACTAAGGTGGAGAATGGGACCTTGGACATCATCACAATATCCCAGTAGAGATTGTCATGGGTTGCCAACCCCAAATGTCAGGTGCTGTTGGTCAGCTTTCTTCTTTGAAAGTGATGCTTTTGATAGATGATAGAATACAAAATCCTTGAGGGTAAGAACTTTCATTTTTGTCAGTCTGTCAAGAAGCATGGTTGTGGTTGTATCCCCAGTGTCTCCCCAAATTCCCAATTCTCTTCATTTACATAAAGTCTTTGCTTTATTGTATCTGGGTCTCGGTTAGGTATGACCTCTTGCTGCCAGCACTTGCTGAACACAGAGCCTAAGCCTCACTATAACTTTTTTTGCTTTTCTTCTTATATTTGGGGGCCCACAAAGAGCTATTTGGAGGCTGTGCTATGAGACATTCCCAATAGTAATGAGTACTTGCTTGTTGGTGGTTTTGGTAAGATGTTCTCTTTCTGAAGCCTGGAATTTAACCAGATCTGCTGATCAGGAAGATTGATTTCTGTCAAACTCAATAGAAAAGGGATACCTTAGAAAACTATAAATCAACATTATCTATGTTATACTGCATTTTTATTTATTTTAATTGTCCCAAATTACATTTTAATCTGGAATTTAGCCACCATGAAGTTTGACTCCTCTGATATAGTTGATGATTAATTCAATAAACATTTATTAAGTACCTGCAGTGTGTATACACATTGTGCTAAGTGCTGGATGATAGCTAACATTTGGATAGTGTTTAACATGGGCCAGGCCCTGCACTAAACACTTTCCAAATTTACCTCATTTGACCCTCACAACAACCCTGTGAGGTAGGTACTATTATTAATCTCCATTTTTTACAGATGAGGAAATTGAGGTAAACAGCAGTTAAAATCACTTGACCAAGGTCAAATGGCTAGGAAAGGTGTGAGGCAGGATTTAAATTCAAGTCTTAAATCCTGGTCCAGCATTCTAGGATAGGGAATTAGATTTGGAGTCAGGCCTTGAGTCTGGACTGATCTGAAGCTGAGTTAGTCTCCAAAGATAGGAGAATCTGTGGACTGGAGCAGCCATGTAGGAATCCTCATCCAAGGACAGTAAGAGAACATTAATGGAGACTGAGGGACATCTACTCTTCAATGTTACATGAGCATGTTCTTCCAAGGTCACATAAGAGGTACATTCTTTATTTTACTCTAAGCCAATTTTTGTTGTACCAGTAACTTTCCAACACCAAATCCTTCTTTTAATGTGAGCTTTTTCATACACATATCTGTTCTGGTTCCTAACAAATGCTTTGGGGATTCAAAGGTGAATTCACT
The DNA here is from genome assembly GCA_023548195.1 of Bettongia penicillata ogilbyi. NCBI lineage: Eukaryota > Metazoa > Chordata > Mammalia > Diprotodontia > Potoroidae > Bettongia > Bettongia penicillata. Next base: position 256,858 of record JAJHZJ010000406.1, on the reverse strand, counting down.
GATTAATTTTTAAAATAGGAAACCTAAATAAGAATTAATCAACCATGACCAGCCAGGCCAAGCCATGTTTTCTAGCAATTAAATTAGAGCTTCCTTTGCCCTCCTTAGCTTCGATTTCATCTCCAACCAAGGGGAAGGTCACAAGCTGACTTTGGGGGTCAGGCAGTCAGGAAGCTAGAGTCGATCCCATCTTTGCCATTTGACCTGCTGGGTGAACTTGGATTCTTTGCCAAATAGCCCCAGGTCTTGATTTCTCCATCTCTCAAAGGGATAAAGCAGACTCAACCTCCCTCCTCAGGGCATGGACAGGAATAGCTAATCGAAAGGACTATAATTTAATTCAATCCAATTAATGTGAATTGGGTAGACACTGGGTCCATAGTCCAAAGTTCTTGGGTCCCTGTGGAGCACTACAAGACACTGCTAAACATAAGATCGCAGGACTCACAAATGGCAGGCACCTTAGGAATCACCTCAACCAATTCTCACATTTGCAGATATGGAAACCAAGGGTCATAGAGAGGGAATAGATTATTTAAGATCACAAAGGTAGAATGAGTAGTAGATTTATATCCAGGTCCTCTGACTAAAAATCAATCACATTGGCCCAGAATACTTTATTTACAGTGACCCATTTATGTCTTTATATCACCAACAGTTCAGTCAAGGAATCTGATATTTCTAAAATCTGAACTATGGAGGATGAAAAAAATGTGAATTTTTGGCAATACTTGATCAAACTATTTGTAGGATGAACTGAATTTTTCTTCTAAGCGTTTTTGGGAATTTTTTTCTTTTTGATCATTAAAATGATATACTCAGAGTAAGTTGAATAGGTGGTTGCTAATGAATTATATGTATTTAGCTTAAGCATTTTTTTCCGAACCAAGTAGGGAGTGAATTGAGTAGCATATAGAACTTGGAGTCAGAAAGAACTGAGCACAAATCCTGCTTCAGATACTTTCTAGTTATGTGGCTCTGGGAAGTACTTAACTTTTGTCTGCTTTAGTTTGCTCATCTGTAAATTGAAAATAATAATGATATTCATTTCCCAGGTTTATTGTCATGATTAAAGGAGATAACATGTGCAAAATGCTTTGTAAACCTTATCATACAATATAAATGCTGTTTTTATTTTCTCCAGATTGACAGGTGCTAAATGTCTAGAATAGCATTAAAAATACCTTCCTTCTCCCAAATCACCTCTGAAATAGGTTGTCAAGTAAATTGAATCAATGAAGTCAATACTTTTGATTCATCTGATAGAAATGGTTATTTTTCCTAAGATGAGTGAATGTCCAAGAGAATATATGTCTATATATCTGATATATGTAATATTTACATACATACATATATACATTTATTTAGATAGGACATGAAATTTCATTGGTATGGGAACCTAGAATATTGCAACACCCTCTGCTATATAGTTGGATACTTGATTTGCAAATTTTAGTTTTCAGAGTAGCCACGGGATACTGTGAAGCTAAAGCTCACAAAGCCAGTGTCTATTAGAGGCTAGAACTGAATCCTGACTTTAAGGCTAGTTCTTATTCCTTATCCTACACTGCCCACACTACCTCTTGGATGCAAGGCCTCTCCTATCTTTTTCTGTCTCATTCATACCAAATCTATTATCGTTCCCGTTCATGAACATTAATCCTTTGATTCCTCCTTAGTTTATTAGTCTTTTTTGTTTTCTTAGTATCATTTGTCCACTACCCAACTTGAACCCCAAGGTCATCCATTTCCATAATGTACCAATAAGACCCTCAAACTTTTTGCCTGTCCAAACAATCACCAGTTTGGACAAATCCTGCCACTCATTTTCTCCATACTGGAGCTAGAAGCAGTCTTGTTTGAGTCCATTTCCTATTTCCCAAAGGGAGTGTTTCAAACCTTTCCTTCAGCCTTTCAACTTTTAATCTCCCCTTCATTCTCTACAGATGGCTTCATCTTTTATTTTATTGAGAATATTAAGTTCATCTGACATTATCTCCCTTAACTTCCTTCTCCTCCAACTTCAGATACCTATCTTCATAAATCTTTTTTATCCTTTTTGTCTCAGGGTATAAGGCTTCTCTTCTCTACAAGGTCAGCCTATTTTCTTGATTCAATCCCTCTCACATTTTGTGAGACCTTATTTCATTAGTTAGCTCTTTTCCAATCTTTACTTCTCTGTTGCCCCTTCTTAATTATGTATGTGCTCTGATTTCTTCACTAAAAATACTTTTGCCTTGATGTTGTTACTCCCTGAAGAAACTATCATAAATCCTTCTTTCACTTCATAATCGGATGTATTCTCCACCCCTTCTCTACTTCTTCACTATATACACTTGTCCCCAAACCATTAATCTCTTGAAATATAGCTTCTGCCCTTATCAGTAGGCTGAAACGTTTCCAGAAATTACCAGAAATATCATAGTCACCAAATACAACTTTTTACTTCTCCTGTACTATTGTCAGAGCCTCCTAAATGAACTCCCTCACTCTGATTTATCCTTGGCAAATTCCTTGTTCATGAGCTGCCATACATTTACCAATAGGAGTTCACCCAATGTATTAAGAGGGGTTTTCCATTTCTCTTGGCATTGAGAGGATATTAGAGGAGCATCAGGCTATCCATGAATTGCCCCGCACTTTCCCTTCATGATGATCCCAACTTTGTTGTACTCATACGTTGTCTGATGACATCCTTCATACTGTGTCACCTGGTTTGTGATGTTGGCTGTTATTTACTATCAACCTCTCTACAGTTTCCTTGGTGGTTTTAACATCATTTCTTCAGAGATTGTAGCAGTTCATGACTCAAAGATACACAACAGCACTAGAAGGCTATAAATATGAAAGAGATGGGTATCTCCTTCAGGAAAAAGTTTGAGGCCATTAAAAGGATTTTTTAGGTTTCCAAAAGTATTCTAGTCACTTTTTCTTCTATTCAATTTATTGTTTATTTTCCAGTGTCTATCTGAGATATTGATGGATGGACTCTATAGGTTGTCTCTTTAATTGTCTATCATAATCTGAATGAGATTATCTCCTAATCTACTGTTACGAGAAATCAGGGATAGGGTTAGGGAATGTGCTTGTGATTCCATTGGTGCAAAACTAGACCAGCTTTATCTTCCCAAAACTCCTAACACTCTTATTGTATCTTTTGCTTGAGTACCAGTAAGACAGCCTTTCTGATTATAAGAGGCCGGGTCCCTACTCATTAAGAGGAAGCCTTTTAGAGGCATGTTGTTTTGCTTGACAATCTATCTCCTTTTCTATGTCCAATGGAGTGATGTGGAAGATGACTGAATATCTGATTATTAATGGTGTGACTCCAACCATCGTGGATCTCTGCTATAACCCCCTGGCATTTCTGACTTCTTGCTTGTCTCACTTTGAAGTAGGTGTTGATACTTGCTCCTGTTTGCTCATGTGTCTTTGATGTTCTATCTCATTTCCCATTTTACAACATTATCTCTCCAGCTAATGATGCTGAGTCAGATCACATTCCTGATTAAAAATTAAAAATATAGACTAACAGCAAGAGCTCTTGGCCTGACATTCTAAGACTCTGACGATCTGGCTCCAATCAGTCATTGCAACCTCATTTTCTAGCACGTGTGGTTGCATACCCTATAATTCAGTCACCCTAGACTACTCAGGGTTCACCAAACAAGTTTGACACTTAAAAAAAATCTCTGTGCCTTTTCTCCTGTAATTTCCTTTACTTGGAATGCTTTCTATATTACTTCTACTTGTCAAAATACTGCCTGGACTTCAAGGCCCACTTCTAATGTCAACGTTTCATGAAATCCTCTCTAGACAAAAATAGCCAGAGGTGATTTCTCCTGTTAGAAGGCTTCTTGCTAGAGTGCTCATAAAAGATATACTGGAACTATAATAATGGGTCTAAATGGCACTTATTGTTTATTGAAATGATCCCAGATGGATATTATCAGAGCATTGGATAGGACTGGCAAAGCAACCTCAGTATTTTATAATGCAGATTCTTTTTGTGTATGATATTGTGCAGTGTATACATATGTGTTCTTTATTCTTGTTTGTACACACACACAAACATACATAGATACAAGGATCAGTGCATGAGTGGGACAGGAGAGAGAGAGACAGAAAGAGAAAGGGAGGAAAGAAAGAAAGAGAAGAAGGAGGGAGAGAGAAGAAAAGGGAGAGGAGGGAAAGAGAGAGAGAAAGAGAGAGAATGTATTTCCACAGATGTTCTCCCTAATTCTGTCCTAACCCATCCCTCAACAGAAAATCAGTCTGATCCTAAAATTCTTAAAAATTTATTCTTAAAAGTCAAGCCATTAGATAATAGTAGCTTCAAAATATACCCTAGGAGGTATATATGCTATTATTGTTCCCACTTTACAGATGAGGAAACAGAGGCAAATGGATGTTAAGTGACTTGCTAAGGGTCACACTCAATATCTGTAAAAGAAGCACAAGCCTGTTAAAGGAACCACCTCTTCTGAAATCCTGTAATATTATATACAGCTTTAATAAACTCAAGCTACTCTAAGACTTTTGGGATACTTTGTACTTCTCTTATAACACAACACATTCATTCTACCTAGGGTTAGAAGTTAGATTTCAAGGGATAGAGAAGTAAATAAGTAGTTGAAGAAATAGAAACAGCTATTCTAAACATTTCTTTTTAATAGTTTGGTAGTTAAAGGGCTAGAGGCAACTAGGATAGAGTGCTAGGACTGGCATTAGGAAGACTCATCTTCTTGAATTCAAATCTCTCCTCAGACAACATCTGTGTGATCTTGGGCAAGTCACTTAACCCTTTTCACCTCAGTTTTCTCATCCGCCAAATGAACTAGAGAAGGAAATGGCAAACCACTCCAGTATCTTTGGCAAGAAAACCCTAAATGGGGTCATGAGGCGTTGGACATGACTAAGGTGACTGAACAATAAGTTAAAGGGTTAAGAGATATAGCACAATGTCTTGAAGGAATGGAGGAGTCAAAAGGCTGGGAAATAGGGGGACATAGAGACAGAGACACAGAAAGAGACAAAGGTAGAGAGAAATAGAAGCTTAGAGAAAAAGGGAAAGAGAGAGAGAAAGGGAAAGAGAAGAGAAGAAGAGAATTTCAAATGACTGATGATGGGACAAGCTTTTGAAGGAGTTGGCAGGGCAGAGAGATTTGGTCTTGACAAGAATTTGAGCCATTTCTTTAGTGAAAGGAGTAAAGGAGAGAATGGGTAAAGACAAAGAGGGCTTAAATTACAGAATGGGGTAGAAGATGGCCTCTATTTTCTCAGAGAAGTATGTTGAAAAGACATCTGTTGAGAGGAAGGTACAAAGGATGTACTAGAGACCTGAAGAGAGAAGATAAACTGAAAGGAATGTGATTGGCAGTTGATCAAGGAAGATGAAAAGTGTTAATTATGCAATAATGAGGCACAAATGAGATAAAGTGACAGAGATTCATAGTGGATCCATGATGTTGTGACTTCCTTTAGTAGTATTCAATGGTTTGGGATGATGAGCAGAGAAGGCAGAGGATGCGATGATTCTAGGCTGAAGATGGGCAGTGTATGAATGGTGATAGGAAAGGGAAAGATAGGGGACAGGTAAACTGCTCAGCTATAGAAAGGGTAAAGATTATAAATGGAGAAAAGTGAGGTTAGAGCAGAGGAAGCATACTCTGTGTCAGAGAGGGAAAGAAGACTTGGAGGCTCCACTGTGGACAAAGAATAGGGCTAGAAGATGATTGGTTTCTCTCAGCTAGGCTTAGGTGACAGCTTCACATATGTCGTCATTTTATTTAGGGGGTATCATTCTCCAATTTTGAGCATATCGTCCTGCATAACCTTTTTGGTTCAGTTGATGGGTCATTTCAGTTGACCATTTCATTTGTCTGACTCCATTTTCAGCTGGTGGCTGTGGCTACCATTTTGTTGTCTCAGCTTACTTGCCTGGATTGACCCATAGCTGTGATGTACCCTCAGAGAGGCAGAGGCTGACCAGTCGCTGTTTTGTAATCAGCAAGGGAACATCCTATCCATCGGAAAGGATCTAAAAGAGGGAAAACAGATGCAAGCTCTTATCTCCCTGACTAAATTTTGTAAGTCTTTGTTGGCTTAGCCAGGAGGAATATTCTTTTCTAATAAGCAGCCTGTTGGTGGGGGATGGTTTGAAAAATGCCACGCAGGTATTCTCTGTTCTGTGACACTTTAATTTTGAGAGTGACAGTTGTTGCTGTACCTCATAGGTAACCATGGCAACAAACCCAGCGCTGGTGAGCTGGAGATGTGACAGCATAGTCAATGACAATTAATTGGGTTACTTTTTTCCCCCTTCAGGACTCATGAGACAGCTGATGCAACATTTCTAGGGTGCAATTAGAGACATTTTGGACTAGGAAAAAAATAACTAGATTTCATATAAAATGTATTCTGGCAACCATCTCAGTGATAAATATTCCTATGGTGAAGGATCAGGTGGATCCTACTTACCTCTTTCCCAGGGGAATTTCTGAGGGAATGCTAAATTCGAGCTTAGGATCTAGCAGGCTTCTATATGTAAATCCTTTTCCTTTTCTTCAAATTTTCATAATGCCAGAGGAAAAAAGCATTGAAGGGCAAATTTCAAATAATGATTTGGTATTTTGGATTCCTCTCAAGATGGCTTTGCTTCAGCCTTCTTAATGAGTTGTTTGCAGTCATATTTCCCTGGGGTTTGTGGGGGAAAAGTAGTCTGATCTTTTTGACTTTGAAACACTACTTACTGGTACTTTTCTGTTTTCTGAAATCCTCAGGCTAGGGAATAAGATTTAAGTAGAATTTTGAAACATCCTGAGTGTATTTAGTACCATGGTATGGTTGGGGAAAAACTTGCCTTTGTAACTGTCTTCTAATGGGCAGAGTAAAAGAACCACGAATAAGTACTTAGCATCTGTATCCCTACGATAGACTTAGTTCCAGTGTTTCTGTGCTCAAAAGAGCATGGCCATGGCAAACATGATCTCTCCTTTTTGACTCAACACTGGCAAAGAAGAAATAACAAAAGAAAGCTAAATCTAACTTAGCAGAATCCAGGAACTTTGAGGAAAAAATAGGAGGGATAGCTTGATAAATGCCTGGAAGGGTTATGATGTCTTCCTCTGAAACTTTATGGAGTTTATTTGGATACTTCGATGGATTTTCATTTTATGGATGTAGGTACTCTCTCAGCAACCAGGCCATGCTCTCTCATCATTGACTTTTCCTAAATAGCCAGTGTACTACTTGCTACACTTACTATGTCTGTCTATAGATCTATTGATATTTCATGGATATCAATGGAGTAAATGGTCCTTTTTTTTGTTTTATCCTATTCTTGTACCACATTTTTATAATGTGATTTTTTTTCCTCTCCATTACTTCTTAATATTCTATGAGGTAATACTAGATGTGATGATCAAGATATTATTTCTCCCTCCTAAAATGGTGAATTTATAACTAAAATTTACAAGAAAGTTTTCTATCATCTCATGGTTAGGATTTCCCAGTGTTATTCCATTCCTGTGGGGAGGTATTCAGAGGTGACAATATACTTCTTCATACACACAGACATATATATATATATACATACGTGTATATGTATGTATGTATATATGTATGTATTGTGTGTATGTTTAAGGTGTTTTGTGAGCTATTATTTAGGCTTGGATCCTAAGTGGTCAAGTTTATGATGACTCAGTATTTTTGTGCCTGCATGAAGGGCAGAGTAGGTGAGAGAGCATTGGATAGTAGGAACATACATTCTTCATTTTTCTTCAAGATAAACACATGGGACCCCAGACTTTTTTCACGGAAAGGCCCATGGGAGAGGAAAAAGAAAAGATTCTGGAAAGTGGCAGACATGTAGAGGAACTGGTGCCTCAATATATTCCTGATTTTCAGCTTTCCTCCCTACAGATTTCAGGGAATTTTCTTTTGGCTTAGATCAGGGTTTCTCTCTTGATTGAGTTCCTAATGCGAAAGCTCATTCAAGTTGTTTATTTTATGTCACAGTCTAATCTGTAAAACTTCTCATTTTTCTGTTCACCATTTTCTTGGATAAATTTGTTACTCACTATTTATGGTGGTCTTTTGTGTAATTAGCATTTGGTGGGAAGGAATCAAGCCTATGGATATAAGTTTAAGGTTACTCCTTCCCTGGAGTAATAGTGACCAGCCAGGCTGTCAGTATTTATTGACTGCTATGTGGCAGACACTGTGTTAAGCACTGGGGATACAAAGAACTTAAAAAGAAAACAGTTTTCTCATGGAACTCACAGTCTAATGTCAGAGACAATAGGTAAACAACTATGTATGAACATGATATATGTAGGATAAATTGGAGATAATTAATAGAAGGAAGACATTAGCATTAAAGGGGAATCAGGAAAAGCTTCTTATAGAAGGTGATTTTAAGTGGGACTTGATGGAAGCCAGAAAAACTTGGAGATGGAGATGGGGAAGGAGAGACCAGGAAAACCAGCAGATTTATTGCTTTTGAATTTAAAAGTCATTCCCTAGATTAACAGTACTATGTGACAGCCCTCCCTCACTCAAAACAAAGTCAAGTGAAAGTCATGTCATGATTTCTCTGATGGCATGGTCTTCTTTGGCAATGAAGGACGAACGCACACATTTTGTGAACAGATAGATGTAATTTTAGTTCAGTATTCCTTCTCTAAGTAGAGAACACAGATATCAGTCTTATGGCTACTCCTTTTGCTTCTCTCTGGGCAGAAATCAAAGTCTCCTTTGAAGAGGGGTGGGCAAGATTCTAGAGATGTCTATCAATGCCTCACTATGGGCTGCATATAGACATCCTCTGTAGATATACACATCTTACATGGGCAACATATGTACCTTATATCTGCATTCATGTTATCCATGGCTAAAAATAATTGAAGGAATGTAAAATAAGGCCGATGCAATTGAATATTCTCTTAGAACTCCTAATTCAATCCAATAAACATAAATGAGTTATCAGAATATGGCACTGGATACTGGTTCCAATGTACATTTTTTATCTTTCTTCCCCCATATACTGAAGGTCTTTAAGTAAGAGCTGTGTGGCCAGCTTGGAGCTGTAGCAAAGGGGAGTTTTGATGAGGTATGTATTTGACCACTGAGGTGATATCCTTTCAAGTGATAATCCCCACCTTTGCAGTCAAAATGGATTACATGCCACTCAGAGACAATAAAACTTCTTATTAGTCTAGAGTCTGTTTTATATAGAAGGAATTTATATATGTTAGGGAAAGGTAGGAAAATTGCACCCTTTATATGTCCATTCATTGGGTCATCTGAGATTTCCTTATAACATGTATAAGGGAGACAAAGATTTTTTTGCCATAATAGCTGTAATTCAAGGCAAATATTTTTATACCTGACCCTTTGCCTCTTGGCCTACTCAAGGCACATAGAAATTTTCAGGTAAGTTGCATAACTGGGAGCATAATGAAAAGGCAATGAAAAGTGGTGTATGTGATTATCCCCAGCCTTAGAGAAACTCAGCAGGAGTTGTTAACCAAAGTTGTTAACCAAATTCCTTCTGGTAAGGAAGGACTGAATATATAAGGTCCTTAAAACTGAATTTGTAATTTTTGACTGAATGATGTGTGTATGTTCATGCATGTGATATTGATGATGACATGGATCTTTCTAACAAAAGAGGTGAAAATGTGTTGATTGCTCACCTGGACAGTTTAATCTGGGACAGTCTCACAAAAAAGAATAATATACTCCCCCTGAGGAAGAAGAAGCTGTAGTTGCAAGTGACAGTTTTAGCTGAAGAAATCTACAAGTAAGCACTGAGAATTTATTGCAGAAGGAGGTCACTGAGTTCTATAGTATTGCTGCAAGACTTTGTGGGTTTGGGTTGGGCATTTCTTTTTTTTTGGAGGAGAGAAGGCAAGGCAATTAGGGTTAAGTGACTTGCCCAAGATTATACAGATAATAGGTGTCAAGTGCCTGAGACTGGATTTGAACTCAGGTTCTCCTGCCTCCAGGAGCCCCTATTTACTGTGCCACCTAGCTACCCCTAGGGTTGGGCATTTCAATAGTCAGAGGGGAAGACATTTCAGATAAGGTCAATGCATTGAAATGGGAATGGGCACAAGACTCTTTTAGCTTCTAGGTTCCTGTGATTGTTTAGATAGTAACAATGCCCAGAAGTTGTATATAAGTAACTTTTGAATGACTATTTTAACAGATTATATTCCTTGCATTTTTCCTAGTATGCATTTATGGATTTATCAGTAGGAAGTGTGGAAAAGATGTTGAGTGGATGATGTTGGTACTTGTATTGGTAATGCATTTTTACTTATTGTTAATGTAATTTTGCTCCTTAATGGGAAGATCTTTCCCATCCATTAATAAGCCTGCTTAAGTCACATGGAAGCCTGAGTCCCATGACTCTAAGTGACATGAAACAGGAAGCAGTGGAGCTGGAGCAGAGCTGAGAGGAAGTTATAGAGCAGTCAGAACTGAAGGATGCAGCCAAGTCAAGCTAGCAGCTGGCTGTGTGAGAGAAAGGCATTTTGTTTAAGGGAGCCTGTTTGTGATTTGTTTAAGGGATATGATTTGTGAGAAGCCTAACATAGGGAAGGCTTGGGGCTGGTGTTCTCTGCATTTTTATTATGTAAAGATTTTTTTTACTATGATGGATGTGGTTTTCTGGTGTCTGAACAAATATTTTGGTTCTGTCTTCCATATGGAGAGTCTGTTGTTTTTCACAATTCAGAATTACACCAGGATATTCATGGCCTCCAAAGGCTCTGTGAATATCACATTGGTGCTATAGTACTGAAATTATTATCCACCACCTGGTTTTCATGAATTCCTTCAGCTGTGTTTTGAGTTGTTTCTGACTCTCCATGACCCCATTTAGGGTTTTCTTGGTAAAGATATTAGAGTGGTTTGCCATTTCCTTTTCCAGCTCATTATATAGATGAAGAAACGGAGGCAAAAGGGTTAAGTGACTTGCCCAGGATCACATAACTAGTAAGTGTCTGAGGCCAGATTTCAACTTAGGAAGATGAGTTTTCATGACTCCAGGTCTGTCAGTCTATCCACTGTGCCTCCTTCTGCAAGAAGCTATTCCTAGTGCTATTTATCTTAGCATCTTCCTTCTGTGATTCTCCTCCAATATACCCTGAAAACATATTATTTGTACATAGTTGTTTGCATGCTGTCTCTCTCATTAGATTGTAAGTTCCTTAGGATCAGGCATAGTGTTTTTGCATTTCTTTTGCATCCCTAGGGCTTAGTGCTGTGCCTAACATAGCGTAGGCACCTAATAAATGTTTGTTGACTTGACGTATTAAAGTCCCTTTTCTCTACTTTCTACTTAGCTAATGGTAAACTACCAAAATGGAGAGCAATATACTTTCCAGAAGTTTTGTGTTGCCATTTTTAAAGACCAGACTTTGTTGGGGGTTTTGTCCATATTTTTGTTGATATTTATCTTATGTTAAAAATAAAAAAATCAAAATTTTAAAATGCTTAAAAAATGTGGATATCATGCTGTTAAACTTTTGGTAAAACTAATTTATCAGTTAAGAAACCCATCAATCCTAGAGATATGATTTGCATATTTGAATGTATCCTTTCTGCCCTGTTAACCTCCCTGTGACCCCTAACATGCTTCACTCACAAGGCTACTGAAAATACTAGGAAGATAATAACAGTACTCCCCAGTTCCTGGGAGCATGACACAGCAGAAATTAAGAAATGACAATGCTTTGTCTTCTATCAATCACCAGTTTCCTTCTTGTGCTTTTTATTCCATTACTTCTCCTTAGTTCTCTTTTACTGGGGCTAAATCTTTCACCTCTTATCAGTCTTTCCTTTTATTTCCTTCCGATACTGGCTATCCCATTTCTCTCTCTCTCTCTCTCTCTCTCTCTCTCTCTCTCTCTCTCTCTCTCTCTCTCTCTCTCTCTCCTTTAATTCTATTAGAATACACATTTTGCTTGACTAACTTTTCCTCAGGCATAATCCCTTGCTGATGACTTGGACTTTTCAGTGTTACTCCATGATGAGTGCTAACTGGCCTGCACTCTTAATTTTTCTCATGAGTTCTGGAGAGGGTAGTATCTTTTCCCCCTAGGAAAAACTGAAACATGACTGAAGACTGAAGTTATCTATTATGTAAACAAAAAAAAGAGTCAGAGAACAGACTTCAGTGGACTTTGAACCGAAGGAAGACCAAAGAAAACAAGGAGAATTTCAAGTCCAGGGCCTCGTAAGTGTTGACACCATTTTCAGTATTGCACAGCGTGAGAAAAGGAAAAACATCCACAAGAGGAAGTGTTTCTCCTCAGAGTAGTTGCAAAGCTGATGCAATCAGTTTCTGACAGGATCAGAAATGGAGAAAACATTCAAAAGGAAGTTTCACTTGAAGGTTTGCCTTCTTCAGAATCGGGATGTGTCCATGCAAATCCTAGGCTCAGATACCTAATGTAATGGCCTGACTGCTTCTGATTCATTTAGAATGTGGCTGATTACATTTTCAATGTGCAGGGAAACAATATTAGTGAGGTGGAAGTAGGGATGGAGAAGAGAAAGAGGTTCTTGAGAGGTCTTGGACAATTCAATTCAATGAGAGGGCTGGTTCTGGAATCAGAGGACCTAGATTCCAGTCCTACCTTTGTTGCTTAGGGCCTACATCAGTATCCTCATCTGTAAAATGAGAGCTGGACTAGATTGTTCCTCTGGTTTCTTCTAGCCCTAACTCAATTATTTCTATGATTTAAGTCAATAAGCATGTATTAAGTGCCTACAGTTGTGAAGAACACTGTACTATGTGCTGGGAGAACTTACAAAATTCAGATAAGACTCTCTTCTTATATTCAAAGAGTTTATGTTCTAGTTGGCAGACATGACACAATAAAAATAGTCATATAAAAATATTTAAAATACATAAGAGAGATGCAAATGCAATGCTATGCAAGGTCATCTGGAGTGAGATTCTTCCTAATAGGAGGCCTGGAGAAGCCTATGGAGGAAGCAGTATTTGAGCTGGCCTTTAAAGGACAGGGAAACTTTCAGAGTGAGCAGATAAGGGAGGAGAGGGATGTATGAAAGATGACATTACAAGGGTAAGAACAGAATGAATAAAAAGCACACAGCCTGAATGAACCAGGGCATGTTCTTTGTTATTGTCAAACTTGCCCAAATAGCCAGTTGGTAGGTTGAGGGATAATAAAACAAGCTACTGCTTATAGGTTAGGTATTCATAAATGGTATGTGGGGAATTTTGATGTAGTAGATTGCTGAGTAATTGGGATCAAAGTTTTTAAAATGACCAAAATTAATTGAATGCAAACTGTACATGGTTTGGTTATTTATTTTGGTCATCTCGGTGACCTACTTGAATCATTCATTCAAGTATTCATTCAGTGATGTCTGCAGAACTCAGCTCATAGCCAGGGAAGGGGAGCCAGTAGGACTGATGAGAAGTTGTACAGGAACCCCTGATTATTGATTTCTGTTTCCATTGAATATCCACAGCATGTAGAATGTCAGCCGCATTATGGCACTTGGTATGGTAGGTGAACAAAAAGCTATTTTGGAAATTTGTGTAGTTTCTGGGCATAGAAAACATTCCTAATAGGGAAAGTCAATGTTCATTTCTGTACTGGGAGAACTTTTTTCACAAATGAAGGTACACATTCTATAATTCATCCTAGCAGGTGTTAGTTAGCCCTTACTTTTCCTAATCATAGGACTGGAGATGCAAAGAAATGTGAACCTTCAGAAATCTGAACAATATTAGGTCACTTCATTCTTCTAATATGAAAGCCTACTATCTTGAGGAATCTTCCATCTCCTTATAAAGACGGTCCCGGATATATAAATAGTAGTGTCCACTACTATTCTAAAATGCTCTGGAATATTCTGTAATGTTCTTTACATCATCAGTTGCAATTATATAACCTAACAGAGGATACTGTGAAGTACCTTGGTGTTGTAGATAAAGAGGTAGCCCAGAAGTCAGAAAATCTTGGGATCAAATAGTGCCTCTTACATATACTGACTGTATAACCTTGGGCAAGTTCTCTAAGCAACTCTATAGGTTCTAAAGAAGACACTAACCTGAATTGGTAGAAGGAATTTCCTCACATGGATGTTCCCTATACCTATGAAATCATGTGTCCCTCTCACATAACTTCAGTATCATCTATCTATCTATCTGTCTGTCTATCTATCTATCTATCTATCTATCTATCTATCTATCTATCTATCTATCTATCTATCTATGTGTGTATGTATGTATGCATGTATGTATGTATGTGTCTATCTATCTTTGATTCCCTATAAAATATCCCTAACAAGTAGCTATCTAGAGTACAATGGAAAACTTCTAATATGCTTCCTGAAGCAGTCCATCATCACAGAATCTGAAAAGTGGAAGGGATACCAGTGGTCATCTAGTACAACCCCTGCACCCAAGGAATTCCTTCTATAATATATAACAAGTGGTGGCTCAGAATCTGAAGAGCTCCAGTGAAGAGGAATGTATTACCTCTTAAGGAATGTTACTTCTTATTCTACTTTTGGATGGCTCCAAAAGATAGGAGGCTTTTCCTGACACAGGGTATGTATTGTTCGGATATGTCCGCATGAGTTTGGTCTAAGTGTGTTTGAAGGAGAGGAATGAATAGACATCTCTGAAATCTCATTCTCCTCATGCCCTTTCATGAGAGATTTTGATTCTTGCCTGGAGAAGAGAAAGAAATTGGAGCAACGAGGCTAGTAACCCTGCTCTCCACAGAGAATAGTGGGGTAGAATTATATCTATCTGCCCTCCTCAAATCTATTAGTTTAAAGGAAATACTTTTTAGGACCATGCTCCTTCACTGGTCGCTGTGCTTGAAAGAAAGCAAGGTGAAGCTTATATCCAAAGGCTTGGTTCTTAACCATCAATGCTAGCTACACAGAAGATCATCATAAATAGTGAATATTTAAAGGGTTTAATGAATAAATCCATTTGTCCAAGCAGATATCAAAAAGAAATCAGAGAAGCTATACACAAGATAATCTAATTGAAAATATGCAGAATGAGCTAGGTCTCCTACTGGAAGTAAGATATTTTAACTTGCCTGAGAGAGAATCCTCAATTTCACCCAATTGGAAATTCCCTGAAATCCCTACAGACATTAAACTGGAAATCATGGACATGTTAGGGGTGAGGGAGAGTGGCAGATTTTCTCCTAAAGTCTAGTTTCCTAAGTTTTTTTTTCACTCTGGATTTTTCTCCAGAGGATTCGGAACTATATGTGTACTCTCTCAAAGCAATAAAGCGGTTGCTCTCAAAGCTGTTGTTCCCAGCTCTCATGACAATTCTGTGGTAACAGAGTGACATGAAAGACAACCAGTCTTTCTCTTCTCAATGGGGGTGGATTTTATGCAAATATACTAGGTCAAAGTTCCTGTGCTGATCACTAATGGGAACAAGTCCATTAGTACCCCCTTTACTTCTAGTCTGGGCAAGATGATAGACCTATAGTCTCAAAAACAGAGTAACAAATATAAACAACCCTTCTTCCAAACAAAATGTAGTTAAGATATATTTATTTATAATATTCCCCTCATCTACTAGTTTAGTAATCCTGTCAAAAAAAAAGAAAAGAAAAGGAAATGAAGTTCATCTAGCATGATCTGTTCTTGATGAAATTAAACTGACTCTTTGTAATTACCACTTCCTTTCTAGATATTCACTAACAATCTCTTTAATAATCTTCTCTAGAATATCCTTAGGAATTGAAGTCAAGTTTATTGGCCAAGAGTTTGCAGACTCTTTTCTCTTCCTTAAAAAAAAGAGACATTTGCTCTTCTCCAGTCCTGTGATACTTCAATGCCTTGTCATGGCAAAGGGACTTGCATATAACTCAATGAAACTAGGATAACTACAGTAGCTCTAGTACTAATGAAGTAGCTGGGCCAAAGCTGCAAGAAAGCTCAAGTGTGATGTGTCTGGTGATGAAAGGAAAGCCCAATGTTGTAAAATATTGCATAGAAACCTGGAATGTAAGATCTATGAACCAAGGTAAGATGGATGTAGTCAAACAGGAGATGGAAAGATTAAACATTGATTTCTTGGTTAACAGTGAACTCACATGTGGTGAATGGGTGAATTTAACTCAGGTAGTCATTATATATGCTACTGTGGGCAAGAATGCCTTAAAAGGAACGGAGTAGCCCTAATAGTCACTAAGAGGGTGAGAAAAACAATACTGAGGTATAATCTCAAAAATGACAGTATGATATGTGTTTGAATCCAAGGCAAACGATTCAAAATCACAGTAATACAAGTCTATGTTCTAACCACCAATGCTAAAGAAGTGAAAATTGACCACTTCTTTGAAAACCTTCAACATCTAGCAATAACACCAAAAAGGGATGTCATGTTCATCATAGGGGATTGAGATGCTAAGATAGGAATCAAAAAATAATTGGAATATCAGGCAAATTTGGCCTTGGTGTATAAAATGAAGCAGGGAAGAGAGTAATAGAGTTTTATCAAGATAATTTTCTGGTCATAGAAAACACTTCTTTTCAACAACCAAAAAGACAACTCTACACATGGACAGCAACAGATGGTCAATATCAAAATCAGATTGATTATATACTTTGTTATCAAAGGTTGAAAGGCTTCATATAATCAGTTAAAACAACACCTGGAGTTGATTGTAGCTCAGATCATGAGTTTCTTTTTGCAAAATTCAGACTTAAAAAAAGGCGGAAAAATCAGACTGTATAAGTATGGTCTAAGTAACATCCTTTATGAATATGAAGTGGAAGTGATTTAAGGGATTAGATCTGGTAGAGTTCTTAAAGAATCATGGACAGAAGTTGTCAATATTGTACATGAGACAGCAGTAAAAAACATTCCAAAGAAAAAGAAGGGAAACTGTAAAAGTTAGACAAATAGCTGAGGAAAGAAGGAAAAGGAAAGGAGAAAGAGAAAGATATACCCACCTGAATGCAGAATTCCAGAGAACAGCAAGGAAAGATAAATTTTTTTTAAATAAACAATGCAAAGAAATTGAAGAAAACAATAGAATTGAAATAATAAGGGATCTTTTCAAGAGAATTAGAGATATCAAAGGAATGTTTCACGCAAAAATGAGATGGTAAGAAACAAAAATATTAGGGACTTGACAGAAGTAGAAGAAATTAAGAAGAGGCAGCAAGAATTTACAGAAGAACTATATAAAAAGGATCTTAGTGTCATTGATAACCATGATAGTGTATTTACTCATCTAGAGCCAGACATTCTGGAGAGTGAAGTCAAGTGGGCCTTTGGAAGCAGTGCTAACAATAAGGATGTGGAGGTGATGGAATTCCAGCTGATCTACTAAAAACCCTAACAGATGATGCTGTTAAAGTGCTGCACTTAATATGCCAGCAAATTTGGAAAACACAATAGCCATTGGATTAGAAAGATCAGTTTACGTCCTAATCCTGAAGAAAGGCAATGACAAGGAATGCTGAATTGCTGAATGTTCAGTACTGAACAATTGCGCTCATTTCACTTGCAACCCAAGTTATACTTAAGATCCTGAAAGCTAGGCTTCAGCAATATATGAGTTGAGAATTACCAGAAGAACAGGCTGGATTTCAGAGGCAGAGGAACTAGAGACCAAATTGCCAGCATTCATTGTATAATGCAGGAAAGCAAGAGAATTTCAGAAAAAAAAATCTGCTTCTGCTTCATTACTTCAGTAAAGACTTTGTGTGAATCATATAACAAAATATGACAAGTTGTCAAAGAGATGAGAGTACCAGATTATCTTACTTATCTTCTGAGGAGCCTGTATGTGGGTCAATAAGCAACAGTTAGAAATGACCATGAAATAATTGATTGGTTAAGATGGGAAAAGGAGCATGACAAGGCTGTATGTTGTCACCTTATTTAACTTATATACAGAGTACAACATGTGAAATGCCAGGCTAGATGAATCAAAAAGTCAGAATTAAGGTTGCTGGGGAAAATATCAATGAATTCAGAAAAGCAGATAGTACCACTCTGATGGCAGAAACTGAAAAGGAATTGCAAAGCCTCTTGTTAAGGGTGAAAGAGGAGAATATAAAAGCTGGCTTGAAGTTTAACATAAAAAAAATAAGATCCTAGCAATTGGCTCCATCACTTCCTGGCAAACAGAGGAACAAAAATGGAACTAATGTTGGATTTATATTCTTAGACTCAAAGATCACCGCAGATGGCAACTGCTGCCTTGGAATTAAAAGATACTTGTTCCTTGGAAGGGAAACTATGGTAAATCTGGACAGTGTACTAAAAAGCAGAGACATCACCTTGTCAACAAAGGTCCATGTAATTAAAGCTATAGTTTTTCCAGTAGCAATGTATGACTGTGAGAATTAGACTATAAGGAAAACTGAGTGCTGCAGAATCTATGCTTCTGAATGGAGGTGATAGAAAAGACTTTTGAGAGTGAAGATCAAATCAGTCAGTACTTAAAGAATAAGTCAATACTTAATTCAGACTATTTAGTGAAAGGTCAAACACTGAAGCTGAAGCTTAGATATTTTGAACACATGATAAGAAGATGGCCTTCTTTGGAAAAGACCCTAATGTTGGGAAAGATTGAAGGCAAAAAGAGAAGGGGACAGTAAAGGATGAAATGGATAGTATCATGAAAGCAATGAACATGAGCTTAGACAGACTTCAGGAGAGGGTAGAAGATAAAAAGGCCTGTCCCGTTAATGTCCATGAGGTCATGAAGAGTTGGCCATCTTTGAACAACTAAGTAGCAACGACAACATATCAATACTAATTTTAAATGATAACCGTAGCTCCCATTTCAATAGCGCTTGAGAGTTTGCAAAGACCTTTCCTCAACGTTGTCATTTGAGATAGTCATTTTACAGATGAGGAAACTAAGGCACAGACAAGTGAAATGACCTTCAAGGTCACAGTGACAGAAATGACACACTCAAATCCAGTCATTTCTCATTCCAAATTCAGTGATTTTGAATATAAATGTATTAAACATGATTAAAGGAAAACAACCCACTTTCTGTGAGCATTCTTTTGTTTATGAAAAGATTTCTTTAAATAATTGTGATTTCTTTACATATTTTTCCCTCCCAGTCCATTTAAGATTCCATTTGCTTTTGTATGCCTTTTTTTAAGGAACACAGCTATTTTAGTCTTCTACAATTTTAGTAGGACAGGAGTGGATATACAGAAACAAAGTAGATCTCTAATGAACTTTTCATTGTAAATTAAAGGCTATTCAGTTTCTTCATCTGGTCCATCCTGTTCCTCACTCCACTATCAGAACTGACATTTACAAAGCTTTTGCATACATCATTAAATCCAACATTCAGGATAATCCTGTGAAGTGAACACCACAGGTATTACGATCATTCCAGTTTTACTGAGACCTAGAAGCCAGTAACTTTATCTAAAGTTACAACAGAAGCAAGATTCAAACTCAAGTCTTTTCTGGTTCTGAGAATGAGTCTTTCTGGTACACAAGCTAGCAATGTTTCCATAGTGGGAATGGATAGAAGCATCCCTTCTCACATTGTGTGCTGGCCTGGCAGTGCTGTCTTTTCTCTCTGAGCACTCAGCAGTCTGGCTCACATTTTCCATGGGTTTTGTTTAGAAGGACTCCCTTGATGACTCTTCAGGGAAAAAGGAAGGCGAAAGCAAATGGGCCTCAAAGATTAAAAAAAATCCTGATTTAGTCAACAATGTAAAGAGTCCAGGTGTCCATTATTTGTTTAAAGAGGATTAGTAATTTAGAAACTAAGGAGATGTTTAAGAGTTAAGAGTTTAAGCAACCTTAAACTATGATTGACGGGCATTTTATAGAAAACCCTTGATTTATAATAGCATTCCCCTGCAATGTATTTTTTTTCCCATAAACGTTTGGTATGTCCTCATGAATGTATTCATTGGCTGAGTGTTAGGCAGTTTAAATTATATACAAAAAAAGGATTGTGTTTAGGTCACTCAGTGATTATGTTGACCAGCTGTCCTCTGACACACTCCAATAATAAATTATGAGATATTATGTCCTGGTCTGAAATGCTGCTTGTGTAATAAAATAAAAAAAAATGAAATATTGGTTTGGGAGGAAAAACTGCAAAGGACATATTGTAGTGCAGTGGAAAGAGGGCTAGATTTAGAGCCAGAGGACAAGAGTTCAAATCCCTAATCTACTACTTTGCTCCCTGTGTGACCTTTGTTATGCCTTTAATCTGGCCTCAGTTTCTTCATCTGTAAAATGAAGGTGTTAGACTAGTTGGCCAATAAGGACCTTTCCAGCTCCATGATCCTCTGATCTTACGTTCAATTATGATCAAAAAATTGTGACTCCCAGAACCTCTTTGGTCTCTCTCCTTATCTCCTCCCATGCATCACCAACTGCCTAGTTAGTGGATATACCATAGTTATTCCAAATGAGGCAAGTCCAAAACAGACTTTGTTATCTTTCTCTAAAACCTTTCCCTTTTAAAAAAGTCTGTACCCCCATTCTTCAAATCTCCCAGGTTTGCAATCTTGGAGTAATTCTTAAATCTTCCCTCTCTCTCACCACTCACAAAAAATCAGATATTGAATCTTGTAGATTTTATTTCTACAATATCTTGCACATTCATCATCTTCTCACTACTCACTTGGCTGTCATTCTAGTTCAGGGCCTTCTCACCTCTCACCTGGATTGTACCATCTCCATGTGAGTAAACTCTGTTTTAAACCCTGTATAACAGAAAAACATAGGTAGTTGCCTGGTCTTCCTATACCCAAGGCCTACCTTGCTCATGAGTGTCAGCTGTTCTGATCACGCTGCTGGTCAGATTGATCTCATCATTTGACCCCACTTACAAAGAGAATGATTCTGGGGAATTGTGCAGTTGAGCATGTGGACACACATTCCTACTGTCATGTCTTATCCCAAAAACAACATTGAAAATCTTTTGTGGGATCTCTAAACAGTAGGATTCTGTGTTTATAGCAGAGAAGGTTGCATTTATTTAACTCTGAATAATTAGTTGAATGCAAGTTGAAAAACTCCAAATTTACTGAGGACATTCACAGAGCTTATAATGAAGCTTGAGAGAAATCTCCTTATAGCATCCTCTTGAAATGAGAATGCTTTAAATGGGAATAAAGAGGAAGTCATGGAAATGACTGTATTTCTGGCTTTCCCATTCCTTGGAATACTCACTGTGCTAATCTACATTTTATTTGTTTTTTAGAGTCTTCTAAATGACTTCTGATGGTGAGGAAAAGTGGATGGATGTGATAATATACATTGAACAAAGTAATTTCTATGCATTTTATTCCTTGCTGGAATAGTTTGAGGAGTGATGGGAGTAGAGAATCACTGATTGGTATAGGAAAGGGACCTATGCAGAAATTCCACCTGCTCAAGAGTATCTTCCACAAAATTCCTTCAGTAAGAGGTTCACATTGAGATACTCCCATATGTGATAGAAATGCCCTCTGAGATTCGGGCATTAAGCTTGTGTATTCCTCACTTACATTATTTCATCAATTGCTTATCTAGCTAGGGGACCTTCACTGACTTGAGATTTTCAGGAGGGGTAATGAGTCAGAAAGAGTTCTAATTTTGAGCTTGAAAACTCACAAGGAAAATTAGAATTTAGACTATGGCTACATGTGAAGACCATATCCTGTATTTTATGGGGCAATTCCCATTTCAGAAGATATTCTCAGGATTTTGTTTCCTGTAATGTTTAAGACCAACAGTGAATCTTTGGATCACATTTCCAGTGTTGTGCATGAGCCCACAGGGTGATGCTATCACTAGGTAGCATAGTGGGAAACTAAAAAAAGGAGAGTACACATCATTCTCCAATTGATAAATGGTCAAAGGATGTGAGCTCGCAGTTTTCAAAGGAAGAAATTAAAGTTATCTATAGCCATATGAAAAAATGCTCTAAATCACTGTTGATTAGAGAGATGCAAATCAAAACAACTCTGAGATACCACATCACACCTATCAGACTGGCTAACATGACAAAACAGGAAGATGATAAATGTTAGAGAAGATGTGGGAAAATTGGAACACTATTTCATCGTTGGTAGAGCTGTGAAATGATTCAGCCATTCTGGAGAGCAATTTGGAACTATTCCCATAGGGCTATAAAATGTGCATACCCTTTGACCCAGCAATGCTGCTTTTAGGGCTGTATCCCAAAGAGATAATAAAAATGTGAAAAGGACCCACATGTACAAAAATATTTATAGTAGCTCTTTCTGTGTTAGCCAAGAACTGGAAATTGAGGGGATGTCCATCAGTTGGAGAATGACTGAACAAGTTGTGGTATATGAATGTAATGAAATAATATTGTGCTATAAGAAATGATGAACAGGAAGACTTCAGAAAAATCTGGAAAGACTTGCACGAATTAATGCTGAGTGAAGTGAGCAGAACCAGGAGAACATTGTACAGCCACAGTATGTGATGACTGATTTTTTTATTATTATTTTATTTATTTTCAGTATTCTACAATCACTACCATATAACTTAGATTTTTTCCCTCCCTCCCCCTTCTATATGTACATTCCTATTAAATACATTTTCACCATAGTCATGTTGCATAGAAGAATTAAAATGAATGGGAGAAATCATAAAACAAACCAAAATGTAATGCAAAAGAAAATGATGTTACATTCTGTGATTGAGTTCCATAGTTCTTTCTCTGGATGTGGAAGGCATTTTGCCTTAAAAGACCACTGGGAATTTTTTAAGTCCTTGTATTGCAATGACATTCTAAGTCTACCAGAAAAAATTCTTGCACACTGTGGTTGTTGCTGTGTACAAAGTTCTCCTAGTTCTGCTCCTTTCACTCAACATCAGTTCATATAAATCTTTCTAAGCCTCTTTGAAGTCTTCCTGTTCATCATTTCTTATAGAACAATAGTATTCCATTACATTAATATACCACAATTTATTCCACCATTTCTCAGTTGATGGGCATCCCCTTGATTTCCAGTTTTTGGCTATCACAAAGAGTGCTGCTATAAATATTTTTGTACATGTGGGAGCCTTTTCCATTTTTATGATCTCTTGGGGATGCAGTCCTAGAAGCAATATTGCTGGGTCAAAGGGTATGCACATTTCTGTAGCCCTTTGGGCATAGTTCTAAATTGCTCTCCAGAATGGTTGGATGAGCTCACAGCTCTACCAACAGTGAATTAGTGTTCCAACTCTCCCACATCTTCTCCAACATTTATCATCTTCCTGTTTTGTCAAGTTAGTCAATCTGATAGGTGTGATATGGTCCCTCAGAGTTGTTTTGATTTGCATCCCTCTAATTAATAGTGATTTAGAGCATTTTTTATATGACTATAGATAGCTTCAATTTCTTCCTCTGAAAACTGGTTGTTCATATCCTTTGACCATTTATCAGTTGGGCAATGACTTGTATTCTTGTACATTTGATTCAGTTCTCTATATATTTTAGAAATGAAGCCTTTATCATAGACACTAGTTGCAAAAAATTTTTTTTTCCAGTTTTCTTCTTCCCTCCTAATTTTGGTTGCATTGGGTTTGGTTGTGCAAAATCTTTTCAGTTTAATGTAATCAAAATTATCCATTTTGCTCTTCATAATGCTTTCTATCTCTTGTTTAATCAAAAATTCTTCCCTTCTCCATAAATCTGATACATTATTCCTTGCTCCACTAATTTGTTTATAGTATCAATCTTTATATCTAGATCATGTACCCATTTGGATTTTATTCTTGTGTATGAGATCAGGCATTGGTTTATGTCTAGTTTCCACTACACTGTTATCCAGTTGTCCCAGCAATTTTTGTCGAACAGTGAGTTTTTATTCCAGAAGCTGGGGTCCTTGGGTTTATCAAACAGTAGATTGCTATATTCATTGACTACTGTGTCTTGAGTACCTAGTATATTCCACTGGTCTACCCTTCTGTTTCTTAGCCAGTACCAAGTGATAATTTGATAATCACTGCTTTATAATTCAATTTGAGATCTGGTAGAGCTAGGCTATCTTCCTGAGCATTTCTTTTCATTACTTGCCTTGATATTCTGAACTTTTGTTCTTCCAGATGAATTTTGATATTATTTTTTCTAGCTCTAGAAAATAATTATGTGATAGTTTGATTGGTATGGCACTGAATAAGTAAATTAATTTAGGTAGAATTGTCATTTTTATTGTATTGGCTCAGCTTACCCATCGAGCAACTGGTGTTTTTCCACTTACTTAGATCTGACTTTATTTGTGCAAAGAGTATTTTGTAATTGTATTCATATAGTCCCTGGATTTGTTTTGGCTGGTAGACTCCCAAATATTTTATAGTGTCTACCCTAGCTTTAAATGGGATTTCTCTTTCTATCTCTTGTTGTTGGCCTTTGTTAGTAATATATAGAAATACAGAAGATTTGTGT
Source organism: Bettongia penicillata ogilbyi (assembly GCA_023548195.1). Taxonomy (NCBI): domain Eukaryota; kingdom Metazoa; phylum Chordata; class Mammalia; order Diprotodontia; family Potoroidae; genus Bettongia; species Bettongia penicillata. The sequence goes on along the minus strand of JAJHZJ010000406.1, from coordinate 232,435 downwards.
GGGTTAATTTTGTAACCTGAAACTTTGCCAAAGTTGTTTATTATTTCAAGTAGTTTTTTACTTGAATCTCTGGGATTCTCTAAGTATATCATCATATCATCTGCAAAGAGGGATAACAATTTCTTCTTTGCCTGTTCTAATTCCTTCAATTTCTTTTTCTTCTCTTATTGGAACAGCTAACATTTCTAGCATCATATTAAATAATAGGGATGATAATGGACATCTTTGTTATACCCCTGATCTTACTGAAAATGCATCTTGCTTATCTCCATCATATGTAATGCTTGCTGAAAGTTTTAGGTAGATACTGCTGATTATTTTATGGAGAGTTCTATTCATTCCTATGCTTTCCAGTGTTGTATTTTGTCAAAAGCTTTTTCTGCATTTATTGATGTAATCATGTGGTTTCTGTTAGGTTTGTTGTTGATATGATCAATAATGCTAATAGTTTTCCTAATATTGAATGAGCCCTGCATTCCTGGTATAAAACCTACCTGATCATAATGTATTATTCTCATGATAAGTTACTGTATTCTTTTCACTAAAATATTATTAAAATTTTTGCATCTGTATTCATTAGAAAAATTGGTCTATAATTTTCTTTCTCTATTTTGGCTCTTCCTGGTTTAGGTATCAAAACCACATTGGTATGATAAAAAGAATTCTTCCCCAATTTTCAAAAATAGTCTACATAGTATTGGAATTAACTATTCTTTAAATGTTTGATAGAATTCACTTGCAAATCTCTCTGGCCCTGGAGATTTTTTCCTAGGGAGTTCATTGACGGCTTGTTCAATTTCTTTTTCTGAGATGGTGTTATTTAAGTATTCAACTTCCTCTTCTGTTAATCTGGGCAATTTATATTTTTAAAGATAATCATCCATCTCATTTGGATTGTTGAATTTATGGGCATAAAGTTTGATGATTGATTTTGAAAGACTTAGTCCTTCTCAGCAATGCAAGGATCTAAAACAATTCTAAAGTGACTCATGGTAAGAATTACATTCACATCCATAGAGAGAACTGTAGAGTCTGAATGCAGAATGAACTAGACTATTTTCTTTTTTTGTTTTATTTCGTTTTCATTCTCATGGTTTCTCCCATTCATTATAATTCTTCCATGCAATATGACTAATGTTGAAATGTGTTTAATAGGAATGTATGTGTAGAGCCTATATCAGATTGCATGCCATCTTGGAAGAGAGGGGAAAAGAAGGGGAAGAAAATTTAAAACTTGTGGAAGTGAATGTTGAAAATTGAAAATAAATTAATAAAAATAAAAATAGAAAAATAAAATGCAATTGAAATTCTAAAAAGAAGTAGAGAGGACATGGGAGTAGAGTAAGGGGACCTGAGTAAACAAGCTGTGAAGGTGCAGGTAGAGGACATATCTTGGGGAGTGGCAAGGCCATTCAGACACTGAAGTAGCAGTTAAGTGATAATGTATTCCAGTGTTAGGGTGAGAGATTCTAGGGATATCATGGGATTTTTATACCACAAGGACTCTCCTTATATAAGATGTAATATGGTTACTGATGTCACAATTCTATTTTAATGATATTTTCTTGAGATGTGAAGAGTGAACCTTTGCTTGGATTACTTGTTGGCTCATTGATACTACATCCACAGTGATGGAGTTTTTGCATCTGAGGATGATGGACTGAGTCATGGAATTTAGGTAATATAACTCTGAATTGCACCCTTAGAGTTGACTTTTTAGAGAGAGCTCATACAGATATGAGAAAGGACAGAGATTAGAGTTGGGAGATGAAGGACATATAGAGGTAGAGTTAGCTTGCTGGGAGTTGAGGGAAGTCCAATTATTCAAGCAGCCTCTCCGAGGGATCATCTTGATGCCAAAGATGGCTGAAAAGTAGAAACAACAGGGAATATATACAGGATTCCATGTGACCCCAGGAGAGGAGAAAGCCACATAGCTCAGGTAGTGGCAACAGTTAACTCCTGAGTGCCATACCTTCTTCAGTAGATAGTGACTCGATAGTAAACTCCTTATATTTAGTCAAGATTGGGATTGAGAAAATTATCAGATGACCAACATTCAATATGGAAATCTCTGATCTCTTTTTTCTTGTCATGTACTAAATATGTTTAATGAGTAAGAAACCCAGTTTTTCTTGAGTTGCGAAGCAAGAAACAACTGCACTGTTATCCAAAGGATTTTGCAACAGCAACCGAACAGTTCCATTATTGTCCCATGGGGGCTGATGCATACTAAGAGACCAAGAACGATGGAATCCTCAAACTTCCTTCAGTCCTTTATTTTTTAGCTAATTTCCCCATTGGGGGCAGCTAGGTGGTGCAGTGGTTAGAGCACCAGTGCAGGAGTCAGGAGGACCCTAGTTCAAATCTCTCCTCAGACACTTGACACTCACTAGCTGTGTGACCTTGGGCAAGTTACTTAACCCCAATTGTTTCATCCTGGGTCACCTCCAGTCATCCTGATGAATATCTGGTCACTGGATTCGGATGGATCTGGAGGAGAAGTGAGGCTGGTGACCTGCACAGCCATCCCTCGCTCAAAACAAAGTCAAGTGCAAGTCATGTCATCATTTCTCTGATGGCATGGTAGGCCATGAACTCATGCAGTTGGGGAAAGATTTTCAGGAAGCTAAAGTTCTTTCTGTATCCCCGTACTGCTTATACCCTCCCAAGAGATGAGTTGACCATAAGCATGCTAAATCAACCAAAGTGGGATCTTGACCTCAGACACAGACAAACAGTGCTATACTCTAGGCACTTCATCCTGTTGCACAGCATTATGCCATCAGATAGGAAGGGTGGGTGAAAGATCAGACCCTTCACTGGTGGTCTGACGCCTTTTATTCCACGTACCTGAGTCACAAGTGAGTATCATGGCACTTGGCCCTCATTGAAGTCTATCCTTCTCTGCCTCTGGTGTAGCACTTAGGGGCTGTCAACTTGTTAAAAGTAGTTAGCGTAGGCATAATCTAGAATCTATAGACCTTTTATGAGCCTATGTGATTTATTATCACTCTGATAGATTTCAGGGTGACCAACACCTTAGATGGAAAAATTGTCTATGTATATGATACATATGTATGTGTATATGTATATTATATATAAACACATATGTATAGAATATGTATATGTATGTCTGTCTATATGTAGATAGGTCCAACCATGTCACATTTCCAGCTTCCCCATTCCCCCTCCCGCAATTCAATAAACTCCAATAAATTAACTCCTATTACCTCTAAGATCAAATATAAAATCCCCTGTATGAATTGTGAAGCTCTACATAATCTGGTCTCTTCCTCCTTTTCCAATCTCACACTTTACTCTCCTCTACATGCTCTCCAGTCCAGTGACACTGACTTCCTTTCTGTTCTTCCATAATACACTCTTTCTTCAGACTCTAGTATTTTCATTGATGATTTCCCATGCCAGAAATTCCCTCCCTCCTTACCTCTGCTTCCTAGCTTCCCTAGATTCCTTTTAGTCTCAGTTAAGCTCCTACCTTTTCCAAGAAGTGTTTCCAGGCACTCTTTGGCGTTAGTGCCTTTCCTCCAAGACTATCTTGTTTGGACATAGTTGCTTGCATATTATCTCCCCCATCAGACTGGACTGTGAGCTCTTTGAAACAAGGACTACCTTTCTCCTTAAAAAAAATTTTTAAATCCTCACTATTTAGCATGGTGACTAGGAACATAGTAGATGCTTAATAAATGCTTGTTGACTTGACTAATTCTATGTATTTTATTTTGTGAATTAAAAACAAAAACATGTTATTAGAATGTATCCATGGTCTTCATCAGATTGCCCTATGGGTCCATGACACAAAATAGGTGAAGAATCCTTGGGTAAGGAGTTGATATACTGAATGTCCTCCTCCTAATGGCTCCTTGGTTCAGATAGGACTGTTGGTCAAGCTGATGGGGATCTTTCAGTTCAACTGTGATAGAACACAGAATCTCTTCTAATATAACAACAACCCTGAAATCTCCTCTATCATGTTGTGAATGGGCACATCCTTATAGAACTGACAGCCCTTGTCCCAATCCCAAAGCTGAAGCAAACATGGTCATATGCCAAGAACTTGGTGATAGTTTTATACAGAAAGCCCATTTATCTTATTCTTCAAACTTTAATGCCCTAATCTGAATATCTACCAGAAGCCAATGTAAGGGTTTCAAAGGCTCTGAAAATTTAGGATGGAGCTACTTCCTCTAGGGAAGCACAAACCTTTCTGAGGAAGCAACAATTTAATGAAATTACATGTATACTGACCCTATCTGCAACCATAACCAGGCCCAGCATTCTACTGTGCCACCTAGTTTCCCATAAACCCAATAGCCCTGGGAACAGCAATGCATCCTCCATCTATGCCCAAACTGCTGACTTGGCTGTCCCCACAGCCATAGTCCAAGACTATGTCTATGGGAATATGTTTGGGGGAAATATATCCTGGCAATGTACTCTGCATATCCCTGACCTTCTCAGCAGCTACAATAGTAGGGAAAAGCAAATTACTCACCTCTAAAGTTCATGGCACTGCCAAATGGCTCAAAATCAGAAACCGACATAATTTTATGAATGAAATGACATTAAAGAAGATACATGACATGACTTGGAACTGAAACTTTCATCATATGTTATCTTCTCTATTAGAATCTGAGCTCCCTGAAAACAGGGATTATCTTTCTTGTCTGTTTATATCCTTATAATGCTTTGGATAAAGCAAACTTTTAATCAATGCCCATTCATTCATTCATTCATTCATTCATTCATTCATTCATTCATTCATTTATTCTTTGCCATTTATCCACCATCTTACTGGAGTCAGTTCAACGTTCTAACCTGCTATCTTTTTGAATCTTGTCTCAGTTGTACAATGCACTAGGTAAATCAGTAGACAGAACACTGGACCTGAAGTCAGGAGGATCCAAGTTCAAATCTGGCCTCAAACACTGACTAATTGTATGACCCTAGGCAAGTCATTTAACCTCTGACTGTCTCAATGTTCTTATCTGTAAAATGGGAATAATAATTGTTGTGGGGATCAAACTAGATATTTGTGAAGTACTTAGCGCATAGACATAGCTATATAAATATTAGCTATTATTAGTACCATCTCTTTCTCAGGGGACCCCCACCCTTAATACCTGACCTAAATGTCTTACACTAGAGCCGGGGTGTTTGTCAAACACTGGGCCTCAGGTCAAGCTTCTTCTAGCTGTCCATACCAGATTAAACTCTAGTTGGGAAATAATTAACAAAATAAAAATATCATAGAATATAGATAATGTTAATATGTGGTTTTATAAGTCAAAATGAGGGCTGCAAGGATCTTTATGCATTGTTTAGTGACCTGTTTCTATTTGAATTTGGCATCACTGTACTGGAGCATATTCCCATTTTTCTTTTTCTTCACCCTCCATAGAGACGGAGAAACAAAGACACAAACAAAATCCAAATATATTTTTTGACCAAAATGTTTAATTTGGTAACTTCATGGACACTCATCTTTAATCCAAACTGATAGGTTCTAATCTGACTTCAGTCTGATCAAAATGAGGGATCCAAAGGATATGAAAACATACAAATTATACGCGAAGAGTTCACAGATTTAGTTCTTAAAAACAAGGTCTTTTAAATATACATGTATATATAATTTATTTATTTTTTAGTTTTTAATATTTACTTCCACAACAATTTGAATTCCAAATTTTCTCCCCATCTCTTCCTACCCCCCACCCCAGACAGCATGCACCCCATCTAATTCTTCCTCCAGGCTCTCCTCCCTTCTATTACCCTCCCTTCTTCCATCTCTCTCCCCTCTATTTTCCTGTAGGGAAAAATGGATTTCTATACCCCATTGCCTGTACATTTAATTTCCCAGTTGCATACAAAACAATTTTTAACATTCATTTTTAAAACTTTCAGTAAAAACGAGGTCTTTTGAAAAGGGATTGGGAGAAGGAAACATCCCAGTGTTATTTGTTTCCAAACCATTTACATAAACTCCATGACTCACATTCTTTCTAGGTAATAACAGCATATGATTTACTTAAAGACTGCTAGAGAGTCTCCCCACCCTCCTCTCTGCCCAGTCAAATGTACAATTACGCCTACCTGATGTTTTCCATGTAAAGTGGGTGGGATTGTATATAGAAGGAGTGATTGTTCTCCTAAATTCTTTATGCAAATTTGTTGCATTGCTTTATTGGGATACCCTAAGCATACCATCCATCACTTGAGACTAAGTGGAATTTAGGGGCTCATTAGACCTCTAGGTGGCAACATTTGGTTGTGACTGAAAAACATGCATACTCAAATTAGGGTACTGTGCAGGTAGGCAAGCAGGTTAGGATACTTGTCTGTGAGAAGAAAGTCATGTCCTTTCTTTAACTGAAGGGAAGGTTTCTGAGAACACTGTCTTAATAGCTATTATCCCACATAAACGTGACCTCTGAATTAGTGTGAGGCCATGATGACCTTGACTGTGGTGTGAGAACTGTAGTAAAATAAAATATATTTAGATTTTCAAGAACGTGCAAAATTTAAGCCACAGAGTGGAATGAGGCTTATGTCATAAGGGCACAGAATCAGAGATATTAAGCTAGAAGAGAATTTGGAATTCATCTAGTCTAGGCTTTCATTTTATTGATGAGGAAACAGGACAGGGAAGCTGAGCGTTGTGTCTGAGGTCACACAAGTAGAATAGTGGAGCTGGGAGTGAACCCAGCCCCTCAGGCTTTGGAACCAACACATTCCAGGGCACCACACGATATCAAGTTTTTGAGGTGTTTTCCATTCTTTTCACTTCCACTGAAATAGAGATTTATTTGCCAAAAGGGCTTTGCTGCTTCCTCTCCCCTTTCTGCCTTTCTGGGTGCTGAAATCATAATCAAAAAAGATACCATAGATTTACATAGGGTGGCCCAAAGCTTTGGTAGCTTCAAACCAGGCCAAGACTTTGGGGACACCCTGTATAGATGGTAATAGGATGAATGCAACATATTTTTCCCTGTCTGGAGGTGGGGCATCAGCTCCAAGTCCTTAGCACACAAGAGACCAACTGGTGCCAAGGTGGGAGAAAAGGGGTGTGACAGGCAATGTTTCATGATTTCCTAGCAAATTTGAATTCTTTCCCTTTATGGGAAAGTCTGCAAGACTAGGTGACAGTAAGGGTCCCTTGGAAAGGTGGGGCTCACTAGAAGGAGAATTGTTTGATTATGTAGCAATCTCAAATGTTTTTCTATTGCTAGAGATAGGAGTTTACACTCAATATTATATTACCAGTCTGGAGGATTGTATATATTTTTGGGGAAGATGAGGAGAGACACCAGAGAGAGAAAGGGGATTACTTTGATGATTTAGGAGCTTGGGTATTATTCCTTTGGTTGAGTTTAATAAAACTTCTCCTACAGTCAGTGTTTTGTGGACCTGAATAATTGCATGGTAGTTGAAGGTCCTTTTAGACATGAACCTAATTCTGGTGTTTTGAGAGTATGATTATTGAGAAATCTTCAAGATTTAGTCTCATCTGTGTTAGGTCAGACTTTTAGCAATGGGCCATATTTGTTTAAGAGAATCTTTGGTTTATATCAATATTTTTCTAAATAAAATGTTCAATGGAATTGAATCTGGATTAGAAAACAAGGGACATGGATTTAAATCTAAGTGAAGGTAGGTGACATTAGACAAGTGATTTCCCCTTACTGAACCACCATTTCCTCTTCTCTAAAATGAAGGGTTTGGACTAGTTAACCCCTCAGGTCTCATTAAGCTCTAAATTTATGAGTTAGGATCTTGTACCATGATGACATATTGTGATTGGCAAATATACTGAAACAGGGTTAGCCCCAAGCAAATTTGGGGAATGGACATTACACCTAAGGAGACCCTTGATCTTGCTTTCTACAATTCTTCTTCCTTTTTGGGGAATCCTCCACATGGTAGTTACTCAGTCCTTAGTGCCCCCTGGCTGACCAAGGGCCCTCCCTTATAGATTGTGACCATGTTCCAGACCTCTTGTTAGGGATCTCTCGATCCCTTATATATTCCTTCAGAAGTAATGTGTCTTGTCTTTTACTCTCTTAGAGCATCAAGTGGAGACTGGATAATGAAACTGCTAAACCAGTTAGCATTAAAGCATTAGTGGTTGATAGTATCATGTTAATGTTAGCTAACAGTGGATGTAGTTATACAGGACTTGGAGATCTAAGACAGGTTCAAATCTCACCACTGATATTAGATGTATGACTATAGGCAAGCCATTTACTCTTTTGGAATCTCAGTTTTCTCATTTGTAGACTAGGATCAATGATACTTGTACCCTCTACTTCATAGGATTACTATGAGGAAAGTGCTTTGCAGACCACAGGTATGAGCTGTAATTATAATGGTCTATACTGTTACCTGTCCTAGGTAACACCTACCTCATGAATATAGGGATTGAAGGTTTCATTGATATAGGAAACTCCCAGATGGGGAAATCCCTTTGCCAATGCAGTTGCCTCCTTCTATGAAACTTAAAAAGTTAGAAAGGTGCCCAGAGCACTGAGGCATTAAGTGATTCAATGCCTAAGGTCATAGGACTTCAGTACAGGTTTTCCTGGACTCTGAGGCTAAATCTTCATCCACCATATTACAATGCCTCATAAGCTATCATCTTAAATATCTTTAAGCAACCTTGTCTAAAGTGAATATTTCTTGTACTGTGGTAGTCCTAGAGACTTGAAGGAGAGATAGACAAAGGGAGACAAGAGATATTTGGGGTCTAGACACTTTAAGACGACTCCAACTCATACTATGTAGACAGAAATCTACTCACCTCTAGGCCCAGCTCTTTCTAGTGCTGTCAGGTGCTCTGATCACACCATTGTATGGATGGATCATGGATGATAACCTTGGCTCCAAATCATATGCCTCTGGAGGGGAATATTTAGGTGATAGAAAGACAAAGAATATCAATACAACTTTATTTTAAAATCCAGGTCTTAGGACAATTGTGCTGCTGAACATATGGCCATATTGCCCTCCCATCATGTCTTTCAAGGGAAACCACATGATGAATTCTAATGGGGGATCTCTGATCAGCAACTTCCTGAATATTTACAATAGTGAAGGTTGCATTCATTGAACTCAGAATGAGAAGTTAAGTGCCTGTTGAAAACTCCTCAACTTAAGGAAGAAACTCAGTAAACTCCTAGTGAATTATGGGAGAAATATCTGAGTCAAACTTTCCTTTTTTCTTTTGACTTGGAAACTAGAGCAATTTTCAGCAAGGTTATAGAAAATTAATATAAAGAGAAACTAGAATGTTGTAAGATAGAAAAACCCAATGAAAATGCTATAACTTAGTTAATGCGTCTTTTATATTTGGGTAAATAGTAGCTATTCAATAAACAACTGATCGATGGATTCTTGCAAATGTCCAAACATTTCCATTTTTATATACCCCTGGAGAGTATATGAATATGTTTAGAGAAAGTAGTGCCACCATTTGCTTTCCTAATCCCCCTTGAAATGACCCAAATTTTTAGGTTTTCAAGAGCCATGTTTTCTGAGATCTCTTTGTCTCTGTTTCTCTCTTATCTGTCCCTTTTCCCCTGTCTAACTCTCTTATCTCTCTCTCTCTCTCTATCATCTTTCTTTCCCTTCCTTCCTTCCTTCCTTCCTTCCTCCTTCCTTCCTTCCTCTCTTTTTCTGTCTGTCTGTCCATCTATAATGGTCTTTGATGGTGAGATAGCACAGTAGTAGAAAATTTCCTGGATTTTTTATTAGAAGACTTGAGTTTGAGTCCCAGTTTGCCACATACCAGCCATATGACTTTGGGCAAATGTTTAAACCTTCCTGGACCTTGGTTTTCCCATCCTATGAAATGAGGGAGTTGGACTGGTTGGCCTCTGGGGGCCCTTCCTGTGCTGGCTTCCATAATCCTACGACTTTACTTTTCAGAGCTTCCATTTCCTCACCAACAAAATGGGGCCAATAATAACCATACTCTACCTCATAAGGTTGCTGTGAGGATGAAGTAAGATCATACATATAAATCAATTTGTAAACCATAAAGGTTATAAAAATGTAAGGTTTCTTTTTTTTTGTTTGGTCTCTCTTCAAATCAAGCTGAGGCTTCAAGTTGGCCTGTGGGCATATTTTCATGAGCCCCTTAAATCAAGTCTTTTTATCAAAATTCTTTATCTTTTGTTGCTACTCATCAAAGGAAGAAGCATATTTTCAGGGACAAAGAAGAATCATTACAGATGGTCTCTTTTATCTGCTGCTGATGGTTTGTGATTAAGATGCAGACCTTAGCCAAAAGTCCAGCCTATGGTTAGTTACATAAATACAGTACTTAAAAAATGATGTACTTTGGTTCATAAAATCACACCATTTAAAGTTGGAGGGGATTTTAGAAATCATCTAGTTTAGCCCCTCCCCTCCATCTTATGAGAAAACTGAGGTACAGAGAAGTGCTTAGCCAAACAAACAAAATATATAAACGACAAATTGTATTGAGTACCATAGTTACATGGTCAAAGATTCCCTTTCCATAGATATCGCCTAATTAGGAATTGAATTTTATTCCTATGCCAGTCAATAAATTCTACCCACTGTTCAAAAAGAATGCAAGTAGCTAGAATGGAGCAGAGAGATGTAAAGAAACCAAAATTCATCAAAGCTGTTTTATTATTTCTGTGGCCTTCATTTTCAGTAGCAGATACATACAGCTCTGGATCTTATTTAGCTTAACATTTTGTGTATCTTAATGACAAGTATCATATTGAAAAAATCTTTCAAACTTTCAAAGTATTTTTGGACTGAGTTAGAGACATAAATCTGAACTTTTCAGTGTCCTAGTCAAGTGGCAAAAAGTTGGTTAGATGACACTTCTGATGCCCCCACTGAGGAAGCTAGAATTACATGACTCAGCTGTCTTCCACGCAATTGCTTGTTCACTTCAGAAGCATCAGAAGAGGAAAATTTAAAAAAATTACCCCAATGAGGTTAATGACAGAAAGCCTTTATACATACAAAATAGCAGCCCTATTTATGGCAGGGAAAAAATAGAATCAAAATGAGTGCCCATTAATAAGAAAATGACTGTGGTATATAAATGTAATGGAATATTTTTACATAATAAGAAATGATAAATATGTGGGATGGGCCAAGATGGGAGAATAGCAGAAGTACAGATGAATTTTCCCCAACAACTGCTCCACAAAGACCTAGAAAACATACCAGATTGAGTCCTCACAGGAAAATACAAGGTAAAAAAATAATATAATGTTTCATTTTTCCAGCAGAGGTCAGCATGAAGAGACTGATGGAGAGCTCTTCTGATATTGGGGTGGAGAGGAGTCAAAAATGACAGAGGGAAACCTTCTAGCATGGGGAGTGAACCAAGGGTCTTCCTGTAGCTGTGCACCAGGGCAAGAAGAGATTCCAGACCTACACAGAAGAGCTTGACTTTGTGCAGGGAAAGCCACCTGGCACCCATCCACTTCTAGGTCAAAGATCCAGGGCCTACTGAAGAGGAAGAGTCCATACCTAAAATTGGCATTCCAGGGTGGGAGTCATTCAGGGTCTTAGGATGTGTACTTAGCAAGGAACAAGTATAGAAGCAGACAACAGTTGTGTGTCTCTGACCCCAGGAATGGAGAGGAGTGGACCATCTCAGTTTCAGTTCTCAGCTCAGGCTGATATTAGTAGTAGAATAACCAGGGCAGTAATACCAGACTGAAGGGGAGCCTACAGATCTGTCACTGAACTGCAGAGCTTTCCAACTGGTTGACAGTGACCGATGCCAGTAACAGTGTACTAGAACTCCAACCAGGGGCAAAACTACAGTTGTGTTACTCAGACCCAAATCCAGGTCAGGAATTTGCAGTGCTCACCCTAGGGAATCAGTGCTCAGACTTTGACCTAGATCAATCACTTTGGGAGTATTGAAAACTTGTAGGGTCTTCAGTCTGAACTCTCCCTGAGATTCTGGAAAAATCCAACACTTCATACCCCAGGCAAGCAAGACCCAGTAAGATGCTTGAACAATCCATTCATTCTACTCAGAAATACACAGAGTCTGGCCCTAACAAAGTATGATGTCAGGAAGTAAGTGGAAGAAGGAGCAAACCAACAGAAAAAGAATCCCACCATAAAGAGCTATTATGACAGCTGGATAGCACATATGATAGAGTGATAGATTTGGAGTTAGGAAGTCCTGAGTGACTGTAGGCAAAACATTTAGCCTCTCACAGCCTCAGTTTCCCCACTTGTAAAATGGGGATAATAATGACACCTACCTTACAGGGTGAAGCTCGAATGAAATAACAAAGGTTTTTTCTTTTTTTTGCAAACCTTAATACATTATCCTCATTATTATCATTGTTACAGGGATGCTCAAGACATGAATGCAAAAAAGAATGACTCCAAACTATTTACAAGCAAATTCCCAAAGAAAAACACAAGTTGAACAAAGTTCAACTAGAATTCTGGAAGAGATGAAGTAAGAGGTTTTTTTAAGTTAAAATAATGTTAATAGAAGAAAGGAAAGAACTAAAAGGAAAAAAATGGAAAAAATATCTGTGGAAGAAAGAATCGGAAAGAGAATTAACCATTTATTATAGACGTATGAATCCTTATTCCAGCAAGAGAATTCTTAAAAATTGGAAGGGCCAAATAGAAATGAATGACACTATGAGATAATAGGAAATATTAAAACAAAGTCAAAGGACTAAAAAATAAAAAAGAAGAAAATGAAGGTATCACATTGTAAAAAAATTACCATATGAGGAATTTGGAGAAATGTTGGGAGATGTACAGTGTGGTACTATGTAAAGAAAACAGTACCAAGGGACCAAGTCAATCAATCAATGGGCTTTATTAATATCTACTATGTGTCAGCATTGTACTAAGTCCTGGGGATTCAAAGAAAGGCGAAAATGGACCCTACCCCCTGGGAGCTTGCATTGTAGAGGGGAAAACAGAAAGTAAATAATTATTCACATCCAAGATACCTAGAAAGTCTGTGTAAGGCAATACAAGAGGGGAGACTTCGGGAGTAAAGGACTGAGAGGACTCAGAAAGACTTGCAACAATAGTTACAAATGACAATCAAAACCAGACACACTAATGAATTATAATGAACACTCTTGGTTTTGGAGAACTGATAAGGAAACACATCTTCCTTTCAGGAAAGCGGTGGGAATTTTGGACTAGAAAGAGGTATCCATTGTTTGACCTACTCACTATCTCACTTGATTTTACTTAAATGTTTTTCTTTATTACAAGGGAGCGTTCAGCTGTGCAAATCAATAAGATATAAAAACAAGAGTTATAAGAACCAGCCTTTGACTTGTGTATAGAATATATCTAACCAATCAATTCTGCATGATTATCACCAAAACAGTTGATTTAGTGACAGTTTTCATCTGGTACAAAAATTGAAGGAAATGACACAGTTTGAGGGTTATTGGACCATATAATGCTTCCAAATTGGCATAATTAATGGCTTAAAACTCTCTTTCTGAGTACTGATGGAACTTCTCTTTTGTGAGTCCAGATAGGATCTCTTTCTTGCTGTTTCCTAGTTTCTAGCTAGGTTTTAGTTTCTTTGTTGCTGTGAACATTGAAATAAAAACATCTTACTATTGCATGTGATTATAATTTTTTTCCAGGAATTATAAAAGGGTTCTCGAGCACCTAATTAATAAAGAAGGGGAAATTGGATGATTGCCTTCCTTAGTTGCACAAATTTCCAAGCATTTGAATTTAGAAGATGTATTGTTTTTATCCCATGTCTTCAATATTAAAGACAAATAGATAATAGCAGAGAGTTAAAGATCATTTATCTCATGTGGTAGGCCCATTCTTGCTTGAAAACTAAAATTTTGAAAAGCTTAAAATTAAATTGCATGGAACATAAACTTGCTTTTCATTATTCCTCACACTATAAAGTCTTTGGGATCCAATTTCTCTAATGATTAATTTCCTGTTCTGTTAATTTGTTTTTGTAAGGAAGTTGATGCAAAAGTAGTAGGCTCCTATGACTTTCAAAAACATCCTTGCCAAGAATGTGGGCTGATGCTGAGACTACTGTGACTGGCCTCTTGCTTCTTTTATTTTGAGTCTGGCAAGTGGCATTTCCTCTACAACACTCTACACTACCTTCTGCATAACTTCAAGTACATTCATTTGTGATTATGTGCTTTTGGTTTTTGTAGAATCAAAAAAAGTGAAATGGAGGCTAGGAAAGGAGGAAGATATGAAATTTGGACTCAACTAAAGCATCTGTTGACAAGTAAGATAACATCTGTATTTGAGGATAATGAGATTTGAGACATAGAATGTGCATGACAGGCTTAGCCCTAGACCAAGCCATGCTTTGTCTATTGTAATATATCATATATGTATATATGTACATAGTATATACATACACTAGTATGTTATATATAGTTTATGTGATGTGTGTATATTTGTTAGCCAACCACAGCCATTTTTCTTTTCTTAAACCAGAAATGAGCTTGAATTGTTGCCTTCAAACACAAACTAAGGAAAAAAATTAAAGCTAATTTCTAATTACTGCGTTAGAATTTTGCCTTGACTTAACGTATTTTGGGATAGGGCAAAGGAAATTTTTTTTTGGTGGGGAGCATGATCACTGCTTCAAATAATAATACCTCACATTTATATATCTTCTTATTGTTATAATAAATACATGATCTCATTTGGCATAAAATAATATATATTAATATATAGGTTATTCCAGAATTCTGTACCAAGGTGTCAGGGGCATTCTATATTTGAAGGGTTGTTATTTGAGCAAAGGAATGGAATTTTTATTCTAGGAAGCTCCAGAAGGCAGAGCTAGGTCCAGTTTAGGTAAGAGTTAAATATAGATTCAAACTTGCTGTAAGGAAGAACTACCTAATCATGAGAATTGACTTTTGAACACTGTATGTATACTGTAAATATTCAAGCACAGGCTGAATAACCTTTGGGACCATTTGTCACAGAACACCTGGCATCCCCCTCCCATTGGTTTCTCAGAAAGCTACTTCTGAATATCTATAGGTCACCACCCACTTAAAACTCATAAGCCCACATCAGTGTAATGACTTTTACTAGGCAAAACAAGAAGGCCCATTAGCTCAAAGCCAAAGA
The DNA here is from genome assembly GCA_023548195.1 of Bettongia penicillata ogilbyi. NCBI lineage: Eukaryota > Metazoa > Chordata > Mammalia > Diprotodontia > Potoroidae > Bettongia > Bettongia penicillata. Next base: position 217,285 of record JAJHZJ010000406.1, on the reverse strand, counting down.
CTTCATTAAATGGCACAGCAAAATATAACAAGAAATATGAGTACATCCTCTCAAAGTTGACCATACATACAGGGAAAGCATGGAACCAGAAAACTCTCATGAAGTACAATGCGTAACAAATCAAGAGGATGTATGTACACATATATAAGGAACATGAATGGCCCAGGAGCATATACAAAGGAACGTGTGTATAGGGAATAGGTACTATATTTTGTACTACACTTGTACAATAATTCTGACTCTACCAATCTTCCAGGCTGAATTCACGTTGTTCTGCTTTACATTCAGCCAAACTCTAATTAAGTGCTCCCTGAGCTTGAGCTCCATGTCTTTGCAAAGGCTGTTTCCCATCCCTGGTATAGACTGGCATATGTGCAGGGAATACATGAGAACAGGGAATGTGTATGACCTATGGGCAACTCAGGCTTCTACAGCTGTAGAGTCGAGAGGGTCCTCTGCTCATTCATCATATGATTCTCAGTTGGGTATTTATACTGAATTGTTCTCTACTGGATCTGCTGAATTGCTGCTAATTCTCTGTGTTGTCATTTTCAACTGTGATGAGGTTCCTTCCCTGAGTTAATGTTCTCTGCTGCCAACAGTTGGTCTTCACTTGTGATGATTCTTCTTCTCCATGGTGAGGGTAAAGATATTTTACAGCTCATACTCCAGGGAGATAGCTATACATCTCTCTCTCTCTCTCTCTCTCTCTCTCTCTCTCTCTCTCTCTCTCTCATCTATCTGTGTATCTATCTATCCATCTATCCTTCTACGTATGCATGTATCTATCTCCATGTATCTGTGCATCTATTTATATATCCATCTATCAATTTATCAGCCTATCTATATATCCATCCATGTATCTATCTTCTATCTATCTATCTATCTATCTATCTATCTATCTATCTATCTATCTATCTATCTATCCAAAATCCCAGCCAGTTATACCTAGTTAGCTATCTAGAGAAGCTTTTAGCCATTTAAAAGTCTATCTTTTGAATACTCTTGCTTTAAATGTTACACAGTGTATCTCAAGCTAAACTTTCACTTGAATTATGTTCTGCAATTCCTTTTAATTCTTATCATACCCCTAAATCACTAGAGCAGGCCATCTTTAACTCATCCTGGAGACTCTATTTAGCAAGATTGCAGAGGAACTAGGTAGAAAGAGTGTGAGGAGATTCTAGTCAATCCTCACATCCTCTCCCCCACCCCCCCCCCCCCAGATAGCTCTGGTTACCATCATGCAAATTTACTCAGACAAGACTTAAAAATGCTAGTTGAACCCAGTGAAGTTTGTGACCTTTGCCATCTTGCAACTAAAATACTTCATTTCTTACATAAGCAACGAGTAGGAGAATCCCTCCAGTAAAGTACTACTGTGACTAATGTACCATTGTGTCATAGAAGGGACTTTGGGTTGGGGAAGGCTTTGCTAATTCTAGATAGGATTTGGTTTTCAGAGTGGGTCATGAGAGTTGAACAAGAATTAGTCTAAGTACAAAAAGTCTCAGGTCATAACAGATTTTTTTTTGTCCAAGGCAAATCCTGAAGACCATCTACGAAGTTGTGGAGGCAGCAATGATCTGCCTTTGAGAAGATAGTTCTCATGTAGATAAATCATTGTTCCTTGAAGCACTGAGTCCCTTATAGGCTTCTACATAAATGGGCTTCCTAATTAGAATCCTTTCCCATGCCCTCCCCAGTTTTGTTCATACTACTGCCAAACTAATATTCCTAAGGCTGAAGTCTTATGATATTAATAGTGCCATCAAACATATTCAGGGTCTTCCTGTTGCCTCTAAATAAAATTCGGGATGATCAGCTTGGCATTTAAAGCCTTCCACAATTCTGACTCCTGCCAGCCTTCTAGACTTATTTCATATTACTCTGCTTTACATCCAGCCAAACTCTCTAATTACCTGCTCCCCAAGGTTGAGCTCCTTTGCAAAGGCTGTTTCTTATCCCGGGGATAGACTACTTCCTCACCTCCATCTCTTAGAATTCCTAGGAAACTTCAAAAATCAGATCTGGTACCAATTCCTATTCAAGTCAGAGTCTGAGAAATGATTTCGTTTTGTTTGTTTTTTAATCCCTAGTGCCTGCCCAGGACAGTGTTTGACGTAGTAGGTGCTTGAATGAATGAATAAAAAAAAAGCATTCGTTAAGCACTAACTATATATCAAGGACTATGATAAGGGCGGGGGATATAAAATGAAAAAAAAAACCCAAAACCAAACAATCTCTGCCTTCATGGAGGTCTAATTAGGGGCAGCAATATATAAAAGAAAGTTCAGCTGGATGGCAGATGGAAAGGTCTAGAAGAACTAAGACGGACAGCTAAAGGATAGAGGGCAAAGCCCAGGGTTCTTTAGTCACATCAGTAGGTCAGATGATAGTGCTAGGGATCTCCAGGATGTTTTTGCTGTTGTTGTTGAGGAGTTGTTCAGTTGTGTCTGACTCTCTGTGACCCCATTTGAAGTTTTCTTGGTAGAGATGCTGGAGTGGTCTGCCATTTCCTTCTCTAGCTCATTTTATAGATGAGGAACAGAGGCAAACACCATTAAGGGACTTGCCCAGGGTCACACAGCTGGTAAGTTTCTGAGGCCTGATTTGAGTTCAGGAAGATAAGTCTTCCTGCCTCCACATCCAGCACTCTATCCACTGTATCATCTTCATGGTGTAAGGAAGGCTTGAAGAACTTTTGGTGGCAGTACCAGGGCAGATGGTAGCACCTGGTGGTCCTCCATTTCATCAGAAGGAATAGAGCTGGTGATTCTCATCTCATCTAAGTCATGAGAATAATCCAGGAGCTTCTGGGCAGGAAGAGGGCTAGAGGTGAAGACAAGGGGAGAATGTGGGTAGCCAAGGAATTGTCCTACTTGGTTCTTCCTCAGGGGAGGGACCAAGGAAAGAGAAGAAGAGAAGATGTCTCTCCACCCCCCTCCCTAACACTGTGCTTAAGTAATGCTTGTTTTGCTGAATTGCCTAATTATAAATGGAGATGATAAAACTTTAGTACCCTCTTACAAGGTCATGGGGGTCAGATGACATGTATGTATGCAAAATACTTGGTAAACTTTAATGCTCCATGCAAATGTCAACTATGATTCTCATTATCAGCCTCAACTTATATTTATTATGCACCCCTTGTTTGCTAATCACCCCAGTATCCTCCTTCCCATCTACTCCTGGGTAGGTTTTCATAGTCATGGATTTCTTAACATTTATTTTCTTCTGTTGGCTGCCACACACATGCTTCCTTCATGGTTGGCCAAAGATAACTAATTAAGGGTTCTTGGGATCGCTTCTGTAACTCTAAACCCTGACAGTGGGTATTCAGATATTCAAGTGGGCTGAGTGGGGAGACTGTGAGATTTCCTTTCCCAGAGATTATAACCCAGAGAGTGAAAGGAAGAATTGAGTTACCTAAGCAGAGATTCAAGTTTAAAGTGAGGCAAATTAGGTGAGAGTCACCCCACAAACTGAATAACACACTGCTTCTCCACTCCTGCTCCCAAACAAACACGCAATCCACTGACCTTAGGCTTTCAGCTCAGGATCCAGAATGGAGGTATAGCATAATTTGACTTCCAATTAAATTGGAGATTTTTCTTTCTTATTGAAAACCTGAAAAGACTTATGGTAGGTAAAAAGAGGCAACTACAATGATTTGCATCAATGGGATAAAATGGTATAGAGACAACATCAAAGACATTTATAAAAAGAAAAAGTTGGAAAAATTAAACAAAATTTTTTTAAAAATAAATTAAAAACAAAACTGGGTGACTCATGGAATGAGTGAGAGGTAACAGACCAAGTGCTGCACTGGTGTCCACAAAGTGTTAAGTGGATTGGAGGAAGACTATGCATGGGGCAATTTCTGTGTAAGAGTGCTGGAAAGACACAAACAAAAAACCAAAAAGAGGAAGGAATTGAGCATTCATTAAGGGCCTACTATGTGCTCAGCACTTTGTAATTATTCTCTCTCCCTGGGAGCCAGCTGCTATTACTATCCTCATTTTACAGTTGAGGAAACTGAGGCAAACAAAAGTTAAGTGACTTGCCTAGGGTCACACAGTAGGTAAGATCTGGGAATCTATTTAAACTCAGGTCTCCCTGACTCTAGGCCCAGTGGTGTATCCGCTTCCTCTAGCTTCCTCTAGATAAGAGGGCATAGATGAATTTCAATCTGTGTGAAAGTCAGGAGAATCCACAAAAAAAATCAATTTCTTTGCTGAACTGAAAACACACCACCCTTGGAGAATGGCTGTAAAAGATGGACAAACTTTGGGTAGGGGGTTCATAGCTTTAAGTGGTCTCTTTAAGTCACAGAAAAGGCTACAGGGAGATTCCGAAGGAGCACTGGTCTTGATGTCACAGTTACAAGTGGATGGCTGAATGAAAGCTACAGCAGCTTCTAAGGAAAACTGTGATTATGGTTCAGGGACAAGGGGACCAGTTCTTTCCATATCTGAGATTCTGTTCTTTTGAGTCACCAAAAATGTTTTAAAAGTTTGCTGCCATTTGATGAGTAAGCTAGTATTATGTCAACCACAGAAGCAGAATCAGATAATGGCGTGACCTTTGCTCTTTTCCTATCAGCATGGAGCCTCTATTATATGAAACTAATGCTGGCGATTAGTCTCCAACTCTCTATTCCCAGGACTTTTGTAGATTCTAAGATTTTAAGAATTATGTTTTAGTTTAAAAGACAGTAAATGAGTCAATTGATTATGTTTTTGCCTATCTGATTTATCCTCCCTCCCTCCCTCCCTTCCTTCCTTTCTCCCTTCCTTTCTTCCTCCCACCCTTCCTTCCTCCCTCCCTTCCTCCCTCCCTTCCTCCCTTCCTTCCTTCCTTCCTTCCTTCCTTCCTTCCTTCCTTCCTTCCTTCCTTCCTTCCTTCCTTCCTTCCTTCCTTCCTTCCTTCCTTCCTTCCTCCCTTCCTTCCTTCCTTGCCACTGTTGACATTTATGGAATTTTTACCTCATTCATTCAGTCAGGCTGGAGATGGTAGTAAACAGTGAATAGGACTTAAAATCATAAAATCTGGAACAAAGGGATACTTGTTATTTATAAGCTGTATCATTCAATCCTATCCCTTAGCCTTTTGGACCTTTGTTGGTGCGCTGGGAATAATTGGGGATAATTATGTTTATAATACTTTTATCTCCGGGGGTTGTTGAATGGAGTGACTTGAAAACTATAAAATGCTATATAAATGTGAATTATGAGTCATTTAACTGGTGAAATTATTTGCATCCATACCTAGCTGCCTCTACTGTGACTACTAATAGATAGCATTTATGTAATGCTTACTATATACCAGGCATTGTGCTAAGAACTTTACAATTATTGTCTCATTGGATTCTCACAGCAACTTGCAAGGTAGGTGCTATTATCACCCCCCATCCCGGTTTTGCAGATGAGTAAACTGAAGCAAACAAAGAAATGATTTGCCCAGGGTCACACGGCTTGAAAGTATCTAAGGCCATATTTGAATTCAGGTCTTCCTGACTCCAGGCCCAGTCACCTAGTTGCCTCTACATCATAAACACTTTACTATATCAATGAATAGTTAAAGGATTTAATTGTCTTTCGTCTTTGTTTTTCCAGTCACTGAAATGTTGCCTTACACATAGCTAAGGATTGATAAACATTTGTTGGATAGAAATGAACTTTAAGATAACTTTCCAAGGTGCTGGGGGAAATAGATAAATAAATTCTTGTCCCTGATTCGTTGGAGCTTACAATCTGATAGAGAACATAAATAATGTTTTAAAAAAGAAAAAAAGCAGACAACTATGCCACTAACTGATTTGGGACCAAGATATCCATAAATGTGGTTTCATTAGTGTGGGGATCTCCCTGTATGGAGATGCACTATTTGGATGCATCTGTAACTTACAGACTTGCATAGGACATTGAGTGACTTGGCCATTGTCACATACCCAGTTTTCCCTGACTCTAAGGTCAATTACTAGTACACAATTCAGTCTTGTGTTCTGCAATTTATAATATAATAAATAATGAGAAATACAAAATCCTTCATTCAGTTTCACTGAAACGAGTTGGTATTTTGGAATTCTGCCTTCATATAATGACTGAGCTGCTTCTCTTTCCTTAAGGAACTCTTGATAATGTCATGCATGATACTCCGGTCCCATATTGGTGAAGGAGAATGGAGAAAATGAAAAATAAATAAAGGTGGTTTTTGCTTCAACTGAAATGAAGATTTCGCCCTGAACTCTGTGCTGGCCCAGCTTTGGGCACCTGTAAGGATCTGATAGAACCCTTCCTTTTCTCCCCAGAGTCCTGGTTAATCTGAATGTACTGTTATCTCTTATGGCTGGTCATTTTGAAGATCCCAGCTGCTCATGGCACCTATGTAGGCAACTGAATCTGGAGAAAGGAAGACCTGAGTTCAAATCCAGACTCAGACTAGCTGTGTGACCTTGAGCAAGTCATTTAATCTCTGCCTCAATTTTCTTGTAATGTAAACATCAACATAATACTTACCTCCCAAGTTGTTATGAAATTACAATGAAATAATACTTATTAAAGTGCTTATCATAGTAACTGGCACATAGTAGCTACTTAATAAACATTTGTTTCCTTCCTTTCTTCCTTCCATTTAAAAGGCAAATCCTACCCAGAGATTAGTTTCAGTGAACTTCTTTGTCCATTTACTTACCATAGCCAGGCTGACCCTTGAGGAAAGGTTAGTGTGGTAAAGTGTAGACTCTTCATGGCTTATTTTCTATGTCCCATCTTCTTTTCTTGCAAAAGATGAATAAGACTAGGGAGTGAAAAATGCAGCAACCCAAATCCATGTGCAGGATAAGGGATGATTCCTACTTCCTGCCGTATATAACTGAGTCTGCTGCAGTTATATCTAGGTCTGACATACATACAGCTTTTTACTAGAAAAGCAATGAGAAAAAGGTCTTATTGAGCTATCCTCCCTAAAAAAAACTACCCTTTGCTATGCTTTGGCATGACAGACTGCAGAGAAATGGAAGTTTAGTTTTTGTCATGCTCTCATCTATAATCCTCTACTTGCGAGGGAAAATTTGGGGCTATACTGGCAGGCATTTTCATAAAGCCACGTAATAATAATGGCAATGGCTGATATTTATATAGCACTTTAATATCTTCAAAGTGCCTGGGGACATCTAGTTTAAGCCAGCTTCACCTTTTGAAGTGGTTATGAGTTATTATGTCCATTTTACTGATAAGGAAAGTGAGTCTCAGTAAAGTTCAATACCTAGTCATCTACAGGCACACATTTGGTAGGTGTAAGAGGTGGGATATGAACCCAAATTATCCTGACTCCAAGTTCAGAACTTATTATTTACTACTCTATACAATGTACTTTTGGAGTAAATCCAGATGTACAGTACATTAAGACATCTGTCTTGTCTCTCCCATAGGAGAAGCAAAGATCATGTTTTCAGTTCCTTTATATTCCCTGTGGGATCTTGGGCAATGCCTTGTACACAGTAGGAAGTTAATACATAACTAGGGAAAGAAATAACAACCCTGGATCCCAGCTCTAATAATGAGGATAACTTTATGAAGTGACTTTTTTTTGTACTCCAGCAACAAAACCTCTTGGAATGGTGTCCAAGAAGGATGTACAGCAACAAAACCTCTTGGAATGGTGTCCAAGAAGGATGTACAAGTCCTACTGTACCATAAAGAGAGTTGCAGTGAGGTCCCATTGCATTCATTCAGCATCCTCAGAGTACAGAACACTGTTCATTTACACTCTGAGGAATGTGACAATGCACCCAGACAGAGATTCAGGATATGAAAAATGTTTAATCCCAACAAAAGTCAAACATTTCACCAAACACAACTATTGAGAAAAAAATTTCCATGATTGAAACAGTTCTATCAGTGAAAGGCAAAATCAGCAGTTCCATAGAGCCCTATATTATTTTCACACTTAGTAGTGCCCTGTGCCTCCTGAGAAGTAATAATAATGATGTTAATATTGATAATAATGCCAGTTAGCATTTACAGAGCACTTTTAGACTTTCACAAAAACTATATACATATTTTTTTTCTCAGTAGACAAGGACTGAAGTACAAGAAAATTAAGTGACTCATCCGATGTTGAATTTGGCCTGGTTGGGGTCAAGTCCAGTCAGTTATTCTGACTCCCAGCTTTACGTTATAACTGATGAGACCCGCTACTTTCTCTTCATTCCAGCACGATCTTGGTTTAGTCAGAGAACACGCTATTATAATTTAAGAAATGTATGGCCAGGCTCCCTGGGGAAAAACGGTGAAGATGACAGGAAATGAAAGTACTGAGAGCAGTGGAGAAAGTTGTGTTCCAGGAATACTCAGGGGGGAAAATTCATTTTAAAATGTATCAGACATTGGGCTATCAGGATAAAAAGACTAGAAGAAGGATATGACTATTAACTTTTGATAGCTTCAAGAGCACAAGAAAGTAGAATGGAGTCAGCCTCCAGTCATACGAAAAAGTACATCATCCAGGAATCATTTCTGTTTTGCAATTAATGCTCGTTTAAATTCAAAAGTGATCTTCCAGGAACACCCCATCCCCCATTCCCAAGGCAAAGTTCATTGAAGAGACTACTCAGGAGATGTGGAAAACAATCCCATCCTGCCTCACTGCTCAACTTTTTCCCTGTTTGCCACACCATGCTAGTCCATCACAGACTGATGCAAAGCCACAGACTAAAGCATCCTTTTTCCCTTATCTCTAAACCTATTTGTCTAAATTTCCCCCAGGCCATGGCTCAGAGGGGCAACTAGAAATTTTTATTTCTGGAGCAAAATTAGATGAAGTGAATTTATTATATACTCTTCCTTTCATAAGACCATAAGCTTTCAGTTGGAAGGGACTTTCATTTAATCTGATCTCTTAATTTTACAGATGAGGAAATGGAGGTCAGTGAATTTAAGCTTAAGGTTACAGAACTAATAAACCGTAAGTCACAAGCTGAGAGCTAAACCCATGTGCCCTGACTCCAATACTCCGGCTTGTTCCACTACCCCGTTGACGTGCCTTTCTGATGCAATTATCACAGCTACCTTGGGCATCCAAGCTCTCCAGCATTATTATGCTCTACTCCTTTTACCCTGATACTGAAGCACAAGCAATTCATATGCATTCCAGTGATTTCTTCAATTCCATCCTTTCCTCTTCTCTGCCTAAAGATTTTCTGGACTTTATCCGTTCTGCTGCTTTGCTAAGTCAAGCCTCTGTCCTGGCAGGTTTCAACTAGTATATAATTCAAAGCCAGATATTTGAGGTGAGGTGAATGGGTAGAAACTGAAAATGTATCCAGAAATGTAAAGATCAGACATCAGACGGGACCGATTTCCAGACTAACGATGACAAGAAAGGAAATCAAGCTAGGAGAGAAGTGGAAACATAACCTTGATTGAAATTTTTTTTTTTTGGAGAAAGGAGATACCTCTTCCTTTACTTTAATTTGGTGAGGAAGAAATGGGATTATGTTCAAAAGATTGTGGTAACTCTAAGGAGAAAGAGTTTTAATCCTGGTCCCTGGGGACCTTATTTGTTTCTCATGGTGACATAATATACTACAGTATTCAAATACAGTTTGTTCAACCTTTCTCTAATCAATGGCCATCCATTCTGCTTGGCAGTTTTCTTGCTATCATGTCAAGTGTTCTGTATTCTCTTCCAGGATGTGTCCAGGGTCAGCGGGGAATGGTTTTGGTTTTAAATGCTTTCCTTTCCTACACTTGTTGGGCTAGATTGTCCTACTTTTGGGGGTAGGGGTGGGATAGGACCTTTGATTTCATTGGTATAAGAAGTTTCCCAGTGAAGAACTCCCTCTCCCTGGAACACATAGTCTTAGAAAGTTGCCCAGAACATGGAGAACTTCAAAGACTTGCCCAGGCTACACAACCAGTAAGTGTCAGAAGCTAAGTTTGAACCCAGGTCTTCTGGATTTCAAGGCCAGTCTTCTGATTATTGCTGCCTCTCAAAGAAATGTCTTATTTGTTGAGGAAAAAAATTCATAATTCAATTAAGCAGAGTATGATACTACAACCTACGAGTAAGACAGTAAGATCTTCTCTGACTAAGCTTTTGTCAAATAGAATTGACTGTACCTCTAAAAAGATCTGTCTATCTTAAAGTTTTTCATCAGGATTTTCCTGTCTTCTCTGGGACTTTTAAAAATCTTCCAGCCAGGAAGAAAAGGTCCTTGAATCTTCAGGTCAAAGACTGTCAACTTTTCTCTTCGTTTGTCTGTGGTCCCTGAGGCCTAGAGTGGAAGTGATGGTGCCACTAGGTCATGTCTTCTGTTTGCCCCAATGGCTAGCAAGGGAATACAGGATCATAGATTTGAAGCTGAAAGTCCCCTTGCAGGTCATCCAATCCAACTCCCTCATTTTACAGATGAGAAAATTGAGTCCCAGAGAAGTGAAATAACTTGCCCAAGATAACAAAGAAGTAAATGGCATAGGCAGGCTTTGAACAGATGTTCTCTGACTCCAATCTGGCACTCTCTGAGGCTTGGGAGGGGTAAATAAGTGTGGGATATGACTATGGTAGAACCTAACTGCAATGCTCTTCCTTAATATAGGTTAAACTGAGAGCCTAACCACACCCATGAGAATATGGAAAACTCAGTCTCCTTGTTTGTAAAATGGAGGCTGAGTTAGGAAATTCTGAGGCCTCTTCTAGCTCCAACATTCTGTGACTGGGTCAGTCTTGCAGAAAGCATGAAGGATAACCGTCGGACGACCTGCATCTTCCATTGGTGTTCAATGTCAAGAGATTTTATCCCGTAGAAGAGTCATAGGAGGACAGGAAGGAGAGTCACATGAGATGAGTAGATGTGGACAGCTTGCTGTCTGTACCACTGAAGGAAGTATCCATGTTAGTGAAATCACAGGTCCTTCTAAGAATTGAAATTTATTTTAGGAGATGTGTATTATATTCTATAGCATGATATGAGAAGGGGAGGAAAAAGCACTTGGTGAAATGGAGAACATAAAATGTGAGAAGGCTTAAATCATAAACTTTTCCATCTAGATCAATCTAGTGAAAGTCTTCCACTTTTCAGATTAGGAAAGTAAGATCATTGGAGCATAGACTGAGAATGGGACGACACCCCAGAGGTCAGTTTGTCCAATACTTTCATTTTACAGATGAGAAAACTGTAGAATGAAGACATTAATTAACTTGCCCAAAATCATAGAGGGAGTGAAAAGAATATAGATTCTTGACTCTCACTCCAAGACCTTTTCCACTCTCCATTTCAGAGAAGCTGATTAACTTCCCTAAGACTACCCAGTTAGTCAGTAACAGAACTAGGACTAGAAACCAACTTTCCTGACTCTCAGTTCAGTGTTCTTTCCACTGTACCCATAGCCAAGTAAATATTTCAGTTCTTCAATGAGATCATACACTCTTTGGATTATTGGCAGTCTGCCACAGTGGAGATACTAGACTTGAAGTCATGAAGGCTTGGGTTCAAATTCTCCCATTAACCTTTCTAGATTGTGATCCTGAGCAAGTCACTTACGTTCTCTGAGCTTCCTTGTGTAAAATAGGAATAATAGGAGCACTGACCTCCCAGAGCTGTTGTGGAGATCAGACAGGATATTTTTAAAAGTACTTTGCAAACCTTCATGTGTTATCCTGCTTGTGACAGGCGTTTTGGCAGTGAGGGCTGGTGGAAAGAACACTACCCTGGGAATTGGGAAACACCTGGATTGGAGTCACTGATTAGCTGTGGTAACTCACATTTATTAGGGCTGGGCAGCTGGCAAAGCTCTTTACCTTTCACAACCTGGTGAAGTAGTTAGTGCAGTAAGTATCACTGTTGTTACTGTTGGTTGTTCTCAGAGAGAACCAATGACACTCCTATCTAACAGAAATCTGAGGCTGCAAAAATCTAAGTGACTGGTCCAACATCATGTGCCTAGACGAACATGAACCTTGCTGATTCCAAGTCACACGCAGGCTGTATTTAGATGGCTGTAATTCCTCTCCCATAGCATGTAGGTTTTCAAGAAGGAACTTTATTTAGAGTCCACATATTATAATCTATAGCATGATATGAAAAGGGGAGGTGGGGTGAAAAACACCTGGTGAGATGCTCCCAAGAGCAGATTTTAGAATAAGAACCAGTTCTTGGTGTCAAAGTTTTAACGAGACTGTTTCTCTCTTCCCTCCCCCCCACCCTGTTTTAGCCCACTTCGCTTTATTTTCATTGCCACCTGAAAACTTTGGCTCACAGTTCAGAAGTAAGAAGTAAACGCCGATTCCCAAGTCTTTTTCTTTTCACAGCTGTCGAGTTCAGTGAGTTGAACTGCAATACTTCTGAGTTCATCCGCTCAGTCCAACATGACCAACTCTTGTTGTAAACTTTCCCTCCAGGACACGTGACAATACATTTCTTGAATATATATCCCAGCTGCAGGAGCGAAAAAGCTTTCAGAACTCCAGGCATCTGGGAGAGGAAGATTGCTGTTGGACTTTGTGTTAGACGGAATTAAGGATTCCAGTTGAATTTTGTTTTCCTGTCTCTTTGAGTAAGTAAGCAGTATTTATTTATCATGGAAAAATATTTGAGGGGGCATGATTGCTGTAGTTTTCCTTTTTTATTTGTCTAAGGAAATATGAGCAAGGTTTGCAAAGCAGTGTTAACTTAGATTAATTTTGCAAGTCTGCAAGTTTCATTCTCTCGAGATAGACTTTTCCAACTTCAAAAGAAATGCGCTGGACTAAAATGTCTTTCTAGGTATCCCCCACCCTTTTCTTTGTGCAAGGCAGCAAAATTTATTTTTAGCCTTCTTTTATCTGAGGATTTTAGGAGGATCTAACCTGCATGATTTCTCTTTCAGACCCAGGTTGTGAAAGCTCGACTTTGATACCCAAGATGGGTGATGCAATTGCTAACACGTCCTTACCTGAAACATCCAGTTCCCAGCCCGAACCCCAGACCTCCACCAGTGTGGGTGGGAGTGGCAGCGAATACTTTTATGTCCTGGTTGTCATGTCCTTCTACGGCATCTTCTTGATTGGAATCATGCTGGGCTACATGAAATCAAAGAGGAGGGAGAAGAAATCCAACCTGCTTCTGCTCTATAAGGATGAAGAGAGACTCTGGGGAGAGGCTATGAAGCCTCTGCCCATTGTGTCAGGGCTGAGGTCAACCCAGGTGCCCCTGATGCTGAACATGCTTCAGGAGAGTATGGGACCTGCTCTGTCATGCACCATCTGCTCCATGGAGGCAGGCAGCGTGAGCTCAGAGTCATCTTCGCCTGATGTACATTTCACCATCCATGAGGAAGTACCTGATGATGAGCTAGGAGAGACCTCAGAGACGCCCCTCCATGAAAGCAGTGAAGGGTCTTCGGATAACATCCCCCAGAATTCCTAGCACTCTGAGGTGACCTCCAGAGGTGGCTCTGTTAGCCAACACACTTAGCAAGAGGAAGGAGATATTCTCAGAGTCCGATTCCACTGCTCCAGTGCAGCTGCCACTTTACAGAGACTCCTGCCTGGTCCCTGCCACGGGTCCAAGGGTCGTGGCTCATCCTGAGGTGGCAGGATCAAGGAGTCAAATGATGTGCTTGTGACCTGGACTTGGCATTGAAAAAGTCCTGCCAAGAGATACAGTTTGTATATTTAATTCCATGTCTAGGTTTTTAATTGTACCTATTCAGAACATGGTATGGTGACATTTCTGTTATTTCCCTGGATGCTTGTAATAGTTACTGCATCATCTGCCCTCACTCGGAGTGCTATGCAATGTCTAGGACCATAGCTTTAGCACTGGAAGGGACTTCAGAGGTTATTAGTCCGAGTTCCTCTTTGATAGAAAAGGAAACTGAGACCCTGGAAAGCTTAAGTGACTAGCCTAAAATCCAACAGGTAGTAGGTGGAAAAACTGGGATTGACCCCCAATACAGTACTCTTTCCAGCCAGTCTGTAGGAACAGTGGAGAGAATTTGCTTAATATCAGGGATTCCTTTTGAGACCTTAATGCCCCTAGAGTTTTGTCCTCCCAGATTACTAATTAACTGTTGAGTATCTCTTCTGTGTCTTCATTGTTACCAGCTCACAAACCAGCAGACTTCTTGCAAAGGTCTCACAGGGTTAGGGTAAAAGGTATGGTAAGCAAAGTTTGACAGTGAAAAATCCATCACCTGAACCTGATGATCTATTGCATATACTGTAAGAATTCTGTCTTTTCTTAAACCATTTGAGACCATTTAAACAATTTACCATCTGAATCCTAACCTGAAACCTCTGACCTTTAGATGTCACTTGCTGTTTGATTTGGGGGATTAGCTTCTTTCGAGTAGGTAACAAGCAAGTAGGAATCCTTAATTTCCCCTTCAGCTGGCAGGTATGACTGGAGAACCATTCCCAATATCCAGATGTCTTGATGTGTTGTCCTGGCTGTCACCTCGGAGGCCAGAGAACTATTGTCGACACCCCTTGCCTTTTCTAGCCAAATTTCTTTGCAAGACAGACGTAATAAGGGCCTTCTAAATGTGGTTCTTTATCACGTAGCTGGGAGCAGGAAGGGCCTTCTCACGCGGAGAGCACAGGAATGGGGGGCCAAATCCCGTGGCCTCTGGTTCCTGGTTCTACCACTCATTTGCTGTGTGGTCCTGGGCATTGGCCCAAAGCCTCCGCATCCTCATTTGGCAAATGAGTTTCATAATGATACTTACTCCCCAGAGACATGGGGGAGGATTTCTTTAGATTTTTTAAGGCTCTGCGATAAATACTTCCCTGCCTAGAGTGAGGGATGCTTTGGGGAGTACAAAATATTCTTCCCATAGTTAGTTAGGGTTGAGGTTGGGGGTGTGGATTCTGTGGATAAAGGAATAGACAGAGACCCTTGGCTTCTGGTGCGGAGAGAACTTGGTTTTCCCAGGAAGGAATCTAAGAGGCTGACAACTCACTTGGTCTGGAAAGTGTCCTGAGATTCCCCAGGAATGGGGTATGCAGAACACTGGAAGACTGATATTTGGATGAATTTGCCAGCGCCTCAAGCAAAAAAGAATCGAAAGTTTAAAAAAATGGTGCCCAGCCATGCTCTCCAAATGCCTTCACGTATCATTGTATTAAAATAGCTTTGTGACTGATACTTTCTGGCACTTAGAACCTAAAAGAAAGAGAGAACACTTGAGACACAGAATAAAGAAATGAAAAAATGAACAGGAAGAAGAAAAGTTTCTTATAGATTCCTTGTGTGCCAAGGAGGGAGAAGGGATGAGAAAAGGAGCAAAGGGTAGCAGGAAGGAGACTGGCTGAGTGGGATGGGGGGTGGAGGCTGCAGCAATTGTATTATTAGTGCAAGGGTTAACAGCTCAAATGTTGGATCATCACTTTGCTGTATCAGAATGATACAAGATATTTATGTTTGGGAGGGGAAAAAAAGGGCTCTCTTGGTCACTTAAAATGCAAAGGGTAGATTTACTCCAAAGGGGCTGTTGAAGCTTGAAAGAAGCCAAGTTAAGTTTGGCCCCTTGCCTGGAAACACTTGAATTCTGAAACTTTACTGAGACCGACAGACTTGTGAGTTGTCACATTTTCCATTGCTTGTTTCATCCCTGAGGTTTGGTGCAAGTCTAGCTGTGCCTATGAAACAGACACGGTGTACATACTTGTGACTGAACTGAGTTGTATAGAATTGTCTCTTGTATTTAACAGTTTGTATTTTTCACAAAGTTTTTTATTTAACTAAATAAACACATTTCCCTCCTGTTTCTGGGAAGCCATGAATTCCTTCTGTTCAGTCCTTTTTAGCTCAATCTGGAGTTCCAAAAAAAGCAAGGCCAGGGGCTCTGGGTTCATGCAGACGTTTTGCTCAGTTTCCAAAGACAGTGTTCTCCATTATACATGTATCTCATTTCTGCCTTAGCCAAGTTGAATTAAGAGCCTACTTTTCCATCCTTCAGTGTCCTTTGCTTTTGATGCAAAACAAGTTGCAAAAGTTCTTTCGACGGCCTCCCTGTTTCTCATTTGGCTGCTGCCCCGTTTGGCTTTCAGTTTGCCCTAAGATCCAAGTGCTTCGAAGATGTTGTTTTGGGTTTGGCTGTGAGCAAGGGTTTGGGATGAGTGTTGGTCGGGCCAACGTTATCCATGGCTGTGGTTGCAGCAGTGTGGTCTGTTGGAGAGAGACGTGCAGGGCTTCCAAGTTGTACTGCTTAGAGAGGAAACCCCAGTTAGGAGGCATGGGACTGGACCTACCAAAGCTAATCAGTCAGTGATCAATCAGTCAGTCAAGCAATCAACAAGCATTTATTAAGCACTTACTGTCTACTGGGGTATGAAGACAAAAGCAGAGCAATACCTTCCCTCCAAGAGATTACTTCTCCTAAAGAATATGTTCATATAGGAACAGGAATTAGACCCAGGATTTTGTTTGCATTGAGAACTATCAGATGAGGAAACTCCTGTTCCCAAAACAGGTTGCCCTCTCCTCTGCAACAAAGAGTCTTAGAGAATTGTCTAGAACATTAAGAAATTAAGGGTCACACGGTCAACATGTTTCAGAGGCAGGATGGTCTTTCTGGTTTTAAGGCTAGCTTTGTAATCACTATGTTCTAATGTCTCTGTCCCTGTCTCTCTCTCTCTCAGTATATATATATATATATATATATATATATATGTGCATATATGTATATGCATGTATGTATATATGTATATATTTTAAAAGTACATACTATATAAAAAGAAATATTAATATTTAATTTAATAATTTATATACAATTTAATAATGTTATATAATAATATGTTATATATTACAATATAAAACATATTAAAATATACATATTAAAAAGTAATGGGAGGGAGACAAGTATCTGAGGGGTATAAGGAAAGGTCTCATGCAGAAAATGTGGAGCTTCAGCTAAACTCTAAAGGAAAACTAAGGATGCTAAGATGTCTAGATAAAGAGGAAAAGCATTCTATGAATAGGAGACGGCCAGTTTAAAGGCATGGAGCATCATGTGTGAGAAATAGAAAACATCAGTTTGGCTGAATCACAGAGAGTCAAAGGGAGAAGGTTGAAACCAGGTTGTAAAAGGCTTCAAAAGCCAAGCAGAAAGGTTTATATTTGATGCCCAGGCAAGAGGGAGTTGCTTCATGAGCAGGAGGCAATGTGTGAAGACCTGTGCTTTAGTTATATCCCTTTGCCCATCTGTGTGCAGGATGGATCAGAGCTATGAGGCTGGGATATTCTAAAGGTGATCCCTCCACTTCACTCCTCTTCATCATTCACCCCAGCAGAGTGACTCTTCCCCCTTGGGGAGAGCTGAATTGCAGACTGAGATCTGATCGGTTTTTAGGATGGCTAAGGAGTTGTCCTGCAAACTCATGATCTCCCCAGAAGGTTGGACAGGTGGGAGAGGGTGGGGCTTAATCTTTCCTGGTCATCTCTGCATAATGAAAATTGGTAGGAAGTGGCCCTTAGCTTTTCCAATCATGGTTTCCTCTGAATTCATATTTCCATCTGGTCAGGAAAGAACTGTCCACTTGTAGAATAGCCTGACGATACAGTTGAGTCAAAATGCTTCACAGATGCCACATGAGCTAAATTCTACCAATCACTTCCTGTTTAAATGGTAAGACAAGGACACTAATTTAAAGACCAGAAAGCCACAGAGTTGAAGGTTGCTCTGTTTATCCCACTTTAATGCTATCAAGCAGAATGTAAATTGCTTGAGGACAGGGACTCCTCTCTCTCTCTCTCTCTCTCTCTCTCTCTCTCTCTCTCTCTCTCCACACCTCAGTACAATCCCTGGCACATGGTAAAGACTTGAAGGGATCATAGATTTAGAACTGGACGATACTCCAAGGTAATTTAGTACAAAATCCCTTATTTATAGATGAGTAAACTGAGGCTCAGAGATATCAGGTGACTTGCCTAAGTTCAAATAGGTAAGAAATGACAGAGCTAAGATCTTTACCTGCATGTTCTAAATGAAAGTCCAGTGCCACCATCCCATTGCACCACTCTCCCTTCTAAATGCTTGTTGACTTGCTTTGAATTGGATCATTTGAAGGAAA
This sequence comes from Bettongia penicillata ogilbyi, assembly GCA_023548195.1. Lineage (NCBI taxonomy): Eukaryota > Metazoa > Chordata > Mammalia > Diprotodontia > Potoroidae > Bettongia > Bettongia penicillata. The sequence goes on along the minus strand of JAJHZJ010000406.1, from coordinate 199,225 downwards.
CTAGTTAAGGAAATTTCACCTTAAGCAGAAGAAAAATAGATGTATTTACAAACTTTAGTTTACCTAAAATATTTATGGACTATACTACATCATTTTCTTGGCATGCTTGTTTTATTGAATGACTTCTCGCGTGCATGCACACACATTTATCACAGATGCACAAACATAGATGGACCACAGATACACACACACAAAACAACCACCTTCTAAGCATAACCTTTATCCCAGGGGACCGAGACTGTGGGGAGCTACAAACGCTTTGACAGAACCAAAGGCAGAATTTGGCCCCAGCACCTAAAATATTAGAAACATATTTGAAACATGCTTAAATGTTAAAGATGAGGTAAGTGGAATGTTCTCCCTGCTCCATGCTGTTCTAATTACACCTTTGTACGTCAGACCCAGGCAAAGATGCTACAGAGAAAAGATCTCCATGGAGAGAATCATGGGATTTCAACTACCGGGAAATAAAGAAAACAAGCCAAGGAATTGGAGGTCTTGGCTTGCTTTGGGCTTCAGCTGGAAAGCGTGTGGCCTCCTTCAGTCCAGAGCTGCTTTCTAGAGGCTCTCGAGGTCAGTTGTGCCGATCCAGACCGAAGCCCGAAGTAAATCATTTATCATCCTCCGAAAGGCTGCTCTGTCCTTAAGTACCATGGAACACAGAGTACATTGAGCATAAAATAGAATTTCCATGCCTGGATTTTTATGGAACATGCATTTGCTTTGTGTCCTCAGCCTTGCAGTCTGGGCCCATTGGGCTACAGAGGCCATGGTTCAGGTCATGAGGTTGAAGCAGGAACTCCCTGTTTTAAAACTCAATCTTTTTGAACTGGGGACAGCAGAGATCTCGCAATTTGATTTCCTTTGTAATAGAAATCCCTTTCTTCACAGCTCCCAAGCCCTGGTTCTAACAGGGGCATTGGGGTGGTAGCTGGGGAATGAGAGGGTATAGAGGTAGGGAATGAAAAGCAGGGCTTGCAGCTGACTTAATAAGGACTATAAAAATTGAGTTTCATTAGCAGCCCTGCTCCATACTTGGAGTGGGATCTTAAAGTTGTCTCACTTTTGTAAGCACCACTGGACAGATCCAGCACAAAGATTACCAGACTGACTAACCTTATTAGGGTAAATATTAATAATATGTGTTTTTAAAATTGATCGTAAAATATTAAGTACTGCATGAAGCTAAATGAAAACAAGAATCAACTTTAGGCTTTAAACAATATATGCTTCAGCCAGGAGGAAACAAAAGCAAGCCACAGAAACTTCCTCTCCTTCCTTAGCCAGTTAGCTTTCTCAAGAGGGCAAAACAGTCAGGGAAAGGTCACCATTTGCCAAAGCACAAAGGGTAGTAGTAGAAGAGAAAACAACTGTTAAATCTCTCCTTGCTCCATTACCAAACCCTGTCCTCCCACACAATGACATTTAGGGATTTAAATGGTGCTGTGAGCTGTTACCATGGAGATATCAAGCCAAGGCTACTTCACCCAATGAGTCACTGAGTCTGACAACTTGGGTCATTAGGGCCACTCAATGACTTTGGCAGATAGCAACATCAAAGGACTGTAGCTAGAGAGCTGGGCCTAACTAGAAGTCAGGTGGAATTAGGTTCAAATCCTACTCCAGAAACTTACTGTGTGATAGTAATGATAATATAATGATATAATTATAGCAATGATAATAGCTTAATAAAAGCTAGCATTACTATTGTGCTTTAATGTTGGCAAAGCACTTTACATACATTATCCTGTTTTGGTCTAGCAAGTCACAATGTCTTTAAGCCTTGGGTTTTTAATCTATAAAATGGAGAGAATAATACCTTTCTCTTCCCTCCCCTCCCCTCCACTCCCCTCCCCTCCCCTCCCTTCCCTTCTCCTCTCTCTCCATGAACACATACAATGCATATCAATACATAGAAAGTTTTTTGGTGGGATGGGGAGCTCGTGGGTGCCCCCTAGGTGAATATATTGAACTGAACTTTGAAGAAAATTAGGTACTCTAAGAAGTGAAAGTGAAGAGAATGCAATCTAGGTATTAGGGACAGTTTCATAACCCAGTTGGATTTTAAGCTGAATTTTATTTTTTCCCATTTCAAGAAAATTCTGTTTTCTTTCCAATTAGAGGCAGTGTTAGGGATTTCTTTACTCTTAGCGAAGAGTTACACCCTATCATAGTTCCATATATGATTCTAATTCTTGTCCAAATTTATAGAAGCATGGGTACTTGGATATGTCAGCACCTCAAGGTACCATGATTTCATGGGTCTGAGTTAACCTAGTGATACCACTTATAGAGCCCTTTATAACTTAATGGATGGTCTTCAAGAATTTCTGTGTCTCAAAAGATTCCTCACCCTCAGGCCAACCTAGTGGTGAGCAACCCTAATTTTCTGCAAAGCTTCTGACTGCACACATACCATACATTGCTGGATGTGAACTGGAAACTTTTTTCGAGTCTTGGTAGGACCTTCTAGGGTTTTTACTCTACTTTGAGCTCCACAAGGACACACTGGGGGACAGCTTTTGTAGAGGAATTGAAAACATCATGAAAAATATAAAGTGCTTACAAACATGTGGCAGGATTCTAATTGAGCAAGGATGTGAGCACAGCAATGCTGAGGGATGGCATGGGTTGAAACGGGAATGTCTGGACCTATTTAGTGTTGCACTTAGGTCCATTACATCCTTCCCACATTCAAAATTGTCTACTGTCTCCCCTTCAGCAGCGTGCAGGGTGCTTTAATTAGTCTCATTGATTGTGAAATAAAAAACTCCAAGGAGGTTTCCAACATAGGGGCTTGACTTCAATGTGGCTTCCATTGGGCATGACCATGGAAGGATCTTCTGATATACAAAAAAGGGGAAAGTTGAGATTGCTTCAATGGGTTTTTGAGCATCCCATCTCTAAGCAGTTGCCCATAGAGTGTAGCCTTCGGTGCAAAGGGATTGCTGCTCATTTTGCTCCTGTTCACCCAATAGATGGGCTTAATCCTTGGATTACAGGCTCCATTTCTCCTGATCAGACCCAGAGGTCACTGACCCATGTGATGCAATGGAGCTGAGCAAGCAGAATTAATTCAGCAAATTCCCCTGAATGTGCTGCCACATGTCATAACTGGAAACTGTAATATAAGAGAAGGAGCTATAAATAGAAGGTAACGGGCAGACGGGAATGAGTATAAGTATATTCCCCACAACTTCCTGGATTTGGATTCCCCTCCTCCCTTCTCCCGCTGGCCACATCCTAAGCTTATTTTCAGCACCACATCTACACATGTATAATAACTCATTAAGGTGCTCCCTTTCTATAGGTAAACTGGATTGACTGCCTAGAGGACATTTTGAACTGGATACCCTGTAGGTATCACAGATTCATATGACCAAAATACAAATTTTTATCTTTTCCCACCAACCCTTCTTTTTTTTTGAAAGGAAGAAAATAAGCATTTATTAAGTAGTTCCTATGTGCCAAGCACTGTGCTAAGCACTTTACAAATGTCGGCTCATTTGACCCTCACAACAACCCTGGCCAGTAGTGCTATTGTAATTTCCATTTTTGTAGCTAAGGAAATTAAGACAGACAGAGGTTAAAAGACTTGTCTGGGATCACACAACTAGACAGTGTTGGAGGTCACACCTGAGCTCAGGTCTTCTTGATTCCAGGCCCAGTGTTTTAATCTTCTGTGCCACCTAGCTGCCTCTGAATTTCTCTGTTTTTGTTGAAGGTACAACCACATTCCATTTGTCCAGATTTGAAACTATGGCATTCTCTCTGTCTCTCTCACCTCCCCTCCTCTCTTTCTCTCCTCTTTATCTCTTTCATCTCTCTCTCTCCTTTCTTCCTTTCTCTCTCCCCCGCCCTCTCTCCTTTCTCTCTCTTTCCTTTCTCTCCATTCCTGGAATGTACCTCTTCCTCAGCCTTATCTTTTCACCTCACTGCTTTCAAATCTTTGTCCAGGGACCATCTACATCAAGGCGTTCCTGGCCCACACACAGATGCTAATGCTTACCCTTCCCCAATTACTTTGTATGTATGTTTTCTACCCTAATAAAAGAGAAGTTCCTTTCAGAGTAATAACAGCTAGCATTTAAACAGTATTTACTGTATGCCAGACTCTGTTCTAAGCACTTGATAAATTTTATCTCATTTACTCCTCCCAACAACGTTGAAAGAGCATTGCTATTATTATTTTATAGATGAGAAAACTGAGGCAAGCAAAGGTTAAGCAACTTGCCCAAGGTCACACAGCTAATATGTGTCTGATATGGGATTTAAACTCAAGACTTCCTGACTCCAGGCCCAGCACTCTATCTACTGCATTACCTAATTGTTAAATGGACTTATACAGTTAAAAGAAAGTTCTTAGATCGAGACCAAAGCTATTTATCATGCCCTGTTTTGTTTTAGCTTTTTTTTTTTTTTTTTTGGCACATGCCTTATTTCCCAACTAGATATTCTCTAACAAGTTCCATGAAGACAATTATGTTTTATCTGGCTTTGGGACAAGGAGAAAGATAATGGATATTTAGATAGTTCCTTAAAGTTTACAAAGTGCTCTAAATTCATCATCTTATTTGACCCAAATACCGACCTTTGAAAAAGGCACTTCTGCCATTATTACCTCCATTTTACAGATGAGTAAACTGAAGCAAAATGATTTATCCAGTAGTACACCATTAGTAATTGATTGAAGCGTGATTTATACCCAGGCCTTACATCAAGTTCCGCATTCTATCCTCTATATCATGAACTTACATGACTTTAACCCCTCTAAAATGACTTAGATGGTGTTAAAGCGTTGTAGTGGCCAAAAACAATGACTATCTTGAACCCAACCTTGGTGACAAACCTTTCAGAACTTATCTAGGTTGATCCTTAGACAATAGATATGTCATCCAATACTAGATTCCTACATTTCTAGGCTCTAGGTAGGTTATACCTTTGAAAACTTAGACTCTGCTAGTATAGTCATTGGGCAGCTAGGTGGAATAGTGGATAGAGCACTAGACCTAGAGTCTGGAATACCTGATTTCAGTCTGGTCCCAGAGTTGTGTGACCTTGGGCAACTTATTTAACCCTATTTGTCTCAGTTTCCTCTTCTATAAAATGAGCTGGAGAAGGAAATGGCAAAAGCACTCCAGTATCTCTGTTGAGAAAAACCCCAAATGGGTTCATGAAGAGTTGAACACAACTGAACAACTTTCCAACTGAGAATACTCAATGAGCCTCTAGAATCAACTTCATGATGAAGCATCAGAAATTGGCTTTTGTGGAGGATGTAAAAACATCATGAAAGGCAGTAAGTGCTCATAAGAGTATAGGGTGTTTTTATAGAAAAAAGGGTACAGCCTCAGGAGGGCTGAGGTATAGTGTGTAACAGTGTGGGTTCAGTGATGCAGTATCTGGTCCTGTTCAGAAATTGCAACCAACACCAAGCATCCTTTGTACCTGGAGGGTTACCTGCTACATCCCTCCCCATTCACCATTATGCAAGGGGCTTTAATCTCTTCTATACCTGCTATGCAATGAAAGACTCTTCTACAGAGTTTTTCTTGAGATTCCCCACATTAGCATTTGGCTCAAACTTATATTCCACTGGGCACAGCCAATGTACAACCAAGAGAGAGGGTCCAGACTGCCTTAGTGGTGTTCTTGAGTACCGCAACTCCAGTTAGACCAACACTGACTATGGTCTGCAGCTTTAAGTGACTGCTGCTTATCCTGTTCTCCTTCACCCAGGCTGAGGCCTGGGATTCCTGGCTCCATTTCTCCTGCTCAAAACTAGCAGTCATCACCCCATGTGAAGCAATGGAGCTAAGTAGGCAGAAATACTCAGCAAAATCCCCGAAATTTACTGCCATGCAATATAACTGGAAATGCAAGTATAAGAGAAGGAACTATAAATAGAAGGAAGCTAATTAAATAAGGAGTATAAGTATAACAGAGCTCCCAGTATTTATTCTTTGGTTTTTTTTTTTTTGCTCCATGTACAGGATAATGTTCCAGTGCCAACTCTGAATAGATGTAGCATCACTTGGTGGTATGTTTCCTCTTTATAAGTAGATTGTATTGAGGGAATGATGCCTGGTTTGGTGACACTTGAAGGGCTTTTTTGAGGCTTCCCCTTTTCTAATTTACTTGCCCAACCTGCCAGCTTGTAGAATCATGTAGTCGGAATGCATCTTCTAGGTTATCAAGCCCAAGCCTTTTTTCTTGCCTATTTTGTACTAGTTATTTGTACAGGTGCCAGGTTGTCCCAATAGACCAAAAACTCTTTGGAGACAAGGACTATGTCTTGTCTAAAATTTATTAAATCTCCAATTTCTAGCGTACTGCTCTGCAAACAGCAGGCATTCTATAAATGTTGGTTGAATTGAACCTAGTCCAACCCAGTTCAGGATACTTTGAATTTGGAATTGCTCCTTGAATTGACTTCCAAGTCATGGTCAGTTTTTAGCCCCGGCCCAAATGTTGAAAGGACCATCATTCCTTGATCTTCATCATCCTGAAAAGAACTATGAGAATATCTTCCATTTTTTACCCAGAACTTATTTTTTAAAATTCAATTTATTTTTTTCAATTAATTAAAAATCAATTTTCTCATCCCCTCTCTCTCAAAAAAAAAGGAGAGGGAAGAGAAAAAACTAATATACCTATAGTAATCATGTATAGTCAAGCAAAGCAGATTACTGCATTGGTCACATTGAAAACACTAATGTTTCATTCATTACCTTTTTGTCTCAGATTGGGTAGCATGCTTCCTTAGTGGCACTCTGGAATTGGGGTATGCCATTTCTTAGTCAGTTATTTGGAACTTTAATAGAGTACAGGCATGATGTCATCTAACCATCATCATTTAGCAATATAGTCGTGAATATATTGGAAACCCCCACTGTGACATGGTTCAGGTCTACTTCCTGTAGTAGCAACCACACTAGCACCCAGGGTGGGCTGGTAGCACAGGTTCTTTGATCTGCTTTTCTAAAGGAGACACAGCTTCAAAGGGGTCAACAATCTTACTTTAATTAAATAATGCCACCAGATAAGTAGAAAGATATGAGTATCCAAGAAAGAATTCAATAGACAGGGCTCCAACTGTCTAAATAGAGTAATAGATACCTAATCACCAGACCAGGGAGCCCCAACATCTGGGTCCATAAAGCCAGGGGGCTCCCTAAGAATGACTTCCCAAAGACTTGCCTGGCCACATCGCAAAGAAACATTCTTCCCATGAGTGAGCCCTCAAGTAAAATACCAGCTTTCCAGTAGAGATAGTTCTCAACTAATAGGTTCAGAGCAAGAAGGCATCACAACCCATGTGACTTAGTACCTAATTGACTCAGTGCTAAAAAGTGTGAAAGCCTTCCTGCCAGCAAGGATCTCCAGAAACAAGCTTCCCCACAAGCAATCTTCCCTGAAGGCAAGTTCCTCCTCCAAAGCAATATTAACCTCCCTGAATCACCTGATGGGCTCTATGAGACTCAGCACAACTGTGAATTACTGAGGTTCAAAGGAGATTGATCCTTCAGATGTTTACAATTTAACACAAGCCTAGGAAACTGAACTCCATAAAAACAACAAAAATCTTTGTTCACTCTTATACTCCCCCAATACTAGACAATACCAGCAACTTGTTGAAGACCAATTCAAGCCTTTATTCTCTGCTCTTCTCCTCTCTCATAAGCAAAAGTCATCAATTTTTGCTTCTGAATAGGCATCATTTGCTGCAAATTACTACTAACTTGAAAACAAATGACTAGTGGAGTCTTTAGTTTCCTATGTAATCTTAGACAATCCACTCACTTTCCTAATTTCAGTTTTTTTCAGCAGGAGATGGGGTCCAATGTGATAGAAAGAGTTGGAGTCATATTTGTTGATCTTGTGTCTCCTGTTAAGATCTGAGCAGCCCAGAAAGGCTTCCTCTCATTCACAGTACTCTGTGGGACCATAGCCATTCAAAGTCATTGATTATGTATCCCCACTGATGTAATAGTTTTACTAGTCAGCCAGATGACATGAGAGGATATATGAGGAGGGATATACATACAGAAAACACAGATGAATCAGGTACATGATGGAGAGGCACACCATGGAAAGGCACACCTAGGAAATATGTGTCTAGAACTGCTGATGCCACAATATCATCTTAGAGTTATTATCGTTCTTCTTTGCTCATTTTACCATCCTCTTGTACTTTCAGGTATCCCATATCTCCTACTCTCCACTGGGTATCAATTCTATCACACCTCTGCTCCCCATAAATGGGGTACTTCTTTCTGTTGCCACCTACTGAATTCTAGCTGTAGTCTTCAGTTGAGGTTTAACCTTTTTCCTATAGGGGAGGAGAGTGCTGTTATCTGTCTATTATCTTCCTCTGTCCATTTGTCCCTCCCTCCTTCTCTCTCCTTCTTCTCTTCTCCTTTTTTCCTTCTCTCTCTTTGTCCTGTCTGGATCATCTCTCCATCCATCCATCCATTTATCTATCTATGTATGTATGTATGTATGTATGTATGTATGTATGTATCTATCTATCTATCTATCTATCTATCTATCTATCTATCTATCTATCTATCTATCTATCTACCTACCATAATTTATCTATTTTGGCCTATACTATAGGAACTAAGCTTTGTGTTTTGGTTTGTTTGCTTTGTTTTTTTAGTGAGAAGGGCAGGACTTCTTAACCCAGGCATAAGATGAGTCTGTCTTTTGAATTGCACCCACTTGCTAGGAGGATTGCAACCGTTGTCCAAGTTTCAAGAGGACTGGAGTAAGAAAGTCCTCCTGAACTCTTGACAATTTCTCATTATCAACCTGTTTGACCCTTAAATCACATGACAGTAATTGTGAAAGAAGGGAACTACTTCTAACAAATGCAAAGGGTTATATGGGTCAGAATCACTATAACCACCTTCCACTCCTCCCTGCTACAACATCCTCTAGTATTTGACTTGTAAATAAATAAATGGGGTAGGTAAAAGAAAAAAAAAGCCTAGATGGAATGGGTTGTGAGGCTGTCAGGTGTTTCTCTGGGATCCTTTGTAGTAAATTCCAGCCTTTCATATAATGATAATAACAACAACATTTTAGGGTCTATGAATCACTTTGCATACGTTATTTCATTTGATCCTCATAAAACTCCTGAGAAGTAGGTGCTGTCATTATCCCCATTTTATAGATGGGGAGATCAAGGCTGAAAGAGCTTAACTGACCTGGCTTCCATGACACAGTTAAGTTTCCAAAGTAGGATTTGGGATTTAGATATTCTTCTCTTCGAATCTATGCTACCTAACTGATTCACAATGACACTTCATGAACTAATACGGTCGGTGACAAACACCCCCAAGCTCTGATTTCACAGACAGTTCAAACTCAAAGAGACACTAGAGATTGCCGAGTCCAACCAAACTCTTTTATAGAAGACCTGGATTCAGATCCTGCCTCTCCTACTTACTACCAGTTTGACCCAGACCAAATAATTTCCCTTCTCTCAGTCTAATTTTCTCCATTCTGTTTCAAAATTAACATGGCTCAACTAGATTTGGGCTCCTTACCCTGGGGTCTGTGAATTGTATTCCAACATCATTGGTCTCTTTTGTAATCCTATACGTTTCATTTTGTATATTTAAAGCCATTATTCTCAGAAAGGATCTGTAAGGTTTCCCAGTCTACTGACAAAGGGAATCGGTGATGCACAAAAATAGAGGAAGAGCTCCTAGCTTGGAGGATCTCCCAAGCCTTCTAAACTCTAGCCCTAGGCTCTATGACTGGATGATTTCCAAAGGCCCCTCTAGTTCTAACTTTCTGGAATTCTAGGCAATAGCTCTTTGTATAATTAGAGAAGGGAGAGGAGTTAAAGGTCACAACTTTTAAAGAGCTATAATGTCATCTATTATTATCTTTAAACTAGAACTTTGTTGTTGTGTTATTGAGCCATGTCTGACGCTGTGTGACCCTGCGGACAAAGTCCATGAAATTTTCTTGGCAAAGAGAATGGAGTGGTGTCCCCATTTTACACATGAGGAACTGAGGCAAATAGTGGATAAATGACTTGTCCAGGGTCACACAGCTAATATGGATCTGAATCTGAATTTGAACTCAGATTTTCTTGACTCCACTGTACCACTTAACTGCCCTCAACCTAGAACTAGTCTGCATAATTTAGTTCCATGAAAACAATATTTTGGGTGAAAATCATTTCAACCTGATGAAAATGAGATGGGTCCCCACAGGGGCCAAAATCCAAACCATTAAAATGAATTTTGGGGAGGCCATTATTCTTATAGTTTGAATTATCTTCATAAGTGTTTCATAATAACTGAAAGATCAAAGCCTACAAAGTACTTTAAATACATCATTTCATTCTAGTTGCACAATGATCCTGGTTCTAAGCGTATAATGATCTTCATTTTATAGAAAAGGAAACAGAGATCAAGAGCTGTGATTTACAAGTGGTGACCCAGCTAGTAACTGGAACCGCTAAAGGCGTAGTAAGTATGACAGCACCAGGTGTGAAGTCAGAAGAACCTGAATTCAAATTCAGTCTCGGACAATTACTAGCTGTGTGATCCTGGTCAAGTCACTTAACCTTGCTTGCCTCAGTTTCCTCATCTGTAAAATAAGCTGGAGAAGGAAATGGCAAACCACTCCAATATCTTTGCTGAGAAAACCCCGAATGAGTTCATGAAGAATTGTATTCAATGGAAAGGACAGAACAACAAACCTAGCTAGTACGTGGTTCAAGGCAGAATTTGAGCCCAGTTCTCTCCGATTCCAAGTCCAGAACTCTGTCCACAATGTCACTAGCCTCTTTTTTAATGCCTACTATTTATTTTACTTTTAACTTAAAAAATAAAATCAGCATTTCCATAACAAAGTAGAACTGAAAAAAAAATGATTGTACAGGAAACTGCAAATCTATTATGCATAAGTTACTATTCCTTTCAAATACATATAATAAAGTTATCATATAAATTTCTTTTCTCTTTTTCCTTTTTTTCTAACCCCCCCACTTAGAGATGACTACTATGATACATAAATGTGGGTGTGCATATATATCATCATATAAGCACACACCATATATATATATATATATATATATATATATATATATATATATAAACATATACATACATACATATGCCATTCTATACATACTTCTATTGATCAGTTCTTTCTCTGGCTTCTTTAAGGGACAGATACTGACCATTTCTTAGAATTTTCTGGGTCATCGTGAAGTTTTCTCCTATTTGTCAAATTCCTAGTTTCCCTATCCCAGCTTGATACACACAAACAGAGGCCCAACAACTTTTTTTTTTTGTCTGTTGGTGATTGTACTGTTGGAGAGAATGGATGAAAAAGAGCAGACCCACACAGGGATAACAGGTAACAAAACTTTATTACTACTTGAAAGGAGGGAACAACTGCTTGCAGGGAGCAGGCTCAGTGTTTGGGGGTCCCATACCCTAGGCTGAGCACCAGCACACACCAGGGTCACTTCTGAATGTGGAACTGTGAAATGCCTTTCTGTCTGAAGATCCAGAGCCCTTCATGGCTCAAAGTTTCTATAGAATTTTAGACAGTCAACAAAGCACCAGATAGGAGATTGCCCTTTCCTCCTTATAGGATGGTCAGAACGAATGAGATGAGAGGACTTTGCAAATTGCCTAATAAGGAGTAAAGAATGAGAGGCAGGGACATGGGGAACTTAGGTCTGACTGTGCCAATCTAGCAAGAGGCTGGAGAAGGGGATAATGCCCTGTCTTTTGGTTTATTAGCCTTAGCACACAGGCTTCCTTGGGGAACCTGGGCGATACCAGTCAAAGTTTTATTTCAGTTCACAGTCTGTTTTGTAAATCTAACTCATGAAATTCAGGTAACCAAGAGATAATTTGGAAAACAACAGGTTGCTTACCTGTCCTCCAATCGGCTTTGTGTGTAAATTTGTAGTCATATCTGACTCTTTGTGACTCCATTTGGGGTTTTCTTGGCAAAGGCACTATGCCATTTCCTTCTCCAGCTCATTTTACAGATGAGGAAACTGAGGCAATCAGGTGATCTGCTCCAGGTCACACAACGAGTAAGTGTCTGAGGTCAGATTTGAACTTATGAAGATGAGTCATCCTGATTCCAGGCTTGGCATTCTATCCACTGCCCTAGCTGTTCCTAGATGTAGGTATTAATTGATTTTTTACGTTGAAAAAAATCAGACCTGTGATTTCATTAGCAATGGAAGATCTCAGAGAAGAGTTTGACTTTTCAACACAGATTGGTACCTGAACACTGAGAGGTTAATCAGGGGTGGGCAACCTGTGGCCTTGAAGGCAATATATGGCCTTCTAGGTCCTTGGGTGTAGTTTTTTGACTGAATCCAAGTTTTACAGAACAAATCCTTTTATTAAGGGGATTTGTTAGATGAAGTTTGGATTCAGTGAAAGGGTTGCACTTGAGGACCTAGAGGGTCACATGTGACCTTGAGGATTGCAGGTTCCCCACCCTTGATAAGTGATATTTAGGAACACATAGATGGTGCAAAATCAGAGGTGAGACTTAAACCCAGGTCTTTCTAACTTGGAGATTAACTTTCCAGTCACTAATGGAAAGGTAAATATTAATAGATTCAGAATCAAACTTAATACATCACTTATTTGTGGGCCTCTTATATCACATAGCAATTAAAAAGCTCTTTCTGATGCCTGTTCTCTACTTATCTTCACTTAATATAATAGAACCCCATTACAACTTAATTTAATTATCCATGAATTTTGATAAATACACAGGTACAAGCTCCCTGAAGTATAGCAGAACACACAAAGTTCACTGTCACCCTGGCACCACTCCGTGTGTGTACACAGTAAGCATGTAATAGTGTCTTGACTTGGCCGGCCAAGCAGATGTTGGCCCCATCAACAGTGAGAATGGGCTTCTACTGGGATGATGTGACCCAGCTAAATATTTTTAAATTGTCTTGGCACGGGCCACTGCAGAATCATAAATGCTTTCATTTCACGGGCCCCTTGAGAGCATTCTCTGGTATTTCTAAATGCCATCATTTTGTCACTGAGGTCAAGAGAATTCATTCTTAAAACCGGCTTCTAAAACTGGCTAGATGCTTGACTGTGGATAAAACGCTTAACCTTATCGAGTCTCAGTTTCCTTTTCTGAAACATGGGGGTAATAATCAGTACTTTACTCACAGGAGTTTTATGTGGATCAGACAAAATAATGTAAAGTTTTTGAAGATTTCAAAGCACTATATAAAGTTAACTACCATCCTCATTATTAACGGTAAGAAAAACTAAAATCAGAAGGCAATAAATTGGGATGAAGTTACCTTTACTCTTTTCTTTAAAAATAGCAGTGCTAGGTGGCTTGAGCTTGGCCTGTTCTAGGAGGCCAGACATCTGCGGTCTTTCCTGGTGTTTAAGAAAATGAATGATTCCCTCGCTTGTCCTAAGCCTGTGCCTTCTCCTCCTGTCCCTATCTGGACATAAAAAGTAAACTCTATACAAATCACCAAAGCTGGGTCCTTGACAAATCTTGGCTTCTCTCAGAGCTGGCCTTTGAAGTGACAGCAGGGAGATTTTCCTACCCAGAAGTCTTTTTCCTAAACTGCTTGAAATAGTTCATTTTCTTTTATCACATAGCCTAAAATAAAGATGTACTTGACTTAACTAGCTTTTATAACATGAGGACCTAGGGCATTGTCCAGAAGATATTAAACCCTCACACTTTATTATGAAATAATCAAAGCCTTGTGTTTCTCTTAAAGTCCAGTTGAACTTATTCAAAGTGAGGAGGTGGGAGCACTAAGAAGAAAAGGGAGGTAATTGGAGCATAGATCTCTATGGGTGATGGGATCCTAGAGTTAGGGTCATGGGCAGCCTAAGAGAATTGAGTCATAGGCTCATAAAAACATAAATCTCTCACTGGAAGAAACCTTGGAATCCATTTTGTCCAATCACCTCATTCTATAGATGAGGACACTGAGATCCAAGGAAGTTAACTGACTTAGCCAAGGTCATACAGCTAGTAAACATTAGAGTCCTACAGAGAGATAGATAGATAGATAGAGAGAGAGAGAGTTCTCTGTCCACTGAGATCTCACATTCTTCTTTTTTTTCAAATGGGGACACGAACAGGACAATTTATTTATCATTTTGTTAAATTTCATATAGCTTTTAAAATTGTACATAACACAAGTTCACTGGTTCATATACAATCCTTTTGTGTGTGTGTGTTGGCACACTGCAACATTTATGTTTATTAATGATTCAGAGACAGCTAGGTGGTACAGTGAATTGAGTACTGGATCCGGACCCAGAGAGAACTGAGCTCACATCCAGCTTCGAGCACTAACTGTTTCACCCTAGGCAAGTCACTCAACCTGTCTGCCTGTTTTCTCACTGTAAGATGAAGATAATAACAGCACCCATCTCCTAGAGCCAATGTGAGTATAAAATGAGATATTTGTAGGTACTTTCTAACTTTAAAGCACTATGCAGAGGCAAGTTATAGATCTCACATTCTAATAGGAGAAACAACATGCAAAGACCTGTACATACAAGCCAATCTCAGAGAGTAGATATATTTAAAAATACTAATTTTCTTCCGGGATCATCTTCACAGAGTACTATACGTTAAAATTCATTGGATGATGGTTTTTCAAAATTAGGTAGAAAATGTTGAAATAAAGGCCATGGTGTGAGTTAATTTGTTTGTGTTTATTAAAAATCATTGCATCTATGGTTAAGCTATATTTAACACATATGGGTAGTGGTTCAAATGAGCTGGCTCCTGTAATTAAAAAGTCAGGTGGTCAAGTAAGTTACTGAGTCTTTCATTCAGAGACAGTCTGGGGGAGGTTAATTAGAATCAAGTCTGAAAGAGTAACCTATTGTGTCTCAAGAATAAGAAGTGGAGCAGAACCTGAGAGATATGGATATTGCTTGGAGCCACAAAGGAGATGCCACTCCAGGAAAAAAATTGTATTAATAGAGACTGACTATTCTGAAAAACTTGGTTCAAATCAGTTGTTAAATTCAGGACATTTGACCTCATTACCAGACGAGCACAAAATTTATTAATATGATAACCATTAGCTGCTTAGCATCTACTAAAAATAAGCTGAGGTGGAGGATCAAGTAAAATAATTACTGTCAATTTAAACATTTCTCCTTGTGCCTGTAAAGCTTTAAGTGTGGCTCTAGCAAGGGACTACTTGTTTCCTGTCTCAGCATCAGTCCAAGTAGAGAGAGGGGCTCTGTGATCTCTGAATGCAAGGGTAATGTGACCACTGATAAAAGTGCGCTTGAGAGGACAAGAAACATCTCAGAAGATGTCAAGGGCACAGTTGGGGCTGGTCTTGTGCCACAGAGTCTTTGCTTCTCAGTCCTTTGCTGTGGTTGTGTGTGTGTGTACGTGTATACGTGTGTGCACGTGTGTCTAAGATCTCAAGCACCTCATAGTGTAGTCCCACGAATGAGACTTTACTTATCACACACACATGCAGCCCAGGAGAACACAAGCAAAGGCTAAGGGAAGAGTACCAGGGGAGCAGTTTCCTCAGAGATGCATGGATGTGCTACAACAAATTGTGATCTAGCTGATACTCATCCTCTCTCAGAATCACATACTTCTACAATTGTAGAAAAAATGGTGAGTCTAAAGGTTCAGAAGTCTGGACCTATCTATTTGCCATAGGTAGTCTCGGAATGGGAGAGGCTAGTGGCACCAGGAGCTCCCTACACGTCTCATGGAATGACTTCCAGATTGTGTAAGCTTACAATCTCCAGGTGAGCTCTCAAGTAATGACTTTTTTTCTTTTGCTCACCATAACACACAAATTGAACAAAATACAAAATGGTCTTCTGTTCTATTCACTCACTTAATGATTCTGTAGTGACAGGGGTTGAACGGGAGAAAAGATAAATGGAGGGTATCTGGAAGCAAGCAGTATTTAGAACATCTAAAAATATAAATTTGCCTGTGAATACCTCTGAGTATGTCAGTCAATCAATCAATATTTACTAAGCACCTACTATGTTCCAGGTACCGTGCTACCATTTACAAAACCACCAGTAAGTTGCCATGTTACCAAAAGAACTGAACTACTGCATCAGCATCAACCTGACTATAAACAGAACTGTTAAGATATACAAGATTGGAGCTACATGGAAGGATGTCATTGATTCTTCTCAACTACAGAGCTAAAGCAGTAAGTAGAATTGTATTCTTTGTGCACCCAAATGCAGTTCAATCAAAAAAACATCACTTCGTCATGCAGTTAGTCATCTCCCTAAGCAATTTCATAGTAAATGAGTTGTCATGAGTATTGATACTTTTTGAAGAAATTTAAAACAGTGCAAAACTGTTGCCACAGCAAGGGATCATAAAGAGCTCAGAAAATGCCTTATGCCAACCTTGCTAAGCTGAGAAAAGTGGCAGCCAAAAGCAATATATTATTTAGAAATTTATTTACAAAATATTAAAGAGGATGACTGAAGACTAGTGATAAAATCATCTCACTAAACAGGAAAAATGTTAGAGGAGAAAACAAATCTGCAGAAAATTTACCTTATGATCATCCCAAGGGCATCCGTAAATGAAAAGATAACAAGGAGATTTGAAGGGTGGAGTTCTTTCAGGATTGTTTCAGCGATCTGTTCTCATTGGTGATAACAGAATTACTAGACTTAGACTCTACCTCATACATAGATAGCCACTTAAAATATTCTTATAATAGAGTAAATACATTTTAAAGTATATTTAATGCAGTTTAATTTTTCTTGAAGGATAGAGAAGGCACATTAGGTTCCAGGAGTGCCTCAGGACCATTTTTAAAAACACCAATCATCATTGTCTATTACCATGGGAAAACTGATTTGAGTTTTCTGATTATTTGAATTGTGGCTATGTGAAAATTGATTTAGGAGAGAAATATCAGTCATAAATCTGATCTATGTTAGGGGGAGAAAGGAGATTACTTGGCAGAGGTAGATATGATAATGCTAATGTAATAAGAACTGAAATTTATATAGTGTTATAAGTTTCACAAAGTATTTGACATACTTAATCTCATTTAAGTTTCACAACAACCTTGTAGCCAGGGCACTCAAGATTTTATAAACCATTTTGACAAGTAAGCAAACTGAGGTTGAGGGGTTAACTGACCTTTTCATGGTCCACCAGCTAGTAAGCATCAGAGGCATTTGAACTCAGGTATTCCTGATGCCAAGTACAGCGCTCTGTCCACTCTGTTATTTCTCTAATACAGAATATATTGATTAATCTCCTGAGTTACTTTCTAGAAGTAAGATTATCTTTCAGCCACTAGTCTATATGACTTTAAAAAAATGTTTAAGGAAGCATAAAAGTCAGCTATTTATTTGATTAGCCAAGAGGCTTCTTCTTGAGCAAATTGAAATGAACTTTCCATCTTATTTAAGTCTTCCTTAGAAAAAGTTGACGAAATCCTTTGATATGTTTTCATTCTTACCGGAAAATTTTCAGATAAAATCCTCCTGGTCAGACGTCATTTTATCAAGTGCACACCCTGCCTTATCTTTAGCATCTTCTCTGCCTCCATGGTGACAGACAACACAGAGGAAGAAAGATGTTTGGGGCCAAAGATTGGGAACACTTGTCTCGTGGAGACCCACCCCTAAAGTCAAGCTCAGTTTTCCTTGGATTCTTAAGGCCATTTTCCATCTAAGAGAAATATAAACCTCATGCTTTTGAGTCACTTCAACTTATCATCAAAATAATATTTGAGAACAATTTGACTTCTAAAAAGCATTTTTAACCTTTTTAATTTGCTGTTTTCAGTCTGTGCCTTAAAAAATAGAATTATGTGGTATCGTGGTTAAGAAGATTGAATACTGAGATACTTAGGAAAAGTTTGAAAATTGCTTTTTTTAAAAATGTTGGTTATAGCCTAAGTGCCTGTTGAAGCAGTCAAGAAAGATTAAATTATATTCAGGATAGCTTGGGAGTTGTAAATTCTGTTCTGTCTAATTCATTAGAACTTGATAATCCGCATATGGGTACATTTATAATTGTACGCATAGATATGTATATTACAATAATAATTCACTTATCTGTGTATATGATGGCATGGTTTACAAAGGATTTTACTCACAGCACTCCTGTGAGTACAAATATAAATATGCCCACTTTGCAGATAACAAAAATATGGCTTAGAAGGGCTAGTAAATGTCAGAAGCTAGCATTATTTTACAACTGTTCTCTTGATTTAAAGTTTATTATTCAAATCTTTGCTGTGTCTCTTTCCTTGTTTCCGTTTCCCTTCTCTATTGCCTCTGTCTCTCCATCTCTCTTTGTATCTCTCTCTTTTTATACAAGACAACACTCAATAAACCAGGATTTTCAAGAATATCCTATTTTATACTATTCTGAATAAATAGGAGTTTATGTTTTCAGGGCTCTTTGTTTTAGATTTTACATTTTCCCTAGATTTCACACATTCATTCTGAGATGTGAAAACATGTATTGAACTATTGTGCTTTTGACAACATCTTTAAAAACATCGCAGCCTAATCTGATTTGTTATAAGGTTATTAGAAAAGACCAAAAAGTTGACCAAGATATTATAGAACTAGTCTGTAAACATATGCAAAACCTCAGGGAACTTATAATTCCCTTGGAGGACAATGGAATCTTAAAACTCAATAAAATAGAAACAGCTAATGACCTATCAGATGGCATCTCTCTGGGTCTCAGTGTCCTCGTCTACAAAATGGGAATATTAGCACTTGCCTCAAAGGGTTGTTGTAAGAATTAAGTGAGAATTCATGGAGGCAAAGAGGAAGATTTATCTATATATTACATGAGAAATATGTGATTAGATCCATTTCAGAGAATCTAAGAGCTAGAGTGAATCTTGGACAAAACTGAGAAGTAGGCGAAGCATCTTTGAGATGCCTCCTGCTTTCACTTGTTCATGGGATATTTTTAGAAACTTCCATAGATTACACTCTATCCTAAGCTCCATTAGGAGTCATAGGATTGTAGATTTATGACTAGTAAGGACTTCAGAAGGCAGCTATTTCAACCACTAAATTTTACAGGGGAATAAATGAAGGATTTAGAGGTTGAGTAACTTGTCCAAAGTCAGACAAGTAGTAAACATTAGGGATGAATTGGAACTCAAGTCTTCTGACTCAAGCCAGTGCTCTTTGCAGTACACCAAGCTGAAATATGAAGAGGTATAAAGTCCAAAACTTGCTTTCAGGAAGTTTTTGACTGGCCCAATTCCATTCCCCTCCCCCACCCACATTCACACTTTCACTCCAGTCTCTTAGTACTTGCGTGATTCCTCTTTATTTCAAGTATCTTCCACTATATATCCCTATTGTGCCTAGCTTTCTGAGCCCCTTTATCAAGACATTGTCCTCTCTGATCCCTGTAACAAAACTTCCCTATCCTGTATTCCATGCCATCAGGCATCACTTTGATGTCTGGTTAACTAAACTGATAACCTGATTCTAGGAAAATATCAGTGGTTGGTAATGATAATGGCCAAATGTTCAATATGCCTTAGAAAATAATTGCATTTTAACGAAGGCTTCCAATACCTTAACCTAAAGAAATGAGTTTATTGATTTTAACAGCAAAATAAAGGGATGAATAATGAAGAAATTTTAGACACTGTGCCTGGGGAAAAGCTAGAAGGGGATTTTTCATCAAGGTGAATAAGAGTAAAGGTGACTCACAGAACCTCTATATCACTTTGCAAGCCATTAGCCTATTAATCCTTGAGTAAGGCCAATGGCACTCGCAGGACATTTCATCTTCAGTGTGGCAGAAGGAGTCCACAATTAGGAATATTTATACAGGAGACAAGAAGATGTAGAGATAGTGACAATGGAAGCTACAAATAGAACTACTTGAGTATTGTGGGGAGGGCAGTAATGCCATTGGTGTAGTTGTACCAGTATAGGATCCAAGAAAACCCAGTTCACATCCTTTGAGGGGCTTGGACAGCCAGTCTAAGAATGGGGGAGGAGTAGAGTCATGGTTCTAGAACCTGAAGGGAGGAAGAATTTCATCGCATGGTTCAGATTGACTGGAAGACTGCTGGTAGCCCTTAGACTTCTAAGGAGAGGGAGGGATCCCTTCCAGATTTTGTCATCCTAGAGCATCTCCCCTCCCTAGTTACAACATTGACTGTGTTTTCCATTGTCTGACCTTTTCATCTGAAATGTTAAAGGGCAGGACTCTAAGGACTAGCATTTTAGAATCCTTTGACTTGTTAGTCTATTTCTATTGCTTTTTCAGATTTTTTTGATTGTCTTATTGCAAACAGAAGCCATAGGAGTGCTGAACTCTTTATATGTTAGATTAATTCATTTTCAGCAATACTATAATCGTTAGTTTTAGGGTTGATCTGGAGATTTTTTTTTTTGATAGTTTGGCAGAGTGAGCAATTTTTGTGTTCAGGGCAAGTAACATATCAAGCATTCTTTTAAAAGAAAATGCAGTTGCTGTGGGGTGAGTGTTGGGATGCGGCTTCTTTAGGAGGAAACAGTCCATTTGCTAGCTTCCTGTTTTAGCTGATTACTATTGTGAAGTAGATGCTGATGAAAATGCTTTCAGTGATCTCTAAATTTCATCACCCTTGAGTAACATTCTAGCCATTAAGACTCTGCAGTTGTCCAAGGTTAAGTGAAACAATCAGTAAGCTGACTGAAAATTATTTTTAATAACATTTTGAATAGTATGCATCAGCAAAATCCATAGCCCGGAAACAATCAGCCTTTAGCATTACAAAATAAAATCTTTTAGTATGACAAAGTAATAGTAACAATAGAGCTTTACATGATATTCTCATCAGAATTATTTAGTGCATTCTCTCATATATGAAAATCTTATTTTTGGTTATCTTACAAATAATGCAGTCAGAATATAAGATTATGAAGCGTTCAAGTTATAGTATTATATCTTATCTCACTCAATACAGGGTGAGCAGCATCAGCCTTGGGGTGAGGGTCTAATCTGGACCAGATAAGGGGTCACAACAAAAGAGAGGGATTTGGGGAAGTAGGAAGGTGGGTTTCAGGCTTGGGGGCATGCTTTCAGGAAGTTTTTGACTGCCCCAATTCCATTCCCCTCCTCCCACCCACATTCACACTTTCAGAGTGGCCAATTGAAAGTATGAATGTAGCTCTCCAAGGTGAATGGAAAGTTCTTGAGATCAGGAGCTGTTCTGGTTTTCTCGTTTTGTTCTCTTACTTATTGAATCACAAGAACCTAGTAGAGCGCTTTATGTTTAGTAGAGATTTGGCAAATGTTTTTTAGATTGAGTTGAATGAACATTTTTCAAAGAAATATTAGCTCATCCTGGGATTAGATGCAATTAAGAGAAAAGGTGAATGGTGTGGTGTGACCTGGAGATGATGGTAGTGGTGTCATTATTGTTGCTGCCTATAAGGATTTGCCTTGCTCTCTTATCTCCATGGAGATCTACTGGGCAATCTGAAACTGAATAAACAGCTGTATATATTTACACTTTCTTTTACACTTCTTCTATCATCTAATTTAGACTTCCATAAGAACAATGACAGTGCTGAGAGTCAAGAGACAGGCAATGAATGTGGAATGGGGAGGCCCCAGAGCAATGAAAGTAGACTGGGGATGTTGGAGAAGTGAGGGCTTACCCAGACAGCATGAACAGATTCTATGGACACCTAGTATTGCCCCTATTAAGCTCAAGACCTACAGTAACTATAAATCTTGTTCTGATGAGGTGTGTGTGTGTGTGTGTGTGTGTGTGTGTGTGTGTGATATTATTTTTCCTGATTTTCTTTAATACCTAAACTTCAACCACAGGAATGGATACCCACCCACACCCCCATTTCTTTTTATAAGCCTCATATGTTCATAAATCAAGACATTTTTAAGCACACTGAAGACTTGGGGAGGAGACATGCAAAGAGAATTTATATGATCTTTTGCATTTTAATTTCATGTTATTAAAACAATATGATGACAGCATACTGAGTGACTGGAACCATAGATAGCAAGAAAAAAGATCAGAGAAAGTGAAATACTTTTAAAGGTTGAGCCATGAGCCAAATATGTAAATAGTAAATTTAATATTTTAGCAATTCTTCAACTTCTAGGCTTTGAAATCTTGGAGCTGGGGGAAAATGTCACACACGTAAGTGGTGTGGAAAGTTACTGGGACTTTTTCAGGCTGCTAAACCTGCCTAGAAGTGACTAGCCAGACCTAGAGAAAAGCTCAAGTAGATTACCTGTTGGTGGCCAATTCAGATATGCACTCTAAGTTAATTAAACTCTTGGCTGCTTCTTTATGGAATTGCACATGTGAGCAAATACCATACTACTGGCATTTACTTAGTAATATATGTTTACTTAGCAATATGTTCCCTATGCTTATGTTATCTGTTGAGAGAACTAGGAGAAAAAATCATGTTATTAAACATAATAGGTCTTCTGAGTACTTTATTCTTTAAATTACCTTCATTATTTGAAATGCCCTTCCTATAGTGTGAAAAGATGATCATGTTGGATTTACAGGTTGTCGGCTAATATTGGGTCTTCATTGGTTTGACCAACCAAACCAAATTCATCTACATGTTTGAATTTCTTTCAAAATTTGCTATCCTTTGTTAGACTTTAACAAACACTCCATGAATGATCCCAATATAGGTAACTGTTCAAGTCACTGATATTACTTCAGTCTAAGATATAACTCATAGTTTCTGTCTTTGAGGTGTTCACGGTCAAGCTGTAGAAACATGCACATACACACAAATAGCCAATTGATCAATTAATACATACAACCAGTTGATCAGACACTTATTAGGCACCCATTATCTCCATATTATACTAGTCATTTCAGACACAAAAACCAGAAATGAGACAAATTCTACTCTCAAGGAACTTGTATTCTATTGGGGAAAACCAAACACACACACACATACACACACACACACACACCATGCACACACACCATGCACACAGGCACAGAGTCTTCTAGATAGACATCTGGATACATAGAATAAATAGAAAATACAATGTAGTTAAATAAAAGTAGTTATGGAAGGAAGTAAAGGAGATAATAACTGCAAAGTCAAGGAGAAGGGAGATGGAATTCCATAAGTGAGGAACAGAGAGAAGGCTGATTTTTTTTAATATAAATTTATTTATTTAACTTTTTACATTCATTTTCACAAAATTTTGGGTTCCAAATTTTCTCCCCATTTATCCCCTCCTCCCACCCCAATACACTGAGCATTCTAATTTCCCCTATCACCAATCTGCCCTCTCTTCTATCATCCCTCCCTTCTCTTGTCCCCATCTTCTCTTTTGTCCTGTTGGGCCAGATGACTTTCTATTCCCCATTAACTGTATTTCTTATTTCCTAGTAGCAACAACAATACTCAACAGTTGTTCCTAAAACTTTGAGTTCCAAATTCTCCCCATCCCTCCCTCCCCACCCATTCCCTTTGGGAAGGCAGGCAATTCAATATAGGCCCTATCTGTGTAGTTTTGCAAATGACTTCGATAACAGTCATGTTGTGTAAGACTAACTGTATATCCCTCCATCCTATTCTGCCCCCCATTGTTTCCATTCTGTCTTTTGATCCTGTCCCTCCCCAAGAGTGTTGACTTCAAATTGCTCCCTTCTCCCATTTCCCTCCCTTCCATCATCCCTCCCTCCGTGCTTATCTCCTTCTCCCCCACTTTCCTGTACTGTAAGATAGGTTTTTATACCAAAATTAGTGTGTATTTTATTCCTTCCTTTAGTCAAATGTGATGAGGGTAAACTTCATGTTTTTTTCTCAGTTCTCCTCTTTTTCCTTCCACTAAAAAGTCTCCTGCTTGCCTCTTGAATGAGATATAATTTACCCCATTCCATTTCACCCTCTCTCCTCCCACTACATTTCTCTCTCACCATTTACCTTAATTTCTTTTAAGATATGGTCCCATCCTATTCAATTCACTCTGTGCTCTCTGTCTCTGTGTGTGCGTGCATGTGTGTATGTGTGTGCGTGTGCATGCATGTACATGTGTGTGTGTGTGTGTGTGTGTGTACATCTGTGTGTGGTCCCACCAATTACCCAGATACTGAAACGTTTTAAGAGTTACAAATGTTGTCATTCCATGTAGGAATGTAAACAGTTCACCTTTGGTAAGTCCCTTATGACTTCTCTTTGCTGTTTACTTTTTTATGCTTCTTCTCATTCTTGTGTTTGAAAGTCAAATTTTCTTTTCAGCTCTGGTCTTTTCATCAAGAATGATTGAAAGTCCTCTGTTTCATTGAAAGACCATATTTTCCCCTGAAGTATTATACTCAGTTTTGCTGGGTAGGTGATTCTTGGTTTGAGTCCTAGTTCCTTTGACTTCTGGAATATCCTATTCCATGCCCTTCGATCCCGTAATGTAGAAGCTGCTAGATCTTGTGTTATCCTGATTTTATTTCCACAATACTGGAACTGTTTCTTTCTAGCTGCTTGCAATATTTTCTCCTTGACCTGGGAATTCTGGAATTTGGCCACAATGTTCCTAGGAGTTTCTCTTTTTGGATCTCTTTCAGGCTGTGATCAATGGATTCCTTCAATACTTATTTTGCCCTCTGGTTCTAGAATGTCAGGGCAGTTTTCCTTGATAATTTCATGAAAGATGATGTCTGGGCTCTTTTTTTGATCATGGCTTTCAGGTAGTCCCATAATTTTTAAATTGTCTCTCCTGGATCTATTTTCCAGGTCAGTTGTTTTTCCCATGAGATATTTCACATTCTCTTCCATTTTTTCATTCTTTTGGTTTTGTTTTATGATTTCTTGGTTTCTCAGAAAGTCATTAGACTCCATCTGTTCCATCCTAATCTTGTGAGAACTATTTTCTTCAGTGAGCTTTTGAACCTCTTTTTCCATTTGGCTAATTTTGCTTTTGAAAGCATTCTTCTCCTCATTGGCTTTTTGAACCTTTTTTGTCAATTGAGTTAGCCTATTTTTCAAGGTATTATTTTCTTCAGCATTTTTTTGAGTCTCCTTTAGCAGGGTATTGACCCATTTTTCTTGTGTCTCTCTCATTTCTCTTCCCAGTTTTTCCTCCACCTGTCTAACTTGATTTTCAAAATCCTTTTTGAGCTCTTCCATGGCCTGAGCCCACCAGACATCCACCTTGGATGTCTGGGATAGAGAGGCCCCGACCTCCACATCTTTCCCTGTTGGCAAGCATTGTACTTCCTTATCAGAAATGAAGAGAGGAAGGAACATTTCTTCCCCAAGAAAGTATCTCTCTATGGTCTCATTTTGCTTCCTTTTTCTGGGCATTTTCCCAGCCAGTTACTTGACTTCTGAGATTCCTGTCCACCCCTGCCTAGATCTGCCCAGCTAGTGCTTGGGGTCTGAGATTCAAATGCTGCTTCCCAGACTCAGGGCTTTCAGTGGTGGGCGGGGCTGCTATTCAATGTGAGCTTAAGTCCTGGTGCTTGGGTCGGGGCAGGGCTGCCTCCCAGGCTCAGTTCCCTCCGGGGGTTTATACAGAGACCTTCGGTAATGGCCCTGAGTCCCTGCCTGCTTGAGGAGTCCAGGGCCGCCACTGCCTCTGCCACTGCTTCTGCCGCTGCCTCGTGAGGGGGCCTGAGTCACAGAGACATCCCGCTCCCCTCTTGGCCAGCCCAGAAGTCTCTCTCCCTGACCTGTAGCGTCTGTGGGTGGAGGGACCCTCATGGTCACCGGAGATTCTGTCCCTGAAGCCTGCTCAGATCTGCTCCTCTGGGGCTGCATGGCCAGGGCAGCTCAGGGGTGGACTCTGCTGTCTGGAGCACGACGGACCCCTGGGGACGGCTTTCCAGGGTTCTCTGGAACGGAAATCTCTTCCAGTGTGTTTCTGTGCAGGTTCCACTGCTCCAGAATTTGTGGGGAGTTCTTTTTACAGGAAATTTATGGGCTGTGGATTTGGAGCTAGCATACATGAGTCTTTCTACTCCACCATCTTGGCTCCTCCCTGAGAAGGCTGTTTTTTACTACACAGTAGAATGTGCAGAGGGGAGTCATGTATAGGGAAGCAGGGTAGATGGGTTGAGGCTCACTCTGAAGGGCTTTACAAGCCACAGAGAGGTGCTTAGATTTGCTCCTAGAACCAAAGAAGAAATGGCACAAGCAATAGATGATATATCTCTGAGGAGGAAATAAATACTGAGACATGGGGAAATCAAAGAAATGGAGGAAGCATGACTTAAGCTAGGCTTTGAAGAAAGGAGAGAGTTTAGAAACATGGGTAGGAGTTAAGTGGGCATTCAAGGAAGGAAGACCAGTATATATATTTGGGGGAGTAGAAAAGCATGGCTGGCATGAAGGGGTCAAATAAGAGTAAAAGGGGAATGTTGGCTAGGTTGGGGTCAAAGGGTAAGAGACCTTTCATGTCAGGTGAAGGAATATGAATTTAAAGGCAATTAATTTTTTTCCATGGAGGTATAATGGATGCAAATGGATGGTTTATTAAGGTTAATCTAACAGTAGTGTAGGTGATTGATTTGAGTAGGTACAACTGTTCAGAGATTATTATCATAGTTTGGTGGTAGTAGGATTAGAAAGGAAGGCATATTATGAGGGAATTGATATTCAGATAAAAAGAAATATGATACGGTTATAACTTTTAACTGAAATGTAAAATAATGGAATTCCCACACTTCTCCAAGAATTTCCCATGACAACAAAAATGCAGATAATTCTAGTATGTGTATTTTGTAATTAATATTTCCCAAAGTTCTTTATGGTATTTTGGAATGGAAGGTATTTCAACAGTAAGCAATGTTTAACATGGATCCAATGAAATATAAGGACATGGTTCAATTTATAAAGAAAATGGCTGGAAAGAGACATTGGTAATAGGCTTATAAAATGGCATCATGCATTCTTAACATTCAGAACAAAATGAACATCGGTTTAAAAATCATATCAAAGAACAGAACTCATAACAACATCTTTAAAGGCTGTAATATTCTTTAGCTGAAGTCATTATATTGGGTAACATGTTTAAAGAGGAGGAAAGGGGTTGCTTGAGTAATGAAGATGAAGTACCCCAGCTTCTCTTGGGAATCCTGACGACAACAGTTCCCTTCAGGGGAACTCTAAACTCATTTTCTTCCTGATTCAATTAAATTTGAGGCATTCCTGAGATTTAACCTACTTTTTCCAGCATGGCAAGTAACCAGAGGAGAATTGGATTAGTAAAATGTCACATTCTTCACATCCATATGAATTGTAAAAGGCAGATGAGGTAGGCACAGCCCTTCTCATAAAAGGTATATTTGGACCCATGATTCCCTCCTCTCTTTGCCTTAGTTTCCTTATTTGTGAAACAGAGATGGTAATGCTTGCATTATACCTGCCTCACAGGAGTGGTTATAGGTAAAACCCTTGGTAAACCTTAAACATTTTCACTATGAAAATGTGAGTTATGATTTTTGTTGTTGCTGCTATTATATACCAGAATGGATGGTTGAGGGGTCTCTCTACACTTCTCTAGACAATACTAAGATAAAAATGTGCTCCTCTTTGGCTAGGATGGTTTAGATAGGGTCATGTCTTTTGCTTCCAATTCTAATTCTAGGGAATTATTTTATTGGATATGAACTAGAGTCAGTCTTCAGTTAATTTTAATCCATTGCCTAATGAAAAAGGAAATT
Source organism: Bettongia penicillata ogilbyi (assembly GCA_023548195.1). Classification (NCBI taxonomy): domain Eukaryota; kingdom Metazoa; phylum Chordata; class Mammalia; order Diprotodontia; family Potoroidae; genus Bettongia; species Bettongia penicillata. The sequence goes on along the minus strand of JAJHZJ010000406.1, from coordinate 171,543 downwards.
GTATAGCAAAAAACAAAAACAAAACTCAGCCAGCATTTACCAGGACTTCTCTGATTCAGAAAAATCATTCCTCAGCCATTAGAACTGATGGTCACCATGGACAGTTCCCAGTTTTGAGACTTTATTACCTGTGTGACCTTCAACAAGTCAGGGAAAAGTAGTGAAAGACCTTCTTTGCTCTCTATAGACTAAGGAAGACAAGATCTACTACTCCTTTCCTAATCCACCTTGGGTAGTGGTAAGAAGGAGAACAGGGAGAATTCAAAAGACAACTTAGAGACAGGCTATCCTACCCTAACCTCTACCCATAAAGACACAAAGGAGAGAACCTGCAGAATTCCCAGACAGTTTAACAATCCCTACAAGAGTCTGGGAGACAACCTGTATATCGTAGTTCAAACAGTGTTCATTTAGGGGTCTAAGTTGTGCTATACTACCTATGTGACCTTGGATAAATAACATAACCTCTTGGAATTGAGTTTCCTTATCTGTCAAAAATGTAGCTTGTCTAGAAGATAGCTGAAATGCCTTATAGCTTTAAATTTATGGTCTGAAGATAGAGAGAAGGGATCTTAGCTATCATGGGCATCCATTTTTAGTTACCTCTTATTCACAAGATCAGAAAAAAAGATGTGAGTTTTAGTTAAGGGCAGATAAACCTTGATGGGTGAAATTGAATTAGGAAATACTCTGCTGAGGTTCCCTTAGAGGTCAGGAGCATCACAGGTCACTTTCTAAGGTATCTGGCCTTTATAACATATTCAAGCATGTAGCACATAACTCACACACTGACTCAAGAAAGTTCCTTGAGAATAGGGCTTATTTCATTATTTGTTTGCATCTATTACCTCTAGCACCTAGCACCCATGCCTGGAACATAATAAATGATTATTGGTAGAGTAATGAATATGGTCAAAATAGAGGACATGGCCTGGGAAGGCGCTTCAGGTGGGTTATGGGTGGTGACTTATGGGTACTCATAGAGAGTATAATTACAGAAGATCATTACATAGTAATCATCCCAGCTAATGAAAGGAGGAAAGTGGTGGGAGTTGGGAAATTTACGAAGAAAGAGGCGAGTTTAGATATTTGGGCAGGAATTTTATAGTGTGATTCTCAGATTTTGGCGGGCTCTTGGTGTGCTTGTTTCAGAGCTATCCTATAAATCCCTAAAAGATATTAAGGACTACATATTCTTTGACATTCATGAAGTGCCTGGGACTTGAAACAGAGCTTGCTGCACCTGCAGGGATCTCAGGGTAAGGGTAATAATGATGAAAGTCAGAAATAAAGGGTAACTCCTACAATGAGCTTGACTCTACCCTATTAAAAACCAAGTCCCCTCTCCAAAGCTTCCTGAGGCTGCTGCATGAAGAACTCATAGCCCCTCTTTACAGATGTGCAGATGGGAGGATATAACTGGGACTTATGGTGAGACATGGTGCTGATTTCTTAAAAATGGCATGGTGGTTAGCGGTGTAGGACAGCTCAACTTCTTCTGAATTAATATTACAATCTGTCTAATCAATGACATCTTAGCCCTGAGCTTTTGAAAAGTATCTGAACTGACTAAAAAGACAGTCTTGGAGTATAATCGTTAGGGGAATTTAAGAGCTGGAAGGAACTTTAAAGATCATTTTATGCCAAACCCCAAATTGTTCTTTCGCGAGGAATGTAGACCTTGGAACTGATCATATTCAGTCCTACTCATGTCATTTTCTTGATATCATATGAACCTTTACATTGAATGTCAATTGGCATGATTCCCTTTTGTGGAACTTTTGAACACATGAATGTGGGAGGGTTGATCAGTTATAGGATACTATGTGCTGCAACTACTCAGACTTTTAGAAAGTATCTCCAAACTATGGCCCACAGAAACATAAGATCATAGAATTTTAAAACTGGAGAATTTTAAAGGTCATCCAAACTGGGCCCCTAATTTTATAAATTAGGAATCTTAGGCTTAGAGAGGGAAAGTTGCCTGTAGTTAAAGAGGTAGAAATTCTGCACAGTGTAAATAGGGATTAAATGAGAATTTTGATGACAGTTACATTTTTTCCTTTAAAACTTAAATAAGAAAGAATGTACACATAACAAATAATTATTACATATGACACTGGATAGGTGGGTGAATGGAAATAGATCTAATTTTCTCTATTTTACTTCAAAATTTCCCTGACCTTCTTTTATAGCCAGGGTATTTCAGCATTTTGGGGGTTCTAGAAATACAGTTCAAGTATTCGCTGTTTGGGAAGCATTGCTTTAAAAAGAAGGATGTATAAAGGTGAGAGTGGGGTTCAGTAAAACTGCTATAATATCTGGGTCAAAAATAGCACCTCCTTGGTTCAGAAGCATAACAAAGTCACAGTGGATGGATGGCCTGCGGGGAAAATATGAAGTTGAAATTTTATTTTTATCTTCGTCTTTCTCCCTTAACCTAACAGTGTTCCTCTCTTCCATTATTAGGATTCATGCTCTCCTCCCCTAATGCTTCATCATTTGGGTCCTGCTCTCCTGATGTCCTGTATGTCAACTTAATCACACAGGGCTCATCATTTCCTTGTATTTCCCCCTTCTCACTCACTCTCTACTAACCCCCCTGCAAATAAATCTTATCTGCCCAGGCCCTAAACAGGGCCAACCTTTCTATGTTTTCAATACAAGCTAAGAACTTTATAAATATTTACTGTGTGCCAAGCTAAGCACTGGGGATGTTATAAAGACAAAATGGAAAATAGTTCCTACCCTCAAGAATATTTTATTCTACTTGGGGAAAGCAACATATAAACATTATAATTTGTGGAGGAGGGAGAGAGACAACTAGGTGGTACTGTGGATAGAGTTAGGAAGGGCAGGAGTCTGAATCCAGTCTCAGAGGATTCTAGCTGTGTGACCCTGACCAAGTCACTTAACCTCTACTTGCTCTGGTGTCTTCATCTAATAAACTGCAGATAATGACAGGGTCATTGTAATGACCAAATGAAATAACAGTCAAGCACTCCTCAAACCTTAGAGTGCCATGTAAATGCTAGCTATTGAGTCCTAATGGGGTCTGGAAAGGCTGCCACTAGGAGATGTCACATAAGCTGAGTCACGAAGAAAACTAGTAATTCTAAGAAGCTTCCTAATACATCCGTTAGCTAAACTAATCTATTGTAATGGGGCAGAAGTTGAGGCTTCTCTCTCGCTGGTAAAATACTTTCTTAAAAAAAATTTGTGATCTTCTAGAGACATTTGATCTCTACTTTTGTTGTGGTTCTCTAATGGAGGTGGGTGTGGTGTTAAGGAGGGTTAGATCATACAGGTATGCATGTAAATGATTCTGTAGGCCAATGGGGAAGTCCTTTAAGGGACAGGGAGGCCATTTACCTATTCAATTACACTGTATATGACTTGCATACTCCTCCTAAGTGTAAAGCCCACCTAGGGCACATTGTCTCACGACTGAGAGCACACAATGTCTCACTAGTTGACAGTCTTGATTTTTCCCATCTTATTTCCTTGCCTTAGAGGCAGGGTTGAAAATGGCTCATAGAACTAGCTAGTTAGAAAGTAACTCGTCCAGCCAAAGTTTTGTCTACAATGAGCAAGCTGACTTATGTACAGCAAGAACTGCCCTTTCCTCAACGTGTACCATGGGAGATCTTGTATGACTACAAGGAAACAAAATAGACATCTCAAGCCTCTTCTCCCTCAACCCTTTTTTCCAAGGAGACTTTAATTGCTGTCCAAGGTGGGGGTAGGGATTGGAGCTAAAAGTTTGACCACTCTGCTCTCTTCCAAGACAGGGAGTACTGGACTAGAATTGTATTTTGCTTCTCCTTAAATGGTATTAGTTTAGGGGATGTGGTTTTCAGGTTCAGGCTAAACTTCTATTGGCTATTTCTTAATGAGGAAAGGAGGACTCAAATTTTATATCCAAGGCTTAATTTCCTTCTCACCAAATACAAGTTCAACAACAAAGACACATAATAAGAAACAAAGAAATTCATTTATCCAAGTGGAGAACAAAACAGAAATCAGAGGAAGTATATGTATATATGAAAATATTTACCAGACAATACATAGTAAAGGAATTCCTCTCTTGGGAACAAAATAAATCAGCTCAAGCCAGAGAGAGAGAGAGAGAGAGAGAAAGAGAGAGAGAGGGAGGGGGAGAGAGAGAGAGAGAGAGAGAGAGAGAGAGAGAGAGAGAGAGAGAGAGAGAGGGGGGGGAGGGAGAGAGAGAGAGAGGGAGGGAGGGGGAGAGAGAGAGAGAGAGAGA